>OY979709.1:8068376-8803198 GCA_963855925.1 Inga laurina
GAAGAAAATAACAAGTTTCAAAGAGCATCCAGTTAATCTAAAGATAATGCACAATTACATGAGAGATGATTTTCTTTTTTCTTTTTAAAGAAAGAAGGCTGTTAATATTGTACAACCAGCTTCATTCCAGCTTCAACATGCAATCTTGTATGGTCCATCAAAAAAGAAAAGAAAGAAATAAAAATAAATTGCAATAAACCTAATATATTGGTGTGACAACTGAGCAGCAGCTACAAGAGCTACATCAGTGCACCAGACCTTGTGGTAAGTCTCATAACCTTCCTCAAGTCCTTTCAAAATTTGTATCGTCTCATCCTCAGTAGGCTCTGGTACTTTAACTGGAATGAATCTCCTCTCTAGTGCTAGATCTTTTTCAATATGTTTCCTGTATTCATCCATAGTTGTGGCTCCTATACACTGTACAAATCATTAAGCATATACTTATTTAGTCTAAGTTCAATATAAGAAGAAATTGCTATAATTAACTATACCTGTTAATGGTCAATATTCAGTAAAGGCTTGCCAAGAACTCCATTAACAGTTGGTCTAACAACTTGATCACTTGGCATTTCAAGATTCATCTTTTTTGGGATTTCATATTCCAAACCTCAATGTAACTACTTACTCTCTCCGGTCCTTAATATAAGATATATTAATTTAATTTAATTAAATTAAGAAAGTTAGTTAAGTTAGTCAATATGACATTAATTTCTAAAACATCATAGTCATCTTCCTTAATTCATTCATTCCTTCTCCTCCTTGATTGTTGTTGAGAAAACATTAAAAGGGATAAATTAGGAAAATATTAATAAATATGAAAATTATGTCTTATATTTATAACCAATATTAACTTACTAATTTTGTCGTATATCAAAGACGGAAGGGAGTAATTTATTAATTTTAACTACATGCTAGCAATAATTGTAGCTATTCATGAGGATAGCTGACCTAAAGCGACCTTTTCTTATGTTCAATACTGGTTTCACTTTAAAGCCCACTAATACCGCACAACCAAACAAAAAAAATGATTAAGCATTGCTTTTGTAAATTATATCCATACATTCAGAAAAGATTAATTAAGCAAAAATAACTATTGACTCCCATATATACATTCAACATTATATCCATCTTGTATTGCCCAATAACAAATATTACCTGCACTTCACCTCTTGCAAGGGCTGGTTTTAACTTACTCCTTCAGTAACTCCAGCTCCAGTTAGAGTGTGCACTTCATCGATGAAAAGTATTATCTCCCCATCACTTTGTTTGACTTCCTCAATTAGTTTCTTTAATCTCTCCTCAAACTCTCCACGATATTTAGTTCCAGCAACAAGTAGAGTCATATCAAGGCTTATAACCTAAAATATTCAAAAGAAAGTAACCTATTAGAAAATGATGGGAAAGTCATTAAAATATAAATAAATACTTATTTAAAAAAATAGACTTAATAGATCACTATTATCTACCAGGATATATTTTCTCAAGCATGCATATTTTACATCAACATGATTAACAAAATAAAAATGACAAAGAAACTGCCTTGGCACTTCTGTTTACTTAACAGAGGATTCTAAAATGGCATGTTTGAATTTATGCCAAATTCAATGGAGAAGTAAAATCTGGCACATAGATGAAAGTATGTTTCTAATGTTTCATGTACATCACCATTTACAATTCGTTGAGTAAGTCTCTCGATAATAGCTGTCTTCCCAACATGAGGTTCTCCCATTATATATGGATTATTTTTTTTATGACAACCTAAAATATGAATGACTTGTTCAATTTGATGCTCCCTTCCAACAACAGGATCGAATTTTCCCTTCAAAGGAGGGAAGAATAGAATAATAAAACATGTACAACACATTGACATGCCATATTATTAGTACCTCTTCTGCAAGTTTGGTCAAATTGATACTATATTTCTCCGACGTTGGCATTTCTAAGCCCTTAGTAGCAGTGACATTGTCAGCACTCTCACCAATCATGCGAATATCCTGTGCCCATAAACTTAAATTTTATAACTAACATGGAAGTAAAGATTATCAACAGATAAAACACACAAAAGATGGAAGCAAGTTAGCTTGTGTGCGAATATTAGTTGGCTAAACACCCAGGTTTTTAAGAACACATGTTACAACACCTTGGCCCTCAGAAATGAGGCCCAAAAGCAAATGCTCAGATCCAATATAATCATGTCCTGAAATTCTCATCAAGTAAAGATTAAACGTTAAGACAAGCTAAGACAAAATACATATACAAACACCGAATAGAATCTTCATAATCAAAATGATCACTCTTGGGAACACAAAAGCTCCCACTCACAGAATTTTGAACTAAAAACGGAAACATATAAAGGTGATTCCCAGTGTATGCAGAGGTTAATCATCCACTAAGGCCCAGTGTAAGGGTCTCTAATACCTATACAAGGTTAAACTTGGAGGCCGGAAGCTTTCTGATACTAACTGTATTCTCATAGAGTTTGAGAAAATCACACTAAGTTCTCAATTAAGAAAAATAATATCTTAAAAGTATTATAACTTGTCAATTATACCATTTTTATTTGTTATTGACAAGTTACGAGGCTTTTCAGATATTACACTGATAATATATATTATCCTTTAATATTAAGCACTTAGCTTGCCTCCTCAAGTTGTACAAAATAACTAAACATAATATGCTACATAATAGGAAGACAAGGAGAAGAAAGAGAAACCGGTGAAGTAGATATTATGAGTTTAGTAATTTGATCACATAAAAAGAATAGATGAAGGTTTGTTTTAACAAATTACCAAGTTGTCGGGCTTCTTGATGTGAGAGTTCCAATGCATGCTTTGCTCTAGGTGAAAATTGAATGGCTTCAACAGCACGAATCACTCCAAAACCCTTTCCAATTATCTTCACAATCTCAAAACGTGCATCTTTAAGGTTCATCCCCATAGAGTTCAGAACCTTAGCAGCAATACCAGTGCCTTGGCGAATGAGACCCAATAGAATCTGCTATGTTCCAATAACATTGTCACCAACACGTCTTGCTTCCTCCTGTGAAAGCTCAATTACTTTGACTGCTTTCTTTGTAAATATGGCCTTAGGTACAAATCTGTTGGCCCGTGATCGTCTAAAAGAGGATGCAATTGACACCTCGGAATAGAAATCTTGTGCAGGTCTCAGAATTGTGTTTTTGATGTCATCAGGAGTAACAGCTCGGAGTTTTGAGAGTTCTGACGTTCTTAAACTAGATGCTTGTAATTTAGAAATCATTTTCACCGTTCTTGGTGATTTTTCTGATCCCTTGTTTGTGCTCATGAACATTCCTTCGCCAGGCAACCCCTATATGAGGGACATCGATTGACTGAGCCAAAAGTATAGGCATGGTTTCTTCTTCTTAGAGCGAAAAGGGTTTTTTGCTTCTCCTAACAAGTGTGTTTCTCAGGATTCAAACTTGTGTTCTTCTCATCACAGGAATGTGACTGCTTACCACTTCAACTAACAGCTTGTTGATCAGGCATGATTTATGAATAGATGCATGCAATGACTTGTCAATGGGATGTGTTACTTAGCCAGCAAGTAACCCTCACTCTTGAGTTCAATGTCATGATTCATTAAGATGACTAAACATTGGCAAGTTTCAGTACCATAGTTATATTTAGGGAAAATTAAGAGACAGCAAAAACTTAGAACGCTCGTCATACTGGGGGGATTAAACCAAATAAACTACTCTCTTCCAATATATTTATAGACATCTTTATTGCTCCTAACTACAGCGGTAATGTAAAGAAATAAAAACTTTTTCTTTATCGTAATAACCTGCAAATGTTCAATTAAGGAAATAATAAAATTTATATCAACAACAATAATAAGAAAATAGAATACTCTGAAATAAGCGGCATATATATCTTCTTAGATATATTAAGACCCCCACTATATTCTTTAACAACAATGTTTAGTGATTAATAACTGTATAACTCCCCATCATTTAATTTCCTAAGCAGATCAAAGCACATAAATAATTACCTTAACCATAACAAAGATTCTTCATTAAAAGGAATTACATATAGAAGAGGCACATAATTGTAAATGCTTTCCACGGTTCTACCGTTAGCTCTAATTTCAGGGCAATAAAAAAAAAAATAGTTACAATAATAAGTAGAATGAGAGTCAGATAAAAAATTCCCTGTATTGAGGCTATAAATTTAGTCACTAAGGACTGTGATCTTTTGCAGCCATTTTTGGATATAGTGGAGGAAGCTAGACTCCTCCGGTGTAGGGTTTGGTAGGTAATTGTCCACCACTCATTAAGAGATGGCATTACAACTATTGATCAACTTGTTAAACTCTCTCATGGTATTGTAGGTAGTTTGGTGTCTATGATCAACGTCCATCTTACATCCAGGTAGATGTGGGATGATGATAGACTCTTCTGGTTGTCCTAGTTTTTCTGGTTTGTAACCTCCATGTATGAGGATTGATATTCAGTTTATATTAAAAACCAAAAAAAAAATTCCTTGCCCGTGTGAGCGTCTATATTTGTGTATATATTACTTTTCACGTTATAGAAAGTTACTCCAAGAGGTCTTAATAAAAGTTTATAATGTATTACTCAAAAAACTATTCTAGAGTTATTCTAATAAGATTATTCTAAGACCACTCAAGACTAGTCTAAGACCTTAAAGCTATCCTCTAACAAATCAAGATATTATATTTGTGTGTGTGTGTGTAGTAGTTGAGAATAGAAATTATCTTGGCTAATTTTTAGGACGGACACGAAGTCTTGATTCTTTAACGAGAGAGAGAGAGATTGAGATTTGAGATATAGAAAAAGAGGAAGTTAAAGAGTATAGCTGCAGAAAAATGTTTTTTCTTTGGGGACAACTTTACCCTTTTTTATTTAAGTTGTTTTTTTTAATACTTTATATAATGTTTAATAATATATAATTATAAATAATATCAAATATATAACTTGTACTCTATTCATTGCTTCTCGAACTCGTTTCCGGAGATGAACCATCGCTGGCGAACTTCTGCTTGATGGAAGGGTTACTAGGGAGCCCGACAATGTTTTCGAACTCAAAGGATTAATTACCATAAGAATCAATAATTATAATCACACCATTTATTCCGTTATATTATTACAAGTGGGATGATATATGGTTATTTTTCAGTACGCAAGAGTTATGAAAATTATTCAAGAAATTACATTATTCTTTCACTCGTTTACATTTTCTGAAGCTTTTCTATTTATTATTGGGCATAGAGTTACAGCAATATCACACAATGTTAACACTCAAATTCATATTCAGCAAGTTAATCAATATATCGGGGTAATTCAATTCTATCATGATTTTTTTTTTAACAATAAAGGGTTAACATAATTTTTAGTCTCTTAAGTTTGCACTTATTTAGGTTTTGGCTTCTCAATAAGTAAAATAGTCCAAGTTTATTAAACTATAGGGATCCATGCTTTAATCAGAATGAAACTTGAGGGACCAAAACTTATAATTTAAAACTTGATGAACTAAAACCAAAATAAGGACAAACTTAAAGGATTAAAGATTGCACTCATATTAAGTATATATTAACCCTTATATAATAAATTAGTATTGCCCCACCTTATTCATATATTTTTGTGATAATTCTAAGCTAATTTGGGTTTATCAAATATTATTTGAACTACTGACCAATTTTAGAAAAGAATATAATTTTGATTTAATTATAAGATTATCGGCGTTAAATTTTAATTATTTTATTTGGTTATTTTATGATGGGCTTTAGTTTTTCAAATATTTAATATCATGACATCATTAATTAATTTTTGTAGGATAAGGAAGATCAGATTGTTAATTGGATCCTATGCTTCTGCAGAATTAATTTTAGAAGTTTAAAAATAATCTAATGACTAAGTTTAAGAGGCCATGAACTCAAATTTAGGGCCCAAAACCCCCTCTTTCTCCTAATTATAAAAACCTAGCCGCCATGGCCACATCTCTCATGAGCTTATCAACTGATTCCACACTAATTTTCACAGCCTACACCATTCATCCATTTCCATTGGCCCCACAAGTCCCTTCATTATTTTTCTCCATTATTATATTCTTTTCTTCAGCTTCCTTAGTCCATTCACGTATGAATTCAATCTCCGAATTGTTCACTCATTGATCATCATAACCGCGTGGTAAAAGGAGCTTTTCACCATGGAAGCTTGAGGTAGCTTGGGAGATAACTTGGGAGAAGAATATATAATAAAGTTAGAGCCCATGACTTATGACTTATACTTGGCATAATGGAGTGATTTTACATTTATCTTTTTAATTTAAGATTTGCGATCATTTAGTTTTCAATAATTTTCAGTCATTTGGAGACAATCTAGTTCTAAATTGTAGACATTTTATTTCTTGGATTGGATTGATATTTGGATTAAATTTGTGTTGAAACACTCCCTAGAGTAGTGATATTGCCAGAGCCTAAGACCCTGTTTGATATGAAGCATTTAATTATGAGGAATTGGGATTGAGATTGAGATCGAGGCTTTTAATTATGTTTCGTATGGAGTAATATGGAGAGGGGAAAAATAAACTAATTTTATTTCATAATTATGCATAAATTGTAGGAAAACTATAATACTCTTAACTGTAAATTAAAAAAATATATTTTGACTTTTCCAACTGTAGCTTCTTCGCCAATCTTCCTCTCCATGGAAGAGAAACAAGGCTAAAGCAGGAGATTGAGAAGTATCGAACATCCACCCCTAAAATTACCGTGCAGTTTGTAGATTTGAAATGCAAATTGTACACTATGTCAACACAAGAGTGGGATAGTATACCTGAGATTGGGCATCATTCTTTGAGGAAAAAGAAGTTTGAGAGTTTTGCGCCCGTGCCTGATACACTTATTGAGAAGGCGTAGACGACAATTTAGGGCAAAATTGATGAGCGGTGAAATAAAGTGATGAGTTATAATTTAAGGCAAAATCGATAGAGGATATTTTTGTCAAAAAAATATTATAAACAGGGTTATTTTTTCATCTAAAATTTGCAATCTGATGATTGAAAACGCAATACCAGAGGGAGGTGGCTTTACAGCAATTCCACTTTTATGGTATTCTCAATCCCTAGTTATCCATAGTCCCTCAAAGTAAACTATATATTCTGACACAATCACTGATCCAATCTCAGTCCCTACCCCCAAGTGCATCATACCAAACAGGGCCTAAGATTTATACTTGCCAACAAGAGAGTGATTTTCCATTTGTCTTTTTAATTCAAGATTATTTAGTTTTTAATAATTTTAAGTTTTATTGCTTGGAGATTATCTAGTTCGAAATTGTATACATTGGATTGATGTTTGAACTAAATTTGTGCTGAAACACTTGTTGAATTTTATTTATACTTATAAACCTTTGGATTGTCAATTAAATTTATGATTGATTTCTCATTATTAATTAAATTAAATTTGGCAAGTGGTCTAATTGTTTAATTAAATAATTCTATGCATAATTTTCAGATTCAAATTGAAATAAATTATTGTTGGTTTCAATTGGTGTAATTATCTAGCGCTTATACCATTATGAGTTTTCTAGTGATTAATGCCACTCTTTTAGAATCTCACTTCGGTCTAATAATCAATTGAATTTAAATTAGGAAAGTTAGCTTTATGTAAATTCTAAATTGTCCCCTTCATTTGTAGTGTGATGGCTAGTATATATTATTCAATTTTCCTTTTATAGAGAAAATCCTCCGAAATTGTATTTGCATTTATCTATAGATTAGTCTCATATTCATATGAGTTTTAGAGTCATTTTCATAATACATTTAGTTGATTCATTGTACTTAGATAGTAGTATTATCATCTAAATTCAATCCTAAACAAAATCTGTAGATTGCCTCTGAGGAGAATGACTTAGGCCAATCCTATATTACATAATCATTTTGTACTTAGTTTAATTAAGTCCTTTAGTGAAAGGAGCACCATCAATCATCCAAATATTATCAAAATCATGGTTTTTCATAATTTTTTTTAAAAAAAAATCTATTCTCCCACTGCGAATTCAAACACAGCTAATCACCAAAACATATTTGGTCTATTTACTAGTAAAACATTGCAACAATTTGTATTATAAAAACAAAGCAAAAATTAAGTTATGAACACAAGCATCATCTATACAGAGGCAACCCATTTAAGATCCCCCATTTTATACAGATATAACCTCTGGCAAGGTCATTGGAACACCACGTCTTTCATTAAGAACAATCACATCTCCATCAGAATCCACATCCATTATAACAGAATCACCCTCTTTGATCGCTCTAGCAAGCATCTTCTCCGCCAAGTTGTCCTCCAAAAGTCTCATTATGGCTCTTCTCAAAGACCTGGCTCCATAACTGGGATTATAACCTTCCTCAACCACTCTATCCCTAAATCTTTCTGTGACTTGAAGTTCAATATCTTTGCCCTCTAATCTGTCAAAGACTTCCTTCAGCATTATGTCAGCAATCTCATTCACCTCCTCTTTTGTGAGTTGCCTAAAAACAATTATTTCGTCTAACCTATTCAAAAACTCGGGTCGAAAACACTGTTTCAACTCATCAATCACCAAATTATTTATACGATTATGGTTGTTGTCCTTGTCGTCATCATAGCCAAGGTCAAATCCTATTTGACGGCCACCTCTCTCAATCACGTTGCTTCCTACGTTTGAAGTCATTATAAGAAGTGTGTTCTTGAAATCCACAGTTCGGCCATGACTGTCTGTGAGCCTTCCATCTTCAAGAATTTGAAGCATCATGTTGAACACATCAGAATGAGCTTTCTCAATTTCATCAAAGAGGACAACAGTATATGGCCGACGCCGAACTGCCTCAGTTAATTGGCCACCTTCAGTGTAGCCGACATAGCCAGGAGGGGAACCAATAAGCTTAGAGACAGTGTGCCTTTCCATAAATTCACTCATGTCAAGCCTAACCATGGCTTCCTCAGAGCCAAAGTAGCATGTAGCCAATGCTTTTGCTAGCTCTGACTTACCAACACCAGTTGGACCAGAAAATATGAAGCTGGCAATAGGACGATTAGGACTCTTCAACCCGACCCGAGCTCGGCGTATAGCACGACTTATGGCTTTTACTGCTTCATCTTGACCAATAACCCTTCTGTGTAGAGTCTCTTCCATGTTAAGGAGGCGATCAGATTCATCCTCTAAGACTTCCTGAACAGGAATACCAGTCCAAGAACACACTATGTGTTGAATGTCAGCTTCAGTAACAACTGGACCTCCTTCTCCTACCTCACTCTCAGCCTTGCCTTTCTCTACAAGTGCTGAGATCTGTGCCTTAAGTTCCATTTCTCTATCTTGTAGCTCTCCCGCCTACCATAAATTCATGTGTCATCAATCCATTAATTATTAATGAATTCAAAGAATGTCTCCCTTAAGTAGTCTCAAAATAAAAGGCATTACCTTTTTGAAGTTTTGGTTGCGGGCAGCTTCTTCTTTCTCCTTGACAATCTGCATAACCTCCTTGTTTAGCTCTTTAGCTTCTTCAGGTAACTGGAATGACATAATCTCAGCTCAAGTAACACAAAACTAATCAATAAAAGAACTTCTAGCCAAGGTAAAACTACAATAGATACCTGTGCACAGCGAAGTTGAACCAAGGATCCAGCCTCATCAACCAAATCTATAGCTTTGTCTGGCAGAAATCGATCGCTACACAAAACATAATTGTTCAGAAATTAGGAATCACATGGTTAAAATACACTACAAGAAGTAAATAACAAGCTTCAAGGAGCATCTGATTAATCCAAAGACACTGCACAATGAAATTCTAAAGAGGGAAAGAGGACTATTAACATTGTCTCACCAGCTTCATTCCCTTATATTCTCCATCAAAAAGAAAAGAAAAAAGAAATAGCAACAAACCTGATATATTGGTGTGACAATTGAGCAGCAGCTACAAGAGCTTCATCAGTGTATTTGACTTTATGGTGAGTCTCGTACCGTTCTCTAATTCCTTTTAAAATTTGTATCGTCTCATCCACACTAGGCTCTGGTACTTTAACTAGCTGGAATCGCCTCTCCAACGCTGCATCTTTTTCAATGTGTTTCCTATATTCATCCAGAGTTGTGGCTCCTATGCACTGGATGCACAAATTATTAAGCATATACTTATTATGTTTAATTTCAATATAAGCAGGCAATAGCTATATTGAACTACTTATTAATAGTTAATTGAGCATTCAACATTTTATATATATATATATATATCTCCATTTGTGCTACCAAGATATTACCTGTAGTTCACCTCTTGCAAGAGCTGGTTTTAACATATTTGCAGCATCAATTGCTCCTTCAGCTGCTCCAGCTCCAATTAGAGTATGCACTTCATCAATGAAGAGTATTATCTCATCATGTTGTTTGATTTCTTCCATTAATTTTTTTAATCTCTCCTCAAACTCTCCACGATATTTAGTTCCAGCAACAAGTAGACTCATATCAATGCTTACAACCTAAATGATTTAAAAGAAAGTAAGTTAATTAGAAAAAAATGAGAAAGAAATCAATATATAACTAACTACTAATTAAAAAAAAATAGACATAATACATCACTATTATTTACAAGTCAGGATAGATCTTCTTAACCATGCATGTTTTACACCAGCAAGACTGACAAAATAACAAGGATAAAGAAAATTGCCTTGGCACTTACATAGACATAGTCATACGTCGAGTACGAATGAGAATCAAAATCTTTCAGATGATTAAGGTTTCGAACTACGCAAAATCTTGTACACTAATTAATCCTTAAAATAGATGAAAGTATTCCTAACCTTCTTTCCCATTAGAGTTTGAGGTACATCGCCATTTACAATCCGCTGAGCAAGACCCTCAGCAATAGCCGTCTTCCCAACACCAGGTTCTCCAATTAGACAAGGATTATTTTTTGTGAGACGACTTAAAATATGAGTGACACGTTCAATTTGCTCCTGCCTTCCAGTGACAGGATGCAATTTTCCCTGCAAAGTAGGAAATAATAGAAATAGTAAGCATAATGTATCCATTGGCACATCATACTATCAATCACTACTAATAAAGGGAGGTGTAAGAAAGATGTCTTATAAGGGTCTGAACGATTTCAAAGGGCAGGATATTAAGAGCAAGGCACAATTACCTCTTCAGCTAGCTTGGTCAAATCAGTGCCAAATTCCTCCAAAGTTGTCATTTTGTCGCCATTGATTCCTATGCCCATAAAGGGTTCTGTGATTCTTATGTCCCTAAACCGTCCCTTTGATTCCGTAGGAGCATTGCCACTGTAACCACTCTCAGCAATCATGCGAGTAACCTATACATGCCCGTAAACTAAAATTTAATAACTAAGATGGAAATTAAGATTATCAACAGAAAACACAAAAAGATGTAGGGAAACTAACATGTGTGCGAATAGTAATTGGTTGTGCACCAAGCTTTTCAAGAACACGTGCCGCAGCACAATACCTCTCACCAACGAGTCCTAAAAGCAAATGCTCAGATCCCACATAATTGTGTCCTGAAATTGCCATCAAGTAAAGATTAATTAAACAATCAAACACCGAATAGATAATATTCATCACCAAAGAGAAACTAATGAATGAATCTTAATATTAATATAAGATATATTTACTTAATTTGATTAGATTAAAAAAAGTTGGTTAATATGACATATATTTTTTAAAATATTCTAATTGTTTTCCTCAAATATTCTTTCATTCTCTCTCCTCCTTGATTATTGTTGAAAGAGTATCAATAGGGATAAAATATGAAAAAATTGAAAAATATAAAAAATATGGGGTAACAAAATTACCAAGTTGAAGGGCTTCTTCACATGCGAGGTTAAATACACTTTTTGCTGCAAATGAGAGGGGAATTTCAACAGGGACAAATCCACTACCCCTTCCCATTATCGTGTCCACTTCGACACGTGCATCTTTAAGGGTGATGCCCTCACAATTCAGAACCTTAGCAGAAATACCAGTGCCTTCACCCATGAGACCCAATAGAATGAGCTCCGTTCCAATAATGTTGTAACCAATACGCCTTGCTTCGTCCTGAGCATTCGTAATTACTTTGAGTGCTTCCTCTGTGAAACGCTTAAACATGGCTTTAGGTACACATCGGTTGAATCTTGCTCGTCTAGAAGAAGAAGGTGCAATTGGAGCAACCATATTAGAAGAAAAGAAATCATGTTGAGGTCTTAATAATCTAGATGTTTGTAAAGCAGTAACAGTAGCAGTAGCAGTAGACATCCTCAATCCACATGATGCTCGTAATGGAGATTTTCCAAAACCCTTGTTCTTATATTGCTCATGATGACCATTCTTTTGTCCCCAGGCCACTGGTGAACGAGGGGCATCAATTGACTTAGCCAGAAGCCTAGACATGATGGTTTTCTGATGAATATATAGCTGCCTGCAATTATTTGTTCATGGGATGTGTTAGCCAGCAAGTAACACTCTTTTAAGTTCAAATATCATAGAAATTAAAGTCTAAAATAAGCGACATATATCTCCTGAGATAGTTTAATATAATAACAATGTGTAGTGGTTAATAATTGTATAACTTCCATCATTTTCCTATGCAGATCGTAGCGCATATATAAATAACTGTCTTGAACAAAGATTCTTCCTTAATTTACATAGAAAAAAACCACATAACTCTTCCTTCACCGTCAGTTTTAATTTTCAAAGAAATGAAGAACAATTACGAGTTAAATAAAAAAAAAAAAAAACAAGAACGCTTACGAGCGGAATGAGCGTCAGATAAAAGATTTATATATAAATATAAAATATATAGACACATACTTATGTTACTCATTAAATTATAGATAAAGATAAATTGCAAAAGAGTTACTAAAGCTTTTAATGATTTACACTATCATAAATATAAATATCTACCAATTATATTAATAAAAAAATTACAAGCGACTCTAAGATCATAAAACTATCCTCGAAAATATCAAAGATATTATGTTTATATGTGTATATATGCATTAACCGCCGCAGATTGAGATATTTTATATAGGCAAATTAAAAAGATTCAAACATGATAGCCTTAATAATAAAAAAATCGGAAAAAAATCCCCCATTAAAATTTTTATTTGCTAAAAACACCTGATAAATTGTTATACACAGAAAGTACCAAAATAATATTCCCATTCAGGTTCTTTATACCAATAAGATTTTTCCTAATTTTCCCACGATAATATCAGGGAGGTAATTTTCAAGGAAGGCACCAAGTCTTGAATATAAAGAGGGGGGAGAGAGAGAGAGAGAAAAGAGAGAGAAACTCACTTGAAAGAAAGGACGTGGCCCCGGAGAACAAGAGGAGAGAGAGAGAGAGAGAGAGAGGAGTGCTTGCTTGGAACAGAAGGACGAGAGGGATTGGGATGAATATATAGGAGAATGGTGCAAGTTTATCTTTTTTATAAAGACAAAAATTTAAATATATTTTTTTAAAAATTTATCCACATGTTAAAATTTGATTAGGTATAGATAACATTCAATCTTCTTAAAGAGTTTGAAAGTTTTTTCGTTACAAAAAGATTATATTATAAGGGGTAAATAAATATATTTTTCCATCTACAAATATCTATACAACAAAAAATTTAATATATGGATAAATTTTTAAATAAATATATTAAAATAATAACTGAGTCTGATCGTTAAAATAGATGTTAAAAGTACTATATCTCCTTCAATATATTTTTTGCATCTACAAATATTTATACAGCAAAAATTTGTTTGCTAGATAGATACCATCATCATATCAATAAAACGAGGCGGGATAATCTAAACTAGAACCTATTACAATTTTAAATTTGAAAATAATTAAAAATATAGGTATGGTCTCTTTTAATTTTGAATAATTGGTGAAGGAAAATTACATACAAGTCTTAAGGAGAGAAAAAATCACAAACTGATTCCTTAATTTATATTAGTTGAGTAATTGTCAAATTCTTGTTGGAAGATCGTGTGAAATGGAAGAGAGAGAGAGAGAGAGAAACCATGGAGTAGTCAAGTGATTTCTATCCAATTCCAAATCCGTTAATTAATATAGTACCTCGTTATTGATTTTTATAACCATCCAAATTTGGACCAGGCTTCTCTTCTTCGCTACTATTGTTCGCTGCCATCCTTATCCTTAAAATGAATAATGATGGCAGCGAACCATAGCAGCAAAGGAGAGAAGACCCTCCCCCAAATTTGCAGCCTAGATATATTTGTTTTTCCTTTTTAATTATATTTCTTTCATTTTAAACAAATATAATTGATGTTTCTTGAATTATTTTGTGGAATTAGTATATCGTGGGATGTAATTATTGTCTGGAGATGGGAGATGCAGACTGGGTTTCGTTAAAAAATGGAGTTGGAGGCTTTTTTATATTTTTAAATAACAAGGATATTAAAGTCTATTGAAAATTTGTGTTTGATTATAAAATAAAATTAATATAAGTATTCCTCACAAATATTACTTTAATCCAAACGTAATTTCTAAGCCTCAATCTCAATTCCACTCTCATTCCCAGTCTTACTCCCAATTCTAATCTCAATCCATCAAAATTCAGTGCCACATATCAAACAGATCCGCAGGCTGAGGCTTAAGGACCTAACCCAATTTTGTCACGATTAAAAGTGAAGGATGTAACATCATAACGCAATCTTAAACCCAAGCCTAAAGCTTCTTCCACAATTATATATATATATATATATATATATTATAATATTAAGCTCAACTTGCCAACAAGGGTTGAATCTAGTGGAAGAGGTTAGCCCCTCAAAAAGTGGCAAAACAAGGTAATGCCTGACAGTGTCTAACTTTATTTTGCATGAAAATTCTTACCACTCTGGTCTTTATTATATGTTCACTTTTAAACAAAATTATTTTTGTCCTAAATATAAGTCCACATACATGTTATTAATAAATGTGTTTTTATTTTACCCTTATTTTATTCTTGCCGAAAACAAAGAAAGATGTGAGAATGATTTGTAAATGTAGAGGGGGGATTTAATAAGAGTAAATTTGAAAAACTTTAAGCATGCTTAATGACTTAACTAACAAATCCTTGCCAAAATTAGTTAAATTAAACTTATACTCCTCCGGTCCTTAATATAAGACATATTTACCTAATTTGATTAGATTAAGGAAATTGGTTAAATTAGTTGATATGACCTCTATTATCTAGAATACCCTACTTATCTCCCTTAATTCTCTTATTCCCTCTTCTTGTTAATTATTGTTGAAAAAGTATTAATAAGGATAAATTAAGAAAATATTGACAATATTTATAATCAAAATCAACTCCTCAAATATGTCATATATTAAGGACTAGCGAAGTAATTTAAATTGAACTTATACCGAGTAAGGTCAGACCGTTCAGTCGCAGTGGAGTTGTTTGGAGTTTCCTTGGTGGACAACAGAGAGCCAAATCAGACTTGTGAGGTCAGTGAACTAGGTGGAAAGTGCCGGCGGGTGCAGGTTGCTGTATAAAGACTAGAATGCTACATCAGCTCAAGTCCACCCATATATATGTATAACTTGAAACGTTTAATTTAACAAATTCACACCAAGTACATATGAGTTACGAGATATCTTAATTAGAATTCATTTATTGTTAGGAATGATACCATTAATTGTATTGTTCACAATGACACTACAAGCCCACAAGGATTGCTTGTGGGAAATTATTCGAGGAATTGCCATATTCTTGTTTCACTCGTTCACATTTGCTGAAGCTTAGCAGAATCATTCAATTTTATCAAATCTAATTCTCAAGCATCACAACCTGAACAAAGCGTCACACGGGCCTTGGTAATCTAAGCCTGAAGTTTTACTTGTTCTCTGGCGGAATTTTGAAACAAGCATTCTGCTTGGCACAAGATTTTGGTCTTGAAATCTTGGTCCAATCAAAAAGAGAAATTTTGCATGAAAACAAAAATTGCATAATTGAATTTCACCCGATGAATTAGCAAGGTATTAAAATCCGGACCGGGTATTGAACCGGTCGGGGTACTGGGTTAAGGGTCAGTGGGTCAAACCGGGGCCAAACCGAAACTAAACTAGGACCAAACCGGTGAGTAATTGAAAATTTTAGGCTTATAGTATGAAATTCTAAAGGAAAAAGTTTAAAAAAAAAAAAAATTTAAAAAATTGGGACCCGGACCGGTCTAGTGACCTGCCGGTCCGGGAACCATGTGAATTAGACCTTCAAACCGATGTATGTGCCCTTGCGTGTTTATAAATGCAAATATAAAGTCAACAACTAGAATATTCAAAATATTTGGTTGTTACCACTATATTAAGCTCTCCAAAAAATATACATTTTCAATGTCCGGGCAAATGCCCAATTAAAAACTAGTGAATCTTCACCTGCTAAACATCAAAACAATAATGTTTCAGTCAAATTCAACCGAAATCACCTTTTTCATAAAGGGGTTTTTAGTCAAGAAAATACATTTCACTTAGACCAATAAAGATTAAGACTTGAGTCATGGCAAATGAAGGCAAAGACGTAAAAACCGAGTATTATCCACATCTTTGCTTGGACTCCATTCCACACAACAGCCCAACAATCTCCATTCGCCATAGTGCAAAGGCATATAAAATAAAAAAATGTCATTGAGCCTTTCAAAAATTGTATAGGCAGCAAAAAATATACACCTTATAAACGGTAATCCATAATACTTCTATTCTATCTCAATCCTCAATCTGGCACTTACTAGTCATGGGACAATCAAAGACAATCAAAATGAGATAAAACTACACCTACCACATAAATGAACTTAATTACATTATGGGATGGGATGTGGTGGGTAAGGGGGGCAGGCAGGGAGGGAGGGAGGGAGGGCGGGGGTGGAGAAGCAACTATTTACAAGGAACGGTTGTTGAAAAATTCAAGGCGAATATTACCTCGCCCAACGCATAACATATACTATTACTATACTAATTCCAAGATGGGTCCAAAAATCAGATGGATATCTATTAATTCATGCTATCCATACTCTGATTCAACTAGTCCCCTTGTCAGTTCACACTAGTCCCTTGTCAGTTCACAATACGACTTCGGTCTTCAGGTTCTATTTCCGATTGGGTTGCTTTCAGTAGATTCCACTTTTCCAGCCCTGAATGGAAGGATCAAAATAAATGACACTACAAATTAGGCTCATTTCAAAATCCCCAATTGTCAACAAACTAAAATGGGCAGGTTGAAGACGAAAAATGTAAAGGTCATCCAGAGAGACCATGACATTGAATCCAGTGACAACTGGAACAAAGGAGCAAAATTACCCGGAAGCTAAGGAATGCAAATCTACAAATTATCAGGCAGCGAAGCTGGATGATGCAACTGACATTCAACTTTGGCGTCTGCACCTTCACTAGCTGACTGATTCTCTTCACTCCTTGAACTTAATGTACCTGGGCTCATTTTTTGAATCTCGTCTTTGGGATAGATATAAATTTTGCGAACCATGGCACAGAACTCCCTGCATTGAATTGTAAAATCACGCAAATGTGACCCCTTAATGATTTAAAAAAACATATAATCAGTTAAAACATCAATGGATGTATAATTTAAAGGTACTTACTGCCATGGATCATCCCCAACAAGCATCATGTCACCCTCATCATCAGTATACACAATAAGCCAATCCTTTCTGGGAGACATCAACTCACCACCAAATTCAAACAGCTGGTCTAGTTCAACAACTAATTCTTCATAGTTGCTGAACTTAGTGAGGTCCACTGACCTACCAAGTGCAATTCCTTTCTTGTGTACCTAGAATCAAGAATTGATGATTAATCTTCTAAATTTCAACCTTTTTTCCTTTTCAGCTATCAAATAGAAGGGGGGAAAGAAAGAAAGAAAAAATATTTTACTTTAGTGCAGCTCCTGGCTGAACCACTAGGTGGTTTGCCTTGAACCTCTCTCAGATGTGTCTGAGAAGCTTGCACAGACTTCTCTGGATCATCAACAGCAGCTACATCAGCTGGTTTTGAGCCCCTCAGTTGTTCTGATTTATGATCACTTTCATGAGAGTTATAAGATGCAACATGCATGGGACCTGGTGACTCACTAGTCACATTTCTTTGGAATACAGATGGCTCAGGTGTAACTGACCCGCTGATAAGTGAAAAGCCAAAGAGCTTACAATCCCCATCTTTTGGCTTGACAGGCTCACTTGTTTGTGTAGATAATGGTTTTGACATCAACTCTCTTGAACGAGAACTCTCATATTGGGTCGTAGATGGTGGTGGCATCAACGAATTCCCATGTAATTGCTGGATTTTATGACCATGGAGAACAGTGTAGTCCCCAAATGCACCATACCTCACATTCCCTGGAGTTTGATATGTTACATCACTACCATTCACAGAACCCTTGATATTTGAGTCAGGGAGGTTCAGTGATAGACCGGAGGGCCCTGTAGGCCATGGATTAGCCAGCGAATTAAACCTCCCTTCTTGGTCCAACGAATGCTTTTTAGCAGGACTCGCCAGAGGGACATTCTGATCAGCCAAGTGTGAACGAAATGGATCTCCACTACCTCCAAAGCCTGATAATAGATCTGAATAGGTTGGCTCATGCCTCCCCATTGACATCCAGCTCTCTGACCCATACCTTCTTGAGCTGGAAACCATATCAATCTTTTCATCATCTACTACAGGTGGCCACACAACAGACTTGTCTGCAGTAACAGACTCGTTGCTTTCAGCAAAATTGCCTCTCAAGGTCGGGTATTCTTGACCTTGCAAGACCCTTGGAAACCCACTTGCCTGTGAAGGGTCTTTACTAACTTTAGATGAGGCTGCACATTAAAACCCCCATCCCAACAACCACCAAACCAAAAGGTTAGATTTCACTAGACAGCAAATGCATGCTATCTTTTAGAAGACTATACACTAATAGTAAGTCAGTCATACCTTCTCGAGTAAGAACAGAGGAGTCAGGGGATAATGGAACCACATTAGTACGAGGCCTTTTAGGCCTGGGCATCGGAAGAGGATTCAGAGCTGGAGGAGCAACAGCAGGCTCTATTTTCCAAGGGGAGACTCTTTCAGGGCGAGGTATATTAGATGTTTCATCCCATCTCACCTGGAAGACAAAGGGGACTCTATCATGCCCTGTGACATTTTGACAGTCACATATAGTTGCAAGAAAAAAACTAGAAATCAGACCTTGAGGTATCTCCACTTGGAATTTCGCCACCTGTTGGGATCAGCATCTTCAATTCCAACAATGGTACCAGTAAACCTACAATTTAAGAGGTTATGTCAAAAAAAGTTCTGCCATTTTTAACATACATTCTAGTAATAAAACTCTCGTGGATGACATTATAGCAGAAGGAAAGGGAAGATACTACAAGAGAGGAAACTTTATTCATTTAGATTAGAATTCTACAAAGTAAAAAGACAACGTTGATCGTCCATACCTTTGCTCTGGAGCCTCCTCACCTTCAAACCTCATTTTGAATCGCATCCCTATTGTGTAATTATTTTTGAGAGACTCCATATATTGTTCGCATGGAACAATAAACTCCGCCGGGCTCGTCCTACAGCAAATTATTGAAAGCACTATAAATGTTACAATGGAAAATTGAAAGATATGCCCTCATATCAGTCACACAATCATGAGCAGTAACATTCATAACACCAGAACATGATGCAGTTCAAACTGAAACTACTAAAAAAATCTATTTGTCATAGTTTCGATGGTGAGCTACAAACCTTGGCTTGTAATAAACAGTGAACATGGTGCCGGTCGAGACAGCATGCCAGGCAGTTGCAAGGACACCAAGATGCATGCTATGACAGGAAATCACTGACGATGGAACATTACCCTGCTGTCTCATTGCCCGCCTGACACCAACACGCAGCTCCCCATTCTCGCCCCTGAACATTCTTAATTAATCCCTTCTCAAAAGGAGAAATAAAGTAATAAACCAGCGGAATCTAAAACCCATTCAAAGTATACAAACCTAAGAAATATGAAGGCATCCCCAGCAACGAGCCTCTTGGAGCTGACAAAAACACTCCAACCACTCTGCAGCAAGTGTCTGCGAGGTTGACCTGAAGATTTTGTCACCAGTCACAATCAACAGAAAAGATAACAGCATATACAGGTGCCTATCTATCTAGCAGATTAATCAGCAAAAATTATTAATTAAAGTGAAGATTGTGTCCCAATCCTCCGGACACCAAGTTAATTCTCAGCAGCATGTGCCCTAGAGTAGGCATGGACTCAATATTCAGCCAGCATATCCTACAATTTGAAGATGAATTATCAGTTACGAGCAATCACCGCGAAAGATATGTCTGAATCGCCACTCATTGCCATGCAGATCCTTTGCCACTAACTCCTGTGTAGGTGGCTGCTTAGACATGTCCTGTCAACAAAGAAGCACAGAGATCCCAATCAGGTTTGACCAAAAATATCTCAGTGTAGAATGAGGGGAAACTGAAAAGGGATACGCACCAAAGGAGGCAGGCATTCATCAGCATGTCGTCTCAGAACCGAAAAGCCACCATGAGTACTTGTATCAGAGGCGGTCAGAGTTTTACAGAACGAATGCACGTGAAATCGAGGCGGTGGAGGAGGTGGAGGTTCATTCTCCACGGCGTTTTCCTCTTGCTGGCATTCACATCAAAATTTAAAAGGACAAAAATATATGAGAACCATATTTCTTTGATAATTTCTCCAGATCCTTGGGGCTTGAACGAGTCCAGAACTTACATTAGTCTCAGGAACCAAGGTGACCTGGGCAAACACCTCGTCAGTATCTGGCTCTGCCTGAAATTTGCACGAAAGAAATTAAAATAAAATTAGTCGTTATGTGAAACATTTAACAGTCACAACTCTATAAAGGTCGCTTGCTTTCAAAGCCTCCGAATAAATAATTCGGCATAGATCAAGCATTATTACCTTCAGCAACACGTTGATCACCCGACAGAGGATTTTGGAAGGAAGATTGTACACGGGCATATGCTGGTCAGCCACCTGATTGGTAGACGCCTCAACCTAATGTGACAGGAAAACAAACACAGATGCTCAGCAACATAAACAAAATTCTTGTAAAATTAGCCGATAAAAAATGCCTTGAAGCTATATCTCGCTCGAACTCATCATTCAAGGCGAAGATACAGCGCTAAGTAGTAAAGAGTTAACAAAAAATCAGGGCCAGAAGACAGACTCTTGCAAGTTGTGAAACGTCAGAGCTCTGATAATAACAAACATTGCAAAAATTCTATCAAGGCAACAAGAAATTCAGATGATAACAAAGACGAATTATACGAGGCTCGGAAATCGTTTGGGAATCACCTGCTCTATGTGTCCTTGAGGGAAGTAGAAAACTCTCTCTCCTTCCCGAGGGACTGTAACAAGAGGACCAGCACAGGCATGCCATAGCTCTCGGTAAAGCGCAGCTTCTGCTTCTGTGAGGTAGAGAGAAAATGTTAACAGGCAGTCATCCATTACAACTATTTCAGGCACCACAAATTTCTGAGGCGAAAAAATACTAATTCGCCATAATTACCTTTCCCGGTTAACGAATGAGCATTTTGACCCTCTGTCCCGTTCCTAGCATCGTCATGGTTGTTGTAACCCGGAGCAAGACCTTCCCCCTTCCCGTTCACACCATTTCCCTTTATCGATACCTCCGATGATGCCATTTTCTGAAATCTCAGCACAGATCTGTCATCTGAGACACTTTCTAGACAATTCCCAGGAGATATCACACCTCAAGACTCAGACCTATACCTTCACGGATTCCCTCCTCCGCCTCAAAAACCCACAGCTGACACAACCCGGCAGAGAAATACAGGGACCAGTTACCAGACAACCGAACCAAAATACCAAAACTCTCAAAATCGGCGAGGCCTTAGCTTTCTTCCTCCCTCGTCTAACGTCCTTCTCAGCAACCTACACACAAATACGCCAACCTTCAATGAGAAAACGAACCTCAACGCTCAGAACAGACTTGGTCGGCGAAAACACCACACAATTCCGACCTCTATTTCACAATTCTCAGCCTATAGCTCCAATCGGTCCCTAAATTTACCAACGCTATCACCGGAACACGATATCTTACTCTTCCTCTCTCAGAAGATAAACGCTATCTGCCCCAGAAACACCTTACAGAATCTCTCTCGTGTTGTCTGAAGGGAGACTTAACCCGAGTGGTCAAAACTGCGAACAAACAATTCAACCGTGGTCAATCCTTAACTAGTCTTTAACACCGGCAATAAACAGTGAGAATGACCGGCCACAGCCGGTAATAGCACAGAAGACCTCTCTTTCTGTGAGAAAATATTTAAAATTAAAAAAAAAAAAAAAGAATAAAAGGAAAAGGCAAGAGACGATGAGGAATTGAGGATCATAAATAAAGGCGGCTCCGACGGAGAAGGTACAAACGGCGTTAGAGTGACGGATAGGTTGTCGAGGAGGCATTGGACTGGGCGAGTAACGCCGTGTGTCTTGACGGTCGAGGAAAGTTGCTGCGTTTTCATTGGGAGGTGGCTTTGTCGTGGAATTGACGGGCAGGTGCTGATGGAAGAAGTGGAGGGAGCGTAGGGGACCACCCCAGGGCGCAAGTTAGCAAAAGGGTTTCTTTTCTTTATAATAAAGGGCGCATGGAGAGTTAAATATAACTTTGATTTTGCTTTTCTTTTTATGGAGTTACGATAAGAACTTTCGTGCACCTGGGCGCAAGAGTACCACACACTCTCAAAGCGTGAGCAGCCCTTGTCCCCCCACACCCCATTTGCCTTTTTCTTCTCTCTCTTCCTACTATCCTGTCAGTGTATCGCGATATTTTTAATTTTTCCCTCCGCGATATCGTTGTTTCTTTTAGCATTTTTTTTCTTTTTATATTTATTTAAAAAATATAAACTCGTGGCAGCGTTCTGAGTTTGCCGCATGGTTTTAACTCCTTAGAAGTGTTCTAATAGAAAACTTTTATTTTGGTTTACAAAAAATAACTTCTGAAAATCTAGTTTTCATGGTTTTTCAAACAAACATTTAATATGAGTGTCGGGTTGTTTAAATGCTCGTTTGGAATAGCGATTGAAATCTTTAAAATAATTTTTCAATCATGACTTACAGTATACAAAATAGATATATGAAAGCACTTATAAGCTTCTCCAAACATGCACTTAGTGAGTGTTTAACAAATACTCAAATCGTGGTTTAAGAAGCTATTTTTTTACACGTCAAAATAAAACTCCTCTCACATGCTTACCTCATAAATCATAAAAATTATTCTTAAAAGATAATCCAAACACACTTAACTTTTCAAACATGCTTTTATAACGTTTGAGGTAAATATATAAAAGGAGTTTTGACTCAACTTATAAAAAAATACTTTAAAAAGACCCTTTTTTATGCTTCCCATACCAACACTATGACCTATTTAACTGATTTGGTTACATTAAAAAATTAGTTAAGATAGTTAATATAACATATTTTTTCTAAAATACCTTATTCATCTTCATTAATTCCTCCTTCCCCGTCCTCCTTAATTATTGTTGTGAGAGCTTCAATAAGGTAAAATAGAAAAATATTAATAAATATAAAAAATAAGTTTCACATTTAGTTTAGGATCAAGATGAACTTCGCCTCAAATAGGTTTTGTATTAAAGATTTGGGGTACATTTTATTTTAAGAAATTAAATGAAAAGTCTCTATTAAAAAATTGTCAAAAGGATCATATACGTTTTTGTACCCAGAGATTATTAGAATACTCATACTCACTACGTTTCGTACGCGCAGAAAGTATCGAAATTCAAATTCATGTCCTTTTTGGTATAAGCTATTGTTAAAATGAGTATTTAAAAAAAATCTTTTTCACAGAACCTGCCTTGTTTGAATGAAGAAACTGCCAAGCTAATATGAAATTATGAATATGACGGGGTCAAGGAAGCTTTTATCAAGAGTGTACAGCAATTTTGTATTATGTATATGTTGGCAAAAAAATTGTATTACGTATGTTATTGTCAGCAAAAGTTTGAAGCCTTAAAAATTAAAATGCATTATTTTGCTTTGTTAGTACGGCACCCCATACATATGTCAAAACTCAAAACTAAAGAAAATCCGCAGTCTATAATTGACAGAGCTAATTCATAATTTATCAATGCTTGGAAATTAAGGGCTATTTTCGTACACGGATTTGGAGAGGAATGGCAGTGTGAGAGGACCTTTATGATTTAGATTTTAAAAAAATAGAAAAATAGGATGAAAGTTTTTAATTAATTTTTTTTATTTTTTTATTTTATATCTTTTTTTATTAAGATTTTATATCCTACTTTTTTAATCTTTTTAAATCCAACCCTTAAATATTTTCCTCTCCCTCCATTTTCCTTTTGTCAAATAGACTGACATATAAGGATGAATATATTATTATTTTGATCCTTAATATAAGACATATTTAAGGAGTTTATGAATATTTTTTTAATTTATTATTATTAATGCTCATTCAAATATAGTCAAGGAGAGGGAATGAAAGAATTAAAAAAGATATCTAAAGTATTTTAGAAAATTCTCTACATTTTATATTAAATAACTTAACTAATTTTCTTAATTTAATCAAATTAAATAAATACTTCATATACTAAAAATTGGAAAGAGTGCTAGTTGCTGTGACATAATTTAATGCTACCTCTCATCCTAACTTCTAAATATAAGACTCTAATTAATTTTTTTGGAAAGATTAAGAAAATTAATTAAATTATTTTAAAATATTTATACTTATCATTTTTTCTCCAAACTAATTTATTTAATTTATAAATTGATATATAATTTAATCATGTATAATATATAATATGTTTAAATAATTTATTTAATTTTTTTAATCTCTCTAAAAATAATAATTAGGTTTTATAGTTAGCGTCAGAGGTAGCGTAAAATTTGCCGCAATTAAATAAGGTTCACGAATCATGAATTGATTTCTCAAACCACTATAATATCAGTGACAGAATATGACGAAGAAAATTTAAAAAATTGCGACAAAAAAGTCTCACAATCAATTGCCAACCTGTCAGAAAATCTCAAAATTTACCACGGAATGACGTCCTGCATTAGATTTCTTTTTTTGTTTTTTTTTTTGGGTTTTACGACAAGGCGTTTTTTTCTATTTTAGTGTGTATTCTGATTATTTTTTAAAGAATAGTTTTTACAGTTTACGAGATAAATATGTGAGAAAAGTTTGGTCTCAATTTACAAAAAAATACTTCTGAAATCATAATTTTAAGGATATAAGAACACACACTTAACTACGCGTCTCAGATTTTGGACTCTTTCTTTTCTGCTTACAAAGACACACGCCCCCTTTCTAAATGCGCTAGGCAAATGTTTAAATTAACAAGAGTCAATATTATTGCTAGTCCTACAATAAAATTGAATTTTAGTTCTAATGTATGTAATTTTAAATAGTTGGTTGTACTTCATGTAATTTCATAAGAATTTAGTTTAAATTTAAATATATGGACCAAAATCAAAATTATTTAAAAATATAAGAAACCGCCATTAAACTAAGAACAAATCATTATGAAATTATAAGGATTAAAATCAATAATTTAAAATTATAGGAACAAAAACTAAAATTCACTCTAATTATAAGGATTAACAATAGTACTAACTCGATAATAAATTAAATGACCAACTGAATAAAAAAACTAATAAAGGATTAATGTTAAGTGGTATACTACGATAGTACGTAATAATAATTTTGTTAACATTGCCTTGTACTGGACAAACTCTTCGCAGTAACGTAACATTGATAGGGTTAGATGTCTGCGTGAACAAAGACTTGACCTAGTAAAGGTCAAGTCTTGTACGAGTTTCTCTCTATGCAGAATTATTTTGCCTATATTAAAAGAGAACCCAAACCATATTACTAATAATTTGGTGGTTTTCTCATTTAATACCACCTACATTATATATAAGTGGTCATTATATTATACACGTACGCCAAAATATATAGATGATGGAGTATATATGCACAAAACACTTCATTATGCGGCGAAAATTTCATCCTCCCCTATTGGACTTTTTATATGAGAAAGATGTGTGTCTTTTTTTTTTTTTTGGATCAATCTATTAATATCCGGCGCTACTAGCAACTGACTGGTTCAGTTCGGGAGGAATGTAGGCCTATAATGGGAGAAACCTCACTACCACCAAGTAATTATTACAACTACATACTTATGACTTGAACACAAGACCATTGATTAAGCTGGAACAACTCACAACTAATTGATCCAAATGCTTGATGATAAAAGACATGTTTTATTAAGTTTGTTAAGTTCCACTTAACTTCTACGTAAGGGCTTTTGCTTTGAAGCAATATATTTTTTCAAAAAAAAAAAAAGTTAAGACATTATTTAATGCTTGTTTGGGATCACGTGGGACTCCCAAAAGTATTTATTCACGTAAATTGAGATAAAACTTTTCTCACATATTTATCTCGTATACTATAAATTACGATTGAAAAGTTGCTTTTGAAGGTTCCAATCGTTATTCCAAAAAATTATTTATAGTATGTCAAGCCTTCATTAGTAGAGGCGGGAATACGGGCCAGGCTGGGCCTTCACCGGCGCAGGCTTAAATGGGCCAGCTCTTCACGGGCTCGGACCTAAATGGCTAAAACCTTCAATTTTTGAAGCACACGGGCCTACAGAGCTGGCCTTTCACAAGCTCGAACTTAAACAGGTATAAACTCATTTTAATTTTTTTTAAAAAAATCTTTTTCGAGTTTTACAATTTATTTGTTATTTTGTTTTAAATTGAGATACATTATTTTAAAACTCATAAATTTTTAATTAAAATAATTATCTCATGTCTAAATTAGTTTTTTTTAAAAAAAATTTAAATGAATAAACCATTGTAGAAAACAAAATAAATCAAATCATTTAATAAGTGTTTGCCTGTTACTAATACACTATTAGGTACTTAAGTATCTCTCATATTAATAATTTGATATAATAATATTACATATATTAATTTATTTTGTTAAAAAAATTAAACGGCTATAAAAGGGCCTTTTTAGACCCGCTTTCATTTGGAGCCTCTGAATTATAAGCCCGGCCCTTGACAGACTTGATCTGATTTTCCGATTCCATTCACTTGGGGTTCATATTTTTTTTATTATAGTCGATTTTAATGCTGACACCTTGCATACATTAATTGAGTGTTTGACAATTATCTAAACCTAGGTTTACGCAAATCGAGACAAAATTCCTCTCACACATTTATCTCGTAAATCGTAAAAATTATTCTCAAAAGCTAATCCGAACATACACTAACATAAATATGTCAGTGTTCGACTCTGGCCTGAAACCTCATCAAGGGTAATGGGTAGGGCTATTGCTAGGGCAGTTTATCGTTGACATGGGAAAAAAATTTTGAGCGGTGAAATTATTCTTGTATTATGGCCATTTATATTTTTATTGATAAAATGACAACACGAGAATATTTTTCCATATTATACGTTGCTGTATACAAAATCAATATACGTTGCTGTATATAAAAAGTCCAATAGGGAAGGCTGAAATTTTCGCCGCATAATGGAGTGTTTTGTGAATATATATACTCCATCATCTATATATTTTTGGCGTTCGTGTATAATATAATGACCACTTATATATAATGTAGGTGGTATTAAATGAGAAGACCACCAAATTAATTATTAGTAATATGGTTTGGGTTCTCTTTTAATATAGGCAAGATGATTCTGCATAGAGAGAAACTCGTACAAGACACTTGACCTTTACTAGGTCAGGTCTCTGGTCACGCAGATATCTAACCCTATCAATGTTACGTTATTGTGAAGTGTTTGTTTAGTACAAGGCAGTCTTACCAAAATTATTATTACTATCGTAATATACCGCTTAACATTAATCCTTTATTAGTTTTGTTATTCAATTGTTCATTTAATTTATTGAGCTAGTACTATTGTTAGTCCGACGCTACTAACAACTTACTGGTTTGGTTCGTAGGAATGTAGGTCCATAATAGGGAAAACCTCGCTTCCACTAAGTAATTATCACAACTACATACTCATGGTTTGAACATGAGAGCACTGGTTAAGCTAGAATAACCCACAACTAATTGATCCAAACACTTAATAATAAAATACGTGTTTTATTAAGTTTGTTAATGCCTCGTTTGATAGCAATGAATTCAAGATAGAGAAGTGAAAGTGAAAGTGACTTCCGCCATTTTATACGTTTGGTAACATATAACCCACTTTCCATAAGGATGTGACTTCCATAAAAAATGATGGAAGTGACTTCCCACCCCTGACCGATGAAAGTGAAGCAGTTCCATAGAACTCAAATATTTGGACTATATTACCCTCTCCGATTTTGAGTGGAAGCCTTGATCTGAGTCCCCATTGCCGCTGATCTCGGAGTCCTGACATACCATTGTCGTGACGTCTCCGATGCCCCTTGCCGTCCTAATCTCTGGAAACCCTTGTTGTCATCATCTTCGAGAACCCTTGCCGTCATCATCTCTGACATCCCAAGCTTCTTCGATCTCTAACTTAATGATGAGATCTCTAACCAGGCTTCTTCGATCTACATCTCATATGCTGCATATCCTCTGTGCTTTGTCCCTCCCTCTTTCTATGTTAGTTGCTTTTGAAGCAACGTCGGTTTGGCCAGTAGATCATTGGTGTGTCTCATTTTCTCTCACAGTCGATTCGTTCTCAACCGTAAACCATTCTCTCTCTCTCTCAATTGCCATCGTTCTCAGCTGACTGTATCTTCATTGGTGTGATTATGATTTCCTCTTTTTGCTTAGATTAATGGAATTTTGAGGACTGATGGAGATTTGATTTTGCTTTTAGAATTCTGATTTTTCCTTTTTTGCTCTAATGATCTTGATTTTCCCGTTATGCTTTGATAAAGATTTGATTTTGAGATTTTGTGATTGTGCTTTTTCCTTTATGCTCTAATCGATTCTGATTTTCTCATTATGCTTCAATGAAAATTTGAGTTTGGTTCTCCGACGGTGGTTCTTGTTCTTTGGTGGTCTTTTTCAGGTGGTGGTTCTTTAAGGAAAAAATGCCTTTCTTTTTTCAGAGAGAAAATGACATTTTGGATGTTTTGCTGTTCTGTTTCTCATACAATATTGATGGATGATATTTGAGTTTGATTTGTATATTATTGAGATTGATGATTGAGCATGGAAGAATTGTTTTCTGGTTGATGATTGTTGTTGGTGATGGACATTTCCGATGAAACGTGGGTCGATGGTGAAAATGGTCTCTAGGGTGCAAGATGTTTTTTTTTTGTTGGAGAGTATTTGGGTATTTTCATATTGCAAATATATGTTTCCATTAAAAATTATATCTCACTTCCACCGTTATATCAAATACACTTTTCAACCTCACTTCCAACTCCAATTTCACTTCCAATTCCATTTTTATTTCCACTTCCACTTTTCTAAAAACTCTTCCATTATATCAAACGGGGCATAAGTTTCACTTAACTTTCCCGTAAGGGCTTTTGCTTTGAAGCAATATATTTTTTTTAAAAAAAAAGTTTAAAACATTATTTAATGCTTGTTTGGGATCATGTGAGATCTTCAAAAGTTTTTATTTACGTAAATCGAGACAAAACTCTTCTCTCATATCTACCTCGTATATCGTAAATCATGAATAAATTTTTTTTTTTAAAGGTTCCCATCACCATTCTAAATAAATATTTATAGTATGCCAAACCTTCATTGGGGGCTAGCATTTTTTATTACAGTCAATTTTAATGCTTCCACCTTACATATATTAAACTCTCCGGCCTGAAATCTCATCAAGGGTGATGGGGAGTGCCCTTTTTTTTTGTTGCTAGGGCAGTTTATCGTTGACATGGGAAAAAAAATTTGAGCGGTGAAATTATTCTTGTATTATGGCCATTTATATTTTTATTAATAAAATAACAACACGAGAATATTTTTCTATAATATACGTTGCTGTATACATCTGGTTAGAATGTGGTATGGGAATTCAATGGAATTTCGAAACAAATACATCAAGCAACCACTAATCAAATTTACGAGTAATTAATTATTAGTCTAAAACCATAATCAGTCATGCTTGCCAAAATAATATATTTGCATGAAATGAGGGTCAATATATATAAAAGCCTATAGTTGAACAACCACACGCAATAATTAACCCAGCTAGCGATTGCCAGCTCTAATTATTGTTTATAAATTGATCTTAATAATTAATAATAATGCGTTTTGGACCAATGAGTTGAGGAAACTGTATTCAATTGACATGGTTAAAAAAAAAAAAAAATTGAAGTCGCTCCTAAAATGACACTTGAGAAATCTTCAAAACTCCTGATTTTATCCATTTAATCAGTAGAGATAATCGTGCACGTAACTCCTTTTCGAAATTACCCTATTAAAAGCAAACTCGATATTTTATTCATGCAAGGTATTTAAGAATTGTGCAAATTTGGTGAAATTGCGGAATATATGGAAGCTAAAAATGTGGTCAAATTAAACCGTATGTTATTAATTATATTAATACTTCCTCTGCGTGGTGGTTAGTGAGGAATGGATCCAAAGAGATTCCTTATTATTTACTAATATGAATTCTCCGAAATTTTTTTGACCAGGGATTTAAGGTATGGTGGGCAATTAAATTAGGGAAAACTACTTTCAAGTATATGTAGTATCTTTTAATTTTTAATTTAATAGCCGTGTGTTTATTTTTTTCTTATTAAATCTTTTAATTTTACTTTGCTAAAACTGTTCACACCCATAACTTTACTCTGTTATTATTGTTAGCCTTTATACAAAAGTTAATTATGGTAATAGAGTAAAATTTAAAAAATTAATAAGAAAAAAAAAATAAACACATAGGTATTAAATTAAAAATTGAAAAAAAAAAACTATAGATTTTTTCTTAAATTAAAATATTTTTCAATAAAAGATCACATAAAAAGTGTAAAGACTTGCTAACTAGAAGAGAATATAAGACTACCAGTAGGTAATTCTGGCCTTTTTAGTGTTAGTTTGGAATAACTTATTTTTAGATAATTAGTATTTATAAATCGTGATTCACGGTATACGAGATAAGTATGTGAGAAGAGTTTTATCTCAGCTTACGTAATAAACACTTATATTCAAAAAATAAGTGTTCCTAGACATGCATTAAATTCAACCATAAAATTAAAATTCGAAGTGAGGGGGAAATTATGTTGGTGATGATAGGAGGAAGAGATGAGAAAAGAGAAAATGAAGCAAAACGAGATGAGGACAAATTAGGAGCGCTCGAGAATGGGACCCACGTGTACTGTCTAATGAAACATCAATTGCAGGAATCTTCGTCCCTTACACTTCCAAAATATCACATTCACAGCCCCAGTCTATATTTTCTTTTTCTTTTTCTTTTTAATGCGGAAAAATAAAGTATAAAATTCATAGGAGCTAAAATAACACTTCGTGACCAAATTAAAACGTCGATAACACGTTTAGATCTCAAAATATCAAAGTATCGATTAAGGATCTTGGTTTTTCACTTTCTATTATTGAGCACATTTTTAATCATGCCCATTCGTGAGTTTTGGAAATGTTAGAAATTATGTTTAAAAAACAATGTTTACAAGTTGAAAGCGCCCCTAGAACGAATATGAGATTATTTAATTTCATTACATAAATTTAGTTTTGGTAAACGGGACAGAATTTCCCTAACAAGTTGTACAATTATTTAATTTTAATCAAATTAAAAAGTCTAAATAAATTTATTTTCTTCTTTTTCGGGTGGAATATTATTTTTTTAAGGAAAAAAACTTGTGTGATACATCATTCTCCCTTTTAAAGATAACTTTATATATTTGTTGGAGAAAGTTTCACACATCTATTATTTTTGTAAAACAAATTCATCCACATTAATTAATGCATTCTTGGAACCTCATGTTGGTTGCCCAAATCATTATTACATGTGTGTTTACTACAAGAGTATGGAGCAGTTCAAAGATCCTTAAGGAGTGTGATAATAAATACTACCTCCGGTCTTAAATATAGGATAAAATTTTTAGTGTAAATTGTACTACAAATTATGTCCTATATTTAGGATCGGATGGAGTATCTAGCATGAATATCTCATCATAAAAATAAAGTGAGAAAAATTAGACAAAAGAATTATTCTTAGAATTAGTCATTGTATTCTAACAATTCAAGAGTATCCTTTTTTTGACATGGTTGTACCAATCATATATTCAAATGAGTTTGGATATCTAAATTATGAATTTCAATTAATCCAGTTCAGCCTAATGTATAGTTCGACCAAATCTAATTTGGCTTTGGGTTAATTTAAAACTAGATCAAACTATAGATAGTACTCCTTCCGGTCCTAATTATAAGATGAAGTTGACTTTTTTGGAGAAATTAAGGAAGTCAATTAAATCACTTTAGAGTATTTATATATTTAGTATATTTAGATTATATATAAGTTTATTAGTCAAATTAATTAGTTTGAAGAAAAAAATATAAATATAAATATTCTAAAGTGATTTAATTGGCTTCCTTAATTTCTCCAAAAAAGTCAACTTTATCTTATAATTAGGACCGGAGGAAGTATAAGATAAAGTTAATTTTTTTGAAGAAATTAAGGAAGCCAATTAAATTACTTTAGAGTGTTTATATTTTTAGTATCCTTAGATTATATACTAGTTTATTAGTCAAATTAATTAGTTTGAAGAAAAAATAAAAATAAAAATACTCTAAAGTAATTTAATTGATTTCCTTAATTTCTCCAAAAAAAATCAAATTTATCTTATAATTAGAACCGGAGGGAGTATTATGCAACTCGAAGCTCTTTTCAAACTAAACGACCGAGTTAGGGACTAATTCATCTATCTAATTTAGTCATTGACTCATTGTGCAACGATGTATATATTGAATTTTATTTTGAGTGGATCATTTCTTGCTATGTGATTTCTTATCTGGAATATTTGAATTCTCAATCTTGTTTAAAATGTATTAAAGTTATTTCCATTTAATCAAAACCATTGTTGATGTAAACAATGCAATGTAATGCGTATTAAATAACAGTAGTTGAGTTTAGTATATGAGGCGCCTATGATATAAAAAAGTTTGACATCATGTATTCATTTGAGATAGTTTATTTTCGATTTATAAGTGTTTATAAATCATGATTTATGATATATAAGATAAGTATATGAGAGAAATTTTATCTCGACTTACGTAATAAACACTTATAACAAAAAAAAAAAAGTTATTCCAAACGTAGCTATAATCTTATTCCTAGAATCAATATATGCAGCATTTCCAAAACAACTTGACAAGAAAAATCCAAATAATTGAGATTAATTACTGCTAATAATCACGATTGTGATTATTTCCAATATGAAACTAAACACACTGTACCGATATATGTAAAATTGGTGAAAAAAGTGGTTTGAAGATAATAAATATTTGATGTTCCCTTAAATAAAGAAATTTTAAAGAATTGTCAAGTAGTGCTAACAAAATGTAATGAATTATTATCGCTAAAATTGATACCAAATTATCATACGATGAGATAATAAAACTAATATATTGTTTGATTCTGCCACATCAGTCAATGACCTGTAAGATTAAATTCCCACAAAGTTCAACATTTTTTTTTGAGAGAATTGCTGAAAAATACTTTGGAAGCAAATTAATTGCTGATTGCTATCAAAGTACCAAGCATGCAAGTGATCTTCCGTGTGTGCAAGTGATCTTCCGTTTTGTGCAAATCATCTTCCGTGTGTGCAAAAGTTTTCAGTATAAATGTGCAAGCAATCTTCCGTTATGTCTAAAACATCTTCCGTTCTGTGCAAAACATCTTCCGTTATGTGCAATGGTAGCATTTAGAAATTAATTTGTCAAAAAGGTATTTATCAACAATTCTCCCCTTTTTTTTTTTAAATTCTGCAAGTCATATTGGCGTTCTTACTAAAAACACACGTTAATTCAATTTGAGATTTAATTCCATTTAATATTTCAGATTATTCTTCGTGTAGGACATTTTTGGCTTTCCTCGTAGTGTTGAAAATATGTACAAATTGAAACAGTTGGTTTTTCATCTTGAATAATTCAATTTCATAATAAACTCACGTCAAACGAGGGTATACCGCTCACAAAAAGAAGCATGTCAATTTGAGTGCTCTCCACTCCACTTTGAATTTTCCCCCTTCTTGTCTATTTTCTGGCCAAATCATTGAAATGAAAATCGGTAAAAAGATTTTAAAAAAAACCACTTAAATCAGTGATTTCCTCTTAAAATGAATTGTTAATTACTATACTTTTATAAAAAATACATATATTATTGTAGGCAACAACATTAATTTTGAATTTTGAAGTTTAAGTTATACTCCCTCCGATCCTTAATATAACACATAGTTATCTAATTTATTAAATTAAAAAAGTTGGTTAAACTAATTAATATGACATGCATGCATATTCTAAAACATGATAGTCATTTTCTTTAATTCTCTTCTTCCTTCTCCTCTTTGAGTATAGTTGAGGTAGCATTAATGGGATAAATTAGGAAAATAATGACAAATATAAAAATTATGTCTTATATTTAGAATCAAGATTAACTCCTCAAATATATCTTATATTAAAAATCAGAGGAGTATTTTCTTGTATTTTTCCCATGAAAGTTTGATGCATGGTTTTTATTATTCTAAATATTAAACTTATAGAATATTAAAATGTTGGACATATTTAATTTTGGTTAAAATAAAGGGAGAGATTCGTGAATTGAAAGGTTAGGGACATGACGTGAAGGGGCACATGTGTTGAAGGGACGTAAGGGTGAATGGGAACGAGGGGTGGTTTGAGGAAGAAGGTGCTTCAATCTCTAAAGACGCACCCTTCAATCCATTTTAAGGCCAACAATGTAACAAATCAAGTGCCTTATTTGCTACACTCTTTTCTTTTCTGATTATTTTTTGCTGTTTCTTTGGAATTACCATAAGGTCCTTGAGATATGATTCAAATAACCACCCACAAAAATTTGACAACAACTAAGTAATAGACAATGACGAGTCATTGTGTCTAAAATAATAACAAGTTTACATTATTTACTTGTCATTAGGACTTTCAAATAATTAAATATCTTCTTATGATCCCATAATAATTCTTTTTTTTTTATTTTTATGGTAGGCCTGATTTTTTTCTTTTACAATTTCATTCATTGTTTTTATGTTTGGTGAAAAGCTTTATCTATACACTTTACTTCACCCTTGTCATCTGGGTTAGTTTTAGGCAATGGCTCTTAGCCTTCTAAATAATCCATTTGAAACATTAATTAGCTAGTTTGTTTGTTTGTTTACTTGATGTGTGTTTGGTTTGAGGTAAAATGTGATTAGTAACTTGTTATAGATTTGAGTAAAAGTATAAAATGTAAAATTTCTAATAAATTATTCGTTTCTTATGAAAAAAACAATCATGAAATATAATTTAGGGACCCGCTAAATTATATATAAGAAAAAGATAAATAAATATCGTTTGAACTTAAAAAAGCCCAAAAAATTCTACTAGGAAAGGATAAAGAGGTATGCAAGTAGGAGTCTGAGTTTTGAATGTTAGGGTAAAAGATAAAATTACCCTTTCTCTCATTCCTTTTTATCTTTTATCCCTTCATCTCTTTTCTCTCCACTCCATTCTCTCTTCTTCACCATCTTACTTTCACAGACCACTTCGTCAGCAGCCAAAGTCCAACCATCGCACCTTCCTCCTACTCCCATTTGATTCGTCTCCTTCTTGCTATAGTAGCAACGGCCATGGAAGTATGATGAGGCTCAGTCCTTCCTCTTTGCGCCATAGTGTAATACCCTGACTTTTGAGACTTGAGCTTAGAGAATAAGCTTGATATTAGTGGATTGCTAAGCCCCAATTTAGTAAGATCCCAAATTGTGATTAAGAGTTAATGACTCCAAAAGTGAATGTGGTTAGTGATAAATAACCCTTTTGGAGAATATAATATGATTTGGCACTCGAATGTGATTCGTGTGTGTTGTAAGCAGCGCTAAAACCCTGTATTTGAGTTTAATTGTGGATTAACATCCAAATTGACTTAGAATAGAGGGAAGAATTGAATGGGGTATTGTGTTGGAAATGGTGTCATAGTGTGTTTTGATGTCATTGAAATTGATTTGGAACTTTGGGATGGAAAAGTTGCAATGTTAGGTTTTGAAATGTGAATTGTGTTGACATGTTGAGATTGTTGTGAAAACATGTCAATGTGATGTGAATTTGATTGATTTGGTGTTTTCAATGGATTCCTTGTGAAAATTTATGTGGGAATGATGTTTAGTATGAAAATGGGACCGTTGGAAGCAAAGATGCAAAATCTGAAATTATGTCAAGTGAAACTCTATTCTGGGCAGTCAGATTGTGTGAACGTTTTGAATGACCAAATGGTGTCTAAAAATTCTGAAACTTTCCAGTCTTAAATTTCACATCCCAAACTTCAAAATGTACATATAATTTGTGCCATTTCATTTTGTGAGCTACGAGATATGACTGTCCAAAATTTGGGATGGAAACTGAACTCTGTTTTGGGGCAGTGATGAGTTTTATGTAATTCTGGAATTTTGTGGTAATTTTGGGTGATGGCCCATACTTTTTATATAAAGAGGACTTAAATACTTTTCATTCGGCTTTGGAATCACCTCATTTCAATTTTTCTAAAATTAGTTATGATTTTTCAAAGTTTGGCAGAAAATCTGCCTGAAATCCAAAAATGGGAATTATGACATCATCGAAATAAAAGATGACATCAGCATGGAATTAAATATTTTCTCATCATCTTTAGCTCTCATTTCTGACGTGTTGAACCAGCTGAAACTAGTGAGATAAAGTTGAGAGCTCTTAGAGAGAGAAAGAGGAGAAATCTCACAAGATAAACCGATTTCTCCGACGATCTAGCTCCTAACGCGTATAACATTGCTCCTAAGCTTCTCTTTCATGCTCTTTAAAGTGTTGGAAGCTCAATTTTCATTGTTAAGAAGGGCTAGGGTTTCAGAGATGAAACAAGACCAATATGACTTTGATAAGATATGGAGATACGAATCAAAGTCTTAGGCATTTGTAAAAGTACAAGGTGCTGGACCGACTCACTATGAGAAAGCTATATGGATCAAGTCATAAGCTTTTCTCATGTATAACCATTTGTGTGTGAGCTTGCTTCCATTAACTTCAATCCAAAGCTTCCTATCAGATCTCACAAATGCTCTTTGACCTAAGGTCATCATGGATTTCTACATGAGAGTTGCTAAGCTTTGAACTAGTTAAAAATCACTTTTAACCGGGTGATAATAAAGGCTACAATTGGGCTTGATAGTTTTTTATGCAGAGGAATATGAATGATCAAGATGGAATTTGCCTCTCACATTAGTAGAGAGATATTACTGGGTCCCTCAATGAGTGAGTCTAAGAAATGTATAGTCATACTACGATGGAAAGGAGTTTTCATTTCTATTATCAGACTACTCAGGAATCAAGAAAGTAATGGTCAGGAACAAGAGGCCTTGACCGATATATCATGTGACAAAAGGGACGTGACATGGTTATATGACAGGTTGCATCATGTTAACGATCATCATATGAATTGGGTAGTTGTAATGTATTGCTAGAGGTTGCTTACGACTTGTGGGTTAGTACAGTTATTAGCCCATTGTCAACTTCGTATGGGCCTACAGGGTCACACACAAGAATAGTCCAACACGAGATAATGTTTAATTTAGGGTGGATGAATTTTATATTATATATATATATAATATAAAATTCGTTAATAATATTTTATATATATATATATATATATGTATATGTATTTTTGAAATACATATTATATATATATATATTATATGATATTATTATATTGTGCTATTTTTAAATTTAATGTATTAAAATAAATTAAATTTAATAACTAACATTATAGAGATATAGTATCTCATATTTAATTTATGAAGATAACTTAAATCTAATGGCTCTTTATTTGAATTAAATAAATAGGTTAAATTAAAACTGTTGGACATATTTAATTTAAACTGAATTTATTTAATTAGCTCATCAAGATAATTAATTGTTAATTAATTTCAAAATTAATAAATATTAATTTTGAAATTCGAATATAACTCTCATAGGTTATAAACTTGATAGAGCAGATATACTCATACACGTATGAGAATTCAGAGCCTCAAGGGAAACCCCAGGAGACATTGGAGGCGCTAGCACGCAGTCTCTGTTGGAGAGCGTTCGTGTGGATACCGGTAGAGGGAGCGGACCTGACGTGTTGGCTCCTAGAGATCGGAAACCCTAAATTCGAAAAGGTACGAATCTTTCTAATTCAATTTAAACGCCGTTGATAGATCATCGATTAGGATCAGCGATATTTTTTTAAAATTCTTCCGCTGTGCCTCCCGATCCTAACAGATTATTGCTTCTTTATTAAAAAAAATTAGATGGGCTGAGTTATGTTGGCTCGCTAGGGCTATGCATGCCTCAAGGCTTAAAAAACCTTACTAATGTATTTACAAATTATCTGTTAATAAAGCCTTTACATCAATAATGAGATTTGAATCAATGATTATATAGGATGTGACTCATGAGTAAACTCTATACTAACTAGATCAACCTTTATGAGTAGTTATTGCTTTTTAACAAAGCTCACCTCTTATTAAGCCTTAGAAAATATAAATCAAGAAACTCTTTTATTCTTTGGGAAAATTGTCCTAAAAGACCTCATTAACAACATATTTGCTGAATGACAACTGAGGTATTGAGGTCCTTGAACAGAAATAAAATAATAAGTAAAATGACCATGTTGCCCTGTTAATAAAGAAGGATTCAAATTTGACTCAGAGTCATAGCCTGCTAACTTGAAGAGTGAAGGGAGGAGAGATCGACGGAAGCGAATGAGAGTGGGTATTTGCGGCAATGATGAAGTGTTGGGTCTTTGCGGTGGCAGAGTAAAATGATTTATGAATGTTGTAAATCGATTTACCAAAATTGCCCGAGAACTTAATGCTTTTCAAAACTCAAGTAAATCGATTTAACATTGCTCAAATCGATTTACCAAACTTCATGATACAGAGTATCGATTTATGTAAGTTGAGCAAAATGAGACAAATTTCTTGAACCCAAGGGAAGATCTTTTACACCTACAGAAGATCTTTTGAACGCACGGAAAGATATTTGCATGTAGGGAAGACTTCATGATACAAAGTAAATCAATTTATGTAAGTTGGCCAAAATGAGACAAACTTCCTGAACCCAAGGAAGATCTTTTGTGCTTAGGGAAAATGTTCTGAACACATGGGAAAATGTGTTGCCCTTGGGAAGCCTTGACCTATACTTATGGAACCCAAGGGAAGAAATGTGATATAAATCGATTTACAAGGGTTGTAAATTGATTTATGACTATGTGCGAAAGATCTTCCCTATATGTAAAAGATCTTCCCTAGGTGCAAAAGATTTTCCCTTATGTGCAAAAAATCTTCCCAGGTGCAACACATCTTCCCATGTGTTCAAAAAATCTCACTTAGGTGTAAAGATCTTCCCTTGAGTTCAACAAGTCTTCCCCAATGCAATATAAGGAAGATCTTTTGCACCAAGGGAAGATCTCTTATATATAGGAAAGATCTTTCGCATGTAGTCATAAATCGATTTATAACCCCTGTAAATCAATTTATTTTACATTTTTTCCCTTGGGTTCCATAAGTATAGACCAAGTCTTCCTAGGTGCAACACATGTTCTCATATGTTCAAAACATCTTCTTTAGGTGTAAAAGATCTTCCCTTGGGTTTAAGAAGTTCGTCTCATTTTGCCCAACTTACATAAATTCATTTAACTAACCTTAAATCAATTTACTTTGTATCATGAAGTCTTCCCTACGTGCAAATATCTTCCCGTGCGTTCAAAAGATCTTCCGTAGGTGCAAAAGATCTTCCCTTGAGTTCAAGAAGTTTGTCTCATTTTGCTCAACTTACATAAATCGATTTAACTGACCTTAAATCGATTTACTTTGTATCATGAAGTTTGGTAAATCGATATGAGTAGTGTTAAATTGATTTGTTTGGGTTTTGAAAAGCATTTAGTTCTCGGCCAGTTTTGGTAAATCGTTTACAACATTTATAAACCATTTTACTTCACCGCAGCCGCACAGAGCCACAAAGACCCAACACTTCGTCGTTGCCGCAAACACCCACTCTCGTTCGCTTCCGTCGATCTCTCCTCCCTTCACTCTTCAAGTTAATGGACTATGGCTTTGAATCCTTCTTTATTAAAAGGGCAATGTGATTATTTTACTTACTGTTTTATTTCCGTTCAAGGATCTCAGTATCTCAGGTCTCATTCAGCAAATATGTTGCTAATGAGGCATTTTAGGGTAATTTTCTCTTTTTCTTTTTATAACATAAGTCAAGAAACTCTATTGAATGTGATTCAATTCTTGAACACTTTTTGCAACCGATTGTTTTTAGATACATAGGTAGTTTTTTTCATGAATTAGATTTTAGTTTGTTTTTGTATGAAAAGACTGTTGGGACGATTCCTTTTTCTAATCATTTTTAAGCACAATAAGAATATTTTTTATATTAGAGATATTAAAGGTAAATAATAGAGGGCTTTTAATTAAGTTGCCTTAATCATAAGGACTGAAATGTGAGCTCTTTTGAACATTAAAAAAAAGTGAGCTCTAATTATTTACTCAAGCGATGAGGGTCTTTTATCATTTATGTCAATTATGAGATGACCTCCTTTATGGTGGTCAAAATCAAAGAGGTTAAGTTGGTTTTCAATAGCTTATACATAAGAAATTTTTTAAAGAAAATTCTATATGCATGCGCTTTTTTTTTTTTTTTTTGCCTGAAAAATTCTATATGCGATTTATTCTGCTGGCCAAAAAAAAGTGTTTGATTCTTATATTTCAATAGCTTATTATCTTACATATAAGAATTAAACACATAAAATATCCTCATGCGTGCTTTTAGAAATATTTATAAATCAGTATCCATCTCAATTAATTGATGATAAATATGTAAATTATGTCTTATAATTAGTATGAAAATTAACTGTTCAAATAAATCTCATTTTAAGGATCAAGGGAGTAATATTTACAATTATTTTGCCCAAAGTGAATTAGTTGATGGTGAGATACAGTTTAAAGGGAAAATCTCATTTAAATACTATTTGAATTCTCAAAATCCTAGAAGGTATATTAAAAACTTAAAATGACACATAGGTGATTGGGAGGAATATGAGATATTGAGGTTTAATTGTTTTTACTAGAATACCCCCATCCTCTTTCTCTCCCCTCTCCCTTTCTACATCTCTTCCTCTTCCCGTGAAGCCAGCAGATCCTCCCTCTCTAATTTAGATCTTGCCATCTCTAGCCTCCTCCCTCTCCGCCGCCGATGAAGCCGGCAGCACCAGTGATGACCTTGTTGAGAGGGGATATCACCACCACCTTGTTCGCCGCCACACCGTCGTGATTGGATGCTCGTTTATCAAATGTGATATTAGAGGTCATTCCAACTTAAGTTTGTGTGTGGAGACGTGGGAGTAAATATTTTGCAAGCCATCTCTTGGTTTATGAACAATGACTTTGATCCCTTCACATATTTTTGGTTACAAGGGTTATGGCATATATGTTGTTCTTTTTGTAAGTACTATTTAGGGAACAGATTATCTTATACGGTGGGAATGACAAGAAAACATTAGGTGCAGGCGGAATCGTAATGTTTACTTATCATTTAACAATGTATATGATAGTTGTTGTCAACATGAATCTTGTGCTCTGTCAATGTCATTATTGTACTTGTCATTACCATTACTAGTCTTGTTAATGGTAACAATTTATAGCAATTAAAGTATACATGAAGGAACACATTCTTTTGGATTCATTACTTATATGCATTGTGTGTAGATCGAATGAGTAATGTAAACTTACCATTTTATACATTATGGGTGGTTGCTGTCAACATGAATATGTTGTCTTGTCAACGCCATTATTGTACTTGTCATTACCATTACTAGTCTTGTTAATGGTGACAGTTTATTACAATTAAAGTATACATGAAGGAACATATTCTTTTGGATTTATTACTTATATGCATTAGGTGTAGGTGGAATGAATAATATAAACTTGCCATTTGACCATTTGCACGATAGTTGTTTTCATGAACATTTGTGGTTTTTGTCAATGTCAAAACAAAACTTGTCATTCTCATTATCCATCTTGTTAAAACCGTTACAAACTTTATTATTATCATTATTGAACTTATCAGCGGCTAACCTTTTTGGGCCAACACCTGACACATTTGTTTGAGAATAAGTTGTCATTCCCATTAATAATGTCGTCAAAATCATCACAAACTTTATCATTCCCATTACTGACAAAATGTATAAAATGATTGAATAAGAGTTTTAGGTTGTGACCAATTTAGTAATGAGATTGACTAAAAGAATAATGGTTTTGACAAAATACGTAATGATTTTGCTTAATCATTTTACACAATAATAAATTACTTGGCAAGACAAAGGATAATGGGATTGACAAATTCTATAATGGTGTTAACAAATTCGTTAATGGTTTTGACAAAAAGGATAATGGGATTGACAAGTTCATCAGTGGTTTTACAAACTCAATTGGTTTTGACAAAAAAGATAATGTGATTGATAATTTCAGTAATGGTTTTAACAAAGTGGTTAATGGTTTTGACAAAAAGGATAATGGGATTGACAAATTTATCAATGGTCTTCACAAACTTATAATAGGTTTTAACAAAAAGATAATGGAATTGACAAATTCTATAATGGTTTTAGTAAAAAGGATAATGAGATTGACAAATTCATGTGGTTTTCATAAACTCGTTTTTGGTTTTGGGCCCACACTCTGACATATTTGATGACAATTTTGAGGTGCCAGCTTCACGGGAAGAGGAAGAGAGGGAGAGAAGAGAGAAAGAGGACAGGGGTGTTTTAGTAAAAACAATTAAACTTCAATATCTCATATTCCTCCCAATCACCTCTATGTCATTTCATTTTCTTAACAGACCTTATAGAATTTTGAGAATTCAAATGGTATTTAAATGAGATTTTTTCTAATTTAAAATCATATAAAAAAATAAGAATCTAATAAAAAGGGAACAAAACTACATGGATCTAAATAAGAATTAAGCAAGGATGTAAGGACTTGCGAATTACATACAAATTTATGGAGCCCACCATAATATTAAAAATAATTTGATTTTTGCGCAAATATACGAGACTAATTAGTTTTTTTCTTTGCCAACACGAGACTAATTAAATTAAAAATTAAAAGTGAGTTAGAGAAAGAGAAAAAAAAACAAAGGTAGAAGAGGAAAAGGAGATTAAAATTAACAGCTCCTATGGTGAGGGCTTAAGTGGGGCCCAATAAGATGTCCCCTTGTTAGTGGGACTTGTGGGCCCGTCTTCATTCTGCCTCTCGTCGCCTCGGCAGTTCCCACTAATTTTAAATCGTATTAATCAATTTTCCTGAACTCATTAGAATATTTAAAAACAAATTGCATTATTTTAATATATTTTTCCACGTCGTTCCCGACTTTCTTGCATCTGTCTCTGCCCTATTGCACAAACTTGCCCGCCGACAGGACGAAAACGTCAGTTGCGGATTCCAAGCGGGATTTTATTATAGTTTATTTTTATTTAATGATAATAACGGAACCAATAATGTGGACCATGATTCTTGTTGGTTGGCGGGGTATATCCCTAAGTGAACCGCCACGTGGCGGTAGATCAGTTTGGACTTTGGCGGGGAACAAATGAGTATTACCTGGTTATCTGGTTTTAGATTCCTTCATGATTTTTTTTATCTCATTTTCTTATTAAAATCCGATCTTCATTTTTACATTAAAAAAAATTAACGATTTAGATTTCATATTTTATGAAATTATCATTTTAAATATAATAAATAAATTTAAACTGTTGAGATATGATTTATATAATTTATAACTGCAATACAAATAAAATAAAAAAAGTTAAATTATAAGATGATATAAAAGAGTTTTAAAAAATATTAAATTTAAATTATTTAATTTTTGATTTAAGAGTGATGGTGAGATTCTTAAGAGAGAGAGAGAGAGAGAGAATGAATTCTTGAGAGCAAGGTTGTCAAACTTAGAGTGTAAGCAAATTTGTGATAGTAATGTAAATTCGTATCGTGAACTCGAATCATAAAGTCGTAAGAATTTAGTTTTACCATTAAATAGATATTATTAGTATATAATTAAATAATTAAAATATAACAAATTGACAACAATTTGATTTAAATATATTTTAAATCTAAATAATTGAAATTAAATCTATAACATTCATAATTTATCATATTTAATAAAATTTTTTTTATAAAATTCATATATAGAGCCGTTGGGTATAATCAAATTGAAAAAGTTAATAAAAGTTTAAGGGTGCGTTAACACAGTTTTATAAACTAGAAACATAAAAACGATAAACTTGGTGTATAAACTCGTAAATTTAACTAAATTTATAACGGTAATAAGTTTATCAATAACTCAACTAGATTTTATAAGTTAAAAACGTAAAAACGATAAACTCGGATAGTCAACTCGCGAGTTTTACAACAAAGCTCGAGAGTGTCTTCTTGTCCGGTTAGGGCGAGTGATGTTTGGTGGGGATTGAAACGGAACAGCGTTACGGACGATGACGTCACCCCACCCTAAGAATATGCTCTGCCGATTTTTTTCTTAACCTCAGTTACTTCCTTCCTACTTTTACCCCTAGGTAATTTCTTATCCAGTTGCAGAACGGCATTGGGGAATAATAAAGTGAACTGCACCTTTTTTACTCCTGATTAACATTCAACTGACACTAAAAGTATTTTTTATTTTAAAGCATTTTATAATTCACCCACACCACACTCTGAAAGAGTTTTCTATTTAATGTCCGTATATTTTGTGGTTCTATTATTAAAATATTTTTCTAGAGCAATTTTTTCTTTCATTTTTTCAGAACTATTTTAATCTCACTGTTAATTCCCAAAAATATGTCAAGTGAATGTACTTATCTTCAATTTTTTCAGTACTGAAAATAATTAAGTATTAGAGGTAAAAACATGGAAGATATCAACATCAATGTTCGAAAAACCGGACCGGACCGGCCGGTTTAGGTCAATCAGTGGTCCAATCGGTCCGGTAGTTAACCTCGGTTCAACTAGTTTTTCCACTGTTTGACCGGTTTTTGAGCGATTTGACCTTTTTTTAAAATGTTATTCAGAATTTCATATAAATAATTATGAAATCTTTAATTTCTCATCGGTTTAGCTCCGATTTGATTCCGATCTAACCCACTAATCTTTGACCTAGTACCTCAACCGGTTCAATGATCGGTCTGAGTTTCATAACCTTGACCAATATGCAAAATATTTGAGATGAGTGATTACAACTGGAAAAAAATGTAGAACTAATTATTAATAGGGTTAGAGAAGAATACTTAAAAATATGAAAAATGATTACTAAAATATAAAAAAAAAAGGGTAATAAATATTAGCTCAAAACTGTTGTAAGCGTAAAATTGTAGTGTAAAATATTTTAGGATATTGTTCGGATATGAAAAATATACTTTAAAGTCCTAGATGAATTATAAAATGCTTTAGAATATTTGACACCCCTAAAACATACTTGTACTTCAAATTGTTAGATAAATCTTAACCCTTTTACTTATATTTATAATGTAAGTTGCACCTCCTCTGTAAATAAAAATAATAACAATAAATAATTATTATATTTATAAGAATTACTCGGATTAATAATTTCTCAATAATAATCAAGGAATGGGAAGGAAGGAATTAAGGAAAGTGAATATAGTATTTTAGAAAATACATATCATATTAATTTACTTAAATAATTTTTTTAATTTAATCAAATTAAATAAATATATCTTGTATTAAGGATTAAATTGAGTATATAAAAGTAACTCTTAGCTAATTAATATCAACAAAAAATAATAAAAAATCATGTTTAAGAAAAAACAATATATATTACATATCGTGTATTTGATATTTGGTATGAGAAGGAAAAGGATTGCACTTAAGCATTTGAGAGTAATTATGTAGCATATACAATAATTAAGTAATTTATTTTATATATTCAAATTAGTCAATTAATTTTTATATTAAACATGGGAGGAGGAGTATTCGTTTATTATATACTAATAATATTCAAAATCTTCATCAAGAGTATCGATACTAATACTTATTCTTTTGGTAAGATTGAATATATCATTATCAGCTTTGAGTCTTTCATATGTAATAACAATAATAACTACTAATATAAAGAGACATTGAAATAGACCAATCTATCCAATATGTTCGCGGATTTGAGTTTTGATTTTTAACCTATTCTTTGTTCGATCGATTGATTGATTGAGAGATTCTCTATATATTTTTCTTTTAATACTAAAACAAATAATCACATACATGATTTAGAGATGTTTCAGATAACACAATTGTCATTAATATCAATATCGATTATGTTGATAATTAGTTATTAATAAAGCATGATGATATTATACAATTTATATAGCCGATCCACACAGTGAAATGAAGTTTGTTATTTATGGTAAATGTTAATAAAATCTAGGAGACGTGAATATATATAATGATGTTATACAGTTCATATATATATAGCCGACCAAGGTAATAAAATGAAGTTAATTTGTTGTTTGCTGTAAATGTTAATAAAATATAGGAGACTTGGATACATATAAAGTAGAGAAGGATTAATTTGCTATGGTAGATTAATATATAATATACAACTGTGAGATTAAAATAATTAGAGATATAATAATTAAAAGTGGAGAAAATTGTCACGTGATATGATGAGTATATTATAATATGCTCACAAACATGAAAGGGGAGATGAATAAGAAAGTAAGATTCATAATGAAATAAATGATCATTCATCATAATACATCAGGGTTTGGTTTCCTCTGTTCCTGTTTTGTTTTCACCGACCAAACCTTAGATTTTAATTGTTTTTTAAGTGCACATTTTTTCGTTGGGAGAAAAGCCTACCTTTTATGTAAAAACAAAAAAAATAACATAAATCGATAAATAAATAGTTGCTGAAAAGGAAATGATGCTATGCCCGTGGGGCCTGGGGGCCATGCGAGCACGTGGGGCATCCATGTTACCCACCAGGCCACTAACTATACGTACAAAATGGGCCCCTGTTAAATTTATATATATATATATATATACACTCTATAAATATTAAATATATGCTTCCGGATATACATACGGAGTATAAAATATAATCTGTAAAATGTTGGGTGATACACATGCAATAAATAATATGATTTATTTCTTTTTTTTGGGTCGAAAATAATATGATTTATTTCAAACTTTATGTAAAGGATGTCTCCACATAGTCTAATTACCTGTAATTAATATCAAATTTTAGTCGGACTATAACCACTTTTTTACTAATTTTTAACATACATGTTTAAAATTAATCAGAAATATTTATCTTTCGATTCATGGTGCACCTATAAGTTTATTAGATAAAATATTGCTTTGGGATTTCTTAATCCTGTTAAAATGAAAAGTCTAGAATATGAGGGTTTTGTTTCATGCAAAGGGTTTCTAGAAGATATTAGGACAATTTTGTTATAATTCGAAGTTACAATTGAAAATCAATAAGATTTGGTATAATTAGTACTCCCTCTGGTCCTAATTATAAGATAAAGTTGACTTTTTTAGAGAAATTAAGGAAACCAATTAAATTACTTTAGAGTGTTTATATTTTTATCTTTTTCTCCAAACTAATTAATTTGACTAATAAACTAATATATAATCTAAAGATACTAAAAATATAAACACTCTGTAAAATAATTTAATTGGCTTCCTTAATTTCTCCAAAAAAGTCAACTTTATCTTATAATTAGGATCGGAAGGAATAATAGTTAGTTATATTTTTTAACCACGTTGCCAAGGGTTACAACTTTTAGTTGTATGTATGAAAAACATGTTATCGGTGGAGACAAGTTATTTATGTTATTTTTAAAGGTTTAAAAATAATGTTACTTTAAAAGTTTTTTTATATTTAATATTGTTTCGAAAGTATTAAAATGGAGCAATGTTGCCCTTTACTGTTAATAAATTAACAGTCAATATCAATTTTTTAACGATCAACGATAGATTTTTTAATAGTATAATACAATATTACTACGTTTTAAAATTTCTGTCAACCACTTTCACCCTTATTCAAAGTTGTTCATTTCAGTATTTTTGGGATTGTATGTTTACATCTTCATCCAGATGAAACATTACAACAATCATGACGCCACAGGCAAGCATGGAATCTCTATCCTCAATAGAGTTTTTTTTTTTTTGGCCAACGCTATCCTCAATAGAGTTAATGCATCTTTCTTAATAATTGTTAATCATACCTTAGTTTTCCAATCATTAATTGGCCAACGTCATGATTGTTTGCAGTGTTTTAAATTTGAACCTTATGGATAAAAAGCAATGATGTTATAAACTTAGCCATTATCTATGGTTAATCGTGCTTGAATTTTGATTAGCTTGATGATTATTTAAAAAAGAAAAATTTTGCCCTACTTAGATGACATTATGCTTATCTAGATTAAAAGAAGGTCGTAAACGATGAATTGATGTCATTAAGATAAGATAGAGGATAAAGCTATGTACGATTATTATATATGTTATTCCAATCTAATATTAGGTTACAGTGGTTTGCTTTTGTTCCCCGGACAAATAATGGTAAGATGAAAATATCATGAAAATGAAATGTTAAGCACAGTGAGTGACATCAGAATGTTAATTTATTCTGCCGTTGGCTTATACATAACCCTAAATTATCGGGGTTTATTAGTTTGAAGGGCCGGGCTTCAAACACACACACATCAAGGTTTTCAAATTCTTAAATTATTGGGAAAATTCCATTTCAATTGCAAAATCAACAAAGAAAACTTGCAAAAACAGACGATAGTATATACTCTCTCATGTCAATAAGACCTATTTTTGTCTTGGAAGTATTCACTTGGTGTCAATTTTGCTCGGTAAATGTCGAATTTGAAACAATTTTGTCCTTGTGTTAGTTGACTGTTAGCGAGGGTAAATTTGCTCCAAATTTGACACTTCCGAGGCAAAATTGCCCCTTAACCTAATGATTGTTAGTCGGGCGAATCGGACACCACGCTACACCTTAGCAGATTTCGACATCCATTTTGTCACTAACTTGCCGTTAGTTGGTTGATTATTATTTGAAAAGACAGTTTAGATAGAAAATAACAGAAAGCAAGTTAGCGACAAAATGGATGTCAAAATCTATTAAGGAGTGTGCAATAACTTACCTGTCGAATCAACTAGCCCTAAAAATGGATAGCGCTGAAGCGCGCGACCTATACCTGGCTATCGGGGCAAGTGCCAGGCCTCGATGGTTGCTGCAAAACCTGGGGCGCGAGCTAGGGCAGAGCAGTCATCAGGGCAAGTGCTAGGCCTCGATGAGTAGGAGGACGCGGTGGTCGCTGCAAAACCTGGGGCGTGAGCCTGAGCGGATCGGCCGTCAATGCAGATCTTGGTGGTAGTATCAAATATTCAAATGAGAACTTTGAAATCCGAAGAGGGGAAAGGTTCCATATGAACGGTCTTAAGAGATGGGGGAAGCCCGTCTAATAGCGTGCAACACGCGTATTTCGAAAGGGAATCGTGTTAAAATTCCTGGCCGGGACATGGCAGCTTACAACAACGTTAGTGAGTCTGAAGACGTCGGCAGGGGCCTCGGGAAGAGTTCTCTTTTCTGCTTAACAACATGCCTAGCCTGAAAACGGCTCAACCAGAGGTAGGGTTCAACAGCTATGAGAGCACAGCACGTCACGTGGTGTTCAATGCGCCCTACTAACTGTCATTGAGTCAAGACGTAATTTAACCCCGGAAGTGTCAAATTTGGAGTGACTAACGGTCAACTAATGTAAGGGCAAAATTGCTCCAAATTTGAAACTTCCGGGGCAAAATTGGCACCAAGTGAATACTTCCGGGGCAAAAGTGACCTAGTAATTTTTTCCTCCAAAAACACCATAATCATCTTCTTTAATTCTCTTTATCCCTCTCTTACTTAATTATTATCGAGGAAGCATCAATAAGAATAAATTATCAAAAGATTGATAAAGGGAGAATTACAATCAGGTCTCAAGCAGAAAGGAAAATAAAGAAATGGTCTCTTAAAATCTCAAAATGAAAAAATGGTCCCATTAATAGCCTCAAGTGTAGGTCGTTGACAACTCCAGGAGTTTTCATTTGACAACTTATTGAGACCATTTTTTCATTTTTGAGATTTCAAGAGATAATTTCTTCATTTTCCTTTTTGCTTGGGACCTAGCTGTAATTTTCCCATTGATAAATATGAAAAACATGTTTTTCATTTAAAATCAATATTAACTCTCCCTAATTAAGTCTTATATTCCCTCCGGTCCTAATTATAAGACAAAGTTGACTTTTTTTGGAGAAATTAAGGAAACCAATTAAATTATTTTAGAGTATTTTTATTTTTATTTTTTTCTCCAAACTAATTAATTTGACTAATAAACTAATATATAATCTAAGGATACTAAAAATATAAACACTCTAAAGTAATTTAATTGGCTTCTTTAATTTCTCCAAAAAAATTAATTTTATCTTATAATGAGAACCGGAGGGAGTATTAAAATACGTTGGGAATATTTGTTTTAGATGTTCATAGTGCGATGCAGAAGATCCATCAAAACTAAAAAGTTGCAAATAAGTAATATGAATTAAAAACAAGCAATAATTTTCACAGATTTTTTAATATTCTTAACACGATATTTGGTATTGAGTGAAATTTCGCTAAATTATTTGCCAGACTTTTTGCTCATAGTATAAGCCTCTCAGTATCCTGGAATATTTTAATGCCAGTACAATTTTTTTTTTTTATTTCGGTCAATTGTCAGATTCTCAGTGCTTGTTTGGAAACCCCCGAACCATGATTTGAGAAATTCTTTTTTATAAGTTAAGATAAAATTTTTTTCACATACTTACTTCATAAATCATAAAAACACTTTTAAAAAACTAAGTGAGTGTTTGAGAAATCACAAAATCGTAGTTTTAGAAACTTTTTTTTACAAGTCGAGACAAAAATCTTTTTATATATTTCTTTGTAAATTGTAAAAGCTATTCTCAAGAACCTAATTCAAGCGTAGTGTGTTTGAATTAGCTTTTGAAGAATAGCTTCTGAAAGAAAAGTGATAAAAGTGATTTTAAAGAATAGATTCTGAAAAAAAAATTGATTTTGATAACATGATCGTGTTTGGGTATTGTGATCAGAATCATTTTTTTCATGGTCAAATTAGTGAAATTACTAAAAAGAATAGTAACTCTTGCGATAATTATATTACATATAAAGAATAAGATTATATTTTATGTATTATTTAACATTAAATTTCATAATAAATATAAAAAATAAAATAAATTTGACTACAAAATTAAAATTATAACATTAGTCAATTATGTAACATAAAAAAAAATAGGGTTAAGGAGCAAATTTACTAACGAAGTTTTAAAGAAGGAGCGCCTAACACAATTATGTTTTAAATGTGGCAAAAATACATATAAGGTTTTAAAAGTGGAGCATCCATCTTAAACCGTTAAATTGGACCTAATGTCGTTATTAATTTTCTTCTCTAATAATTTAATGCCGTTAGGTCGAATTTAACGGTTTTGTACTGGATGCTCCACTTTTAAAACCTTACGTGTATTTTTGCCCCCTTTAAAATATAATTGTATCAGATACTCCTTTCCTTAAAACTTCGTTGGTAAATTTACTTCTTAACTAAAAAAAAAAATCAAACACACACACACACACATATTAATAAATTGACAAGAGATTCCCATTAGAGAAGACGAGAGAAAGAGAAGGAGAAAGAGAGAAGAGACAGGGGAGAGGAAAGACAAGAGAAAGATAAAATGGGTAATAAAAGGATAGGCGCTCACCACTAGAGAAGACAAGAGAAAGAGAAAAGGAATAGGGGAGAGGAAAGAAAAAAAGATCTCATTATCCACCTAACAACTACTCGGAAAAGAGAAAATTGGTAAAAAAATAGCTTGATTCAAAATCATAGTTTTAGACCCAAAAATCATTCAAAACCAAGATTCTGACATTTTAAAGAGTGTTTAGCTAATTATTTTCAAAACCATGGCTTCCCTTCCAGAAGCATTTTTTTATGTTTATCTAAACACTCACTAAAACAAATATGCACTTGGATATAACCTAATAACATGGAGCTAGAGTACTTGCTTAAGAATTAGTCCTCTGTAATCATCATTAAGTAGTCTTAAAGTTATAATTTCATACCATTGGAATATAACAAAATTTTATATTAATAATTTTAGAGTGCTTAATAATGACATCGAAAATAACTAAGAATAATCTGAGGTGCAATAATTTAAAAAGCACAAATCAAAATTCTATTCTTTCACACAAAAATTTAATGCTTGAGATTAATCTTTTATATTATTAAATTTTAGTATTTTTTACCATAATTCACGCCCCTATTACAGGGCTTTAACTTACAACCTTATATTTAAGAAATGCTTAAAGAAAGAGATGTGTTATTGAACTACAAGTTTATATTCCAATGTTTTGAACTAGCGCGTGAAATCACTAAACTGTATTAAATCCAAGTATTGGATTGGATCAAATCCAAGTATCATTATTTTACCAAAAATTCAAGTACCATAAGTCCAAAAGAGTTTTTTAAGCCAGGAGCTTATTGTTTAAGTGCCTATTGTTGTAAATATTATATATGGGTGTGTCAAAAAAAGAATCTTTCTAATATTATTGAAAAACTCTAAAATGAAGGGATGTGTCTTTAAAAGTCATGTTCTAATAAATTAAGGGATTTTTGTTGGTTCATAAATTAATATGATTCATGAATTTAATATATAGTTATGACTTCTAATTGAAAAGATGTAGTCTTCAAGAGGCACATCTTCAAGGTATTGATTCATGTTTATAAATATCCCAACCGTGATACCATTTGGAGAAGAGAAATAGAAGCCTCGGTAATCTCTTATTGAGTTACTTTATCTTCCGGCAGTTCTGCCGCCTTGTATCCTTATAGGAAGGGTTCGTTTAATCCTGGGGAGATGCTGCTTCCTATTTACTGAAGGGGCTAAGGAATATCTCTTAAGGACAGTGTACTCGGACGCAACTCGAATAAAATATTTTCTTGTTTTTTTGCAGATTTTGCTTACACCTATTTAAATTAGTAGTAGAAGTTGCTTTTCCAACATAATTTACAGTGTGTTAGGCGTGTGTTTGGAAATGCGATACAACGGGCAAATAGTGCGTTTTTCGGCCATTCATGCGTTTTCATATCTTGGTTGAAAAAATGAGTGTTCGGTTCAACGATGATATATTTAGGCTTTTAGAAATACGCAAGACAAAACACATGAATTTTATAAGCTCCATTTTGGAGCTTTTCTATAGTTTTTTGGATTGATTGCAAATTAGTTGTACCTAACGTGTTATCAGAATGATTACAATTTTATCCTTAATGTACTTTTTTAGCTCCAAAAATTACTTTAAAATATTTTTTAGTGTTTTAACCTCTTAAACTATTTTTTCAGTTGTACCCAGCGTGCTAACAAATTGATTGTAATTTTACCTTGTACTCAGTGTGTTAACAAATTGATTGCAATTTTATCCTTAATATACTTTTTCAGCTCCAAAATTACTTTAAAATATTTTTAAATGCTTTTAACCCCTTAAAATATTTTTTCAGCTGTACCTAATATTTTAAAGTAATTTTTAAATATTTACTTGATTTTTAAAATATTTTTCCACCTACTCTCTTTTACCATTATCACAAAATTCATTTATATTTAAGCCAATCCAAACACTCACTCACTTTTACAAAAGTCATTTATATAATCGGTAATCCAAACATAAATCATATTACAACATCTTTCTTTTATCAAAAGTATGATTACAAAAAGTCAAATAAAAAAAACCATTTTTCTTATCGCTGTTCCAAACACACACTAGATAAATATGTGAAATGATTTTTATCTCGACTTATTTAAAAGTACTTCTTGAACACTAACTCAAACAGACACTAACCATACCAAACTCATTTCTCAATGCTTTCTTAAATCCATGGTTATAAATTTAAATAATTTGAGAAGAGTAATGGCGAACAGAAGGGGCTAGTACCTCATGATACAATGAATTAATGTTCGAATTTTTATTAAAAGATGTGTTCACATTTATTACCTTTCATTATTTTAAACATGATATTTTTTAATAGGAGGATACCTCTAACTTAAAAAAAATTATTTATGAAAAGTAAAGGACACTAAGTGGGTGGGTTATTATTTTTTATTCCAAAGAGAGTTTTCTAGTCTTATTTTCAAGGAGTACACTTGTCACAATGAGATTTGGCAAACTTTAGTGAATTTTTTTCTTTGGATGTACTTTTTATTTGGTAGGGAACATCACATTTTCAATTAGAACACGGCACATATGAGGCCATGCTTCCTTCCTTGCAATCCGCTGAGACTGAGAGGACCACAATTCAGTATAGACTGTAATCGCTCTGCTTGTTCATCGAATCATGAGCACAGATGCATCTTTATTTATTTATTTATTTATTTTATTAATTTAATATTTTAATGGAAGAAGATAAGCTTCAACAAAAGTGAAACGAGACAAAATGTCATTCTTCTGTTTCTTTCCCCTTATGCGCTACATGTTTTTTTTAAAGTTATTATCATTAATATAAAATTTAGTTAAATTTTTTTCGGAGAGTATAAAGAAATTAAATAAATTATTTTAAAATATTTATATTTATCTTTTTTATATTAAACTAATTTGTTTGACTTATGAATTAATATATAAAAAATGATATATAACATATGCTATGATTAACTAATTTATTTAATTTTTTTAATTTCTCAACAAAAAAAATCTTATATTAATGACGAGTATGAAACAGAGGAATCTCCCCTCACGTGTTTGCCATTGTGTGATGATCAATTATCAATTAAAAAAAACAATAATTTATTTTTTTTTATAAGTTTAATATTTTTTTTTCTTTACATAAATTGAATATGCTAAATAATGTGATTTATTTTAGATTTTGTAAGCAACATGTGATCCGAAATCTAATCATATTAAACATTAGGTATTGCTTATTAGTGTCTTAGGTGTAGTGAGACAAAAGTAATGAGTTTGTAATGTAAGAATTACGTTAATAAATTAAAGAAATAATACAAAATTATCTCGCGTATGACGTATTCAACTTTATTATAATTTCTATTCAACTTCATTCATTTTTTTTCTTAAAAAACTATTCAGAAGGAAAGCATCAAAGGACCCAATTAGGCAATTACTTTATATTTTCGTAGGCTGGACATTTTTATGTACCGGCTGGAGAATCTTAATTTATACTTTGACAAGCAAAAGGCAGACATTTCAAAGCAATTAGCTCAAAAGCTTCTGTAAGCAAAAGAAACAACAGAGCCTTGTTGTTGGCTGTTCAAACGTCACAATATTTTATTTATTTATTTATTATTACAACTAACCAAATACACACCGCCATTTGCCGCATTTCACATTATTAAAATTTTAATCTGGGGCGTGCAATCCTCATTGTGTTTCTCATAATAAATTGATGAATTATTTTTTATACTAATCATTACGTAACTTGGGCTGAGTAGATGAACAAAACTGGCATGTTTCTTTAGGATGTGTTTGGTTCGAGGGGACAGGAGGGAAAGGAGGGGAGGAGGGGGTTAAAATTATTTTTTTGGATGAGGGAAACTCAAAATTTATCCTTTTATTTTCTTTTTAAATTTTGGGTTTCCGTCTAAAATTTACACTCTCATTCTTTTTAAATTTTGGGTTCCTACCTAAAATTTAAATTCCTTCCAATCAAAAAAGGTAATTTTACCCCACCCCGGCCACCCGTCCCCTCAAACCAAATACACTCTTAGTCTAATGGGGAAGCAAGTGTAAGGATATATATATATATATATATATATATATATATTCACAAGGTTTTTTTCAGAATGGTCCCCATCACAGACTCTGCTATAAAATAGGAATGCTTAAAAATGGAATCCCTCATGATATCCCATGACTTTAGCTAATCCTTTTGGCTTTTGTGCCCTGAATTGGTCAAATTTATTACTCCTCTTGGCTATAGTATAATATATATATATATATGAAAAATTGATCTTAATTTTAAATATAAGATATAGTTTTTATATTTATCACCATTTTTCTGATTAACCACTATTAATACTTCCTCAGTAATGATTAAGGAAGAGAATAAATGAGAAAATTAAGGAATATGTAAAAAGTGTTTTAGAAAATATATGTCATATTAATTAACTTAATCAATTTTTTTAATCTAATCAAATTAAATAAACATATACTGTATTTATTTGCTTCTCTTCTGGGGAGAGAGAGAGAGAGACAGGGAGGAAAATAAAGCGAAGGTCAAAGAGGTCGGCCACCTTCTGCCACCCCCTTCAAAGAAAAAGCTTCACCCTTATCTGCAAAACTGCTGAAATCTGTTACATGGCCCATACTTGAAAACAATGCATCATCAATGATCAATAGACAGAATAATAAGCATGCTCGTGAACTGGACACTGCCTAAATTTGACTAGGCACATGTGGGGACCTATATATATATTTGACCGCGTGGGTTACATTTCTGAGGTCAATACACGAAGTTGAAGTCAAGGTTGCCATTTTAGTAACAAGTGGGATGGAAGGGTAGGCGCCTCTTTTTGGAAAATGAATAGGCACATTGTGACCAAGTGTAAACACGATAGTCAGTTATGGAAAAGAAACAGGTGTTAATAAACCAGTTCAGACCTAGAAAGAATTAGTGCCTTTTTATTGTAATTGTTTGCTTTAGCTCACGCTTTTAAAGCACGTTAAGAGGTGAGGAATCCAGACCCTTATAACGGGTCATTCATTTCCTCCTCAGTCGAGACGAGACTTCACAGTGCAAATAACTTTTCTGCATAGGTAAAGTTTGTTCACCCATCTTGGAGTCCCCAAGAAATGGTTGTTTGAACACAACTTCCTTATGCAGGCCAACAACCGAAGGAGTACATAATTTATTTGCAACTCCAAAAAAAAAAAAAAGGTATACAATTCATTACCACTAGTTCACCTCCACCTTTAGCATCATTCATATGCACCATGGAGGCCAGCTGGGGCTCTCCGCTATCATCCACTGACATTTTTTTAGATTTGAGAGAATATTGACTCTATGAAATAGTTCTATTCATATGCATAAATGCATAAAGAAATGCATCTATATTGATAATTCTTATTTCATGCTCCATTGTAAAACTTACAAGGCAGTTTTTGATGGAAGCCACCAAATCAAGTGATTACAGCTACTGAGCATTTCGGAGGTTAACAATTCGGTAACAATGATACTAATTTACATTGGGCGTGACAAATAGAATGAATGAGATATGTGCAGGACAGCAAATTTACATGGAGCTAGCTACGTCTACCATGTAGCCATATTGCAACAAATTAAATATAATTTGTCTAAAGATTTGATTTTTTATAGAGTATAATGGCGTCGTATTATCCATATAGCTGACTTCATATAATGGGATAATGATAATGACACAACTCATCTAGGGATAAATGGATCCCAAAGGCTATCCATGGGGTGTGAATTTTTGTGATGAGAAACTTGGGCGCCAAAAACAATACTCATCTTAATTAGTCAAAATCTTGACTTACAAATACACATCTAGGTTCTCTCGGGCCAAACTATCAACCCAAATACATTTGTACCAAATTTAGAAGTTACACTATAACCTCAAAATCACTTGAATGGCACCTTTATCCTAAGAACTGCTTTATGATACTACAAGCATTCACATTTGCCTTTTACCCCGTCCAATTATTTAAGACTAAAGTGCTCTCCTATCCTTTTGCGAAATACACACACACACACACACACACACACAAAAAATCCATCGATCCCGTCTTTAAGTTTATTTATAAGCATTGCCTCATCACTGTGATGAGGTATCATTTTTCTTATCTAGCAAGTAATTTCACAGCTCCATTTTTTACAAAATAAAATACAGTAAGACTCTACGCTATCATAGGTCTTGTAGCCTAGTAGTATAGATATTCTCATATAAGTAGGGGGCTGCAGATTCGATCCCACTCTTGCAACTCAGGTTATTATTTTCTGCTCTTGTAATTAAAAAAAGAAAGGACACCACTCTCTTAAGAATAGAATGGGGCCAAATTGTCCGTACGTATTTATGCTTAAAAGTCACATGCATAAGAAGCATCACAAGGCTTACCAAACGTAATGGTTGTCCAGTAGTTAACTCTTCCCACTCTTGAAGCGTAAGTGAGTGTTTGACAATTTGCTAAACCTAAGTTTTAAACCTAGGTTTGCATAATCCGAGACAAAATTTCTCTCGTACACTTACCTCTTAAATCATAAAAGCTATTTTCAAAAACTAATCCAAACACACATTAAGCATTCCTACCGTGCCTTGACCTTCATGTGCATGCTTTATCTTGCACTCAAGTAACTCTTGGAACTTGGACTCATCATACTGTGATGCCAATACACAATACAGGCATAGATCAGATTATAGTTCCATATACCAATGGCCTATGCAAAGCAAAAGGCTGATACTAAGAGGTGGACAAACACAATGCAGGTTACAACAAACTACCTAAACAGTATATGCATATACTAATCCTCTAATTTGATAACCCATATTTCAATTGGTCAGTTAGTACATTCATCAAACAATTAAAATGCCATTAGAACATGGCCCAAGCAAAAAAAGAAGCATCTCAATCTGAGTACCTACAAGTACCATCTTATGGATATAAATGATTCGAAGGTCAAGTACAAGTGAGGAATACCATAATGAGGAGCTTGGCGAAGAGGAATACCATAATGGTCCTTCTTTCTTGAGGTCATCTTCATCTTCTTTGTTTTCTTCAATTCTTTCCCAACCATGAACAATCTCTGCCTAATTCTGTTCCTTGGTTCATTAGCTCTTTCTTTCCTTCTCTCAATTCAAAATGTTGTTTGATTATGAAATCGTAGCAGATGATCCCCACTAGACGGTAGAGTATGATTAAAAGTTTAAAACCTATACTAGAAAATTTGCCCGTGGATGTGACGCCTCAACGAAAATAAACGGAAAAAAAACGTGTTGCAATGTTCATTTATTGAGAAATATTTCTTTTATACAAACGTTATTTTCATACGAAAAACCTACACAAACTTTTTCTATTTTTTAAAAATCCTTTTATCTAATTTTAAAATTGGCCGTTGAATCGTATTTGATCCAAAATATCTCTATTTAAAATATTATTGAATTGATTTATGTTTAATTTTATAATTTTAATTTTTCTTAAACACATGTATTGCCTAAAATAAATCATTCAATTTAGTAACTTTATACAAAAATATTGAACGAATCGAGATTTTAATATAAGGAGAGATAAATTAGTCAATATAATGTATATTAATATAAGTTTTAATTGAGAAATATTTTGTTAAGATTTTGTTTTCTATGGATTCAAATTCAAACCCAAGTTTCTCAAATTCAAGTCACCCATAATTCCTTTGTGAATACTTCCATGTCAACCCTTAATATATGTTCATAACATTTTATGAAAAATATACGCGTAAATGAAAATCTCAATTCAACCTTTTCACACTACATTCAATTCAAAATATAGCAGGCATTTGGGAAGTCAATGCATGATACTGTGATCGCACATCACATCACCCGATTTGCGATTACAATTGGTGATCAGAGCATGGCAGATATTAGATGGGTCTAAAATCACTGAACGTGGAAAATGGTGTATAAAAGCGAACCTAGTAAAAGTGACACTTTGAACTGTTACCGGATCTGACCTGACGCGTACACCGGTCAAGAGTTGAGCAAATTCAATTACGTTTAATTATAACTCACCATCTTTATTATACATTGAACCTGCCTCTTCCCTCATAATAACGACTCAACAAGAAAACGTTGGTTAAGATCCACGTTTCAGGAACAAAGTGGTCCCGACATAAGAAGCCTCCAGCTTTTGCCAAGTCTACGTGTTTTGTTTTCCAGTGTCGTCACGTGTCTAAATTGAGAAGTTAATGAATGATGATCATAATCATTCAAGAAGCTTGTAATTGTATGCATACCTCGGAACATACGACCCGCTCCTATTTCTCCGAAAGTCTTTGAATTAGGGGGAGCCGTGGGTGAAGATTTGGACACGTGTGGAGGCCGCCAGCAAAGTAGTCACAAACTACTTCAATGCAGGGCATATTCTTAACGCACATATTAGCTCTACTCTTAAATATATGGTAAAATTAACTTTTTTTAAAAAGATTAAGGAAGCTAAATAAATTACTTGATCATATCATATTTTGTGTATCCTTAAATTATATATTAGTTTATAAGTTATGCAAAATAGTTTAGAGAAAAAATGACAAATATAAATACTTTAAAGTAATTTAGTTAGCTTCCTTAATCTCTCTAAAAAGTTAACTTTATCTTATATTTAAGACATGAAGGAGTATATTGTATGAACCCATATAACTACAATCCAAAAAATTAAAAAAAAAAATCACTTTTTTTCCTTCCTTGAAAAAAGCATTTTTTTTCTTCAGCGGTATGGCCCAATACAACGCCTCCTGCAATTTTAGGCCTGTAATAATTGGCCTTGTGGGCTGGCTATCCGCTTAGCAAGAGAGAGAAAACATCACTGCCAATAGAACCGGATCTGGAAGCAAGCTCAGCAGGAGTTTTGCCTTATTTATCTACAGCGGAAGAATTGGCCCCTCTACACAACCCAAAAAAACAAAAAAAGGGTCATGGCAATGTTTATTTCAGTAACACCAGGTTCAAATGTAACGGGAAAAGGTACTTTAGACTGTACGTATTATAGACATGACATGGAATCGAATAATCATGATCAATTGTGTAAGAGTTCAATTTAATTTCCTCAGTCAGGGATCCAATTTCCTGTTTCACCTGTACTTTGTTCCATGTTTATGAGTGGTATAAGTGACAGATAATTTAATAAAACATGTATTATCGTCATAATAACAATTGCTTGCGCCTGAATCAGTTTCTAGCTCGTCTCCTGGCTAGTTATGGATAATACCCCAAAGTATTTAACACAAGTGATTGGTTATGTACTAGAACATAATAAATGTGCATTTATTGGAAAACCATTGATAAGTGTATTCACTGAGTCGCTAGTGATGAGAGTGTATGTTTTACTTGGCTTCATTCTTGCAGGGTTTTAGATGTACTAAAAAGTTTAGCAATAATCTCGAGCACTACTCCAGGAACAGGAGCACGGGCAAAATTAACAATGCACCGACCAATGGGGAGGATCCACTTCTTGCAAAAGGAGATCGGGCAAGACCAGCTGATAAAGTGGCTTCTCCTAACGCTGCCCAGGTGCATTATACTAATAACTCGGATGGGAAGCTTTTAATTACAGTATTTTAATTTTACCTATGACTAGGGGTTGATGAAAGATAGATGCTACTACGGAGATAAACAGGACGCGGTAACATCTTAGTTAGTTACTCCCCCGGTCTTTAATATAAGACATATTTGGGGAATTGATCTTGATACAAAATATAAGATATATTTTTCATATTTGTCAATTTTTCCCCTAATTTATCCCTATTGATGCTCTCTTAACAATAATTAAGAAGGAGACGGAATGATAAAATTAAGGAAGGTGACTAGAGAGTTTTTAAAAATACATGTCATAGTAACTAATTCAACTAATTTTCTTAATATCATTGAATTAGGTAAATATATCTTATATTAAAGACCGGAGGGAGTACCATGGACAAGTTATTACCACAGGGTTCAGGCTGTTTTCCCAAGGATCTCACCAGGGCATTGAGGGAGGCATCTTACACAGGTAAGCTGATGGTGGAACAAAGGTAAAAGAATATCTACCACCTTATGTTCTAATAAACAAATATTTGAAAATATAAGGAACCAAGAAGAGGCCAGCCAGCCAGCTGGATCTTAATAGGTATGGAGCTAAGTTCATTGGTATGGATGAGACAGATAATTAGATAATACATTTATTACCTTGCAACAAGCAATTTTGCAGTTGCGCTCTTCCCATTGGTTATACAACAATGCAGTGGTGTCTGACCTCTTGAATCTAGAGCATTGATATCTGCACCATACTGGAGAAGGAGCTCCACCATGCTTGAATCGGCAGTTAGACATGCCTGATGTAGCACACTAGAACTAGAACAATCTTGTTTATCCTCTACCCGATGATTTTCTATTTTTTTGGGTCGCAACTCTGTCGGCTGATTTTCTTTTTTTGATGACGAGTCTATATTACTTGAAGAAGGCACCTCAGAATTACCTGTTCCAGTTAATGAAGTTAAGAGACAAGAAGACCCACCATATGATATTTGATCACAGATAGCATTGAGATCCACATCTGACTTGACAATATGTCGGTATACTGCTCTCTTGTCGTTGGCACAGATGCCTTCCCAAACCTGGTGAGGCAGTGATTTAACGCGTTCGGTTTTCTTCTTCCGGTTAACAAAGACCTTCTCCAGATACTGCAATAATAGAAAGCATCAAGTTCTACCTCCCAGACATAAACTCCTGTCAAGTAACGCTTGAAGAATAAGATTTCTACCAACTACTGAAGGTAACATTGAAAATATGATTATTAGTTTATTACTACTTGTTTCACTGTAGAGAGTGAGAGAGCAACTAGAAACCCACACTCCTTTGAACCAAGGCAACCTTAGGACTCATTACCCTAACTAAAAATTAAAGAAATTTCTTACTTTACCCATATTAAATACATCCTTAAAAACAGTTCTATATTTTCCTACATAAACATTGAATAGAGGTAAAAGGAAAAAATCATAATAAATATTCAATTTGGTGCCTTATTAAAAGGACCACAAAACCTTTCCTCCAAGTGCCTGGAAACTTTTGAACTAATCTATAATTATATTAGAACAAATATTACATATGTATTTGGCCAATATAAGTTGATCACTTTCTTTCTTAAAAAAAACTATGCATTTTAATAAAAGAATAAATAACGTTAAAATATCAGTTTTAGTCTTTTAGAGATATATTTCCTTAGAAGTTGCACTTTAATGAAAGAAATAGATATTTTTTAAGATATTGTTGTAATGTTTTGATTTCAAATCAATTTGTACAGATTTTCATAATAGATGAGAGGGATGCATAAATTTAAAGTCATAGAACATGTTTGTCAAAAGGGAGAATGACAACTAGGTCTCAAAAAGTTTTGTCAAAAGATAAAGGGAAAATTCTAGAAAAATACAGTCAAAATTAACAAAGGATAAAATGGTGTGGTCAATTCCTGAAACCCCAAACTAGAGTAATAGTAGGAATATGGGATTTGAAATTTTGAGCAAAAGATGATAATGCCCTCAGTTGAGTTTAAAAAAACAAATGGCCGAAATCGTGTTTTGATTTTTTGAAAGGGGCGAAGGGGTGGTCGGAGCGGCAAGATTGGAAGGGAAGGACAGTGTGGGCGAGGGAAGAAGAGTAAGGGAACTATAGGTCAGCGAAGAGGGAATGCGGGATTGGAAAGGAACACGGGTGGTGTTTCGATTTGGAAGGTGGGTGACGGTGGTGGGTGGTTGGTGGCCAAGCAAAGAGGAAGGGAACGACAGTCTCTTCAGCAAGCTTTGCCATGGGTAAGGAAATTTGGGACAGAAATCATTTTTTTCTTGTGATTCTTCAATCTATATGGAAAATTGGTTGTGGTTTGTAATTGGGGTTTATCATATCGGAGGTTTTGTCTTATGGGTAAGGTGGCTCTTAGGTGAAGATAGAGAAAAGGTAGTGGCTTTAAGATAACGGGATAATGTTGATGGTTGTGTGATAGATTTCATTGTATTTGGTTGCATTATTGTTGAAGATTGTCTCTTTGTTGTTGTTCGTGACTGATTAAGGGTTGAATGCTGATAGGTGTTGTATTAGTATAAACTTCGGCCGGCTGTTGATAGTAAGGTTGGGAGAGGATGTTGTTATTAGTGAATATGGAGATGTGAAAAGATATTGTGTTGGTGTTAGTAGACGCAGGGTGATGATATGGGGGGTGTTATTATTAGTGAATATGGAGATGTTAAAATAAATTGTATTGTTGTTAATAGCAGATGCATGGTGATGATATGGGGGTGTTGTTAACAGTGAAGATGGAGATGTTAAAACATATAGCGTTGTTGTTAATAGTAAGTAGTGGCTGATGATACAGAAAGCTAATTGGTTTAATAAACCTTGTGTCACAAGCTTATTGAACTGACATTATCAAGAGTGGAGTTTTTTTGTAGGTTAGCATGCAAAATGACATGTAATGAAGGGTCATAATTTTTAAAGGAACTATTTTATTATTTGCATGTTGGATTGTTGTCATATGCCTAATTCATTTTGTAATTATTGTATTCACAATGTCTTATTTACTGCAGTGTTAATAACAGGAACATTATGTGCTACTGCACTGTTAATGTTTCCTTGTCATTAAATATGTCAATGTGTAAAAGAGTCTTTGTCACACATTTTTTTGTTTCAGGTTATTGGTGAATGTAATTATGCAAACTGTTGTCACACAGCATCTGATGACTATAGCAAGTTGTGAAAGCAGAAAGCCATATTGTTAATGTTGAATATTGTGTTGTTAATATAGAGACATGTGTTATTATACGCCCTCCAACTTGTTAATTTCACACTTTTTGCTGGGCATGTCTTGGATTGTCTAATACCAAGTTTTGAAAGCAGAATCTCATATCATTAATATTGAATATCGTATTGTTAATATAGATACAGCTGTTGTTATTGACTCTCCAACTTGTTGCTTCCAAACTTGTGCCTCCAAAGTTGTTAACCAAGAAATTGAAGTCGTTAATATAGGAGATAATGTTGTTAATAGAGGGAGAGGCGTTGTTATTCGCCTCCCCAACTTGTAAATTTGGCACCTTTCCATATGCAGTTGTTAAACAAGAAAGACACATCATTAATGTAAAAGCTAGTGTTGTTAATAGAACGAGAGGTGTTGTTATAGGACATTCAACTTGTTACTATCCCCCTTTTGCCTCCGAAGTTGTTAAACAAGAAAGGAAAGCCGTTAATGTAAAAGCTGGTATTGCTAATAGAGAGAGAGGCAATGTTAATGACCTCCCAACTTGTTACTATCCTCGTTTTGCCTCTGTAGTTTCTAAATAAGAAAGTGAAGTCGTTATTGTGGAAGCTTGTGTTATTAATAGAGAGAAATGTGTTGTAATTGGACATCTAACTTGTCACTATCCCCCTTTTGACTCCAAAGTTGTTAAACAAGAAAGTGAAGTCGTTAATATAGACGTTGATGTTGTTAGTAGAGAGGAAGGTGGTGCTATTGGCCCTCCAACTGTTACTTTCGCCTTTTTGCATACAAAGTTGTTAAATAAGAAAGTGAAGTCGTTAATGTAGAAGTTGATGTTGTTAATAGAGAGGGAGGTGGTGTTATTGGCCCTCTAACTGTTACTTTCCTCCACAGCACGCCGCCGAAGCTAGCCAAAGAGACTGTTGTTCCCTTCCTCTTGTTTGATCGGCCACCAACCACCCACCACCCACCACTGTCACCCACCTTTCAAATTGAAACACCGCCGACTAAACCCGTGTTCCCTCTTTGTTGACCTACAGTTCCTTTCCTCTTTTTCCCTCGCCCACACTATCCTCCCTTCCAATCTCACCGCGCCGACCACCACTTCGCCCCCTTTAGAAAATCAGAACACGATTTCGGCCATTTGGTTTTTTAAACTCAACTGAGGGCATTATTGTTTTTCGCTCAAGATTTCGAATCCCAGATTCCTACTGTTGCTCTGATTTAGGATTTCAGGAATTGACCACACCATTTTGTCCTTTATTAATTTTGACTGTATTTTTCTAGAATTTTCCCAAAGATAAATTGAAAATATCAATAAATATGAGGATTTTAGTTGCAAATTATGCATTAATGACAGTTAAGTCTCATAATTAGCAATTGAAATTTACATATTTGCATCTGTCCCAAATCATTATTTGCGACCTATTTTTTTTAAAAAAATCCGAAACAAACTGTCATTAAATTGAAGTTCAGGGACCTAATTGTCATTCTCCCTTACCAAAATGTGCAGAATAAACACAGATAAACATGACCAAATTGTGGCTCAAGTGGCAAATCACACTTCCCTTGAATGGAAGGTTGTGGGTTCTAGCCTCAAGTATTCTAGCCTCAAGTAGGCAATGTGATAGGTGTGTCTCCCCCTTTCCTGTGGAGAAGGCTAGGTTAGGGGTAAATTTTTGTTTTTTATTTAAAAAAGAACGAGACCACATGCTCTTAAAAGTAATTGGTTTCACCAATGAACTCTAACCTCGTAAGCAGGACATTTTGCGTCACAAAATAGGCCGCCTAAGAAACAAATGGGATGCGAGAATCAATATAAAGGGAGCGCTAACTTCCTGGTAAATCTCCTTGGGGAGTCTTTAACCATGCCAAACTTGCTAGCTAAAATAAAAAGTGTGTTTGCTGTTTTTCTAAGGTGTAAACTATAAGCTCAGAATTTTTTAATCGATGACTTTCGAAGACTAGGTTAACTCCCTTAATATTCAACTGCGTAATAAGGCGATCAGGCCATAGTAAGTAGAAAGTTAAAATTACCTTTGCGTGAATGAACCTCTCCTTCAAAGAAATAGGATCATCGGATTCTGGTTTCTTTGCATGAAATAATTTATTTCTGGCCTTAAATGAACTGCATCGCAGGAACGCTTACATTAGCCTAAAGTTCAAACATTTAATGCTATCATTGGCCACAAATAAATAAATAAATTTTGGCTAAACTTACCAAAGAGGCATATCATCTGCATTACTTGGTGAATGCAACAGCTCTTCCCAAACAGAGTTCGCAAAGAGATTACCCAGAGACTGAAACAAGCCCAAAACAGAAGCGTCCCAGACTTTCACATCTAGTGTCAACGATCTTACCTGCAAAAAATATTGCATGAATTTTAGTTCTGTACGATAACAGTATTAGCCATCTAACAAAGTAAACGACTGCCATTATCTTTAACCATATAAGTATGAAGCAAAAGTTAAACAAACGAAAGATTTTCCGTGACAAGCAGTTATGTTACAGCTAGATATAGCGAAAGCTTTCAGGCAACAAGTATAAGGCTCTTATGCCCTATATCTAGCTTTCATTCAGAAAAGAAGACATGACCCATATACAGCGCAAAAGAATAAGCTTAGATGCGAAACCTCAACAACTTACTTTAGATATATGTACACCAAGATTACGATGCACACCAGAACATTCAATGCATATAAGAATGCCGAGGTTTAAGGATGCCCAGTCCGGATCAGGTTTACCACAATCAGCGCACTTGTCATTCCCGCACACCTTTCTGAGAATATCAATTGGCTTTTCACTTTTTACAACCTGTTGATGCGATTGCAAGCTTTTAGCTAGAGCAAAGTAAGTATTTTAGATGAAGTTCTTAAGATGCACGTGCTTTAGCAACTACCTGATCATCAACTGGAGGATTTTCCAACGTATTCCCAGGGTTACCATCATTGCATTCAGAGTCAGCTGAGGGAGGCTGCCATATCATTGGTTTGATAATAATCACCATCACTAATCACGATTAATTCTGGTCCGTAAGAATACGCTTTAAAAAAAAATTTATTGTACCTTTTCTATTGTTTGGGCACTCAACAAGGAGGCAATTACTCCTGTTATCTTTTCAACCCAGTCCATTTGGTCCGCCGAATTTTCTGCCTGCAATGCTTTACGTTGGTATCGTTAGGAGTAAGTAATAAAATTTCAAATTAAGTGTCGAAATAATTTTGGAATACGAACCTGCAGTGTGAAAGCTTTTGTTGGTGAAATAATTCTGAAGCAAAATCTTAAATCGATCTGCTCAGCATCAAGCTTGATGGTTGATGTTAGCAAGTTCACTGCACGACGTGCGGCAGTTTTTTCATCGACAACAGCATGGTGATGGGCAAGACGACTCAAAAGCCCAGGACTAGGTTCAGCGGAATTATTCTTTGCTGCAGATGGTTGGCCGCCGCCCTGAAACGGCATGATCAACATTTGTTAAATGAAGAAACTGACAGCATGAGCATTAACAGGCACAGAGTATTACGTTTTTAACAATTTAGTTGGCAACTTACGTGCGATTGCAACCAGTTCCCTGGTTTGCGATGGTAGTATAACATTCCTCGACTATCAAGAACAAAATACCTTTTCTTCCATGCCCCTCTCAGATTGGAAGAACGCTTTGACAGATATCCTTGTCGAAGAATTTGAACCTAAAATTGTGTGCATATTTTGAAAAAGATACGTTTAAATAAAGGACTCATAATGTTGATTGCAGATTCACGTAGAAAGAGGAGAAAATACCGTTCCATTTGCGGCAGATTCCATTACAGCATCGGCCACATCATTCGGTATCCTAGAAAAGGCCTGCATGTCTCTACTAGGAGAAGGGCCATTCGAGCTGTGCTTGCTATCTTGATGAATTTGTTTTTTGTACTCTTGAATTCTTTCAAGAAGGGAAATTTGCTCCGTATTATAATTTTCTCTCGACTGTTGTGCAATACTCAGAACCTGCAACCTAGCAGAATTAAATAAATATATATATATATATATATAGATATAGAAGTCTTCCTGACCATTAAGCTGGCAAAAAAAGCATACATATCTCAAAGTGATTGCCGGCAATGCCAATCTCTTAAACAATATCATGCATCTCAAGAAGGGCTAGATTGTAATTTTAGCCACTGAATTTGAAGGCAAATCATTACCGCGCCACGCGCGCAATTTAATCAAAAGGAAACTTGGACACAGTAAAGGAAATCATTCAATCAGTCAATGGATCTCTGACATTTAACAAAATTTACAACTAACATTTTCTTCAGGGGTCATTGCTAAAGCTTCCTAACATTTCATTCTAAATCAAATTGTCAGATAATTATATTCAACAGTTGTCTGTGTTAGCTCTTTGTTTTAAAAAAAAAAAATTTGGAAGCAGGAACAATGCCGGAACAGTGTGGGAATCGAACCCCGAACTTGGTGATACAAAAGGCACATTTAGTGCTCCTAGATCAAAGGGTTTTTGGCTGCTTGAGCCCCTAGGCTTATAGCTTTTTAGGAAAATTGAAAGAAACCTGCACCTACTTTTCCAAGGAAAAAACTATATGCACCATCAGAAGTCAAGTGAAAGGCAAAGAACTAGAGTAAACCTCGCTGATGAAAGGTTCCATCTGCTGGAATAGTTGATATCCCTGCAAGAGAGAATTTTCAGAGGCAGCAATGTGCAACTATCAATGAAAATGAACCGTGCATATGACTGAGTCATATACCTGTTGAAAATATCGAAGATGAGCATCCATAATTCCAGGAACAGCCTCCAAAAACTCAAATCTCTTCTTGGCCTCAACATGGTTGAGAGCACTAACCTGGATAAGGAGATATGCAATGTTGTCAAGACCTGAACAACTATATATTACAATCTTACTTAGGTATCTTCTGGAACTAATATTACCAGGTTGAAACGGGCTTCCTCAAATGTGTTCCTTGCATTGTGCATTTCCTGGAATCTCTCTCTACCAATTAGATTTTAAAGTATCATGGCAATCCATGACAAGAAATAGCGTTATCTATAGACAAAATAGTACAAAGCAATGTCATAAACTAAACTCCTGCACGTACCTCCTCTACGGCAGCGACGGTGTCCAACTTGGCGCTTTTCCTCAAAGACATAAATTTATCACGTGCCTGTACGACAAAACCCAGTGCACGCTATTATGATCAGGAGACAAGAATTGCCTGTGCTTGTTATAGCACCGTCTTTTCTCAAGTCAAGCATCAAGTTGCTCAAGACAGTAATTGCATTTTTAATACAAATACTTCAATAATATGAAGATTAAACTGACTCAAGGGAGGTCTGGAATACTGGAAGATCCTGAAACCTAAACAAAACCACTTATATATTCTTTTCATCACCTTACACTTTAAATATGTCCACCAAAAGTGAAGTAACCTCCCCCTTTCTCAAGAATTGAACTAGGAGCATTAATAAACAAAATTAAACTACTGACTTGGAGTGGCTGAAATGAAAATAAAAAAGACGCAGCCTATGCAGGTCATTCTTTGATCCATATAATTCCTTTCGTGCCCCATTCAAATCCAGTAAATGACACATATTGAACTCTTGATACATAAATTGACACAACAGATCGATAAAAAAGGTATAAATTGAAAATATACTCCTGATATCATTGTCAAGGAACAAAAACCATTGATGCATATTTTATAATACTGTCCAACCTTCAAAGGCAATTGGGAAGCACCTGTTCATACTGAACGGAGGCTTTGTCAAAACGTTTACGAGATTCCTGTATGCATCACTTGAAGCATTAAACGGGAAAAGATATAATCACATAACAAAATGTATATGAATATTTTTAAGTATATATATGAAGAAAAACGATTTCAAGAGCACAGCTCTTGTTAAAGAGATTGTTACTTTTTAACTTAATCTCACCAGCAACAACGTCGACTATCCACGATATTAATGTATAGTCTTACGACGATTTTTTTTTCATCAAAGTTTTTAGAGAAGTCTTGTTGTCCTATTTATTCCCTACGGTAATATTAGCTCAAACACATACACTTATGAAAACTTATTTCTGACACATGATATATGTATATGTGAAGTGTGCACAACCACCTTAATATGAAAATTCACATTGACAAAGATTTAAAGTCTTTTTTCAATAGAACTGCGCATAAACAGCTTAAGAAAGGCAGAGCAGCATCAGCGTCATATTTATATTTATAGGTTTGGCAGGGAAAATACTACAGCCAAGTTCACAGGATATGATGCCTTTATATCATAAGGACTTATAAACAGAAATATTACATATGGACACACAAAAATTTATATTATTCAAATTTACCTTGGCATCAAGGATTTCAACATTCAGAAAGTGTAATAATCGGTCATTCAGCATGTGCTCCACCTAAGAAGACACAATGGATGGAGTCAGAATGACAATATCAATAAGAAAAAATGGGGAAAGAAGAGGCAATGGAGAATATACATCAAAGGTGCTTCTAATTTGATCATCACCCACCATTAACTAACAGATTATTTTTATGCTTGGTGAGTGATGTGACACATAAATGAAAACAGATATTGAATGTGGATCAGTCACCTTCAGAAACCGGTAAACACTCAAGGATATGTTGGGCCTGGATGAGGTGTCTATAGCATGAAAAAATAAAGAAAAGAAAATAGATGAATGGAGAAAAGTGTGGATTTTGATGTTATGTCCCTGGATGACGTGTCTCTAACTTGACTAATCTCAGCACGGGCTATATGAAGAGTGGGTGAAAACATAAAGTCGTAGGTTGAGGAGAATGGAATTTGAGGTGTAGAACTATTGCAGAAGGCAACCGCAAAATTAATCAGGCGCTAGCTTCTCGAAAGCAGAGGACCATGTCCATTTTTTTAAAACTTTTTTCCTGTCTGTTTGCCACTGTATTTCTTTAACTTCATCCTGTTCTTCTGGTTGTTTTGCTTTATACCAAGTGATATGCAGAGGTTTCCATCAGGGTATAAGTAATCAGCGCAGCTGGTAATCTTGAAGTTGTCTTCTAAACAGGAATCCATAAAATATACATGTAACAGTAAAATTTAAAAGAAATTAACGACTCTAGAACTGAACATCAAAAAATTTTATTATTTGTGCTTTTCTTTTAATGGTTGGTCAAACTACTAGGTACAAGCTACGAACAAAACTGCGCCATGACTGGAGCAGGAAAAGACACTACTTGCTCTATAAATGTTATAGCCTGTTTACAAGCTAATGACAAATACACTTTTGTATGATAAATATTAAGTTATGTTCTTCAACCAAGAATAACTGCAGGAACATGTTCTAACCTGTATAGCTGAAGGTATACAGGAGGGAATATACTAAAAGAAGCAGTAGATAAAGAAAATCAAGTTACAACAATTTCTGGAAAAGATAGAATAATAATGAACAAATGACACTGACAACATTAGCAAACCATTACCTGTGACCGAAGCAGTTCCTTGTATGTACTGATTTCTCTCAAAGCAACAGTGAATTTCGTCATTACAGATCCTAAGAATGATAGATCAAAATGAATAACCACAAAGGAAAAAAATGAACTATAATTTATTGGAACTCAATAAAGCGTATTCAAAAGAAAGAAATCTTCTTAAAAACCTTAGAAAAAGGCAAGCATTCCATGGCATGCTTTGATTTAGATTGAGTTAAGAAACTTGGACCATGTTTCCTAATTAAGTTGAAAAAATTTTTTAACAGCGCAAACATGCATCAATTCTTATGATGTTCAACCACTAATTCATGTCAGTTAAGGGAAATTATATAACCCTGGGTTAACAACTAACAAAGCATATATCCAATTAATACCTCGAGAAAATGCAGATGGAGGAAGGAGACCAATAAAGCTTACCTCCCACAACATCAAAAAAAGGATCATTAGGCCCTCCTCCAAATGCTTCAAGGGCATTCGCAAATGCGATGTCCCCATCATATTCCCCTTCAAGCCCCTCCCTAAAATAAGATTTAAAATAAATAAGAAATAAGAATTTCAAAAACTTGAGGAGCATGACAGAATTTCCATTTAATTTCACGTTTCCAAAGCAGCCTGCATAGAAGGCCTTCCTCGCTTGCAAATTCAAGTCATGGCCCGACTCCTAACATTATCAAGGAAGATGCATATAAATCCATATTAATATAACGACCATTCAATAGCTATAATTCATTGAGCTGCTTCAAAATGAAGTAACCACGTCTGTCAGTAATTTTATAATTGGTCATTAGGTAGCAGTTGCTTCTCTCACTTATTCAATACTCTATGGATATAAAGCCGTGTCTTAAACGAAAGACAAACATTACCGGTTGATTCATGATTGTTCTGTATGCTGGTTTTCTAGAACTTTAATTACTTCACTTGTTCAATTTGGTCGTCACTGTCATTTTTCACTTCTTCGACTAATTGTTTAGTGGCTGGGAGAGGGAGTTAAGGGCCAAGAGTAACAGAGAATATGGATCTCCTTTGAGCAGAAATAAGTACTCTCAGTTTCAACCTCTTGCCCTAATGGGATAAGGCTTTGATGTTGTTGTTGTTATTGTTGTTGTTCTTTACTCTTTTTTCAATTTTCTGAATTTCTTTCAACTTAGGAGGATATTGAAAGTCTAGATTAGGTCATATATGCTTCACATGCTTCTGACTTTCACTCTCTTCCAACAGTTTATAATAAAATAGTTTTGCACAATTCATCATTCCCAAATCAAAATCGATCCAATGGTAACAGAACAAGTTTATTTAACAATTCCATCGGCATGAGCAAAACTCACGTGTACTTTCGACATCCTTTGTAGAATTTCCAGCATCTGGATCTTAATAAGTCAGCACTTTCTTCCAAGTTTTGGATCTGCATCCATAGCCATTCATCAATGAGGATCCCACCAGTGTTCAGCAAAACCATAAAAGTCACGCCCGAGCATTTTTACATTCATGGACGAGATGCACCGTGTCCATAAAAAGCAGCATTTCTCGCCCATAACATTGTGAGATAAAAAAGGAACAAAAAGCCGAAGAGATTGACGTCCATTAAGTTCTGAATATTACTTAATATTTGTATTTAATTTTTCGATTTTAGAATCAGAGCGTAGTTCCGATGATGGCAACAATTTTAAGATGAATAGATAGAACTATAAAAACAAAACCACATCAAGATTGACAAGAAATCGAAGAACAAAGAACCTGTTGGCGGAACAAGGGCGAATCATCAAGACTATCAATTTGCATTGTCCAGAATTAAAGACGGTAATCAAAATCGTCTTCGTGTTGATCCTGATACTTTGGAGGGGAAGGAATCGCTCTCTATCTGCTAAAGAAAGAGCAAGAGCTTGTCATTTTGTTAAAATAGGGATAGTTCGCGCATTTGGAGGAGGAAGGAAGGGGATGTTCAGAAGTCGAATTCATGCTGCGATTTTTCATGGCTGTCGCTCGAAATACGAAACCTCTCACCCGCCTTTTTTCTTTCTAAACTTCTCTATTAACTAAGCGATTTTTGTCATTTTTGTCTTGACCAACGGGCAACGGTTAACTAAGCGATTACACTTCTTATAATAAACTAACTCTATTAGGAATAGCCGATTGAAACCTTTAAAACAGTTTTTTTTAATAATAATTTATAGTATAAGAGGCAAACATATGAAAAAAGATTTATTTAGATTTATGTAAATAAATATTTTTAAATGTTTAAAAAGTAATTTCAAACAAGCATTTAAGGGATTACACTAAACATGAGTACATGACACAACCAACAAATATATATTTATTTATTGTAAACACGAAATTGTAAATGTGGTAGAATATAAGTATTTAAAACCTCCTGCCTTTTGCAGTCCTACCTCTAAAAATTGTTCAATGAAATATAATTGTATTGGATTAAAGTACCCTTAAATATTCTTATGGGTAATACTCTTATCTAATCATTTTCACCAATAAAAAGCAGAGTAATACAGAAATAATTAGTATTTTATTAATTTTGCTTTGGTCTTAGACTAGTTATGCTTGCATTTCCATTTCATAAGGGCTTGAACCCTTTTTTTGGTAATGAATATAAATATATATAAATATAATTAAAATGGTAATCACTATAATTTTGTACATTTACTGTGTTTTCCCGCTTCCTAAAGCTCTTTTGATTTTACTTTCATTCCACACTCCAATTAATTATTTAAAGTCCTTAAGTGTGTGTATATATTTAGATATAAATAATGAATGAGTAGAGTATCATTTATTTTCAAAAGAATCATTATAAGGTCTGAAGGAAGAAATGTAATTAACAAAAAATTTTGATGACAAGTGAATAACATACATTTATTGTTATTTTATATACTAAAACTTATTATTCCATGTTATTCATTTGTTATGAAATTTTTTGCGGATTTCCTTTCTTAAGATCTCATTGATTATCCTTTCATTTTTTTTAGCATTTTATATACTCTCATACTATTATTAATGTATTATTCCGCAAGCATGCATTTTCACATCGTTGAGAAAAACCATTTTAAACTTGATTTTTCTTATATGGTTATTTGATTGAGTTAGATTCAAGTATCATCAAACTCCACTAGGAGTAACATAGCTCTCCCAATTAAAATTTTTAACTTGAAATTTCAGTTAAGATAATTTAATACATGTAATGAAAGGCCACAGAATCACATAACACCACAAGCATTCTTTATTTGTTGAGTGAAGGGAGAAATTTTATTCAGTGGAAGAACCGCTAGGTAATTTGGCGGCGGTTGGTCTTCTTGTGGCTAAAAACCGATAATGAAGGTTCGTATTTCCATTGGAGCAAGTTCAATAACTAGCTTTTCTGGATCTACGGCTCCTCCTCTTGACACGTGGCCTCCCTCACTTGCTTCTTCTCCTTCTTCTACCTTCCAAACTAGTCTCTTCTTCTCCATTGCTGCTCTTTCTTGGTTTGCAGATAGACTTGTCTCTGTTGCTTGCTTTATCTGAACACAGTGGAATGGATGCTCAAGCTTTTAATAAATAACTATTTTTAAAAAATTAATTAACTTATATTTTATGCGTTGTTTGTTAAAAACACAAAAATAAACCATGCCATATGCCCTTTTACCTTTTTGCCCGGGAACACCTTTTTCAGTTCAACACTTGCCTTCACTGAAAGATCCTTGTCCTCGTCCACCTTGCATTGACCAAAACAAGAGAAGAATATTTCAATAACGTTCCAATCCTACTTAATATACGTTAAATGCTTGAGCTAAAATATTCAAAATTACAAATTAATAACATTTTTTCAAATTTCATCTTTTAAGTTATATGTTCAAAATTGATTTCGCTAACAAGTGTGTGTATTCAATTCAAGTGCTTACCTCATATAAGTGAGCCAGCCGAAGGAGAACTTGTCCACCGTCCAGCTCCTGCAGAATTCAATATGCAATATTATTAGAGTTTTAGTGACCAGAAATCTTATAGATCAATAATTGTTTCCATGGACAATATGCATTCACCTCAAGTGTTAATATTGCAACATTATCTGGTAGTTCGTACGAGGAATCAAACCCTGAAAAGGTTGTCTGGTGAGAATTTCTCCAATCCTCTCCACTCTACAAGAAGGTGGGAAAAAAGGTTTCATCAATAACTTGGAAATTAACCAGACAAAGCAATTCAAACATAAAATCCTGATTATCTACTCATCTTAAAGGATGAGCTCAATGTGCTCATCTAATCTAACCTGTTCAGTGAAGGCTAAAAGCAACGGCGAGTATATCTCTTGACCAAACGAGCGACGCCATCTAGCACCCTCTCCCACTGGATCAATTCTGAAGTAGAACTTACCAAGCACCTGAAAAATGGTACAAAAAGCTTAAGTTTGAACACTTCTTCATATTGAGTGTATTATAGTGTTAGTGTTATGTATTTGGATTCTGGAAAGACCAGTCTCAAAAGAATAGCCTATTGGGGTAAAGAGCCCCTTGAACTTATTAGGCTCTCGATGAAAGTACATTTGTTAAGAATAAATGTCCAAAGGGAAAGTACAATCCTAAAAGACTGGCCTATTGAAAAGAAGAGCCTTTTGAACTTATTAACCACACTTCACTCGTTAGGCTCCCCGATATGGGACTCATAACAGCATCAAATTAACATAAAATCTGGAGGCTAATTGGGATGTTCTTACAGTTAGTCCAGAGCACTTGTTATCAATGCAAACTGTCTCATTCAGCGGCTCACCGACACCTCTGCTATCATCCACAACTAACCTCCTACAAATGGAAACAATAGAGCTTTTGGTATTTGAGTATTGAATAATGCATCAACGTTGTTAAAAAAAAAAAATGCATCAATGAGCATGTCAACTTGACCAGTGTGAGGTTGTGAATAACTGAACAGACCTGTGAACCATTAGCTCCGCTTGTCCATCAACGAGGCTGGATCCGCCGACTGACCGATCCACTAAAACAGAAAACTCTTTGCTCTGATCTCTTAGGTAAATCCCAAGATTGATCTGAAGGAAGAAATTAGATTCCATCACGTGACCACCTTAAAAACAATGTAGTTTCATCCCGTGCATTACTGTAATAGAAGGTTTAATGAAACATACAGGGTAATAATTTCCAGCAATTGGTTGATTGACATCCAAGTTCCAGTCTTTTCGATAGTTTCGGATCTGAGCAAACAAGCGTTACAGTCATTGCTAACATATGCATGTGAAAAATATTAACTGAGGATTAGTTTCTAATCTTGTTGTGACCCACCCTTGTGATAAAATCACGTCCATTAGAATCGGTATAGAAAGTTTTGTTGCTGGCAAGATTTGTTTTAATCTGAGTGGCGATTTCTTTGCCAACTCCATCATCAATCGGTATGGGTCCAACCTGGTGTCAAAATAGCTCCATCATGATTATTGGCTCTTACAGAAATAAATACCAACAATAGTCATAAGCGTCTGCATTAGAAAATCTCAGGAAAAAAATAAAAATGAAATGAGAAAGAGAAAGATATACGATAAACTCGACTTCAGCATGCTCTGTCCCCTTGTACAGTCTAGTGATCTGTTAAAAAAAACCATGGTCAACGAGAGCATATTGATAAAATCATCAATTGAAGGATCTGGAAAAAATTACAGACTCATCACTTTAGATGGGGACAGCAATTTTTTTGTTGTTTTTATTTTAAGAATAATACCTGATATATCCATGAATTGATCTTCTGATGCACCTCATGAATTAAGGGTCCCCTCAAAACTGTGAGCTGAAAATTTAAAAATGAAGAAATCAACTTTTCTATTACCACTGAATATAGGGAAAACTTAGGCAAATTAATTACCTTTCCTTCAGATTTGATGGGATATGTACCATTGGGGCGGAAAATGTATGCTCCTGAGGGCTTAATAAAACATTTAAATCGCTTTCATTAGTAATTACTATTATACCATAAACAAAGATTCACAGCAGAAAGTTTTATCACCTGAGAAGTCGGAGTATGATCATTTCCATACCCAGCATAGTAAGTGTATGTTTGATCCAATGATTCTTTGACCTTCCATTGTGAACAGCAATTTATAATGAAAACCATGCAATGTATTTATATGAACATCATAAAAATAAGCACTGCCTCAAGGTTGAACCAAAGTAAATATTACCTTGCTTCTGGTGTTGATATAATCAGTTAGTTTCCCTTTGTCTATAGAATAAACTAGTTTCAAGTTGCCTGGGCCAACTTCAAATGATTGATTCTGACTTCCTGACTTGTATGTTGCAAGTCTTTCCGAAATAACAGCCGAACCTGCAATTTTTCCGAAAGATTAAAATTTTGTTTACACGCAAAATATGGCGATTTTTTAAGTTCTTATGCATGCATGATACTCTCAAACCTGATTGATTAGCGCTTGATATGTAGTAAGTGCTAAAACCAAGTGGAGGAACAGCTGCTGAAAAAGCAAGCCAATACTTGGGATTTACAGTTGGAGACACACCCAGGTATGCCTTAGCATGGTAGTTTCTTAGAGCCAGAGAATCATTAAGAATTGGTACAAGCTGGGATTGGATTTCTTTTCCACTTGAATCCCGAACTTCAACATTTTCACTGATAACCTATGGCAAATTTCAACATGAAGTGATGTCAAACAAAAGCAGCTTTCATTTCATGCAATGTGTTTTTTCATATCAAGTTGGAAACGTCTTTCATTCATTGTAATGCATGAGGTAATTCCACAGCACAATGTTAAAAAAAATAAATAAAAATATACTCACGGGGATTCTTATAACATTCTCTCTTTTCCATCCGAGAGGATTGTAAACAACAACAACCTGCAAGAGACAATATATTACTGAGCGATGAATCATGAAAGATCAGATTCTTTGGTTCCAATTTATGTAAACTCAATCCATCATCAGATAAGATGTGAACACCTCACCAGGTTTTTCCCATTTGAAAAATCAACTTCTGATGCAGGACAGTAACTTATGTTCAAAAGTGGACACTGTAATGACAAGATAAAAAAATATCAATGAAGCAGCCATAAAAGAAAATGCACAATCAAGAAGTCAATCTCAGGAGAGTCTTTGAACATTGCTTCTAGGAAAATTTTTGGATCAAGGAAAGTATTATTTGCCTGATGAAATTGAGTTTTTGAACCATCACAACCAGATTTGGATGTTTTCTCAGTTATGCAAGCAAGTGATGCTGCAACAACTTTCTCAGCCTGCACAAGTCGTTAACGAAAGGAACATTTTTTCACGTTGAGTTCAAGGAAAGAAGGTTTGAGAAAGTGTATAGTAAATAGGTGATAAGTCCCATTCCCACTCACCTCGGTGTAACCTATTGAAAGCCGCTTCGCATAATCATTAGCCACATGCTGCTTTTCTGTTCCAGAAACTGCATCATGGTGTTGAGCAATAGCCAAAGCATCTGCCAGTGAGTCAGTTTTAGGACCTGACAAGTTCTTTCCTTTATAATATTCCAACTGTCTTGCTGCCTGTTTAAGATTGAAGGACCATTGTTCTTTATCACAGGTTTCAGATTAGCATAGAGTTCAAAACGTCTCAAAAGTGTCATATGCCTTCATCTTAATGATTATGAGGTAGCTTGAAACATGGCAGTCACAAAAGCTTACCAAATAGTACACGCTCATTGCTCTAACATAACCTTTAATAGCTGGCCTACTTGTAAAATACCCAGTCCAATACGCATTTATAACATCGGCATACCTAACATGAGACACATTAAAAAAATGAAGAATTAAAAGTATACCCAGCCTATTAAAAAAATAGTAAGTCAAGCCAATAATAAATTGATATGTCAGTACAGAGGCCATAATTGATTGGACTATCCATTTTTTTGTAGACTAGGTCTACCTGGGAATAATGAGTTTAAGGGTTAAAACTCACGGAAAGTAGTCTTCGGTCTTGATTGGCCATGCCTCATTCGCCGCATACTTTGCATCGGTGTAAATTGATGGGGTCGAGTAAAGGGCATGAACCCTTCCATCCTAAGGAAACAAGAGCCCATAGTCTCATTAATATGCTGAACTACTCTAAAGGCTAATAAGCTGTTAGCTTAATATAAAACCATGAATCAGATTTTGCAATCAAGTTTACAATGTGAAATTTCATTTATGTCAAAAGTGATATGCAGCGTGAATCGATGATGTGAATTGTGAAAGTATAAATATTTGAATCAGATTTCGTCAAACCTTATCCTGGGAAACACAACATTATAAGAAACTTGTGAGCTAAGCAACAAGTTAAAGAGTAATAACTTGATTGACATAATGAATGAACTTATCCATCTGCCGAAACCAACTAGTTGCATATTGGTACTTGAAATCTGTTCCCATCGTCCACATTATATGATTTGTGCGAGTAATATTTGCCTGAGAGAGACAAGGACAAACAATGTAATCCATTTGGATCATTCCTATTTGTTAACTTAATATTTACAGAAAATAAAGCAATGGCTACCATACCAAGTGCCTGTTTATTTTAGTTTTCTAGAAGTGTTTTTATGATTTACAAAGTAGGTGTGTGAAAAAAGTTTTATCTCAGTTTGGGGAAAAAAGCTTCTAAAACCATGGTTTCATTGTTTTCCAAACAGGCACTAAGATTACAGGTTCTATTAGTTAAAAGCATGCACCATTTCAGACACTGAAAAGATGCTCAGCTTGTCCACGTGGCTATTGCTCATTGGATGGCTCACTTGCATACTATAGAATCTACAACTATTTTTCTTACCTGTGATAGAGCAGCTGAGACAAACTCATTTACTCGTTCGGGTACGTTGTAGTCAAACAAATCAGTATCATCCTTCAAGTGATAAAAAGAAGTACATTGGCTTCAGTCTTTAGTTGGAAAATAAAGCATAACACTTTTCAGTTATGATTTGGCATAGATTTAACCTGGACAATAGGAGAGTCATCATTGACTTCGTAGTAGAAATTATTAGGAGGTTCATAATTCTGAGGGAATGCACCAGTAAAGATCTACAGGCAAGAAGATCAACAATTAGAAGCTGAATCTGTAATACACTAATCATTAAAACCACTCCAGGGCTACACACTTGTGCGGATGAACCAAGGCTTTTAGAGGCCCTCCAAACAACTTCAAGTGACTTGTCATCTTTCCTCTTCGCTCTGTCTTGGTAATCAATCCGTGCAAAAAAGAGCGAGTCAAATCCAACCTATGACAGCAGTTCAGATACCTTGACAGTGAGTCAAACCCAACCTATGACTGCAATTCATGTACTTTGACAGTTTTTTTTTTTTTTTGAGAAAATTGGTGAAAAGTCCATGTTTGGAAATTTTATTGGTTAGAAGGACTTGATATATTTTTATCCATGAAAAGTACCAGTACTCCACAAATTTTGCACACATGAAGTGCCGGTACTCTGATTTAGATCCTTCTCACCAATAAAATTTTCAAACAAGGATTTTTTTTTACCCATTTTCCCTTGTTTTTTCAATCACAGTGTTCAAATTATGGAACCTAGCAAAGCATAAGCTTACCTCTGCTGACAACAGATAAGCCTGAACTGCAGAATGCCCAAAGGGATCAATTTGCCAACCTATTCTTGGAGTTACATTAAATTCTTGTTTGAAAAACCTATGTCCAAGAGTTGTCTGGTCAATCATGTCAATGTAATGAGTGGCTGCCTCATCATGCATACACACACCCCCATTTCTGCAATCTCATGTCCACAATCTTACATATTAATAGAATATAAAAATCTTAAGTTCTTTCCCTTGTTATTAATTTAAAAGTATATATTATATAGTGCAGAAGGAATATGGAATGTATCATTATACATGAACTCCAATTGACCAGAGTTGACTAGCTGCTTCACTGTGTTCTGAACCGCCTCGCTTTGCTCTCTCCACCAACGTTGGAAAAAGGCCTTTAAGAAAATTAAAACAAAAATATTCTCAAAATTAACTTCAATTTTAAGAGTATGAGCTAATCTATGCTTATTATCAGTATCATGTTATCCTATTCTCTTAGTAGTGAAACCCGAAATCTATGAACAATTTACTGAGGATATTCCTGGTCAAAGTTGTTGATCACCAAACAGCATTTTTACCTTCAAATTTTCATTTCTTCCCCATATTTATTTTTTGAGGGAAAAACATATTAATAATAAAGAAGATGCTAAATTAAAAGGAATCATCTGCAAAGAGAAAAACTAAACATACACATAACATAACAGACCGAACTTACCTGTTCAACATAAATGAACTTGCGATTCTTGTCGGCCAACAATGCAGGTATTAGAGAATCTAACACATTTTGAACACAAGCTCCCTGTATTTCCATATCAGAGAAACCAAAAATGATGAATCAATATTTCAAATTTCACACAGAAACTACTGAGAGAATAAACAGTGAGCGAGCAAGTGATAATGACCTGAATGGAATTGTTGGAACCAACGTAGTACTGATCGATGGTCTTCAACCACCCAACATCATCGTGAGTGTGAGGTACCAAATGAACATTGAGCTTCCCAGGAACAGTGGTTGACGTCGTATTGTACTTTATATATTTTGATTCCGACGATAAAACAGAACCCAGAAGCAGTACAGCACATAGAAACACAGGAATCGCCATTGAAGTGAGAAAGGTTAAGCACGCTTCAATTCAATTGAATCCCACCCATTTTAAGCATGAAGGAAGAACGAGAAGTGGAAAGGTAGGTGCTTACTCAGCTGATCATTTGCTATATTGACTTTAATAATGGATTGATTCACGTTTTTGCTTTACATAAAGTCACTGTCAAGTGGGGAACAATATTGGGTTCACAGGAGATTCCAAAGCCAAAAACAAAACCTTAATGATAAGGATTGGGGTGTCTCAGCAAATGAAAACAAGTTCTGCAACTTTATTTTATTTTTTTGCTCCGAGATTCCCACTTTCAGCAGTGAGCAGTAACTGTCAAATATGAGGATCAACTTGTTGGCGCTAGGAGAAGTTAATGGTTATGATTGTTTGACTTGTATGGTTACATGACAAACTCTAGCATTATTATTATTAGAGAAAAAGATATTTAAGTATCACTTCAATTTCCAAAACATAAAAAAATCCATTAAAACTTGTAAAAAATAGAGAAGGGATGGGATGAGAATATGAGTTTTTCATTTTTTTAGCTTAAAGACTAAAATATCCTTAAGACTCACTTGAAAAATTAAGTAATGGGATTGACTAAGACAATATTTTTAACAAAAATCGTAATAGTTTTGGTAAAATCAAGGAACGAAAAACCGGACCGGGCAATGAACCGGTCACAGCACAGGTTCAAGGGTTAATGGGTCAACCGGGGTCTAACCGGTAGTTGAACCAGTCATAACCGGTCATATTAAAATATTATAATTTATTAGTGATAATATATATTAATATATTTTTAAACTTCTATAGATAAAAATAAAGATTTTTAGAAAAAAAATGTTTAAAATCTATTAGCATTAGTTATAATACCTATACTTATGCAAAGATATCTCATTTCCTATAATTATTATATCTTTTTAAATAATTTTTTTCATTATTTTCTTCATTTTTTTAGATTTTTTCTTTCTTTATCTATTTTTCTCTTCATTTTAGTCTTCAACTTTCCATTTTGCCCTCAAAAAACACAAAATAAAAATTTAGAAAATTTTTTTTAAAAAAAGGAAAGAACCGGGTCAACAGGTTGGAACACCGGTTTTACCGGTTTTAACCGGTTCGACCGGTTATTGATCAAACCGGACCGGACCAGGGACCAGTTCCCGGTTCAACCGGTCGAACTGGCCGGTCCGGTTTTTTGCACTATGGGTAAAATGAATAAGTACTGACAAAATGTGTGAAATGATTGGCCAAGAGTTATGGGCTGTGACCAATTGAGCAATGTGATTGACTAAAACAGTAATAGTTTTGACAAAATTTATAATGGTTTTAACAAAATCAATAAATATTGATAAAATGTGTGAAATGATTGGCTAAGAGTTTTGGAATATGACTAATTGAGTAATGGAATTGACTAAACTATTAATGATTTTGACAAAATTCGTAATGATTTTGACAAAATGTGTGAAAGGATTGGCCAAAAGTTTTGGGCTATGACCAATTAAGTAATGAGATTGACTAAAATAGTAATGATTTGACAAAAATTGTAATGATTTTGACAAAATCGTTACGTACTAACAAAATGAGTAAATGCGTTGACTAATTTTGTTAATGATATTAACAAGTTTAGTCATGGTACTAACAAGTGCAGTGATGGCATTGACAAAAAAATCAGAAATGTTCATGACAGCAACTATAATGTAAATGGCCAAATGGCTTGTGAATATTACTCATTTCACATACACCTAATACGTACAAGTCATCCATCCCAGCGAATATGTCCTTCCCATATACATTACGTACAATAAATTGTCACCATTAACAAAAGTAGTAATGGTAATGACAAGTATAATATTGACATTTACAAAAAATCAAATTCTATATTACAACAACTATAATACACATAATGTGAATATTTGAAACTTTTAAAATCATGCAAATATAGTTATTTAGAAACCAAACAATTGTCTTGGGTCATCAATTCAACTTCATTCATGTTCCTTCCACCAACAATCTTAACCTCACGATGACCCATTACTTCACTCTTCTCATTCTCGTTTCCAATTTCATCTTCCTTTCCTAGTTGGGTCATGTAATCCATCACAAAAACATAATCCCAAACCATGCCCTTCGATTCAAGCAGAGGCGGATTGAATATTGTATTTAGAGAGAGAGAGAGAGAGCATAGGGGAGAGAGAAATGATGAAGGAGAAGGAGAGAGAAGCTTGGAATTTGGGGGGGGGAGATCTAACCTATTTTGAAGGAACCAATTTTGAATCTAACCTATTGAAGCCATGAGTTCCACGAGCATGGAGAGAAGGGAAGGAAGGTAGCTCTTGTTCATTCTTCTTCTTCATCTTCATGATTGGTGAGAGCTTATGGAAAGAGAAGAAAATTAGGGTTTATGGTATGTGGAGGGCAATTTTGTAAAAACACTTAAACTTAAAAAAAAAAACCCAAATTCCTACTCTTTCACCTATATATCCTTTTACATGTTTAAGAGACTTTTTGGGGATGTGCTAATTCATGTGGTATTTTTCTATCTTTTCCCCTTATTAATATTAGAAAAATTGATTAAAAAAATTATCACTTAAATTAGAAAACCTCAAAATGTTTACTATATTAATAAAATGATTAATAGGTAATTTGGCCGAAATGTGGAATTTTGAAATTTGAGTGTTGATAACTTGAGTATAGGAATTAACAACTTAGGTATAGAGACTGACAACTTGAGCCTTAAGTTGTGGCTTTGTATACCCAAGTTGCTAATTGTTATTCTTAACTGTCATTGTCTATAATTAAGTTTTTAATACTCAAACTTTAAAATCTCATATTCCTATTAGATTACCGATTTGTCTTTTTATTAAGGGTTAAGGTGCAAATTTATCAACGAAGTTTTGTCCGAGGAGCGTCTGGCACAAATATCTTTTAGAAGGGGCAAAAATACTTATGAACAATTAAAAAGGGGCATCCACCACAAAAACCGATAAATCCGTACTAACACTGTTAGGGGTTTTCCTCTCTTATAATTTAACGTCGTTAGTACAGATTTAACGGTGTTTGTGGTTGATGCCCATTTCTAATTATTCATTGGTATTTTTACCCCTTCTAAAAGATATTTGTGCCAGACGCTTCTCGGACAAAACTTCGTTGGTAAATTTGCACCTTAACCCTTTTATTAATTTAATAGATATTTTGGGTTTCATGTAATTCAAATGTTAATTTTTTTTGTTATTTTCCTTATTATGATATTTTTGAATTAGATAGAAATTATGTTATAAATAATATAAAGGGGGTTATCATTTCTTTCTAATTGTAGGCTGGGTTATATATTAGGAGTCCGGCTCTTCTCCCTTACTTTCCCATCTATTTCCTCTCCTTTACTCAAAACTCACCGTTTTGGGTGTAAAAAAAAGGAGAGGTTGAGCCCATTTTTTTTAAAAAAATAATATTCAGCACTTTAGAGTATTTTTTAGTGACACTAAATATCCTAAAATGATTGTTTTGTATATTTAGCACCTTAAAATATTTTTCTAATTGCAACTAGTAATCTAAACTTAAGATGCAGGGTGTTGATGAAAAAAATATTTCAAGAGATTAGATGCAAAAAAAAAAAAGTTTAGAATAGTGGGTGTCATTAAATAAATTATTTAAAGTGCTGAGTGAGTTAAAAATTAATTTATGATATTAGGTGTTACTAAAAAATTATTTTAGAGTGCAATTTGCTAGACAGTAATTACAACTGAAAAAAATATTTGACGGTGATTAGTGCATCAAAAATTATTTAGGATACTGCGTGCTACTAAAAAATTATTTTAAGGTGCTGAATATTATTTTTTTAAAAAAAAAAGGGGCTCAACCGCTCTTTTTTTACACCCAAAAGGATGAATTTTGATTTGTTCTTAGATTAATCTGAAATTCTCATTCATTCAAATATACAACTGCATATTTATATACAATAAACACAATCTGAAACCATTCTTAATCCTATACATTTTCATCAATTCTTGTTTGGCGGGCAGACGTTAATCTTGACTTCTAACACTCCCCCTCAAGTTGGAGAATATATAATTATCATGCTCAACTTATTACAAAGATATTGAACCCGTGTACCATTTAAGGCTTTTGTCAGAAGATCTGCCAGTTGGTCGTCTGACCGTATGTGCCCTGTAGATACAATATTTTCTTTGATCTTGTCATGAATAAAATGACAATCAATTTCAATATGTTTAGTACGTTCATGGAATACCGAGTTCGATGCTATATGAAGTGCTGCTTTATTGTCACACCATAGTTTTGCAGGTAATGTTGTGATGATGCCAATTTCCTTCAAAAGCTGAAGTACCCACACAATTTCTTGTACTGACTGTGACATGGCTTTGTATTCTGCTTCTGCACTTGATTTTGACACAACCCCTTGCTTCTTACTTCTCCAAGATATCAAATTTCCACCAACAAACACACAGTAACCTGTAGTGGATCGCCTTGTGGCCTTTGATCCTGCATGATCCGCATCACAAAAGCACTCAACTTTAGTGTGTCCATAATCTGTATAAAGAATACCAAAACCTGGGGAGCCTTTCAAATAATGCAAGATATGTTCTAAAGCTTCCCATTGTGCCACAGTTGGTGATGTCATGAATTGGCTGAGCCTACTGACTAAGAAGGTTATATCAGGACGAGTTACTGTTAGATAATTCAGCTTCCCAATGAGTCTTCTATATCTCTCAGGAAATGGAAACGGCTTTAATTTCTCTGGATCAATCCTCTTCTTCAAATCATCAGGAAGCACATCAAACATACTAGCATCAAGATCTAGAAAGGAATTTGGAATCATGGGGATGTTGCTTGGTGCAGCTCCAAGTTTTCCAGTCTCCTTTAAGAGATCAAGAACATACTTTCTCTGAGTCAAAAGAATACCTTTCTTGCTTCTTAAAACTCAATTCCAAGGAAGTACTTTAATGATCCCAAATCTTTTGTCTGGAAGTGAGAGTTCAGGAAGATTTTAAGTTCTGAGATTCCAGAATAGTTACTTCTTGTAATCACAATATCGTCAACATATACTACTAAAAGAATCATGCTTGCATCAGATTGTTGGTAGAATACAGAGTGATCACACTTGCTTTGACGTAACCCAAACTTCTTGACCACATCACAGAATTTATCAAACCAGGCTCGAGGACTTTGCTTTAGACCATATAGTGACTTCTGAAGGTAACACACTTTCCTATTCTCCCCTTGAGCAATAAACCCAAGTGGTTGCTCAATATAAACTTCTTCAAGAAGATCGCCATTCAAAAACGCATTCTTAACATCTAATTGATGTAAATCCCAATGATAAGTGGCAGCCAAAGAAACAAGAAGACGAGTTGAAGTGAGTTTCGCCAAGGAGAGAAAGTCTCGGAATAATCAAAACCATATGTTTAGGCATATCCTTTAGCAACAAGGCGAGCTTTGAGGCGTTCCAAGGAACCATCAGCCTTAGTCTTAACAACAAAGACCCATTTACATCCAATGGCTTTCTTGCCAGGAGGGAGATCAACAAGAGTCCAGGTACCAGCTGTTTCTAGTGCCAAGAGTTCTTCTTCCATTGCGGCACGCCAACCAGGGTGAGCTAGGGCTTGGTGAAGGTTAGTAGGTGTAGGGATGGATTCAAGAGTGGCCACAAGAGAAGATGAAATAGGAGACAAAGATTGATAGGACACAAAAGATGAGATAGGATAGGTACAGTCAGCATAGCGTTTGAGGGGATAATGAGGACGGGTACCTTTACGAAGTGCAATGGGCAGGTTATCAGAAGTATCACAAAGAGAAGCAGGAACAAGTGGTTTAGCAACAGCAAGAGGAGAATCAGCAGAAACAGAAGCAGGAACTAGGGAGTCATCAACAAAATCATTCGGCAAAGCAGGAGCTGGCAGAGCTGAATCAGTGGCAACATCAACATCATTGATGATATCAGGATTCAGAACAGTAGCCTGTACTGGTGAGACAAAGACAGGATATACTAAGAGATCATCTGAATTATCCATGACAGAGGAAGACTCAGATAAGGGCAAAGTCTTGAAGAAAGAAGAGGACTCATGAAACATAACATCAGTGGACACAAGGTAACGACGGAGATCAGGAGAATAACACCGATAACCTTTCTGAACTCGAGAATAGCCAAGAAAAACACATCTTAGGGACTTGGGATCAAGTTTGCTAACAATAGGACGGACATCCTGAACAAAACAGACACAACCAAAGATTTTAGGATCAACTGGAAACAACTTAGTTGTAGGAAATAGAGTGGAATACGGAATATCCCCACCAAGAACAACCGAAGACATGTGATTGATGAGGAAACATGCAGTAGATACAGCATCAGCCCAAAAACTTTTAAGGACAAAGGAATGAAACATGAGAGCTCGGGCAGTTTCTAAGAGATGACGGTTCTTTCTTTCAGCAACACCGTTTTGATCAGGGGTATCAACACAAGAGGATTGGTGAAGAATACCATGACTTTGCATGTAATCGGTGAATGGTGCGGAAAAATATTCTTTTGCATTATCACTTCGTAAGATTTTCACAAGAATGTTAAGTTGGGTTTGAATTTCAGTACAAAAATTACGAAAATGAGTAAACAATTCAGAATGCTGTTTCATTAAGTAAAGCCAGGTGGTTCGGGAAAAATCATCAACAAAAGTGACAAAATAACGATAACCGGTCTGAGACAGAACTGAACAAGGACCCCAAACATCAGAATGTACTAACTCAAAGGGGGACGCAGCCCGTTTATTGATGCGAGGTACCAAATGAACACGATGGTGTTTGGCAAACTGACATGACTCACAATCTAAAGTAGACACAGAAGAAAACTGTGGATACAATTTTTGAAGAGAGGACAACGACATATGACCGAGACGACAATGAACTTCAAAGAGAGATGACCCACCAGAACAAGCAACAGAACGTGGCACCTGATCATCAAGTATGTAATGCCCACCAGATTCATAGCCTCTACCAATAATCTGCTTCGTCGTTAGATCCTGAATTAAGCAATAGTCAGGGAAGAGTGAGATAAAACAGTTTAAATGACGAGTGAGTTTACTTGGAGATAAAAGGTTAAAGGTGAGATCAGGAACGTTAAGAATAGAAGATAATGAGAGGGATGCAGTTGGTTTAACAGTGCCTGAGCCAGTAACACGGACAGGAGAACCATTTGCGACACATATGGATGACGGGTTGGCATATGGAGCATATGAATAGAATAAGTGATGATTACCTGTCATGTGATCGGTGGCACCAGAATCAATGACCCACTTAGTTGAAGCAGTAGTAAGACCAGAGGACAGAGTACCTGTGGCTAGAGCCCCTGCAGAAGACGATCCAGATCCAGAATCAGAGGTACCAGGTGTCTGGGCAATATGAGCAAGGCCACGCTGTTGATCACGCTGCTGTTTATTTTACAATTTTCGACAATTTTTCTTAATGTGTCCAGGTTCCTTGCAATAATTGCAAATAATACTGCCAGAATAAGTGTTATTTTGTTTGTACCCATAATTCCTGTTCTCAAAGGAACCACGCCCGGCTAGAGCACTTGCGGTTGCAAAAAATTTTGTCTGTTTTATTTTTTTCCCCCACACATAGGTGCATTTAGATCCTTACCACTACATGCATACTCATCATTGCATTTTCACTCTATTTCGTTAAGTTCATTCTGTGTCTTGCATTTAGCTATGACCATGTTCTTAAATTAATCTGAAATTCTCATTCATTCAAATATACAACTACATATTTATATACAATAAACACAATCTGAAACCATTATTAATCCTATACATTTTCATCAATTCTTGTTTGGCGGGCGGACGTTAATCTTGACTTCTAACATGATTAAAGGAGGGGAAAGGGATGAGAAAGTAAGAAAGAGGAGCCGGATTCATATATTAGCACTTCAGACAAATTTGGTCCAAAACTTGGTGCAAGAAATTATCAGAAGAAAAGAATGGCCATTTCTTAGCGACGTGCACGATACGATTATGTTATTAATCTATTAATAATGAGTTTTCGTTGTTCGGTGACGTTTGTTTTTTTTCTTTCGGCCTCTTTGTTAAGTTTCTTTGATGAGACGAAAGGAAAATAAAACATTGTTGGAAGATTTGAGCAGCATGGACGGCCAAATATCGCAGGCGTCGCTAAGCTTGTCGCATCAAACAACTGTCTTCTTCCTAATTAAATAGAGAATGGTTCTCCAAGGTTGGCATGCCCTTGGGAGGCACACGTTGCGCATAAATTTTATATTTGATAATGATTCAAACTGAATTATTTTCAATAAAGTGATGCCTCTACTTAGAAAAGAAAATAGAGAATGGTTCAAGTAACAATTAAGGGTAGTTAGCTCTTTTAAAAGCAGCTTCTATATTTATATTATGTATGTTTGGATTAACTTTTAAAAAATAGTTTTTACGGTCTATAAGGTAAGTATGTGAGAGAAATTTTGTCTCAACTTGTAAAAAAGTACTTCTGAAACTATAGTTATGTGATTTCCCAGACACTCACTAAAACTCGTTTTATTAGGAATCAATGCTTGGTTTTTTGAACATGATATTTTGCGCCAACGATGTCATGTCCTATTAGTATAATGACTAGTCTTTCACATATTGGCGTCATATATGCCATATTTGCAATTAACCTGACATAATTGATCCTGTCTACTTGGACCAGACATTCTTATTTGTTTGTGATTACAATTGGACACCACTAAGAGCACTTATTTACATAAATTGAGATAAAATTTATTTTACATAATTATCTCGTACACTGTAAATCACGATTAAAAAATTGTTTTTAAATTATCTAATCGTCCATTTACGGTGTGCGAGATGAACTTTATCTCAATTTGTGTAAATAAGTGCTCTTGTAGTGTTCAATTGTGACCTCAAACAATAAGAATGTATGGTCCTCTCTCCTTGTCTAAGTGAGCAATTATTTTCATGCTTTGTGGAATACAAACAAAGTGTGTTCTGTCAATGGCCCGAGATTTGTGCATTTTCCACGTATTTTCCCTTACACGCGGGTTGAAATGCTTCCAAAACAAAACACACTGTCTTAGTCGTCCTCATCCAGTCCTCTCATAGGTCCATGTGGATATGGTTCCAACCTAGCTACCCTTACCAACCATTCATATGAGTGCCAACAATGGATATTCTAGATAAGATTTCAATGGTTGATTGTATTGTTAAATACTCCTCCCATCCTAAAAATATGGCTTGTCTAGGTTTTTAATTAATTTTAAATGTGATGTCTCTATCTCAATCTCATTTGTGGTTTATCCTTATTTTCTTTCTTAAACTATCCTTATATGTATATATATAACGAATAGACTGGGTGAGTAAATAAAAAGACAATAAGAATGAAGTACTTACAAACAGAAATAAAATTGCCTTAGACAGAAAAGAAAAATTAGAGGTGGTTTGACCAAAAACAACCCGGATTATGAAAGGAATCATGTCCTCTTTCATACAGGAAACATTTACATTATCCTCCTCAGGATATCAGGCATTTCTCCTTCAGGTTATTTCAACACAACCTTCATTCGTTTCTTACAGGAGACGTAACCCCTCTTCCTTCTTTTCCTCCAGTTGAATAATAAAAGTAGCAGGTGTATTAAAAAGCAAAGAAATCAGATCACCAAGCATTAAATGACATTTAATTCACTACAATAAACAAAACATCATTTTTTCAATGAATGAATTTTGTAAAGATTTTTTATTACTACACAAATATAAAAATTTATAAGGAAAAATTAATCTATGGGTCCTAATAGTTTCATTGAGTTTGAAGCAAGTCCCTCAATTTTTTTTTTCTTTTTAACTCATTGAGTTTCATTGGTTATATTGTGACAAGTCAACGTATATGCCACATCATCAATGCCTAACGGACTTTTTAACGCCGTTAATTGCTATTTAATAGATTTATACATGAAGGACTAACGGATCTAACAGAGTAAACTTAAAGGACCCAAGGAAAAAAGAAAAAAAAATTCTGGGGCTTGATTCAAAACTCAATGAAACTATAAAGATCCAGAGATTAATTTTTCCAATTTATAATTTAAACATGTAATATTTTGTCTACATTTCGTTATATTAAATATTATACTTATATACCACTAAAAAACATTATACTTATACATATTGGCAAAAATATTCTTCTAGCCTTGTGAATCCCATAGACATGGCCGGTTTTCTTTTTTATTTAATTGTGGGCTCATCTCACCTCTTTTTTATCGCTTCACTTTACTGAAAAGTTTTCAAATGAAATTTATTTCATCTAAATTATTTGCCTTCTTGTTTGGCTTGCTTTACGCTTTTTTTAAGTTATCTCAAGAAGTTACTGTCATTTAGAAAGTTATGGCTGCTGACACAATTCTAAAAATCGGGAACCCTACCAATCATAAAGGACCCTAATACCACTAAATATTAGGTGTTCTAGTACCTAATAATAGGTCATTTGATCATTTGATACTGAATATTAGGTTCTCTAATACTAAATATTAAGTATTGAGAAACTTGACAGTTTGCAAATTATAGAACCCTAAATTTTTATTCACCAAAATGTATTGTAATTATGTAGAAATATTCAATAAATGATGAATATTCATGAATATGGAATTTATAAATTTTGCAAATTTTCATTTTCATGAGGAAAAATGGAGAAATAATATAGGGTAATATTTGGCCCAATATTAATGTTAATTTTGGTCATAGGAATTAAATATTGGAAATTGAAAGGTGAACAATGCTTCTAGTGAAATTTCTTGTGAGGCAATGAGCTTGTCATGCAATTTTGTATTACCCATTGATGAGAAAAAATTATGAGATTTTATGAGATCAAAGTAGATATCCTAAATTTTAATTTTATAGGTCATGGGTAATTTTTGGAGTTGTATGTAAAAAGGTATGAATTTTGAAGTTTACCTAGTGAAACTGAAAAGTTTCTAGAGCAACATCCAAAGAATTTAATTCTGAGAATTGTTTGCTTTCAATTGGTAAATGACTATATTTTTTCTTGAAACTAGACTCAATAAGGGTTTTATAGCCTTTGGAATCACTCCAATTCGATATCTACAAATTTAGTTATGATTTTTCAAAGTTTGGGCATAAAATCTGCCAGAATTTCCAATTAATCTGAAAATTAAAAGGAAAATTGGGATATTTCATAAAGCTTTTGCCTTCCTCTTTCCTTACCATTTCTGTCATCCTTGAGCTTGAGAGAGAGAGAGAGAGATCTTGGAGAAAGTTAGAGAGAGAAGGAGGAAAATATCATAAAGTAGGCCGATTTCTTTGGTGAATTCGTTTCTAACGTGTATAATCCTTCTTCTAAGCATCTCTTCTATTTGATTTAAGGTGTTTGACACAGAAATTTGGAGTTTTTGGGAGCTCGGGATTTCGGCCAAGAAGGAAGAGCCAGAGGGAAGAAGAGTTAACTTCCTAAATTTCAAATATTGGTTGTTTTGGCTGCTGTGAGCAATTTAATCGATGAATTTCTACTGGATTTTCTCTGATTGTAAATTTGGGAAAGTACGTGTAATAAATTTTATGCTGTCTAAATGGTGGCTTTAACTTAATTAAATAGTTAATAAAGTAATTAGGAGTAGAAAGGAGTAAGTCTGAAGAGTCAGAATTATAAAACCTCAATCTTTCCTGGAGAATTGAGAATTTTGGCCAATGCTGTTTGGAGGATTTAGAGTTGTATTTTTGATATTATGATGATTCCATTATGTTCAGAAAGGAAAATTAGGTGGGGTTATAGTTGAATACTTTTCCAGAAAAGGGCTAAAAAGCATAATGACCAAAATGCCCCTAAAACCCTAAAATAGGGGCTGCCAAGGGCATTCTGGTCTTTTGACAGTGAATTTGATAATTTTGAGTCCAGAAATGGATTCTTTGGGTGAAAATATATCAGAATAGCTCAAGTCAAAATTTCGAAAAAAAAGTACAATCGGGGCAGGTCCCCAAGGGCATTTTGGTAAATTTTTACAAAAGACTCATATAACCACTAAAACCAGTATGGAAGTGTTTAGAATAGTACATGAATAGGTTTGAACCTAATTCTTGTACATTTGACATTTTATGATCGAGTTGAGAACCCGGAGTGCTGGCACACAAATCGAGGAAAAAAGGGTTAAGGTAGTAAATATAATCTCTCACACACTATGTGATTGTTGATATGCTATATGTTACTATATTCTGTGATATGAACATGGTGCCGAGGTATGTTGCCTAGCTGTGGTTAGGAACCCAGCTGAGGTAAGCTTAGGGTATATTACCCAGCTATGGTTAGGGGCCCAGCTAAGGTACAAGTAGTGGATCCAAATAGTGATTTGGCCCTGAGCTTTATGTACACACACATATTTTTATGAATTTTCATTTTACATTATATGGTGCATTGCATATTTAATTATCACATTTTATATGTTTGGTTATATGTCACCACTGGGATTCCTTGGAATCTCATTCTTTTTCCAAAAATGATAATGTGCCAGCGAGAACTAGCGGATCCAAAGAAAAGGTTGTAGACACAAGGAACTTGCGGGCACAGATCCTGAGACAAGGATAGACGGTTATATGTATTCGTTATTTTGGATACTTTGTATAAAATTTGTAAATATTATCAAACCCCGCAGGATAAACCTGTGATGTAATCAAGTACCACATGTTAATGCATCAGTATATTTACACTATTTCTGTGTTACTTACAGGATTGCGAGCAAGCACTCTAAAAATATGGAAAATAAGATAAGCGTATGACACAAATTGTTGCACATATGCAAAACAACAAAGAACATTGACTTGTTTGAAGAACCAAATTCGTCTCCAAGATTATTTGCACATACTTGAGACAGACCTGATAATGTTTAAGAGGACCCAAGCATGGGCTTTTAGAACCCAATCCACACTGAAACATGATAGCTACTATGTGAGCCACGACACCTTTTTAGGTGTGTTGTTCTCAAAAAAAGAAGTCAGCTACTTTACATGTTGTTAACAACTTGTTGGCTCGCTTAGAGAGGAAAAAAAACACAAGATAGGTAGTTGGCTGGGCCTGTGTAAATATATTTTAAAAGTAATTTATATAAAAAAATTTAAAACTAACACAATATAATAATATCATATAATACACACACACACACACATATATATATAATATGTATTTCGAAAATATATATCTATATAATATTATTAACGAATTTTTATATTACATATATATATATAAATATAAAATTCGTCCACCCTAAATTAAACATTATCTCGTGTTGAGCCATTTTTGTGTGTGACCCTGTAGGCCTATATGAAGTTGGCAATGGGCCAATAATTGTGTTAACCCACAAGTCGCAAGCGGCCTCTAGCAAAACATTACTACTACCCAATTCATACGAGGATCGTTAACACGATGCAACCTATCATACAACCATGTCACATCCCTTTTGTTACACGATATATCGGTCAAGGATGAGGCATGGATAATGTCATCCTCTTGTCCTGACCATTACTTTCTCGATTCTTAAGTAGTCTAACAATAGAAATGGAAACTCCTTTCATTGTAGCATTACCATACATTTCTCAGACTCACTCATTGAAGGGCCCAGCAATATCTCTCTACTAATGTGAGGGACAAATTCCATTTTGATCATTCATATTCCTTTGCATGAAAAACCACCAAGCCCGATCGTAGCCTTTATCATCACCCGGTCAAAAGTGACTTTTGACTAGTTCAAAGCTTAGCAACTCTCATGTAGGAATCCATGATGACCTCAAGTTTAAGGGCATTGTGACGTAGTTATACATGAGAAAAGCTTATGACTTGATCCATGTAGCTTTCTCATAGTGGGTCAGTCCAGCACCTTGTACTCTTACAAGTGTCTAAGACTTTAATTCGTATCTCTATATCTTATCAAAGTCATACTGGTCTTATTTCATCTTTGCTCCCGTATAGATGACTGACCAAGGACATTTTAGGATAATTTTTATGATTTATCCAAGGATACAATTATCATAGTTAACATGCAAATAATATGATAACAGAATGGAGAAATTTCATTAAATTAATAATGTTCAAAGTACAATGATTGGCCCTACCGGACAGAGGGCTCGGCATTTGTAGGCAGTATGATTAAGTGTTGGTGCAGATATGCACAGGACATATATACGGTGCCATTGGGTTGGTTGAAAGGTGCCACCCAGCCATGTCATGAGGTATGGGACTGATTGGTCTAGTGAAATATGCCGGTGTAGGTGTGCACATGGCATTTTTAGGGTAGACATGTGTACCTTGCATTTTTGGAGTAGACGCCGCTATGTGTTGCCATGTAGGTCCCACACATATACTCTGACGTGGCATCATTCGACGGGCCTCAATATACGTAAAGTAATCCCAAGTAAGTCCCGAGTGGAATCCCAAATGAACACCGATAAAGTAACTTTATTACACCAGCTTTAATAAAATAAGTCGTGATGAGTAATGATGACTTAACTTTTTTGTTGAACAAATAAGAAAGTGACACTTGTCCATTCATCATGACAAAGTACAAATCAAATTTTTGTATCGGCATATTAAGAGAGTGGCAATTATCCCTAATGATGAGGGTTGCTTTATGCCTTTTATGTTGGTATTCTCGGAGAGTGCCACCTTACCCCGAGCCAGGTAATCCACCAGACTTCGATCCAGTCACTTGACTAACTTTCCTGAACACCGAACCGTAGAGCCTAAGGAAAACTGTCAGACCCTCACTATCCCTGACAAATTGGATGGGTAAAGGTCTGAGAGAGGAGGCGAGACCCACTTTATTAAAGCAAGTGACATGTGTCACTGAACCAGTGAATTACCGGACAAATGGCACTATGAAAGCTTGACACTTGGCATAACTTTTCAAACTCCCTCTTGGCCATATATTTTCGTCCAGCTGCCCTAAATTCAAAGAAAAATCCCAAGAAAATGTTAGAAGAGAGAGAGAGAGAGAACGTGAATAGTAATTATTCTTGACTTCAATCCGTCGAAACACTACCGAATCGGCTTTTTCTCTAAAAATACCCTTCACAAACCTTATTTTACTCATCCCAAACTTCATTTCTATGGTTTTGGATTTTTCATTTGGAGGTGTTTGGTGCCATCTTACTTGCCGGAGTGCCACCGGATTTTCAAACCGGTTGCTGAAATGCTTAAAAGTAAGCGTGGGCTTCATTTTGAATGGATTGGTTTGTTGTTGGGATGATTTTTCATAGGGGTTAGGTATTGTTCATATTTCATCCAAGGGATATTTTTGAGGTTTAATAATGTGTTTATGGTTAAATGATGATTTTGGAAGTTATATTCAAGAGCTGCCAGATTTTGTTTTTGGAGGCAATCAGTTTGTGATGAGTTTTTTAATGACCCAATCTTGTCCAATGGCCATGAAATTTTTCATATTTGAAGTAGACATCCTAAGCTTTAATTTTATATATAATATGTGTCATTTGGGTTTGTAGATTGTGAGATATGAATTTTTAAAGTTAGGATTGAATCTGGAACATTTTCTTTACCGGTTGTATTGTTCGATGATTCTGAAAATTTAGCCCTGTAATTGGTAGTGGTTAATATTTTTTCATTAAATTAGACTTAATGAGGGTCACATAAGAATTTGAATCACTGCAATTAGATTTTTCTAGTTTTAGTTATAATTTTTCAAAGTTTGATCCTGAATCTGAAATGAAATTTATAATAGTCTGAGTTGACGAATTTCTAGGAACTGTTTGGTTATAATTGGGACTCTATAATATTTTTTATTTAAATATGACTTAGATTTTTATTGAACCTGGAACTAACCCATTTGAAGTTTTAGAGATTAAGTTATGAATTTTAGAATTCAGACCATTAAAACTAAAAAGATTTTCTAGCAGTAAGGGTAAAATTGGAAACTGGGAATGGTGTGTGGATAGGTGGTAGTGGGAAGCATTTTTTCCTTAAAATGGACTTCATAAGTGACACATAGAATTTTAAACCACCTAATTTGGATAATTGTAGAAAAAGATATGAATTTTCAAAGTTTCTAGAAAATTCTACCAACTTTTGAAATTTGTGCGAAAATAAAAAGGTTATGGCATTTGATAATTAATTTGAACTTCAATGGTTAAGAAAAGCCCATAAAGTTAGAGTGGGCCCATTAAATACCCATTGGGCCTAATATGTTAACTTTAAGGTTAACCAACCAAAATGTCTTGGAATATTAAAATTTGGGACAAGTAGGGGCTCAAAGAATAAAGACAAGTCCTAGTGCCTAAAGTAGCCCATTGGACATTTATTTGTCATGGTTCTAATAATATGACTATTTATCTAGGGCCGTGGGATGACAAAGAAGAGAGAATGGAAGCAACTTCAGTGGTTGAAAGAAAAGGTACCAAAAAGGGGACTCGACGATAAAATGTAGTGAACTTACTTACTTGCATGTGTGTGATGCTTATGCTGTGTATTGATTTGCTATATTACTTTGCTTGATTATGTGGAGCATGTATGAATGAATGAAGCTCTTTTTCTGTTTTTGTTGTGGCCATAAGTATGTTGCATGAAACATTAAGCATGCAGAATATCATTATGTGAACATGAGCCTATATAAGGCAAGTATATCATGCACTAGCATTCATCTTACATGTATTTTCTGTAATGTTTGCTACTGAGATTCCCCCGAATCTTATCCCCCACCAACCATATAGGTACGAAAACTTGAAAGAAGAGAATGCTTGAAGATGAATCAGAAGGAAGAATGACGAAGAACAGAAGAAAGAGAGATGTATTTATTTTATTACGTGTAAATTATTTACACTCTATAAAGAATCAAATGAATACATGTATAATCAAATTAAGCCGTATTCAGGGTCACTAAATCGCTAAACTCGTTTAACCTAAGAATAAGAGCACTATAATATATGGTAAAAATAACGGCTCAACAGCCAAAATATAGAAATGAATTCCTAAAGAATATAAGTAAACTCTTATGACACGTGAAAAAGGGACAAAAATAACGGGCATTATACTTTGTGGTATTAGAGCATAGATTTTGGCATTTGGCTAATATGTTTTACTGATGTGAATAAGTATCATTACCGATACTTAGATAATCCTAAGTGCTATAAAACTAAGAAGATGGGTGATAGCTGAACCTAAAGAAATGGAATTCCCCTGACTCCTAATTGACAGGCTGGTATAAAGAAAAGGTAGAGCCATATATCGATGAATCGGCTGATTGTAGAATCCCATGCCAAAAGAAGGGGTGGAGTTTTATATAAAGAATGAAACAGAGCGGTAGTGATGATAACAACGATATCAGAGAGCAGTGGCATCATTACACTTAAAGGCGTTACTAATACCTAGTCAATGGTGTCGGTGGTACTAGTGCACACAGTAATGATACCAGCACTCATGATAGTGGTATCAGGATGGTACATACAGTATCGATGGTATCAGAGAATAGTGATATTAGTACACGGAGGGGCATTTGGTTAGGACATTTTCGTACGTTAGCCTTGGGGTCCACAATCAAAAAATTACCAAGGATTGCGTATAGGCAAACCTAGGATCGTTCTCTCTTCTCGAAGAGCTTTTTATTAAATCCTAAGTAATCTAAATATCATGCAAATGCAAAGAAAACCAGGGGAAATTGGTTTTGGGTTTTTCAAATTAATAGCTAAAAGAAAATGCATTCCAATAAAATGCTAGACTAATATTTTTGGTATTTTTATACAAATAGGATGGATATAAGGAAATGAATAAAGTGAATTCTCTTGAGAAATTGGTATAATGGCTATCCTAGCTCACTAAATGATATAGGAGTTGAAATTCTCAAGTCTTAATCAAAAATTCCAAGCAATCACATTGGGTCTAACACTCCTAATCAATAGCTACTCCTACGATTGCATTGATAGCTATTGCTTAAAAGTATTCTTCAAGAACCACTTGATGTGTGAAATGAATTAAATTAATGTAATTATTTTCTCTAATATGAATGCACAAATGTACTACTCAAATTAACCCAAATCAATTACACAAACTAGTAATCACATAGCAAGCATAATCTCATTGAATTAATAGGAAATATATAACTATAAATCAACCATCACAATAATTTCAATCTAAACACAATATAAACAAACTTAGTTCAATAATATGGAGTCCAAATAACTCAACAAAATCCTATTGAAAGTACCAGTACCCAGTTAATGGTATTGGTGATTCCAATGCATATAGCAACGATAGTCGCACTTGTGACAGTGGTGTCAGGAGAGTATCAACGGTATCAGAGGATAATGGAATCAGCACAAGCTAAGGAGGTACTAGTGCCCAGTCAACGGTGTCAGTGAGACTGGTGCGCTGGATAAAAGAATCGATACACCCAATGACGGTATCAGAACGCCAGTAGTAACGATTCTGATAATGGTATCATAATTGATATTGTGATGTGCAGTAGTTTGTAAGCTACGTACTATCTCAGTTTTTCATAACTACTGTAAATATCTAATGTCGGTTATATTTAACATATCTGTGTACCCGAATTATTATGAAGCGACGAAGATACCCTTGCGTCTATATGAAAATTTATTTTTCCTTATTTCATTCAGCGAGGTATCAAAATGATGCGTACAAGGGAAGGAGATTATGACCCAAACTAGGAGGTTAGCTCTGACTCTACGCACCAAATATGGAACGAGATGGCACGGCAACAACTTGTGATAAATTATCTAAGAGATGAGCTGCATGAGTTACGACGGAGACAGGGAAGATTAGAACATCTTGAATGGCACGTAGGTGAATATAGTTAATTTATGCAACTTCATCAGGAGCTACCAATCGCATTCGTTTATGAAATGAATGTCTTCCAAACAGGGGTGAAACGATTTGAGAAACAACAACCTCCTACCTTCTGTGGGAGATTTGATCCCTTGCAAGCAGAAGAATGGTTATCCGCATTGGAGCAAATTTTCACAAGGCTAATGTGCTCTAATGACATTAAAGTCCAGCTAACCGTTCGTAAACTAGAAGGAGAGGCGGATATATGGTGGAGGAATACAACGTTGACTCTACAGGCATGGAATATTCCAGCAACATGGGAAATGTTCCAGGGGAAATTTAACGAAAGATATTTCTCTCAACCAAACAAGCTAGCAAAAGAGGAGGAATTCCTTAACATATGATAGGATAATGAAGAGAGCTTCGATGAGTACCTAGCACGTTATGTCCGATTGTCTCAGTATTCCTCATACCTAAGACATCGGGACAACGAGGAGTGGAGCTCTGATATTCTAATACGAGGGTTGAAGTTAGAACTGAGAAAGAAATTGATTTCTAAACACTTTACAGTGTTCGCCAAGGCGGTTGAAGAAAGTCAACTTGCTGAGAACGACTTGTTGAGCTTGTGCCCCAACAGAAGTGGCAACTACAAGGATGTGTTTGGTAGTAGGAGTTCTTCCCAGAAATGTAAGAATTAGGAAGTTCCCTCTGAAAGCAATGACAAAAAGCGATATCGGGATGATAGTGGTAGCAAGCAGAGATCCTCCGAAAATAAGACGTGTGGGCGTTACAGCCAGCCACATGGTAATGAACCATGTCCGATCAAGTTACGAATTTGCTACAGCTGCCGAAAGCTGGGTCATCTTGCTAGGGATTGTCCACATAAACAGAAACAAGAGGAGTTTAGACTTGGAGCCTAAAGCGTGGCCCATGTGATAATTCAGGGGGAAGCTAGAAACTCCCCTGAACTTATCCAAGGTACGATTTCTTTTAATGATAACTTAATGCATGGTTTGAGTTTTAATTACTTCTCGTTATATATACTCCTTAGTAATGTTTGATATTTGATTAAATTGGGGAAGCTAGTCTTTAATGCAAACAGAATAGAGAAAATAAAAGATAAGATAGTGATTAGTAAATCCCCAGATCCTTCCGAATGAAATGGGTGGACAATAGCCCTAATTAAGTTGAAATGATTTTGAACCTCTATGAAATTGAGGTTGAGTTGTGATTGAGAGAACTATATCGGAGGATCAAACTTAGTAGTTGAATTGACTCCTCAGTCATTAGATATGGCCTAAATCATTCAAGGTATTAGAATGTAACAAATGATAGTAGGGAATCGTGTTTTGACAGCCTAGTAGCCTGACGAATTCTCTGGAATCTGTTCCGGTGTATATAAATGGGCTATCCTAGAAAGGGTAGTAGAATTGGTGAGTATGTGTAGATTCCCAAACGAATAGAAGGTGCCTACACCTACGGGTGTCAGGATTGTCACAGTCGATATAGGTATGAATGGCATAATGAATGCCAAAGGACCTGAATCACCAGTGGACTTGATTGTCTACTATTGTAAGGCTACATAGCTTAGCAGTAATCCACGAAATCTAGTTAGTTGATGACCTATTGGTGAACTCACAGAGTAAAATGACATGTGAGTAATAATTATGAATAGAATAGAACATGGTGAGGGGAAAAACAACTCTATGCCAAGTCGAGTAAATGTGAGTTATGACTTTCAAAGGTAATATGTCTGGGCCAAGTGGTCTCATGGCAAGGGATCCTAATAGACCCTGGTAAAGTGGAAGCAGTACTAAACCGAGAAGACCGGAAACTGTGGTTATGATACGCAGTGTTCTGAGTCCTGTTGATTATTATGAGTAGCTCAATGGTAGTAGCCTTAGTCTGGACCACGATCTTATGCCCTCAGGGTCATGTGTTCAAGGCTGTGGGAGGAAAAAGAAATGCGGTTGAGTGGGAGGGGCCGCCAATTTCCTGGTGAGTCCACGCTCGTAGTCTACTTGTAGTCTCTGGGATTGGGGAAGTGCGGGGTGTGACAATAAAAAGGATGAGGTGTTTATATTGAAATTTCCCAGAACTCAACATTATGCATGGGATGATGATTGTAAGAGGAGCTTCAGAGAGCTGAAATGAAAATGTTATTCAAGTACCAATATTGATAATCCCATATCTATAGTGAGCCATTGTTGTCTTCACTAATGCCAAACGGCATGGATTGGGAAGGGAATTGAGTCCCAGATGCAAGTAGGCATAGATTGAGATGAGAATTGATGCAAGCCGAGTGAGGGCGTATGTATCATGTCAGTTGAAGCTTTAGGAATTGAACTATCCCATCCATAATCTTGAGTAGATGGTAATAATGTTTGCTTTGAATCTGGAAATGTTGCCTTTATGGCGTAGTTATGGAGTTGTACTGCGACCACAAAGATTGAAAGTTCTGAACGGAGAGGGCTACCTATGGTGAATCCGAACGGAGAGGGCTACATACGGTGAAATCTGAAAGGAGAGGACTACCTACAGTGAAATCTGCTCGAAGAGGGCTACCTACGGTGAAATCTGAACGGAGAGGGTTACCTAAGGAAAGTTCTGATCGGAGGGGGGATGACCAGGTGTATGGGTGCCTGTGTAAAGCACCGAGTACAAAACCCTAGAGTAGAGCCACCGTGACGACAAACCCTAGAGTGCAGCCACCGTGACGACAAACCTTAGAGTACAGCCACCGTGACGACTAACCCGCGAGTGCAACCACCGTAACGACAAACCCTAGAGTGTAGTCACCATGACATTGAATTGTAGAATAGAGCTACAGGAACATTAGCTCTCAACGATGGTGCGTTGTAATAAGTTCCATATTAAAAGGGTTTTGATAAGAGTTTCTATGGCTCTAAATGATTCAAGTGGAATCGGGCCAAGGCTTGGCATAGAGAAACACCAGTTTTGAGTACAGTCAGGTATTATAGAGATTCCTGTGGGACTCCTATTTAATCAGCCTGACATTGTTGATACACAAAGGAGGAGTAAAACCTCAAAGTGAGTACCGTATCGCTTTGCCACTGAGTTTGAGTAGGCTACACGACATTTTCCATGTTTCTCAGATGAAGAAGTACTAGCCTGATCCAGACCACGTGATAGAGTACGAAGATGTGGAAACACGTGAAGACTTGACTAATGAAGTTACGCATGACCGAATCATCAATCGGCAGGAAAAGATGCTCAGAAATAAGAGCATTATGTTTGTCAAAGTCGTCTGGAGAAGGTTATCACCCAAAGAGGCTACGTGGGAAACAGAAGAAAGTATGAAGAAGCGTTACCCGGAATTCATGAATGTATAAGTGTAGCAAATTTTGAGGACGAAATTTAATTAAGTGAGGGAGAACTGTAACACCCCAAATTTTATTCACCAAAACTATATTGTAATTATTTGAATAATTCAATAAAGTGGTGAACATTCATGAATTTGGATCTTGTGAATTTTGAAATATTCATATTCATATAGAAATGGGCAAATTAATTCAAAATTTGAGTTAAATTACAAAAGGGGATAGCAAAATCATAATTTTGCCAATTTAGCCCAAGATTAATTATTTTCCAATTAATTGGAGTTAATCTCAATTAATCAAGGAAAATAAAGGAAAATGCATAATGTGATTATTCTTAGTGGAATAAATCAAGAATTGAGAAATTGAGGGGGATTATACATAAAATCAATTATGTGAATTGTGGAATTATGCAAAGCAATTTTTCTCCTCCCTTCCTCTCATTATTTTTGTCCATGCATGAAAGAAAAAGGGGGGAAAATTATTTAATATATGATCACATGTCATATGAAGAAGAAAATGATAATCAAGGTTGAGTGCACACAAAAGGGAAGTATGGTGAATGCATGAAGGGATAACTTGAGTAAAGGAAGGGAGATACTTGATTACATATAAGAGATTGCTTGTCTTGTAAGATGAGAGGGGGTAGGGACGGTTTTTAGGGGCAAGAAAAAGGGAGATCATTGATTCAATATAATGGAATTAGGTGGAGGAATTATGAGGAGGAAGGGAATGGTGACAAGTGTCACAACTTGGGCCCTTGATTGAATCAATGGTTAGGAAGGAAGAAGACCAATTTATTAAACACAAACTCCTTCCTCTTTCATGCACACTTCAAGCACAAGACATAGGAAAAGGAAGAGAAAGTGATTTTGTGAAGCTCTTGAGATTAGAGAGAAGGAAGAAGAAGAGGTCAAGGTATGGTGGTTTTGTTGGTTTTTCTTATGGCATTTCCTTAGATTCTTCTCCAAACTCTTGTTTCTCATGAATCCATGGTGGTAAAGACACACTTTGAGATCAAGAAGAGAGGGAGGAGGAGCCTAGAGTAAGAGGAAACCAAGTAGCCAAAGAGAGTAACTTCATGAACTTGCCTTCTTGAGTTGTTGTTGATAATTGTTGTTTGGTTTTTATGATTTTTGGTTTGAGTTGTAAAATTAGAAAAGCCATAACCCTAAGGGGTTATGCTGCCCAAAATCCTTTAAATCATGGTTAAGAAGCGTTTAAGTAAGTTAATCAAGGATTAGAAGTGGAAAAGTACAAGTTTTGGGAGCTAAAACACAAAACCTCATTTTTTCCATTTTTTCCCTAATATTCTGGCCAGGACCAGAAATGGTAGTAGGAGTTGGATTTTCATGAAATAAATGGTTCCATTGGACTCAGTGGGTAAAAATAGGTGGGGTTACAGTTGGGCACTTTTTCGGTAGAGGCCAAAAAAGCATAATTACGAAAACGCCACTGAAATCCCTAAATAGGGGCTGTCAAGGGTATTTTCATAATTTGACAGTGAATTTGGTGATTTTGAGTCCGGAAATGGATTCCTTGGGAGAAAATAAGTAAGAATAGCCTTAGTCAAAATTTTGGAAAAAACGTGCCATTGGGCCGGGTACGGCCAGGCCGGCCCGGGTTTCCAGGGGCATTTTTGTAAATTTTCACCATAGACTAATATAACCACAATAAACATTATGGAAGAGTCTAAAATGATACTTGGATAGGTTATTACCTATTTCTGGTACATTTAATATTTTAGGACTGATTTGGAGGCCGGATACGACACGTTCTTCGAGGCACATTTAAAAAGGGGATATTAAAGCTTTGAGGTAGGGACATTATCCTTCATACACTATGCCATAAGTTATGTGATTGTGTGGATGCCATTGTTTTATAAATGCGCTTTATTAATCAACACGATTTGCCCAAAGAGGGGCCAGAAGTGTCAGAGGCACTTACACCGGAGTTGGTGAAAATCCAACCGGTGCAGAATAGTGGGGCTAGGCCCTATTTATGTATACATGCAGATGATATTTTTATAATGTTCATTAATTGGTGCATACATGACATATATCATATTTACTTTTCACATTTTCTATGAACAATAGCATGTTTCTATTAGGGTTCTCCAGAATCTCACCCTATTTTTAAACAAACATCTCAGCGGGTGCTAGTGGATCGAAAGGCGAAGACGTAGACGCCGGAAAGTGAACGGCACGTGTTTCGAGGCAAGGACAAAAACGTGGTCATAATTAGTCTATTTTGTGATATTTTGGTGAAATTTGTAAATATTAAAACTTCCGTTGTATTTTCTGTTTTCGTCAACGGACGATATCAGAATTGTAAACGAATATTATTATCAGTATAATCATACTTTTTTGTATGCCCATTGAATTCTGTCTTTATTACTCTTTGATTATCGAAATGGAAACGGGTGTTGACAAGGTGAAACTTTCCAATCTTAAAGTTCACATCCCAAGCTTCAAAAATGACACATAAGTCATGTCATTTCAATTTATGAGCTAGGAGTTATGATTGTTCAAAGTTTGATGTTGAAACTGGGATCAATTCTGGAGCAGTGTGTACATTTGTTGGATTCTGTATTTTTATGTTTATGGAAGGCAATGATTCATATTTTTCCTGTAAAGATGACTTAAATAGCTTTCCATAGGCTTTAGCATCATCCCATTTCGATTTTTTAAGAATTAGTTATGATTTTTCGAAGTTCAGCCAAAAAACAGGATTTTTCTTAGCCACGGCCCAAATGTTTCAAACTTGTTTTTGGCCGCGACCAGTGGATTTTTGGGCTGCGCCAACCCCCAAAAATCAACATTTTGCACTTCTAAAAGGTGGTTTTTGGTATAGTCTTTCCTAACCCTTTAGGCATATGTTTGGGCTTCTAGTAGCCACCTAAAGGACATAAATGATAACCAAATCTAAGTGTTGTGAAGTCACTTGAATATTGGAATATAGAATAACTCTTCATCCTTAATCATAATACTAGGATTTGATATTTTTCCTGCCCGTAAGGGATCGATGCTTGAGCAAACGCAGAAAGACTAAGGTAGTGACTTTTCTCTCATGTTGTGTATAATGCTTAGTATTATGACTTATCATTATTGTGTTGTGAAAAATCTTTGGCATGAGGCCATTATGAACTTGTGTATGTGTTATTGGCCGTAAGGCATTATAGCGTGAGTAATCGTAGGTGTGATGGTTATCACACCTACCCCTGCCATTGCATCTGCCGTTGCAATTGTCGAGGCTACGTTGTGGAATTGTGAATTCCTGTTTGAGCATCCAGCCAGTGTGACTGTGTGTATGTAAAATATTTTATATGGATCCCAGCTGTAGTGATATATGTGATATGAACATGTAAATATGCAATACAGCGTAAGCACTTCAGCGTGAGCAAACGTAAGGGTGACACAAGTTATACCTGCCATTGCCGCTGTAACTGCCGTTGTAGTTGCTATGTGTTGTGTGATGATTTGCTTTCATACTTTATGGTTGTGCATACTATGAGTGATTTGACACTATGGGGATTCCTTAGAATCTCACTCTCCCAAAAACAAATTTTTAGACAGGGCCGAAAGATCTAAAGGAAAGCGGGTGACGAAGAGTGGATAAAGCTCCAGGCTAAGAGTTTATTTTGGATTTTGGTTATCATTTTGGAAAATTTAATATGATATTTTGGATTATAGAACAGTAATTGTGTAATCCCCTAGATTGGGAAACAGATTATGGGCGTTGTGCCCTGTAGACCCTTTATTGTTTAATAGAACCCGAGTGTGTCAGGAATTGACATTGTACTCTAATATTTATAAATGGAATCGTTCTGTACAGGCCATTTGTGAAGTTTGAATTGCGAATATGAGACCATTGTGAAAAGGTTTAGAAAAGTTTTTGAAAACCCTGATTTTGGGGTATTTACTTTTAAATAAGTCCCAAATCATATTACGGTCTCTAATTCCACATAATTATGTATTTATGAACTTAATCTCGGCCTTGATTAGAAGGGGGTTACAAAGTTGAAATAGGGTTTAGGTCGAATTGTAATTAAGGTTGCATTATCTTGTGAACCTTGTGAGTAATGTTGAGCTATCAGCAATACTTTGGGGAATATTTGAGGATATTGGCTAAATATTATGGGAATAGAATAGAAGGTATGACTCATGATGATCTTAGCATGCTTATTGGGTACGGCTGAGGTTCCAGAATTAGATTGTTGAACCTAAAAGTTGGATAGGCATCTAGAGGGTTGCTACCAACTGAATTGTGACCTAAGAATCAAACTTAATAGTTGAATTGATTCTTTAGGAATTTGAATTGATTTGAATGAATTGAAGTACTAGAATATGGTACAAATTAGAATGAGGTTTCCAAAGGTTGCTAGCTACTCATCTAGTCCAGGGAAATATCTTGATTATAGAATATTCCCTTAGAAAGAATAAATGAAAGTTTGTTCCCTGATGGAATAGCGTGATAGGAAGTTAAGAAAGGGAATTAAGGAAGAACGAGCTCAGCGATATAAAGAAAAGAAACTCTTGCTCTCGTATCTTATGCAATGGTTCTACACGTATGTGTTTACTATCGGGTTTATTTATTTCATGAATATATTATGGGCAGTAAGACCTGTTAGACTAGTATGTTCTTAGGCCATCAGACCTGACAAGCATTCCATAAGAAGCCTTAAATCTTGTTAGACCAGAATGTCTATAGGCTAGCAGAACGCATTCAGAATTAAAAGGGCGGAAGCCTATGGTCGTAAGACCAAGAATTATCGAGTAGTATCCTGGAAAGGCTAAAGAGATGGAATATAATAGACTGTATGTCCTATGAATTCAAAACTTGACCTGTTAGGTCTTGTAAATGAATGAGAATACTTAAGGATAGATGGTTTGTTTTTTGTGCTTTAGGAACATTACATATGAGTATAAATAGCTTGAGTAGCAAGAGTTGGAGCCTAGAATAAATTTATAATTAATGACTTTCTAGAACAGTTGTCTAGTTCCTGTGTAATTTTAAAAATTAAACTTTGACCTGGCTAATGCACCTGTTGCATTTGTGAATAGAATGAACTGAATTTTTAACTAGTTCGTAGTGGTCATTTTTTAACTATATTGTCTCAAAAGGAGGGATCCTCATAGGAACCCAAAATAGTGGGAGCAGTACAGAACTGGAAGGGGCCAGAAACTGTTGCAGAATTACTCAGTTTGTTGAGTCTTGCCAAATGAATTCAGAATTTTTCCTGAATCACTTTGCCACTCACTTGAAAGAAAGAATATATTAAGTGGGATAATGTCTACGAGAGGATTTCAGAGGGCTGTAGGAGAGGTTGAAAATCGCACCAGTATTAAATATTCCCTATCCTAGAACGCAACCCGCGTGTGGTCTACAAAGAATGAATAAGGCAACCTATGTGATCTGTAGAGAATTGTGACCCGTATGGTTTGCAGTGAAGTGACCAATATGGTCTACAATAGAATGAGAAAGAAATAAAGGATTGGGATATGTCCTGGTGAAACAGGACGGAATGGTGGCGTGTGCCTTTCAACAATTGAAACCCCACTAGATGAATTACCCCACTTGTGAATTGAGTTGGCAACGATTATTTGCTTTCAAAATGTAACAACACTATTTTGTATGGTGCGGTTGTGAAAATGTACTGCGACCACAAGAATTTCAAATATTTGAAAATCAGAAAAGTATACTATGAGACAGCATAAATGAATGAAAAAGCAGAGACACAACTATCGTCGTTGATGCTTTGAATTGAGAAGCGGTGCCGATAATGGTCATGATGATACTGGAAAAGAAATTGATAGAAGGGCTTAGAAATCTGAACTTGTAAAGTCATATAGTACTTGCTAGCTACAGTGCTAAACAGGAGAAAAGAAGTATGAGAACTTCAATTCAAAAAACTCAGAAGCAGGATAGACGAGCGAGGTCTATTAGAATAGAATAGAAATAGAATTGAATGAGAAAACCTCTAGAATTTGAGGTATTGAAAATTTGGAGTGTCCTCTAGAATTAGAGATGATCTCTAGAATTTAAAGTATTGATAGAACTCTAGAATTTGAGGTGTCAATAGAATGTAGAAATAAAGAAATTAAACCCTTGCTACAGTGGTCCTTTTGAAGTATTATTAAAAATCGGACCAGTAGCAAATTTTGAGAACGAAATTTATTAAACGGGGAGAAAATTGTAATATCCCAAATTTCAGAACTAAAGGCTAGAGAATAAGCCTAAATAAGGCATACCACTAAGCCCAGTTTGGGAAGAGTCCCAATAATGATGGGAGATAGAAAGGCTCTTAGGGACTATGTGATTTGGCTCTACCGGGCAAAGGGCTCGGTATTTATAGGCAGTATGATTAAGTGTTAGTGCAGATATGCACGGGACACATGTACGATATCATTATGTTGGTTGTTCCTATTACTGTATAATCGAGCATATCAGTATACTATCATGTTGCCAAAACCACCACATTTACTTTTAGCAGACAATTCTATGGCCAAAATCCTTGCTCTGATACCAAAAATGTAATACCCTCATTTATTTTTTACTTGCAGTGGAATAGTAATGTGTGGTTCAATAGGCACAACAGGAATAGATAAATATACTAATATTGTTGATACAATACGCTTGATTGTATACAAAATTCCTATACAGGGTATAAATTACAAGCCTTAAAAATAATAAAGGGTCTTCAGATAACCAATGTCTCCCCTTGTTCTGGTCCAGAACCTTCCGTTGCCAGTAATTACTATTCTACCCTCGGAGCTACTGTCTGCTGCTGAAAACTTTTTACATTTATGGAAAGGGTGAGATTCGGGGGAATCTCAGTAGGAAACAGTACCAATATGCATGCAAAATAAGTACTTGATGCATGACATGCTTGCATTACATAAACTCATGCTAACAAAATGACATATCTACATGCTTAATATTTCAAATAACATACTCATAGTTATAGCACAAATAGAAACAGAGCTTCAATCATTTATATGTATTTCACATAATCTAGCAAAGTAATCATATGCATTAATACACAAGCACAAATATCAAATACATGCAGGAGAGGTAAGTTCACTACTTGAATTGCCCCTTCCTTGACTGATTGTCGGTCCAATACTGTATCCGGCTTGAGCTATTGATATATCCTAAAATTCTAGATTTAGAATAAATGAGTTATTACTTATTCGTAAATTATTACAAACTTACTTTATTGGTTACCTGGGGCCCCGATCCGAGTCCCTTTATACCCTGTCTAACTATACTTTTACAAAAATCATGACCCGGGCTAATCCTACACAATTTCGCTTGTAGAATCCATTTTTTACCTCATATTGGATAAATTCAGTGCCAAATTACAAAAATGCCCTTACAGCCCCTAACTTAGGATTTTCAAGGGTATTTTGACACTTTACATTCTAGGGCTTTTCTCACTTTGCACCCAACATAAACCCTACACAATTTTTCATTCTAAACTCAATGGAATCATCAAACCACCAAAATCCAGTCCAAACACAGTCCAAACAGCTGCTGGACAAAAATAGCAATAAATTAGGAAAATTGAAATTTCTTGATTCCCTTCCATTAATCACCTTCCTTTCACCTTTAATCACTTGTTTAACCACTTAAACACCTTTTAATCATGCTTAATGGAAAATTGGGCAGCACCTCCCCCTTAAGGTTTGGCATCCCTAAATCACAAACCAAGCCAATAATCAACCACAACAATAACAACAACCTAGAATCAAACAAGATAACAAGGTTTTATGGATTTACCTTTGATTTCTCAAGCTTTCTCTCTCTAGAACGTCTTCCCCTCTCTCTCCTCCCTTGGAATCTTGCTTGTTAACCTTGATATTCATGGAGGAGAAGAGATTAAAAGAGGTTTTACACAAGTTAGAAGACAATAATACTTGAAATTACAAGTACTTACGTTTGATTTTGTCTTCATGAGCTCTCTTTCGCCAAGTTTCCAAAGCTCTTCTCTCTCTCTCTCTCTCTCTCTATTTTTTGATGAATAACAAAAATGAGGATGGAGAAAGAGATGATGATGTTAAAATATCTCTACATCTTTTAGGACATAATATTCTATCAAGGTTTATGACATGTGGTTTTTGTTTGGCCTTATCCCTTCCTAGGGGTGTCATAAACATTTCATTGATTTTTTACTAATATTTCCCTTATTCTTGGCCCAAAAATGACGCCAATTAAAGCGATTGGGCTTCCTCTAATTATCTCCACCAATTGCACAACATATATAATATTTTATTGAAATTCCAACATGTGCTCATATTTTCATAAATCCATATTTATTTCCTTGGCTTAAGATAATGACACTTGGCACAATTTGTATCCAAGTAAATATTTTCCTTTTCCTTTGATATTTTAGTAGCAAATATCCATCAGTAAAGGGAAAATATGGGCTTTTACTTTACTCTACAATTTACATATTGCCATTACATTTTTTCCCCAAATTCTCAATAGTTGGCAATTCTACAAATTTTCTGACCAAATTTTGAAAAATCATAACTTTATTTGTAAAAATTCAATTGGAGTGATTCCAAAGGTTACGAAACCCTTATTGAGTCTAGTTTCAAAGAAAAATATAGCCTTTAGCCAATTGGAAGCTTAAAATTCCTAGAATTATTGTTTTTGAATGCTGCTATGGATGCTGGCCAGTTTCACTTATCTAACTTCAAAAATACATAACTCTTTGTGTACAACTCCAAATGACCTATATGACCTATCAAATTAAAACTTGTTAAGTCTAGTTTCATACTGAAAAACATTATAGGCATTGGACATCATTTTCCCATTTAAAAATGTCACACAACAAGATTGCTATACAAGGAAACTCACTGGCAGCAAATTCAAATATTTACAAATTATGTTCTAAACATACTCATGTTGTGTGTGACCACCAATTGCCTTGTTTTATCATTTTTCATGCTCTTTAATTCATCATTTTATTCCCTTAAACGCCACAAAGATACACAGAATATTAGGAAATATCATTATGCCCTCTTGGGTTACTTGCTTAATCGAGGCTTAATAATCCACTTGATTCAGGCTTATTCCCAAGCCTTTAGTCCTAATATTTGGGATATTACGGGCTTCATTTTGAACGGAATGGTTTGTTGTTGGGATGAGTTTTCATGGGAGTTGGGTACTATTCATATTTCAGTCAAAGGGTATTTTTGAGGTTTAATCATGTGTTTATAGTTAAATGATGATTTATGATGATTTTGGAAGTTATGTTCAAGTGCTGCCAGATTTCATTTTCTGGAGGCAATCACTTTGTGATGAGTTTTTGAATGACAAATCTTGTCCAATAGCCATGAAACTTTTCATATATGAAGTAGACATCCTAAGCTTTAATTTGATATATGATATGTGTCATTTGAATTTGTAGATTGTGAGATATGAATTTTTGAAGTTAGGCATTAAATCTAGAACGTTTTCTGGATCAGTTGTGTTGTTCAATGATTATGAGAAATTTAGCCCTATAATTTGTAGTGGTTAATATTTTTTCATTAAATTAGACTTAATGAGGGTCATATAGGACTTTGAACTACTGCAATTGAATTTTTCTAGATTTAGTTATGATTTTTCAAAGTTTAACCTTGAATCTGGAATGAAATCTATAATAGTCTGAGTTGATAAATTTTTGAGAACTGTTTGGTTATAATTGGGACTCTATAATATTTTTTTATTGAAATAGGACTTAAATAGATTTATATAGAAACTAGAACTAACCCATTTAGAGTTTTAGAGATTAAGTTATGAATTTTAGAATTTAGACCATTAAAACTGGAAAGATTTTCTGGCAGTGAGGGTAAAATTGGAAATTGGGAATGGTACGTGGACAAGTGGTAGTGGGAAGCATTTTTTCCTTTAAATAGACTTAATAAGTGATACAAAAAATTTTGACCCACCTAATTTGGATATTTGTAGACAAAGATATGAATTTTCAAAGTTTATTGAAAATTCTACCAACTGTTGGAAATTATGCGAAAATAAAAAGGTTATTGGATTTGGTAATTAATTTGAAATTCAATGGTTAAGTAAAGCCCATAAAGTTATAGTGGATCTATTGAATACTCATCGGGCCTAATGTGTTAACTTTAAGGTTAACCAACCAAGGTGTCTTGGATTATTAAAATTTGGGACAAGTAGGGGCCCATGGAATAAAAACAAGTCCTAGTGGCTAAAATAGCCCATTGGACATTTATTTGTTATGGCTTTAATAGTATAACTATTTATCTAGGGCCATGAGATGACAAAGAAGAGAGAATGGAAGCAACTTCAATGGTTGGAAGAAAAGGTACCAAAAAGAGGACTCGACGACAAAAGGTAGTGAACTTACTTACTTGCATGTATGTGATGTTTATGTTGTGTATTGATTTACTATATTAATTTACTTGATTATGTGAAACATGTATGAATGAATGAAGCTCTATTTTTGGTTTTGTTGTGGCTATAAGTATGTTGTACGAAACATTGAGCATGGAAAATATCATTATGTGAACATTAGCCTATGTGAGGCAAGCATATCATGCATTAGCATTTATCTTACATGTATTTTCTGTAATGTTTGCTACTGAGATTCCCCCGAATCTCACCCCCCCACCAACCATATAGGTACGGGAACTTAAAAGAAAAGAATGCTTGAAGATGAACCACAAGGAAGAATGACGAAGAACATAAGAAAGATAATTGTATTTATTTTACTGCGTGTAAATTATTTACACTCGATAAAGAATCGAATGAATACACTTATAATTGAATTAAGCCGTATTCGGGATCATTAAATCGTTAAACTCACTGAACCTAAGAATAAGAGCACTCTGATATTTGGTAAAAATAACGGCTCAATAGCCGGAATACAAAAATGAATCCCTAGAGAATATAAGTAAACTCTTCCGACACATGAAAAAGGGGCAGAAATAACGGGCATTACACTTAATATTAGAGACATGAATGTAATTGTTTTCCCTACAAAATCATTTACATCGTACAGTAATCGACTTGATAATGTGCATCAACCCATGAAGAGAGAGCCAGATGGAATCTGGTATCAATTCAATGGGAGGCGCAACACTGACAATACAAATTCTCCAACAAGGCCTTGACATATTTTTTTGTATGAGGATCTATTGGATATATCCTCGCTGTCAGGTAATTAAGCTAAACGATCCCTGTCGTGATTAGATTGTGTGACAGACGTTGCATAGGTGAAAACAGCACTACGAGGTTCAAAGGAACCGGAATTGTGGACAAAATCTGAATCATATTGACCTGTTCAGTGTTCACACAATAACATGAAAAACTTATGTATTCATTAGTTAAAACTTGTTCAACTTCATCAACAAATAACTACTCCAAGGCACACGAGATCAAATGTTAGTTTCGTTAGATTCCAATGTACTAATAAAAGAGGTATTTTAGGAAAAGCTGCATATATTTGTAAAGCCTTCAATTCCTTGGTCCTGTATGAATTCTCAGACAAATGCATGGTTAAATTTTTTACTAGTTTTTTTTTATAATCTTTTTTGTCTCAATTAACACAAAGCGTCCCTAGAGTGTTTGAAGTAATAAGTTGCGAGTTCAAACCTTCATGTGTACGGTGAGTGTGTGAGTTGCTTCCACTGTGTGAACTATATACATCCAAAAAAACAAATTAATAGGTTTGCCTTCTTTAATTGAAGGCTTTAAAAGAGGTATTTAGGAAAAGCTGCATAATTATTTTTTTCAAATAACTAATTTTTTAATTTATGTAAATTAATTAGTTCATGACTTAAAGTCCAAACGGAGTATATGCTATTGATGAAAATGAATTCTTTCAAATCTTATTAATAAATAATTACTTTAAATTTCAAAATATATGTAACAAACCTGATTGTTTGTCATGTTTTATAACAACATATGAACTAATTATATGGAATCTACTTCATACATTTTGGAGTCTGTGGGTGTGTGAGATTCTTATTCAAATGATATTATCTGCAATGTTGTATTCTTTAGTAAAATGAAAAGTGAGATGTAGTTGAAATCTTATAGCATGTGGGGCTGACCCTTTTACAAGGGCTTTAGAGAGACAACCCTCTATGTATAGTTGGCAATTCGAGCTGGCTCGTAGCCCGTGGGCTAAACGGGGCTGACTGATATAGCCCTCCCTTTCATGGGCTGGCGAAATGCCAGCTCGAGCCCACCTTTTAATTTTTTAAAAAAAAATTATTTCATTGCTTTTTAAAAAAAAATTCTCACTCATTTTCTCTTTCACTCACTCACTGATATCATTTTTTTTTCTTTTATACATTTATGTTAGGAAGCCAATTTCATTCTTACTTTTTTTTAATCTACTCATTTCACAAAAACATATAAACACATCTCTTTTAAATTTAATAATAGTAAGATAAATAAATATAATATAAAAATAAAAATGTCAAATAAAAAATATGAGGAAGTAATTAAACATAACATCAAAGGAAATGCAATAAGGGTATTTAGATTTATTTTATAAGAAAAATTTAAAAAAATTAAGTGGGTCAGCCCGCGGGCTGAACGGGGAGGCCTATGCAGCCCGCCAAAAGCGGGTTGGGCCCACTCTATGGGCAGGTCAAAGAAGTAAAGACCCATCTCATTAATGGTCTGGTGATGATACAGTGCAATAGATGTAGCTCTGGGCTTGTTGTTTAGAAAAATTCTTAAAGCCCAGCACTCTGCTTTAATAACCGTTGTGTGTGTTTGCGTGGTTTCAGTCCATAAAATGAATGTGTACATTTATTAATGGTCCGATAATTCAAAAGCTGAACCATGTCATTAATTATTAGTTATTAGTTATTAATTAAGAACTTTTTGTGCTCCGGTCTATTATAACCTTTTGTTGCCCCTTTTTTAATCTGAACTATATGGACCTTTAACCACCATAGAAGAACTAAAAAAACTTAATCAGTTCTAATGCCAAAAAACTTGGTTATTTTAGTTTTTTGCATGATTACCTGAGCTTTTTTTATTTTTTTGGTCGAAGATTACCTGAGCTAATCAATTTAGTTAGTTTAGTTAATTATTGTCGGAGCAATTGGAAGTATCCGTCTCAAAGGGGTTTTCTTATTTACATAGATTCAAAATCGAGACATGGTACTTGAGTGGTTGAAGCCTTTTCTATCAAGATCAATGCCTAATAGGTTAGTTATCTTCATATTCACTATATTGTTCTTTTATCTTTTAATATTACATTACATTTAAATATAAAAATATCATGTATCTTTAAGTTTTCCAACAATTTAGATTTTCATTGAACAAATTTATTGGAATGCTAACAATAAATTTATAATTCAATTTAATTTATATCAAATTGATGCAGATTCAAAATATGATGACTTTATAACTATTAAATTAATTTTGCGTAATTCATTCCAGATCTATTATGCATATTTATAAAAAAAAATTATTTGTTTTATTTTTTATTCCACGTTCTAAGGAGCATCTCAGATACCATTAATTCAACAAAACCGAAGTTAAGTTATCTTTATATTTATTATGTTAAGTTTCCCAATTAGATATAGACATGTGTCTTGTTCTTTCATGTGAATTTATAAATAAATGATAATATTTAAAAAAAGTTACATGACCATTTGTGATTGTAGAAGTTGACATAATGGATCAAATGTATTTTACCTAAGTATTGCCCTTGTTAATTTTCATCTTTCCGTATGTATTTGAAAATTTCTAATAAACATAATAATATATATCAGGCTTTGTACCACAAAAATAATTGCCAGATTTATGAAGATATCTCCAATTAGATACATATAGTTTTATAGTTGGTATTATATAGGAGTAATTTTAAAAAACTGTATGAGCAAGATGACTAACTTTCATATATTAAGAATATTTGTTGAAGGAAGGGACACAAACATATGATTTGTTGAGACAGGTAAAAAGAAGATTCGTCCAAGGGAGAAAGAGCGGGAAAAGAGGAGGGTAGTTTTGGTAATTGGAAAAGGGAAAAGGTCCAAAGTCCCTGAAATTAGAGAGAGAGGGAGAGAGGGAGAGAGCGTGGGGAAAGCATGTTAAAGGAAAGGAAGAGAATGACGGAACTGTGCGGACTTTTTCCTCTGCTCTTCGAACTGTCACCAACCTCTCTCCTCTAACTCTCCATCTTTTGATCATTCACTCTATTTACCATCAGTCCATCACCTCCTACTCCTCCCTCTCTTTCTAATCAATACTTACTTTGACTTTTTCAATATCTTCCTTAATCCTCTCTCTCTAGAATTCTAGATAAATTTTCACTCTTCATTTGACTATTTCATCCTTTATTCACTACATTTTCATATCTTTTTTTAATAAAATTATCTCATAATTGAAATTATTATGTCAGTTTTTTTATTATTATTGTTAAGTTTAATTAGAGGGAATTCCTAATTTTTGACTTTATTCAAGAGTCAAATTTCTTCGGCATTTGTGCATGAGGCTCATGAGGTGCGGGGGGGAGATATTATTAGAGTACGCATGTTGCCACCCAGTACATGAAGTACAAAGAAGAAGAAATTATTAGAACGTGCATAATGTTGTCACCATGTATATACTTCTAGGGCTGAAGTTGCCTTGTGGATGATGTTAGAATCTTTCTCTGCTAATGATCTATTTTTTACTGTCCTTTCTTATTTGGAATGACAAGCTAATGCTTAACTAGTAGGAACCCTGAGAATGCACTTTCATTTCCCCTCTCTGCTAGGGTTTCCTTCTCCATCTTTGATAGAGTTTCTCACACTGCCGTAACGAAGCGATGATGTTGCTTAGGTGTCGTCCTTTCCCTCATTTTTGTAGGGTTTCTTCTCCCGTTCCAGTGGAGGTTCTTGTTGGTGTCCCAAAGGTGTGACCGTTGAATGTGCTTGTTGGGAGCGCATCCTCTGATGGCGACGAGCTGTGAGGTTATGAGGATGGAAGCAAGGAGGTATGCAATAATCGAACTCATGTGAAGACCTCCGATGGGAGCCTCCATGGCTCTCGGTGTTAGTGTACTGTTCGAGGCTGTGGGGCTCCCTACTTACAAATGAAAGCAAGGCCTTGAAGGATGAATCGAGGAGCGAGAGTACGAGCTTTCTGAGTAAATCAGTGGTGGAGCAGCGTCGCATGAGGTAGAGATGTTCAGAGATGGAAAATTTTAGAACTATGGATTCTAAGGTTAGAGGTATCTTCAAGCTTCATAGCTTTTCTAATTTTGGGATTAGGCTTTGAGATTGTTAATATGGTTCATATTACTGGATTAACTTTGCTAAGTAATGTTAAATGCCTAGTATTGGTGAGGAAGACTCTTATGTGGGGAAGAGTAGGAATGTATGATTATAGTGCTAAAAGTTGGGCCATTGCGTGCTGTTCTAAAAATAGTTATGATTTGATTGAGGTATATGACTATGGGAGTGGGAGGAAGATGAGTTATTTTGTTGGTCTGAATTGTGTTGTATGGTTTTTAGATGATCATTTAGGAATCTTAAACTTGAGTCTGTACACGTTCTTCATTGGCTAGACATGTGTCTGTTCAATGGGAATGTAAACACTACTCATTTTCGGGCTAGACATGTGTCTATTCAGTGGATATAACAACATTATTCATCATTGGGCTTGAGTTGTGTTTCTCTCCTCTATGGTCATACTAATTGTGTTTTCTTTGCTATTAATATGTTTATTGCACTTCTTGAGAACTCTTTTGTCTCAATAAATTTAATTAAGAATCATTTTGCATATGAATTCCCATTGAAGCAGATTTGGTAGTTAGGTGAATTGCCAAAACTTTATTGGATAGTCTTACCCCTTGGATTAGGTATCTCGACCTCCACAACTACAGGTGTATTTGGCGTTTGGTGTTAGGAGTGTTTCTTTTGATTGTGTTTCGTTTTCTTTCTGTATTAAAGACCTTTTACTAGCTTGCGGTTCTGGTTTTAATTTCTATATATGTTTGGAGGCAATTTCATTTTGTTGGTTGTTTTCGTTTCAATCTAAGACAGTGTAATTTCTGTTCTTTTCAATATGTTATTAGTTTCTTTGTTAGAGAGAGGGGGGGCTAATGCTTGAAGCCGTGCAGGACCCGTCTCCAAGAGGGCGATAACTATACGGATCTGGCTTCCCTTTGTTGCTCTTTCGTATGCTACCAATCCTTTTCTCAAAACTACACCATTTGGGTGTAAAAATAATGGGGCTGAATTTTGCTTTTTTTTTGTTAAAAAAAATGGTGTCTAGCGTTTTAAAGTATTTTTCTAAAAGTACCTAGTATCTTAATATTTTTTAAGCAATATGCAGTATCCTAAAATAATTTTTTATGTTTTGAATCCCTTAAAATATTTTTTCAGTTATACACAATGTCTTACTAGATTGATTGCAATTTTATTCTTAATTATTTTTTCAGCTCCAAAAATTATTTTAAAATATTAGGTGCTACTGGAAAAATATTTTAGAGTGGATGAAAATCAATAAATCAGTATCTTAAGTTTTGAGTGCTCGTTACTACTAAGAAAAATACATTAACAGTAAAATTGTAGTCAATCTCCTGAGACACTGGGTACAGCTGAAAAAATATTTTAAAGGATTAAAAGCACAAAAAAATATTTTAAAATAATCTTTGAAGCTGAAAAAATACATTAAGGGTAAAATAGCAATCAGTATGCTAACACACTGTATACAACTGAAAAAATATTTTAAGGGGTTAAAAGCACTAAAAATAATTTTAGGATACTGTATGCCACTTAAAAAATATTTTAAAATACTAGATACGTCCAAAAAAATACTTCAAAATACTAAACACCTTCTTTTAAAAAAAAAAAAAATCAGCCCCATCATTTTACGCTAAAAACTACACCAAAACAGTATAGTTTTGAGAGAAAAAATGGGTAGCGGATGGAAGAGCAGTGGCACGAAGCCAATTCCATAACTATACCGCTAAACGAAGGAACAGGCTTCTCTCCTATTCCCTTAACATCCGTTGCGGTCCTTTGCTTCTAAATTGTGTCGTTTTGGAGCAAAAACATGAAGGGAAGCCTTTTTTTTTTTTTTGAAAAACAGAATTCAATATCCTGAAATATTTTTTCAGTACCGGTCAGTTCTCTAAAATATTTTTTAAATAGCACTCAATATCCTACAAAAATTTTTAAGTTCTTAAAATAATTTTTTAATATTATCCAGTATCCTGAAGTATTTTTTTTAGTGTCAGTCAGTATTCTGATATATTTTTGGTGTAATATTTTAGTTAGTTCTCTGAAATATTTTTTAAATAGCACTCAATATCCCACAAAAATTTTTAGTCCACTTACCACCCTAAAATATTTTTTAATACCACATAGTATTTGACATTCAGTACCCTAAAATATTTTTTCATTAACATTGACTCAGTATCCAAAACTAACTTTTATTTCACCCTAGATAACACTTTGTGTTTCAAACTAATTTTTGGTACAATATTTTAGAGCTCCAGATGTACTAAAACTTAGTTTAGCATACTGAGTGAGTATCTGGGTAACTCCAAAACTAGATATTCAGTGGCATTAAAAAATATTTTAGAGTGGTAAGTGAATCAAAAAAAAATTCCGTGCATCCAACAGTATCTATGAACTAATTTTTAATGCATCCAACATCCTAAAATACTATACCAAAAATATTTCAGAGTATTAACTGACACTGAAAAAATACTTCAGAATACTGGATAATATTGAAAAATTATTTTAAGAACTTAAGATTTTTTGTAGGATACTGAATGATATTTAAAAAATATTTCAGAGAACTGACAGGTACTAAAAAAATACTTCAGAACGCTGAATACTATTTTCAAAAAAAAAAAAACAAAGGCTTCTCCTCATGTTTTTGCATCAAAACGACGCAGTTTAACAACAAAGGAGAGCAACGGATGTTGAGGGAATAGGAGAGAAGCCGGTTCCCCAAACGAGCAGGGCTTTGGTAATAGAGCTATGATGGCTATCCTTTCTTACCCAAATGGCCCTGCTCAACTTCCTCCTCTAATTTTTGTTGTTTTGGTTTTGTACTTTCATTTCTTGATTGACTCATATATATATATATATATCCTTTCGCCTCTAAAAAAAAAGTCCATATATATCTTTTCACGAATGGTATCCTTTTAGAGCTGAAGTTGACTTGTGAATGATATTAGAATACGTGGATATTAAATACATACTTAGACATTAAATTAAAGATATATAAACAGTTAGGTATATCCTATTAATTGGCAACTCCATCCTACGTTCACGTATATTTAAAATTCAACGGATGAGGCTCTCATATCAATAACTAAATATGGTCTACCGAATACTTCTTGCCAATGCCCAAAGCGTTTGGTCACAACATAGATCATACATTCTTCGTAGCTGCACCTTAACCAGAAATCTTTCGATGATAAATGCACCGTTGTACAAGAGGCAACACTGTATTTTCCCCCTCTTGTTCTAAACATCAATCTTTGAAAAGTCGTTAAAAAATGATGCGCTATCTTGGCAAGAAACTGGAAGATTTTTACCAATGAATCTTTCTCCGCTAATGAACATTAATTACCCAGATAAAATTAATAAATAAGCATTCATCATTCTCCAAGTGATTTTTATATTGTGAAGTCATTTTTCTAAAAATTAATTTTCTAATCCTTAATCATGTTTTCCACAATTATAATTAAGTGCATCTAATGTCAACTCCAACTGTGATGCATATTGTGGCAACTTATATGCATCATAGTTGGGGCTGACATGGGATAGACTTGGTTTTAATTATGTAAAAAGAATGGCCCTATTCAATTATCTCTTCTTGCTTCTTTTCTCTTCAAGTACATGTGGAAGGTTTTGATTGGAGGAAGGAAAGCAAGGATGGCAGTGGAGAGAATTGGAAAAGGAGAGAAGTTGCCCAATGCGCTTTTTATATAATTCACATAAATCAAGAAAAATTTTAAATTTTATTAACTCTTTCATAAAATTCAATAACTTTAAAATTTACCTCTATTTAAAATGTATTATATCTTATGAAAACAAAATCCAATAAAAAAATAAATGAAGAGTAAGATTGTCCAGTCATATAAAAATTTTCTCTCTCCACCTTATAAATAGGATAAAAATCCCTCCATATATAGAACATATCAGTATTAATGATTAATAGATATATGATTTATAGTATTCCTCTTGTTTCCCTTCATGGCTACACCCAATCACATTTAAAATAATTAAGTTATAGATAATATTTTAGATCATTAGGTTGATTAGAGTGGAGATTTGAAATTTTAAAAATTACAATAAAAAAATTTACTTTGACTTGACTTAAATCCAAATATTAATATCACCCCATCCAAGCAAGACACTAAATTATTGAGATATTGAATATGCAAGTTTCATGCGCAAATATATAAATATATCGTGCAAGATAAAGTCTCACTTTACACACACCAATCAAACCCATGATTTTAACTTTTCAGAGGAGAAGTTATGGTTAATAATTAAGTGGCATGGTCGGGTTTCGACTAGTGAAAGGGACCCGACATACAAAATGTGACAACTTATATAATATATTTTGTGTTGGTTTGGGATAGTTTATATTTTATTTATAAATGCTTATAAATCGTAATTTACGGTATACGAGATAAGTATGTGAGAAAAATTTTATCTCGATTTATATAGTAAAAACTTATTACTGAAAAATAAATGATGCCAAACACACACTTCATCGTTAAGGTCCATGAGAGTCCCTAAAATTGATTGCTTCATAAATTGTATGTGTGTGTATTTAATAATTTATGATACGGACAACTGATGATTTTTTGTTTGGTTATAAAAGTATGATCTCATTTCCATCGCTGGAATATGTATGGTAAAATTGTTTGAAAAAAAAAAAAAGAATATGTATGGTAAAATTCATTGCTAGTATTTGTCGGTCCCAAAAGAAATTCGATTTCTTAATTATAATTATAAGTCTCAATAGTTGATTAAAATTTTGAACAAAAAAAATTTAGTTGATTAAAATTAAAGGTAAGAAAATGTAATTTATGTTCTGACAAGTGTAAAGTAATATTGTAACTAAGTTAGTTTTACATTGAAGCAATATACTCAATCTATTATGTATTTAGTTACATTTAGTTAATAGGTGCATAATGTGTGTGTGTGTATGACATCTGTCAATCAATAATACACAATTCCATTTTTTCTCCATTCACTATTCCGTCACATGGTATCCAGAGCCACATAATTTTTTTTCCTTAAGTTCTCCGCTTCTTCTTTCTTCTTCCTTCTCGAGTTTTCCGCTTGATTGCTATGGCTATTGACTCCATCTCAGATCCGATCAGTCTCTACTACATTCATCCCAATGAAAATCCCGCCCTTATTCTCGTCACTCGTCCTCTAGATGGTTCTAACTATCATACATGGGCTAGATCCATGAAGATGGCCTTACTTCCGAAGAATAAAATTCGCTTTGTCGATGGCTCACTTCTTCCACTGCCGTCGACCGATCCTCTCTTTTCAGCGTAGGAGCATTGCAACAACCTTGTTCAGGGATGGCTCTCGAAGTCGCTATCACTGACTATTGCTAAAAGTATCATCTAGTTTGACTTTGCTTTTAAGATCTAGAATGATGTTCGATCGTGGTATTCTCAGACGAATCTCTTTCGCATCGCTGATCTTCAAGAAGAAATCTATGGTCTCCGACAAGGCAACCTTAGCGGTAGTGAATATTACTCTCGAATGAAAATCCTTTTGGGCGAATTCACTAATATTCGTCCTCTCAAAGCCTGTACATGTGGATCTGTCAGTGTTGCTCTTCAACATAGAGATAAGGACTATGTTATTTGTTTTCTGAAAGGTCTTAATGAGTACTATTCCTTTATTAAATCACAGATTATGCTACTTGATCTGTTACCCCCAATTCATCGGGTTTTTTCTCTAGTTCTTCAACAAGAACTAGAGCTCCACATACCTTTTGATTACAAGGTTTTGCTTGCTAAGGCACCACGTTATCCTTCTTCTGGTTCTTAGACAAAGCAATGCTCTTATTGTGGCAAGCCGCGCCATACGGAGGCCACCTGCTATTGCAAGTACGGCTTTCCCCCTGGTTATAAATTCCACAACTCTGGTTCTTCTTCCACGGTGAACAATTTTTCATCTCCGGCGCCTGGCACCATTCAAGATATTTCTCCTGCGAATGCCTCTTCTCCAATTCCTCCTTCTTCGCAAGCCAGTGTTCTGGCTCAATTATCCCCTGATCAGTACAGTCGGCTTCTTACTTTGCTCAGTTCTTCATTTGCATCTACCCCATCCTCAACTTCCCAGTCTTCAAGCAACCAATTGTCTACTCTTCCTGTTGGTATGTGTTCTTCTTTTTCCTCTATTAGTCTTGTTTCTTGGATCATTGATTATGGTGCAACCAATCATGTATACTGTTCTTCATCTTTATTTTCTTCTTATACTTCAATTCTTCCTATTTCTATTAGTCTTCCCATGAGTTCTCATGTTGTTGCTTGCTTTTCAGGAACAATCCGTTTTTCTACCTCCTTAGTCCTCCATAATGTTCTTTTTCTTCCCAAATTTTCCTTTAATATCTTATTTGTGTCTCGCTTGACTTCCTTCATTAATTGTTCCATAACATTCTCTTCTACTTGTTGTCAGATACACTCAATTCTACCTTCGCAGATGATTGGTTCAGCTAGACTTATTGAGGGCTTATACATACTTCCTGCAGATGCACCTTCCAATAATTTGTCACCTCATATTCTTATGACCAACAACAACCCTGTTTCAGATTCTACTCTTTGGCATCTCCACCTGGGTCATCTTTTTTATTCCATGCTTTGCACTTTACGTAAGCAATTTCGTTCTATTCCTTGTATTTCTTTTTCATTTCCTTGTGATGCTTGCCATTTTGCGAAGCAAAAATGATTATCATTTCCTGTAAGCACAAGTTCATGCAATAAAATGTTTAAATACATATGGGGCCCTTTTTCAGTACCTTTTACTCAAGGCCATCGCTATTTTCTTACAATAATTTATAACTATTCTAAATATACATGGCTTTTTTAATGCACCGCAATTCTGATGCACAAACCTATATTAAACATTTTTTTGCTCTTCTTGAAACTCAATTTTCTGCTTTCATTAAGGCTTTACGTACTAACAATGGCCCTGAATTCAATATGCCACAATTTTATGCTTCTAAAGGAGTAATTCATCAACCTTCCTGTGTTGAAACTCCTCAACAAAACAATTTAGTTGAGCGTAAACATCAACACATTTTAAATGTTGCTCGCGCTTTGCTTTTTCAATCACATATTCCTATTTTTTATTGGTCTTTTTTGGTTTTACATGCTACTTTTATCATCAATTGTTTGCCTTCACCTGTTATTCACAATTCAACTCCTTTTGAACGATCACATGGTTTTCCTCCTTCTTATTCTCATTTCAAAGTAATTGGTTCCCTCTGTTTTGCTTCCACCTTATCTCACAATCGTTCTAAGTTTGGTCCACAAGCAAGAAAATGTGTTTTCTGGGTATTCCATCAGGTTCCCAAGCTTTTACCCTACTTGATCTTTCAAACAATCAAATCTTTTTGTCTCGGGATGTTGTTTTCCATGAGCATGTGTTTCCTTTTAAAAATGGTAGCATAACTTCTCTTTCTTTTCTTTGGCCAGAATCACAAAATTTTCCTTCTTTACTTGATGATTCTTCTGCTCCTTCTCCACACCCAAACTCTCCTTCTCCTAACACTACTCCTATTCCTTTATCTACTCATAGTTCTTCTCAACCCCTTATCTTTACTTTTCCTGCCCCTATCCTTTGCCGTTCCATAAGACCACGTACTGCTCCTTCATACCTGCAGGATTATCACTGTGCCCACATCTCCTCTACGGATCAATCATCATGCCAAGGTGGTCCTAGGTATCCTTTATCTTCCGTCCTTTCTTATTCTGGTCTTTCTCCTTCTTATAAATCCTTTGTACACTCAATTACTCTTTCCCCTGACCCTAAATCTTATAAACATGATGTTTAACATTTTGTTTGGAGAAAGGCTATGCAAGTAGAACTCACTACCCTTGAACGAAACCAAACCTGGGTACTTCTTCATTACCACCTGGAAAAAGGCCTATTGGTTGCAAATGGGTTTTTAAGACTAAATTTAAGGCCAATGGTGATATTGAACGGCATAAAGCTTGTCTAGTACCTAAATGTTACACTTAGACTGAGGGATTGACTATTTTGATACTTTTTCTTCAGTTGCCAAGATGACAACCCTTCGAATGCTTCTTTCTATTGCTGCCGCCAAAAATTGGCATTTACATCAATTAGATGTTAATAATGCCTTCTTATATGGTGAGTTAAATGAAGAGGTCTACATAGAGTTACCTCCTGGATTTACACCTTCTCAACCTAATCAGGTTTGCAAACTCCAAAAATCTCTTCATAGTCTTAAGCAGGCTATTCGTCAATGGTATTTAAAATTGTCTTTTGCCTTGATATCTTATGGTTATATCCAATCTGCTTCTGATCACTCTCTCTCTGTTAAGGCCTCTGAGTCTTCCTTTACGATTCTCCTTGTTTATGTTAATGATGTTGTCCTTGCTGGCAATGACATGACTGAAATTAACTTGGTTAAATAGCAGTTAGATTCTGCCTTTAGTATAAAGGATCTTGGTAAACTTCGATATTTTATTGGCTTAGAACTTGCTCGTTCTAAAGACGGTATCTTCTTATCTCAAAGAAAGTTTGCTCTTAAATTACTTGATGACACTGGATATTTGGCTTGTAAACCTGCAACTTGTCCTATGAATCCTTATCTCAAGCTTTCCAAGGACAAAGGCACTCCTCTTCTTGATCCTAAATCATTTCGCCAACTCATAGGCTGCCAACAATACCCTACCACCACATGACCTGATTTGAGTTATATGACTCAACAACTTAGTCAATTCATGTCTGATCCTCATGACATTCATTTGGCAGCAGCGCATCGTGTTCTTCGTTATATTAAGTCTTCTCCTGGTGCTGGCATTTTCTTTTCTGCCACCTCTGACTTACAATTATGAAGTTTTAGTGACTTTGATTGGGCTGGTTCCATTGATACTCAAAGGTCTGTTATAGGTTTTGCCGTTTTCCTTGGTTCTTCTTTAATCTATTGGAAGGCCAAGAAACAAGCCACTGTTTCTAAATCTTCCTCTGAAGCAGAATATCGGGCTTTATCTTCTACCACCTGTGAGCTACAATGGCTACTTTATCTTTTGACTTCTTTTGATATTTCCCATCTTGATCCTGCTCTTATTTACTGTGATAATCGATATGCCATTCAAATTGTTGCTAATCTTACCTTTCATGAGAGAAACAAACATATAAAGCTTGATTGTCATCTTGCGAGAGAAAAACTTCAGGCAAAGGTTATTCATCTCCTTCCAGTTCGCTCATCTGATTAGCTTGCAGATATATTCACTAAGACTTTGCACCCTACACGTTTTCATGATCTTTTGACCAAGCTGGGCATGAAAAACATTCATGCTCCAGCTTGGGGGGGGGGAGGTTGACAAGTGTAAAGTAATATTGTAACTAAGTTAGTTTTACTTTCAAGCAATATAACCAATCTATTATGTATTTAGTTACTTTTAATTAGCAGGTGCACAATGTGTGTGTGTGTGTATGACATCTGTAAATCAATAATACACAATTCCATTTTTTCTCTATTCACTATTCCGTCACATGTTTCAAAAAGTTGGTTATAGCTAGGAAGCTTAAATTCATTCACTAGCCGCACGAATCCAACTAAAACTTCAAATGGAAGAAAAAGAGAGATTTTTTAGAACATAAACCAACACAATATATAGATTTGTCTAAATAGTTCAAGATTTTTTAGATCTCAAGTTATCAACAAATAATACACGAGAATCAAAGTTTAACAATAAATACCTGAAATTTGTAGATGATCATTGTCCCTGGTTAGTCAGATATTTTAATAAATTGGATATAAGAATTAATATGGTATTCAACTTTACTAAATTCAGACATTTAAGACTAATTCAGGTGTTAATAATAATAATAATTCAGGGTCCATGTATATAATCATCGACTCAATGGGGATTGAACGTAAATGTAGTCGGGTATTCAATTTTTTCTTATAGTGTAGACTGTAGTCAATATTATATCACTATATTTAAAAGAATTGAAGATGAAACGAAGAAAAAACATAAAGATAATCCTGATAATATCGTAATCCCAATCCTCTTTATAAAAACCAATTATCAAAATTACATGATTCAAAATTAGAGGTGGTAATATGGGCTACGGGCTGAAGTGGCCCGCCTCCTGCCAGCTCTAGCCCGTTTAGGCGGGCTGGCGGCCATTTTGTTTTTTTAATTTCACTCTTTTTTTAAAATTTTTACTCTCTTTCTCTTTCACCCGCTCATATCACACTTTTTTTCTTTTATACATTTATGTTATGAAGTCAATTTCATTCTTACTTTCCTTTTTTTCATTTATTCATATCACAAAACTATATAAACATATCTCTTTTAAATTTAATAATAGTAGAATAAATAAAAATAATATGAAAATAAGTGTCAAATAAAAAGTATGTGGAATTAATTAAACACATCATCAAAGGAAAGGAGATAATGAAGACTAAGGGCATTTGAGGAACAAACTCAAAAAAATAAAATAAAATAAAATAATGCGGGCCAGCTCGCTGGACGGGCTCAGCCCATTTAACCTGAATTTAAATGGGCTGCCGAAACCCGTTTGTTTTTGCCAAGCTGGCAGGCCAACCCGTCAGTCTGGCCTAAATTACCAGCTTTATTCAAAATATTAGTTAAAAGTAATAAATGTATAACTTGGTGCTCCCTTTGGTTTTTTTTATAAGAGTTTAAAATTCAATATTATTAAAGCCGGATCGAACCAACCAGTTTGGGTCGGAAATCGGCAAATCTGTGGTTCAACCGATCTGGTCCGGCAGGTTAGACCAATTTGACTGGTTCAACATTTTTTTTTATTTTAAAAAATAATTTAATTCATTTTTTTATTTTATTCATAATTTTATATAAATAACCATGAAATCTTCATTTCTTCATTGGTTTACCCCCGAGTTAGCTCTAGATTGACTCCAATATGATCTACTGACCCTTGATCCACTCGACTGATTCAGTGGCCGGTCCGAGTTTAATAACCTTGCCAAATTTTGAATTGCATTGGTCCTTTTTATAAGAGCCCGACAAGAGTTGTTTGAACATTTAACAAGTTTTTTTCATTTTCACTCCTCATTAATTATAGGGAGATTTACACTTAGGACCCATGCAAGGAAAAAAATGAAAAAATAGTCCCTATAGATTGCAAAATGAAAAAATGGTCCCATGGAATTGTCAATACAGGCTCCTGGAGTTGTTAATGACAACGCCAGGAGCCTGTATTGACAACTCCATAGGACCATTTTTTCATTTTACAATCTATAGGGACCATTTCTTCATTTCTCCTCTTCCTTAGGACTTCACTGTCATTCTCTCTTAATTATATGTATTGTATTAATTAAAAGATTTGTAATACTCATGTTTACTTCATTTCTTTCTCTTACTCGCCCCTCATAAATAAGGGTATACTTGAAAAGTAAAGTTTATTTTAGACTTACTTATTATATTTAACTAACTTTAACAATTTTTTTAAACCGCATAATTCAATTATTAAGCTCTTTTAAATAGGACCAAAGGGTGTATCTTTTTTCATTTTTACCCTTGTTTAGAGAAAGTATGCATGAGAGATAGTGGATAGAAATTAGTTGTAGAGAGATAATGTGTGACATATATTTAATGAAAATAAAAATGAAAAAAAAACAATTTAAAATTTCAAACAAAGTGGATTTGTTTCTTATATTAAGGATCATCCCTATAAGAGAGTATACAAAGGATCGGAGGGAGTATTGTTTTATGAATAACTAATATCCTCATAAATTATATTTCTTCCGATCCTTTTTATAAGGAACTTTTATCTTTATTGTGCAAAACAAACTAGAGGTTAAGATTAGTCAAAAATAATAAATGTGTCAAAAATATTATGTTTCTTCCAAATATGGCTCTATTTATGAAATGAGCTTAGGAGAGAGAATGAATAACAAATATAAGAGAGTATAAGTATAAAATATAAAAGAGAAAGTGTAATAAATGATTAAATAAAAGAGAATTAGTGGCGAGTGTGGGACAATTAATATAAAGATATATATTTAATAGGGTGGAAAAAGAAAATGTAGTTTAAATTTTGAGACACAAGATATCAACACCCGTTTCCATTTCGATAATCGAAAAGTAATAAAGAATAAATTCAATGGGCATACAGAAAAGTACAATTATACTGATAGAAATATTCGTTTACAATTCCAATATCGTTCATTGACAGAAAACAGAAAAAAGAGCGGAAATTTAATATTTACATATTTCACCAAAATATTGAAACATAGGCTAAATTATAACCACTATCTTGTCCTCGCCTCGAGACACGTGCCGCTTACTTCTAGGCGTCTACGTCTTTGCTCTTTGACCCGCTGGTACTAGCTGAGATATTTGTTTTTGAAAAAGGTTGAGATTCCGAAAAATCCCCGTAGAGATGTACGATCGACATATAAAATGTAAAAATTAAATATGCAATGCACTATATTAGGAAAAAATGAAAGTTCGATTCGATTCATATATATTTACCTCAGCCAAGTCACTAACTACATCTAGGATTTTCGATAATATGCCTCAACTGAGTCATCGACCACAGCTAGGATTTTCCGATATACTATTGTTGGGTAGGGAACCACAACTAGGTACTGTGCCTCTAGCACGCAATCATATCATGAAATACAGTAACAAATACATATAATTATTCACATCGTGTATGAAATATGGTAGTCTCTCCCTCGAAGTTTGTTAAACCCCTTTTTCAGTGTGCCTTGTAAAACGTGTCGTTTCTGGCGTCCGACTTGGTCTTAAAATATTAAATGTACCAGAAATAGGTCATAACCTATCCAAGTATTATTTTAAAATCTTATATAGTTTTCCTTGTAGTTATATTAGTCTATGATAAAATTTTACCAAAATGCCCCTGGGACCCTGGTCAGGCCCCGTTATACCAGGCTCGATGGCACGTTTTTCCAAAATTTTGACTAAGGTTATTCTGACATATTTTCGCCCAAGGAATCCATTTTCAAACTCGAAATTACCAAATTCACTTTCAAATTACGAAAATACCCTTGACAGCTCCTATTTAGGGATTTCCGTAGCGTTTTCGTAATTATGCTTTTTCGGCCTCTACCGAAAAAGTAGCCAACTGTAACCCCACCTATTTTTGCCCACCGAGTCCAATGGAACCATTTATTTCATGAAAATACAATTCCTAACCTCAGTTCTAGTTCTGGCCAAAATTCAAGAAAAAAATGGAAAAATGGAGTTTTGTGTTTTAGCTTCCAAAACTTGTACTCTTCCACTTCTAATCCTTGATTAACTCACTTAAACACTTCTTACTCATGATTTAAAGGATTTTGAGCAGCATAACCTCTTAGGGTTATAGCTTTTCAAATTTGCAAAACCCACAACAAACTACCAAATAACTCAAGAATTACATCAACAACACCAATACACTAAGAAGTTTGAGGTTTTGGAGATTAGCTCTTGATTCTTGGTGTTTCTCTCTCTACGGCATCCTCTCTCTCTTCTCCTTAACCTTGAGATTAGCTTGCTAACATGGTGATTCATGGAGAAAAAGAGATTAGAGAAGCTATTATGCAAGAGAGGAAGCTTGAACAAAAGAACAACAATACTTACCTTAGATTTCTTTCTCCTTAAGCTCTCCTCTTCTCTCTTTTTCTCAAGCTATCTCTTCTCTCTTTTTGCCTATGACTTGGCCGAAATATGTCTTGAAAGAGGAAGGAGATTGTGTTTAATAAATTGGTCTTCTTCCTTCCTAGCCATTGATGTAATCAAGAGGCCAAAATGTGACACTTGTCACTATCCCTTCTTCCCTCATAATTACTCCACTTAATTTCTATTAAATTGAATCAATTTCCTTCCCTTATTTTGGCAAGAAACCATCCCCCCTCTCCTCTTACAAGACAAGAAAGCTCTCTTCCATGCAATCAAGTTTGCCTATTCATTTACTCAAGCTTATCCCATCATGCATTACATCATCTTTTCATGTTGTGTACACTCCATCTTGATCATCATTGAAATGTTCACGTAGCATAGCCATCATGACCTCTTCATGTATTAATTAGGCATGCTCTTGGAATTAAATATTTTTTCCTCATTCTTCATGGTTGGACAAAAATAATGAGAGGAAGGGAAGGAAAATTGTTTTTCACTCATTCCATAATTCACATAATTGGTTTATATATAATTCCCTCCAATTTCACAATTCTTGATTTATTCCACCAAGAATAATCCAATTATGCATTTTCCTTTATTTTCCTTGATTAATTGAAATTAACTCCAATTAATTAGAAAATAATTAATCTTGGGCTAAATTGGCAAAATTATGATTTTGCTATCACCTTTGTAATTTAATTCATTTCTTGAATTTATTTGCCAATTTCCTGGTGAATATGAATATTTTTAAAATTCATAAGATCCAAATTTATGAATATTTACCATTTTATTGAATTACTCAAATAATTATAATATGTTTTTGGTGAATAAAATTTGGGGTGTTACACAAGGAGAATGTTGTTTATAAAAAGAACCAGCCATAAGAGAGAGAAAGTTACTTATGAAAAGGATCGGAAGGAGTAATAAAAATCTTCATTACATATTTAAAAATCTCAAAAAAAAAACTAAAATAAATGAAAAATTTTCAGAAAAATACCTTAAAAATATCAAAATCTCAAATTAGTTTTGTTTATTATGCTTCATTAACTATTTACGACACTTAATAAGTATAAATAACAACACGTATTAGTATAAAAGGTTAAGGTGTAATTTTAGCAACGAAGTTTTTCACTGTATGGCACAATTAAGTTTTGGAAGGTATTAAAGTAGACACAATCTTTTAAAAATAGAGTAATTTTAACAATTTTGTTTAATTAACTTCTGCGTACTTCTCTTTTATTTTATGTGAGATCTACTTCTCCTCCCTCCAACTTTATAATAGATATTTGAGCCAATTTAATGAAATTATTAAAATTACACCATTTTTAAAAGATTATGTCTAATTTTGCACATTTCAAAACTTAATTATACTAGACGCTCAAGGTAAAAAAACTTCGTTCCTAAAATTGTACTTTAACCCTAGTATAAATCCCTAATTTTGGATTTTTGAATTTCGAAGGTATTTAATTGAAATTTTTCAAAATAATTTTTTATATATAAAAAAACTTACGTACAAGTTAAGGCACACTCATTTTTTTTCAGTTGCTTTTGTTTTTTATTTCAACAGTATTTCCTATAATACAACAAAAAAATAAAAATCCAATAAATGGATTGAAGGGAACGTATTGTTGACGGGGGAAGGCAGAGAGATATGAAATCTGAAATCAGAATGGCTGGCTGTGTGGTTAGCATCAGAATTTAAATTTCTGAATTAAAAAAAGTATGAGAATATTAAATTTAAAGAAATAAAAGAAAAGAAAAAAGGAAAAAAAAAGGAAGGAAGTTAAAGGAAAACATAGACGTGCGTTAAAGTCATGTATAGGGAAGAGTGCAAATGATGATGTAAATAAGGCCAACCACAAAACGCTAAGAATCATCATATGTTTGCAGCAAAAGAAAGGGCTTCCCCAATGTCACCAAATAAAAAATATTTTTTAAAAAAATAAAAGAGGAAACAAACAAAAAACAGAAGCTGCTCTGAACTGAATTTGTTGGAGTGATCCAAATAGAGATAATGTAGTCCGACAACAACACAAACCCTCTCTGGAGGGACCCAAAGGCTGAGACAAAGGCAAGAGAGACTATGCATGAAGGAAAACAACTGAAAAAAGATGGAATCTTCACAGGAGAAGTTAGTCTAACTCCAAGACATGAAGAATGGATGGATGAAGCAGGAGCGAACGAGGCAACACCTCCAGTTACCGCAATGTCGTATCGGGAAGCACTAAAGCCAAGTGCAACAAGGAAAGGGGCATCAGGTCAGGGAGACGGAAAAGAACAGTGGGATGGACATCTGCTATTCGCTGATGGAAGTATGTTACAGGATGGGGTGACGGTTATTGATACTGAGAAGGGACCAAGTATCCAGTTTTCAGAAACAGAAAGAAAGAGATTAGCTGAATATTGGGACCAGTCATTAATAATTAAGTTGATGGGTGGAACACTGGGGTACATGCCAATGAGGAAAAAAATCCAAGCAATGTGGGGGAAATCAGGAAATGTGGAACTATCGGTGTTGGGAAATGGATATATGATAGCATCTTTCAAAAGCAGAGAAGACTATTTCTTCGCACTTGAAGGAGGGCCGTGGATGATTCAACAGCACTATCTAACAGTGCAGACATGGAAAAAGAACTTCAATCCCTGGAATGAACTCATCAGGAAAGTAGCCATATGGGTGAGACTGCCAGGTCTTCCGGGAGACTATTATGACAAGAAGTTCTTCTATCATTTGGGAAACAAAATTGGAAAAGCCATCCGGATCGACAATATGACACTGACTAGGGCCAGGACGATGTACGCAAGGATGTGTGTGGAAGTGGACTTAAACAAGCCATTACTACCGGCATATGTAGTAGATGGCAATAATTTAAAGATCGAATATGAGGGGCTTCATCTGATCTGCTTCCATTGTGGAAAATATGGACATGCAATGGAACACTGTCCTTTAAAAAGGGCATCTGAAAGTAACCAGAATGGAGTCGAAAGCGGAAAAAAGGCACAGGAGCAACCGAAGGAAGGAGGATCGAAAATTCAGGGTAGTTCGCCGGAAAACGCATATGGGGCATGGATGCTAGTTCAAGAAACACGGAGGAGCCGGCGTAATACCAGTAAAGGTAAGAAAGAAGAAGAAGGAAAGGACAGGACCTACAACAAAAAGTCAGAAATAGGGGAAGCCTCTAGGTTCACAGTTCTGGAGGAGGAAGAGCAAAATCACGTGGAGAGAGAGAAAGGAAGCAAGGAGAGGACCCCATTACAGAACATTTCCAATTCGGGGAAACAACAAACCAAGGCTGGAGATATGGCAGAGTCTACTAGGAATATTGGAAATAATGAGATGAATAAAGGGGGAAAGAAAGGACAAAATGAAAAAGTTATTAGGAGAGAGGAAGAAGAAAAAAGGAAAGGCGGAAGTCAAAAAGGAATTCATAGGGAGATGAGTAAAAAAGAGAATAGGGTCAAGACATTAGAAAGGAAGGAGCAGTTGCGTGGAGATGGAGATAAATTGGTGGAAAAACAAAAAGTCGAGTTTGACAAAGCATGCATGGTGGGCCCGAAGGGACAAGATAAAGGGGGCCTAGAAAAGAATAAAGTTGGTGGAAAAAAAGAGACCATGGGCCCAATGAGGAGGGAGACGAATAGAGTGGAAGAAGGAAATAAAAAAGTGGGCCTAGAAAATAATGGAATGAGACAAGATGCTGGACCAACATTGGAAGAAGAAAATATGGATCAAAACATGGAGAAAAAACTCGAGAGTGGAGGAAAGAACACAGCGCAGCAGATAACTGAGGAAGACACTATGGTGATATACAACGAAAAATTGTCCATAGCAACAGACATACCAGAAATAAAGGATCAAGAACCACCGGACCCACAATTCTCAAATTGGATGGGAGCTAGTGAAGTGGAGATGTTCTTAGATGCGGAAGAAGAAGAGGTACCAGAAGAGAGACTAGAACGCAGAAGAAGTATGGTACTAGGAAGAGGACTAACGAGAAGTTCTCAGTAAGTTGATCCTCTTTACTGACTGATTTAATAATGTTATTAGTCTGGAATGCTAGAGGGGCTGCCGGAAAAGCTTTCGGTAATGCCATTAAGGAACACAAGAAGAACTTACACCCAAAAGTGGTAGTACTTGTAGAACCGAGATGCAGTGGGGAAGTAGCTAGGAATGCAATAAGAAGAATGGGGTTTATGTACTATGAAATGGTAGAAGCGAGAGGGATGTCTGGAGGGATATGGATTCTATGGGATGATGAGAACATTAAAATTCACGTGATAGAAGCAACTAAGCAGTTTTTACACTGTTCAGTAGAGGGGATAGGACAAGGACAGTGGATGTTCACAGCGATCTATGGGAGTCCTAGAGAAAAAGAAAGAAAAGAAATGTGGGAAGCACTTGAAGGCATATCACGGCAGATGGAAGACCCATGGCTCATGGCTGGAGAATTTAATGATATTCTGGATGGGACAGAACAGCGGGGGGGAAAAACAACGCCGGTACGTAAATGGCAAAAGTTCTCTGATCACATAGATAGATGCCAACTAATTGATTTGGGATCTGAAGGCTACAAGTATACATGGAGAGGACCCATCACACAGACAGGTAGGAGACTGTATAAGAGACTGGATAGAGCGCTTTGTAATGTTGCTTGGAGGAACAAATTTGGAGAGGCCTTTGTAAGGGTGGGACCACGGATCCAATCTGATCATCACCCATTGTTTATTTTCTTAGAAGATCGAAGAGGTAACAAACAGGAAAGGCCTTTCAGATTCGAAGCTTCATGGATTCTACATAAAGACTTCAGCAACATGCTTAAAGAAAACTGGGAGGGAAACATGAGGATCAATGAAGAATTAAAAAATCTTGAAAATAAACTCAAGATTTGGAACTACAAGGAATTCGGCCACCTAGCCAAACGAAAAAAAGAAATGTTGAGGCGCATAGCAGGAGTACAAAAAAGGCTTCAAGAAGTACCTAGCCGAATGCTGGAATTAAAGGAGATGCAATTAAATACTGAATTGGCGGAAATCCTGAATCAAGAAGAAGTCCTGTGGTTCCAAAAAGCAAGAACTCAATGGTTGGTAGATGGTGATAGAAATACATCTTACTACCATACAAAAACAAAAATCAGAAGAAGAAGGAACAGAATCACCATGTTGAAGAATGAGGAGAATGAGTGGGTAGAAGGCAAAGAAGAAGTGGGAGATCTAGTTAACAGTTTCTTTCAAGAGTTGTTTTGCGAAGAAATCGAAGAGCGGAACTGGATTACTACATCTCACTCCTGGCCAAATGTGAGCCCTGCAGACTGGGATATAGTCAAGGGTGATATAACTAGAGAAGAAATAAAAGAATCCATGTTTGCCATTGGGAGCATGAAGGCACCGGGGGAGGACGGATTTCCTGCTATCTTTTTCCAACAAAATTGGGAAATAGTAGAACAAAGTGTGTATTCAACTATTGAGAGGTTATGGCATAATCCAGAAATGATCCGTGAGGTCAATCAAACACTGATCACACTTATTCCGAAAGTAGATAAGCCGGAGAAAGTGAACCAACTTAGACCTATCTCATTGTGCAATGTGATCTACAAGTGTTTATCAAAGGTGTTGGTGAAGAGAATGAAGAGGGTAATGTCCCGCCTAGTATCACCATATCAAGTAAGTTTTGTACCAGGGCGGAACATTCAAGATAACATTATTATTGTGAATGAGATGATACACTCAATGAGAAAGAAGAGAGGGAGGAAAGGTTTTATGGCAATCAAGATCGACCTAGAAAAAGCATACGATCGTATCAGTTGGAATTACATTGAAAAGATGCTTCAGGAAATACAGTGTCCACCAGAAATGATTGAGAGAATGATCGGATGTGTTTCTACGACGGCTACAAGGATTCTCTGGCATGGTGAAAAACTAGAACAATTTTTCCCCTCACGAGGGTTACGCCAAGGGGATCCTTTATCTCCGTATCTATTTGTACTGGGCATGGAAAAACTCACACATATTATCCTAGATAGAGTGAGAGAGCGAAAATGGAAAGGAATGAAAGTGGGTCGGTCTGGCCCAACAATAACCCATATGATGTTTGCTGACGACCTTGTTCTTTTTGCAGAGGCGGATATCCCTCAGATTGAAGTCATTTTGAATTGTTTGCAGGAATTTGGAGAGATGTCGGGGCATAAAGTGAGTAAGGAAAAAACTCAAATTTTCTTTTCTCCAAATGTGACAATGCAACACAGAAGAGAGATTTGCAGGATCAGCCAATTCAAACAGGTAGAGGAGATAGGGAGATATCTTGGTGCAAATATTACCTTTCCTAGGAAAAGGAAAGAAAGATTCAATGTAGTAGTGAACAAAGTGAAGAAAAGGCTCAGCGGATGGAAAGCAGCTAGCTTATCTCTAGCAGGAAGAATCACATTGGTCAAATCGGTAACCAGTACGATTCCCCTATACCACATGCAACATGAACGAATTCCCCAAGGTGTGGGTGAAAGTATAGAAAGAGCACAAAGAAGATTTATTTGGGGAGAACAAGGGGAGAGCAGGAAATGGCATGCACTATCATGGCAAACAATGTGCAAGGAAAAAGGAGACGGGGGGATGGGAATTAAATCATTGCACTGTATGAATGAAGCTTTCATCCTAAAGCTGCTCTGGAGGATGAATACGGAACATAGTGCGATGTGGGTAAGTGTATTACAAGGAAAATATGGACGTGGGCTAGGTAGAGGAGAAGAGATGCAGGTTAAAGCAGGGGATTCAAACCTGTGGAAAGGAATATGTAAGATGTGGGCTCAGTTCCAAGAAAACGTAAGTATGGAGGTAAGAAATGGAAATGAAACAAGGGTGTGGTTTGACAAGTGGGTGGAAGGATGTGAGGCCCTCATATCATATGTCCCGGATAGCACTGAGATTCAGAAAGAAATGAGAGTAAAGGAATTAATTGAAGATCAGAATAGGTGGAATACTCAACAATTGGTCCAGCTGTTACCAGAAAGTGTGATACAAAAAATATCAAACCTCCCTATTCCTAATGGGGAAAATGACGAAGATAGTCTGGTATGGCAGCTAACAGGAAACGGACTCTTCTCAACAGCAAGTGCATATAAAATGTTAAGAGGAAATGGAGAAGTAACTATAAGTCGAGTTTGGAAACACATCTGGAAGTTAAAGGTGCCAGAACGGGTTCGAGTATTTATGTGGCAGACTAATCACGGTCGGCTTCCCACAAGTTCAATAACAGCAAGGTGGAGAATGGAGGAGCCGAGATGTAAAAGGTGCGGAGCAGATAGAGAGGACCAGATCCATGCACTAAGAGATTGTCCCCAGGCAAGACAGATATGGATGAAACTGGTACCGAATCATAAGAGGAGAATGTTCTATGAGTGTGAAGGAGCAGAATGGTTGGAATTTAATATAATAACCAGGGGAAGCTCTGAAGAAGATTTATTATGGCCGGAAATTTACGCTGTTGGGTGTTGGTATAACTGGAAATGGAGGAATAAGGAGCTTCATGAGTCAGAATTCCAGAGGCCAAAGAATCCAGAGCAGATTGTGAAAAGGTTCCTGCAGAATTACAAGAACAAATGGACAGGAGGGATGAATCATCTCGAGAACCAGGAAACAATTTTGGTAAAATGGAAAAAGCCACCAACGGGATGGTGTAAACTTAACGTGGACGGTATGACGGCGCATCAAAGTTATTCTGGATGTGGCGGAGTAATTAGAGGAGATTGTGGGGAGTGGCTTGGAGGATTTTCAAAAAAACTACCAAAATGTACAAGCCAAGCAGCAGAAACCTGGGCAATTTGTGAAGGGATGCAGATATGCTGGGAGATGGGATTTCGGAAAGTGGAGGTTGAGTGTGATGCAGAGATAGTGGTGAAAAATTTAAACCAGAGGAACAGTATAGTGGGAGGCTTCTTGCCTTCCAGTAAGATTCTCAGCATGTTGGAGCGAGATTGGCAAATTTCCATCCATCATATATACCGTGAAAGTAATAGTTGTGCTGATATTATGGCAAAATTGTGCGTGGTACTAGGTGAAGAACGGAGGTTTTGGAAGGAACCACCGGAGGAAGTCAGAGAAGCATTGGATGCTGATATAGTCGAAACTTTATACCCACGTAGGGTCATTGTGTAATTCTGGGGTTTGTCCCTTCTGTCACCAAAAAAAAAAAAAACAACACAAACCCTCTCTCTCTCTCTATCTAATAAATAAAAATAAATAGGGGTGATAATAAATGATTGGGCATGTGGGTGGGGGTGAGTAAATCAAATCAGCCTAATAATAATACGAGCAATGAAACGAAACGTTGCTTCTCAATTGTGGCATTTTTTGTTTGGTACAAATAGGAACCTTATCATAACTTTATCCTCTTATTCACACTATCCAAAGGAATACCCTCCACGCAATATCTTCCCCTCCTCTCCTCTTTTCCCTTTCCATTTCCTATCTCATTAATTAATTAATCAATTACTACTACTCCATTCTCTTCAATCCCTTTCAATGCTTCAATTCTTGAAATCATTTAGTAACTTCCGATCAAAAAAAAAAAATCATTTAGTAACTATTAATCATCATTATTTCTATAGTCGTGTGAAATTTAAAATAATTATTATGTATCATTCACTGTGAGTAGTGCACGTATATATATGTTATAAGTTCTACATCAAATAGCCTCATAAATATTATTATATGCGATTTATAAATTAATGGGGTTTTCTCCTAATATTATATAAGTCAAGACAAAACTCCTCTTACATATTTATTTTGTATACCGTAAATCACGACTTATAAATATTTATTACCTAAAAATAAGCTATCTCAAACGAGCACTGAAATGTCTTGATTATTACGTCGGAAAGCCTTACAAGTGTGATGTGATTTATCAATCAAGGACTCAAGGTGCTTTTCTTCCTAATAAGTTAGTCTTAATATTATGCTTTCAATTTGGACTTGTGTTCATAATTCCAAAAAAAAAAAAAACAACATGTATATAAATAGTCAATGGCTTTGTAGCTTAATAGTATGGATATTCCCTTTTAAGTGAGAAGCTGTGTGTTTGATCCCACTTGTAGCACCAAACCGTTAGCACCCCTCTTTAACTAAAAAAAAATGTATATACATAATTTAAAATTTAAAATATATGACAAAATTCTCTTTAGCTTTTAGTTGTATGAGTAATTTTCTTGATTTTTAAAATTTTACAGCGGACGTTTATAAATTTATGCAGATTACTCTTGAGTCTATTCTTTCTTGAATGGAATATAACTTGCTGGTCATATATCTAATGCATTCCGTTCAACCAATAAGCATGTTATAATTGACCCGACGAGATTAAATTGGACCAATTCATCCCAACGAAAATAGTCCAAAAGCAAGACAAATAAACCCAAATTGAGTTTTGAGCCATAATTTATAATTAATAGTTTAATACTTCATTATATTCCCCTCTCAGAATTTAATTATTGAAGTTATGTAAACCCATCTCATTATTCAGTTAATCATCGCTACATCCTTATGGTGAAGTTAATCAATAAATAATAAATTGAGAACAAACTCTCCCTGACTCATATATGTAAATATTAAATAGTTTTGAAAACCTTTTAGACCTCCAAATTTTGCATAGAACATCTATTGTTCTCTCTCTATCAGCGGTATACCGCTTAGATTTTATTTATTAATCCCTTTTAATTAAATATCTCATATCAAGAAGATGTAGTTAATTCAATGATTATAGAGTAAACTTTTAATTATGCCTTTATTTATGAATGAGTACTTTTAACTTTTTATTCTCTATCTATCTTTAAATTATTTATTCATTGGTACAATAAATAAGGATAAAATTGTCACAATCTTATTTACTACACTAAAAATAAATTTATAAATAGGATCAAATTTTTTAATTAAAAAGGATTTATAAATAAGGTAAGAGTGATGACATGTTATTAAATGCACAAACCCATTTTACCCGCCCCTAATCGGGTCAAACTGGTCACAGTCTATCCTAATGAAAATGGACAAAGGGTAAGACAAACGAATTCATATACGTTATTTCTCTATAACTCGGTGAATCAAAATCCATATTGGTGGCTAATAATATCTTGAAAAAAAATGCTTTCAATAAAAAGATATATATGCATGTAAAAAAGAATACAGTCTATATATACACTTTAATTTCGTTTATTTATGTGAACAACCTTGCTAAACTTTTTTTTTTTTTTTTTTGCCAAAACAACCCTGTTAAACTTACTAAATTTTAATTGAGAAGTGAGTTGCTTACTCTTAACCTCAAGCTACAAGGTTATGTATAATTTGACCTTAATAAATATTTCATCTGGTTTTTAATGTAAAACCCATTTTAACGAAAAATTGAACTCTAAAGCTGATTTTATATTACGAATGCGATGTAGCAATAAATAAGTTTATAAAATAAAGATAGTGCGTCATCATACATTTTATCCTCCTTATAAAATTTAAACTGATAATACACAACTAATATATAGGCCTATCAAGTTATATATGGATTGGCAAATATCCAGAAAAAAATTGCGTTCTCATTTACTGCGTTCTCATTTCCACCATTTCCATTTTTTCTGTCCCTGTTGTACTATTTGAATTAGACTTCACTAGCCTAATACGCACATGTACCTTCAGTAATGTCTCTTACACAAACACACACACACACACACATATATATATATATATATGTATTTTTTTTTTTTTTTGAGTATGAACTGAATATCATTCCATAGAAAAGCAAATAGTACAAAACAAGGCCTATCGAGCCTTACATTCTTTCATCATGATCCACCTCTTGATTGGAAGGTTGAGGATGATCAAAGATACAAAAATTATCGAAAATAGTATAAGCTAGTTTAGTTAATCTATCAGTAAGGAAAAGATCCTCTCTAGAAACATTAACAAAATTAACTTGCTAGTCTCTATAAAGATGAGTCATAATCTCATCCACAAGATCCCTGAAAGGATAATCAAAATCACATTCTCTGACAACAAAATTAATAGCCTCAACATAATCGATAAGAGACATACTTTACGAATGCCTTTACTCCAGCATAAATATAGACCATGAATCATACCTATCAGCTCTACTATTGCTGGCGGGACACCAATAAGTTTACATGTAAAACTGCCAACCCATTGATTTCTATTGTGTTTTACAATCCCTTCACACCCGCTTCTACCATCCCTCAAGACTGAGCCATTCACCTCCAAGATGTAGGAATATGTGAGTTCATTTTGGAATGATTGCTTGGACATCGGCCTTAAAATTAACAAGGGCTCCCGTGCATAACAGATATTGGTCAGCACTGGCTCTAAAGAAACTAGAAATTACCTTATGATCTTTGTTTTGAATTGTTCCTCCAAATAGTTTGTTACATCATGTCATCCAAATATCCCAACAAACATACCCAAACAAATTTGGTTAAGGAGCCTTTTTTGTTTGTCCTTTACCAGCTTCATGAGTTAAATTCCATCTAACCCATTCAACATCTTTGTTCGACAAGATTGGAGCAAGTAATTTTTGTATGCAAAGTCTTTTGCATGCACTCAATATTATATTAATATACAAGACTATTTATATACTCTCTTCGATCGTTAATATAAAATATATTTTGGGAGTTAATTTTGGTCCTACATCTAAGACAAAATTTACATATTTGATAATCATTTCTTAATTTATACCCGTTGATGCTCCATCAACAATAATCAAGGATAAGAGAGAACGAGGAAATTGAGAAAGATGACTAAGACATTTTAAAAAATACTCCCTCCGGTCCTAATTATAAGACAATATTTGGGAGTTGATCTTGGTTCTAATTATATGAAAATGTTTTAATTTTTGTCAATTTCTTCTCAAAATACCCCCATTGATAGTTTCTCAATAATAATGAAACACAATGATAATTTTATAATACACCTATGTGTTTTATAAAGTGAGTAATACTTATAACTTATTAATACCACATACACCTCAATTCTACTATTTCTTTTATTTTATAAGAATAAAGGGTAAGAAAATCAATTTAACACTATCAACGTCATCATCTCTGTTTTTAAAAATTGTAACTTTCCTTTTCTTTAATTGGTGACACAGAGCAGGGCATGGGTAGGCAAAATACAGTGCTTGAGAAAGACACTCACAGGATCATGGTTGACTTATGTAGTATTCCTAAATCACCCTTATTAAATAAGGGCATTTTAGGAAAATAAATAAGATTAACTAATTTAACTACTATTCTTAATTTCTCTAAATTTAGGTAAATATGTCTTATAATTAGGATCGGAGGGAGTATAAGCTATATAAACTAACTCAACTAACTTTCTTTAATCTAATCAAATTAAATAAATATATCTTATATTAAAGATAAGATATAATAATTTGTATAATGCCATGTTTGATCCAGGGTTTTGGAGGGCCCTGTTTTCCCTTTTTAGCGTGCCCTTCAAGATAAGGGGCTTTTTGACGAGGAAACGAGAGATAAAAATTTATCACAAAATTAGCCTTAGTAAAATAATAAAACCCTTTCTTATCCTTTAGTTTTTATAATGACATAATTTTTTCATCAGCCACTGACACACTAGTTCAAACTTTAAAGTTCAAGGTTTTTTCTGTCTCAACCAAGGTAATTAAACTTGAACCGGTCACTGAATCGGTCGGAGGATTAGGTTAAGGGTTAGTGAATCAGATCGGAGTTAATTCAAGACTAAATCGGTGAGAAATTGAACATTTTAAGATTATTAATATGAAATTCTAAAAAAAAATTTTAAAAAATCAATTTTTTTAAAAAAACTTGACCGAAACCTGACCGGTCTATTGGTCGGTTTCATATTTTATTGTATTTTATTTTTTTTGGCCAAAGGTCGGTTTCATATTTAATCTCTCTCTCTCTCTAATGAATGATCATATTTAAGAATCACAACTCTCAAAGCTCTTTTTGGCAAGGTACAAAAAATCGGACCAGACATTGAACCGATTGAGACACTAGGTTAAGGGTCAACGGTTTAGACCAAGGTCAACCCGGGGATCAAACTGGGGTCAATGAAAAAAAATAATTTAAATGTTTATGTATATCATTCAAAAAACTACATAAGAGTTTTTTTTTAACCAATAGTCCAATATAACCTCCGAACCTAATACCCACAAAAGTATCATTAAGTATATAAGGATTTTTCTCCAACCAATGCAAAACAGTAAAAATATTCTACAATCCTTTTAAAACTCCTTGCAAATCAAAAAACTTTAGAGAAATTATTTTTAAAAAAGCCAAAATGACGTCGTTTGGGATATAAAAAATTTAAAAAAATAAAAAAGAGGGGCAAACCAATTCACCACGGGTCATCCCGGGTCAGTTACCCCCGGTTTCCTGACCCCAATTGGACCTTGTCCAGTGTCCGTTTCACGGGCTTTCGATTTGAACCGGCCTATCAAGTCCGGTTTTTAATACACTGCTCTTTGGCCACATGCGTATTACCTGTTACAATTATCTAATAGGGAAGATACGTAGTACTTCCTCTTTCTTTAAATATAAGAGTCAAATACCTACTTTATATTGATAAAAAAATTAGTTAAAAGTAGTTAAACACAATAAATATACAAAATATCTACTTTCTTTTCCAAATATATCATTATTTATTAAGGAAATAAATAAGAGAGATAATAAATAAAAGAAAGAAAGAAAGAGAATGCAGGGCAAAAGAATTATGAGAGAGAGAGAGAGAGAGAGAGTGGCAAATTTATAAAAAAGCGATACATGGAGGGAAAAAAGTAAAGCAGATCTTATAAAAAAAATATACTCCTCACAAATTTAGTTTTTATATTTTAAACCAGAAGGGGTATATATTTTGCCTAGTTCTTATATGTGTTTATGTGCATATTTTTTTTAACAATTTAAAGTAAGTATGTAAAAGGAATTTCATAACTATTTACCCAAAAACACATCTAACAATGTAGTTTGGTTGTTTGCCAAGCATGATGGATTATAATATGATTACCAATCAATTTCAATCCCCGAGTGATAATAAAATATCTATTCCCATATATATTATATAAGGACAAAATAATCAATTTATGACTATATGTCTATATCCCCCCCTCCTTTCCAACCTGATCATCCAAATCCCCTGCCCATATTTTGAGAAGCAAGGGACCACTTGCTATGATATATTTGTATTGTTAATATTATTTATTTAAAAATTTTCTTCAATAGAAATAAATTAAAAAAATGGACAGGGGGGGTTGGATCAAAGAAACAGTTAGAGAAAGAAATAAATAAATTAAAGGAATGAAATGAATTTATTCCTAGAGTGGAACAGAGGCAGGATCTTATCTCAAGAAATAATTATACTAAACTCAATTAAATACGACAACTAATTTGGTTTCTCTCTTCTCAAACATTTTCTTGCTCCACACTTTCCTTCTCTCTCCTTCCACCATTGCTGCCTCACCCCGGCAAGCAACATTTCATTTTTATATATTAAACGAGGAAAAAAAAAGAATTTTTCGGTGATATTAATATACTTTATTTAACATTGTCCATTAAGCATAACCTGAATCTTGGGAAGAAAAATCAGAGTGAAGCTCCATTGCTTTGTTGACACGTAGGGGAACGCCCCCATGTGGGCCCGAAAATAACTTGTTTTGATGGTTCTCAACACGTGGGTGATTTGGATTTGATGGTTATAAATTTTCTGATTTAATCAATTTTTTTAGAAAATGATAGAAAAATATTCTAAAAATTGAAAAATGATATATGAGTTTTTTTAATCAAACATTAATTAGAAAATGTTAAAATGGGATAAAAAATTTCCAACTATATCATTTACAAAATCACCCACATATCATTCCTCAATTTTCAGACCATTTTTCCGTCATTTTCCCTTCTTTGTACTGTCTACTCCTAATAATTAGGAAATTCATAAAGTCAATTTCTTTTCCTCACTTCGTATCTTTTTCTCTTTTTCTTCTTTTCGTTATGCAATCCTTACTTTATATATCTTCGTTATGTGCATTTTTCATTTTGCGCCTTTTCATGGTTCTTTTTTTTTTTTTCCATTCAATATGTTAATTCCACTTATTAATTTTGATAACATCCTTCTGTTGAAATTTTTAATTTTTTAGATTTTGCCCAAGAGGGGTCAATTGGTTGCGTGTAATACTTTCAAGCGAGCGTTCTTCTTATACATTTTATTAGATATTTAAAATTTTAGAATTTTTCTTATAGATTAAAAAATATAATAAATACGTCACAGTTGTCAAGTTATCAATTATCAATTAAAAGTAATATAATTGAATATTAGGAGAAATAAATAAACACCATAGACTAAAGAAAATACATTAATTTTTTAGGTCAAACGTCCATACCTTGAATTAAATAGCTTGTCATAAACTTTTTTGTTTATAGGAGTATTAATCATGCGACTTAGTTTTTATAACAATTTTTTAACTAATATTTTGTGTAAGTTGTAACACGTAATAAGTAACACTACTGAGAACTTAGAATTGAAAAATGCATAAAATGAAAAACTATACCTATTTTGTTGGTGTGAATGAAAAATGATAAACTAGACAACAGAGTGCATAACGGAAGCTAAAATTGATTTGAGGTAAAAAGTAGGTAAACCACAAAGTGTCTATTTGGGATCATGTTCTACATCCCAAATGATTTTTTTTTTTAAAAAAAAATTATAGTGACTTCTAGCTTTTTAAAAATTGGGGTATTTAGATTGGCGTTTTGGCAGCTAATCTTTTTTTCTAAAAGCAGTTTTTGAGAAGAAGCTCAAAAATCTGGCTTTTCTAAAAATAGTTATTTCTGCCACCGCCAATCCATATACACATCACATTTACAATATAACTTTTGTAAAAGTCAAATTTAAAAAAGGTTACTTCTACTACCGCTAACCCAAACAGGGCCAAAATAGTAATATAAAAACTTATGTAATAGAAATACCTTTTTTATTGTATGAAAAAAAATACTAGTATAATTATAGTTCTCACTTTGATTTACTTCCTCCTATATATCCTATGGAAAATATTTAACTCAAATTTCTTATATTCATTTCGTTAAGTTCTCCAATCACATGTGATCATGTGTCATATTTTTAAATTATTATCATTTAATTACAAACCCAAATAAAAAAATAGGACACATGGTCATGTGTGATTGAAGAACTTGATGTAAGTATGATAAATATCCTATTTATAAGATATGATTTCTGTTTAAAGTAGGTTTGAAATTTTAACTAGTTTTTTTTTTTTAATTTTCAACTTAATTACATACTATATTATTGCGTTAATTATTTCTCATACACTTCTTGTTCCCACTCATTCACAAATGTTCTCTTTTTGTAGTAAGGGCATTTTTTTAAAAATAAAATATACTCGTATTTTCCTATGCAATTATTTCTTTTAACTAGTTTAAACTAATTTTTAATTTATGTAATTTGATTTTTTTGTATCTTGTAGCAGAGACTACTTGAAAAGAAATTAGCAGTGAAAATAGTTTTTGTAATAAAATATAAAAGACAAAAATATTAAACTTGGACCGTTATTGAAAAGGATTTGATATTACTTGAAGACTTTTAATTAAAATTTTAATACAAAGAAACCCAACAATACACGCATACTCACACGCGCTGGCCCCCGCGCCTATTTATGCTCGCATTCTTTTTTATCGGTTGTGATAATTGTTGTGATGTTATTACATGTATTTTAAAGCCAACTAACACGCTTTTTTAACTTTCTCCCTCCTTCCTATTTTGTCTGATTCTCTCCCAAAACCAGAGGGTCTCCGGCGAGTTTAATCTCGCCGGAAACTCACTCTAAGGTAGCCGGAATCTCCAAATTTTAACTGTTGAGCTTCCAATTCTGATTCCTTTCTGGTTCGTTTATTTAGTGCACGGCAGAGCAATATTTCGGTCGATTGTTAGAAACTACTACGGAAGAAATTTTGTACATCTTGGACATTTCTTTTGTGTTATCTTCGGAGTAGGAGATAGCCTGCAGCACAATGCAATGTGAGAGTACATGGAGATTGATGGAGCCAAGTGCCAAAAAATGTTGAGATCTCTTATTTTATGATTTTGTTGTGCTCTAAACCGACGTCAAGATTTGTTTTATTTCTCTTTCTTCTCAACCCTTTGGAGGATAACTTTGTTGAATTCTGCGAAGCAACAGAGGAAAAAAGAGTTTTGGGGGTTTTTGTGCCAACGACGGTGTTTTAAAATTTGCAGGTACGAATTTTTTAAATTGACAAATTATGATTTGTGTAGTCTTATCTTTTTGAATTATTTCTTTTTGGTGTTCCTGATTTTGATTTTATCATAGAATTCAGAACCTCTTCTATGCATATCACTATTTCCTCCATATGAAAATATGAATTTCTGCATCTGATCCGTCAACGTTTGAAGCTTTTCTTGCAAAATTCTCTTTTTTATCTGCTTCCGTTGCTGCCAAAACCGGAGCGGATTATTGTAAACTTGAGAAAGATGCGATCTTGTTTGTTATTAAAGAAAAAGAGAGCCGTCAGGGAAGGGGTTCTTTGCGTCCAGCTGATTAGGAATTTACTTATTTTTGTTGATGGTTCCTTATTATTTTCCTACATTTTCTTTTCTAACAAATGGCTCAGCCGAGTTAGGTTGTTGTTAGGTAAGCAGCGAGTTTTCTCCTTTCCTCGGTATCATCTTCCTCTTTTTTTCTTTCTTGTGGTCTTTAGTTGAAGTCTTAAGGATGCCACAATTTTTTTTTGTTAGTTTTATCACAATCTCGCTTAGTTATACTGTTAGATTTAGAATTCAGGAAGTTGTTTTTGCAGAATTCAATTCGTCGTCATTTTTTGGTGGGTTTTAGGATGTTGGAAAGAATCAATCACGTTTCAGGTCTTTAGATGGCCTTGGATTTTCTACCCGCTAATAGCAGTTTTTGTGATGCATTGCTATGTTTGTTTTCATCTGTCCTGTTTTTTTTTCTATACAGCCGACTTCAAAATTTCAACGGTTGAGGTAAATGTAAAACCAGCAAGTGAAGAGCCTTTCAGTGATTTTTTCTCTTTCCTCATTCTCTAGACTCTGAGCCACAGGATGCCTTTTGAAGTAATGGATCAGAGGGCTGTATCTGCCTCATCACACTTCTTTGATGACATTTCGTTTTGCCCCGAGGTATTTATCATCCTATCTTTTAAAGTTTAGCTTGGTCAAGTTATTTCATATATACTCAATGCCTTAGCCTTCTGGACCTGTTGGTTTATAAACCCATCTTAAACCTCTATTGGGCAGAAGAATGCCGGATTGCAGAGGCCAAAATCTATTCATGACCACTACCATCAAGGTGACGATCAACTACCTTATATTTTGTTCAAAGTCTTGCATCGGTTTGCTCATATCAAACTTCCAGTCTGGAATTTGGCAAGCCACTAGTGTTGTGATTCCATAATATCGAATAACTTTTGACTCTTTTGGCTTGCCTCATCTGACAAGGGTCTGGTCTCAATGTTCATGTAAAATAAAGTATGTTTGTTCTGGGACTTTTTTCTTGTCAAAATGTTTAGTTGCATCCAAAATATTGATTATTGGTGCACTAAGTATGCTTAATATAAGGACTTGTCCTAAACTCTCAAACTGATGAATTTGTTTCGGTATATGCTGAAGACTTTGTTGACTCATCCTTACTGCTATACTGCTTTACAATGCACGTATAATTCTTGTCCTTGCTGTTTTACTCATTAGTTTTGGGTATGGCTGGGATCATTTGTAGAGTCATGAGTTTTGATGGTGTATTCTGCTGGATTGAAGATCAGATGTGTATTTTGGGGATAACTGTTAGTTTTAAATATTGTCAGGTTCCCCACGTCCCTTCTATATTCATGTGTGTAAGCATAAGTTTGGTAGTAATTAGTGCACATGGAGAATATTCAATAATTTACTGGATAAAGTGTGTTCTGCAATATTATTTTTATTTTACATTTTTTCAGGAAAGAATAGAATGGCAGCATCACCTGGCAGCATTTTGAATTCTTTGTCACCTCGGGAAATTAGTGCAAAGACTAGCTGGTCAAAGTCTCCTACAGGTCTGTCTGGTGAAGAAGGCAGTGTCGATATGTTTAAAGCCTCCAAGGAAGCATTAAATCATCATCCCAGATCTCAGTCTAATGCGCGTATGCAGCCAGCATCTAACCCATATGGTTTAATTGGCAATAAGCTCATCACTAATGCTGCCTCACGTGAAAGTAGTTTATTCTCAAGCTCACTGTCTGAGATATTTACCCGGAAGAGTAAGATCTTGTTCTAATGCATGCCACGTACAAGAACTGTATAGTAGGATTATAGGCTATGGCATAGTCAATTGATAATCCCTGGTGCTTTTTTAAAGCAAGAGGTACTTGTTATTAGTTTACTTGCGTGTTAGTTGTGAATGAGAATATTTGGTGCTGATTATTTTTCCTAATGGAGCAGAGTAAAGAAGGGAACTACTCTTGACCCATGAAACAATAAACATGAAATTGTTTTCTTTTTTGTTGCTCCTTTTTCAAATTTCTGATTTTTCCAACAGTTTCATCATCTTGTGTTGTTGATTCGCATATCTTGGTGCAGTGAGGTTAATGGAAAATGATGTTCTGCCTCAACAGCCTTTTACTGTTGGTTCGCTTCCTGAGGAGGAACCATTCAAATCTCTTGAAGAAATTGAGGCTGAAACTATTGGAAATCTCCTTCCTGATGAAGATGATCTATTTTCTGGTGTCATTGATGACTTAGGAGTGAATACTCTTACCAAAACTGGTGATGACCTGGAAGATTTTGATCTGTTTAGCACTGTTGGAGGCATGGAGCTGGAAGGCGATGAACATCTAACTTCAGGAAAAAGAACCAGCGGTCCAGATGGAGATCCTGGTTGCTTTGGAGGCTTCAAAGGGAAACTTCCTTTTGGTGAACACCCTTCTAGAACACTTTTTGTTAGAAACATCAACAGCAATGTCGAAGATTCTGAGCTGAAGGCTCTCTTTGAGGTGCCTCTTTATTGTTTTTTGTTGGCAGATATTATGTTGGAATTCTTAGGAAACATTTTAGACCTTGAAAAAGTTGATGCAATTTTTTGTTTGTGATGACAGCAATATGGTGATGTCCGAACCACCTATACTGCTTGCAAGCATCGTGGATTTGTTATGATTTCTTATTATGATATAAGATCTGCACAAAAAGCAATGAAAGCTCTTCAAAACAAGTCATTGAGGTCTAGGAAACTTGACATACATTATTCGATACCAAAGGTAAGATTGTTAGCCGCATTTGCTGCAGGAATAATGCCTATTCCATATTTAAATAGTTAGCATTATTCTTATCATAATCCCTTAGTAGTCCTATCACAATTCCATATTTGATGCTTTGCTTATGGATGCATCTGCACTTACTGATGTGTTAGGTAAATGCTCCAGAGAAGGATATTAGCCATGGTACATTGCTTCTATCTGGTCTTGATTCTTCTGTTTCACATGATGAACTTCTACAAATTTTTGGATTTTATGGAGAAATCAAAGAAGTAAGTTGATCACTGTTTGTTTTGGCAATTTTTTTGCCGTTTCTTTATGAAGATGGCATGAGCATACTAAATATTATTTGTACTTGCAGATTTACCAATCTCCAGAAACGAATTATGACAAATTTATAGAGTTTTATGATGTGCGAGCTGCTGAAGCTGCTCTTCGTGCTTTGAACAAGAGTGAAATTGCTGGGAAGCAGATCAAGCTTGAACCCAGCCATCCTAGGGGTTCAAGTGCAACAAGGTGGCTATTATTTTTTTCCCTCCTTTTCAGTCAAGCATTTTTTTTTTCTCTTTTTTAGCTCTATGTTACGATTCTTTGCTTCGAAGCACACGGCTTTTGATCGATGTTTTGTAGATTATAGGTTCTGCTTTTTCTTAGCATTCTTTCGTTCCACAATTGATGAAACGGCATCTCACGGTTAATGGACCGCAGCATTCTTTTTTATGCCTTTATCCTCAATTAGTAAATAGTACTAATTAAATTTGATTTTAGAAATTCTTTCCCTTTGTGTGAAAATAACATTGGTAATCCATATCTGTAGTTCCATGCAGCAGTCTCAGAAGGGGCAGAATGAGTCTGATCTCAGTCAGAGTATGTGTGACAACTTATCACTAAGCAAGAGTGGTATGATTTTGGGTCTTCTATCTGCTTCAAGCTGTTCATGTTGTTATTTCCCAAGAAAGCAATTGGTTTTCTTTGTCTCACTATACGTCATTTACAGCAATAACGTCTTCTGGAGTAATTGCATCTGGCTGCTTGGACAATGGATCTGAGCTTGGATTTTCAGCAGCAATACGACAAACTGTGGATGCCTTACCGATGAGTGTATTGCCACATGTGAATTCTGGCATTCACAACACTGTGAGAGGGCCATCAATTCCTAGATTCCATCCTCATTCCCTTCCTGAGTATCACGATGGTTTAGCTTGTGGCAGTCCTTACAACTTTTCAAGAACCTTTAGCAATGTATCTGGTAATATGGGTCCAGGCGTGACAGATGGCTCTGACAGCAGGCACTCTCTGGGATTCGGTTCACCTGGGAAATTGACGGACTTTAATGGAGGAGGTATGTCCATGGGATGCTTCTTATATAGGAAGGGAATTATGTTACTTTATGTAATATTTTTATTAACTCCAGAAACTTAAAACTACTATTTAAATTTACTGACCATCAGAAATAATGCCTGATTTATTGAAATAAATATTTCTAGAAGTAATTGTGAATTGAAGAAACTCATGTTTGTGCTGCATTTTGAATAGTTGTATGTTGCAATCCTGGTCTGATAACCTTTTTTTTCCACCCTAAAATACAGGAAATGGGAGCCTTCCTAATCATGGGCTTTATCACATGTGGAGCGGATCGAATTTGCCCCAGCAAACTCCACCAGGTCCAATGGTTTGGCAGAAAACACCATCATTTGTTAATGGTGCTTGTGCTCCTTGTCTTCAACAGATGCCTAGCTTTCCCATATCACCATCTCATTTGATGAGAGCATCACATATAGACCACCACGTTGGTTCAGCACCGGTTGTTACCGCCTCCCCATGGGACAGAAGACATTCTTATTTGGCAGAGTCCCCTGATTCCTCTGGTTTTCACTTGGGTTCTCTTGGTACTACAGGTTTTCCTGGTACATGGCAATTGCATCCTCCTGAATTTTCTTCTAACAAAATGTTTCCTCATGTTGGCGGGAATGGCTTGGAGTTGTCAACCAATGCTGGGCATAGCTCCCCAAATCAGTTATCACATGTTTTCCCTGGGAGACATCCCATGACCTCATTGTCTAAATTTGATTCTACCAGTGACAGAATGAGAAACTTCTATCACCGTAGAAGCGATGCTAACACTAACAGTGCTGACAAAAAGCAATTTGAACTTGACCTAAGTCGCATATTGAACGGAGAAGACACACGAACAACACTTATGATTAAGAATATTCCCAACAAGTATGTAAATTGTTCTCCTAGCCGTTTTTGACCCCTCCTACATTAGTCTTTTGATTTACAGCAGAAAAATTGCCTTGTTTAAATTTGTCTATTACTCTTTTAGCATTCTTAAATCCTGAATTGTTGCATTAAGATATGGCAAATACTAACTTAAATGCATGTGCTTTGATTCAGGTTGGCTGATTATTATTGGTTGTTTACTTGCCTTTAATAATTTGAAGTGTCATTAGCCTCACAAATTCAAAAACTTTTTCTCCCCTACATTATCATGTCATGCCCATACACATGTCCATGGCTGTGCTTATTGCATATAATTATGTTGGTCAACCAGTTTATTGTAGAGGATGATTTCTTAAGTATTTCTTTGTCTTTTTTTTTTTCGTGTTTTAGGTATACTTCAAAAATGCTTCTTGCTGCCATAGATGAGCAGTGTCGGGGAACTTATGACTTTTTGTATTTGCCAATTGACTTCAAGGCAAGTATTTGTCTCACTAGTTGGTTGTTTTCGTTATAGAAGCAATCCTACTTGTGTTCTCATTTGATTATACAAACAATTGCAGAACAAATGCAATGTTGGCTATGCTTTCATCAACATGACTGATCCTAATCAGATCATTCCCTTCCACAAGGTGATTCAAGAACTTTTATGTAACTGGATTTTGAGTTATTTATCTATGTAATATATTTTTTGGCCAAAATTGATGAAGCTGATAAATTAGCAAAACGTCATGCAGGCTTTTAATGGGAAAAAATGGGAGAAGTTCAACAGTGAAAAGGTGGCTTCACTTGCCTATGCTCGAATCCAGGGAAAAACTGCTCTTATTGCACATTTCCAAAATTCGAGCCTGATGAATGAAGATAAACGTTGCCGCCCTATTCTCTTTCATACCGAGGGCCCAAATGCCGGCGATCCGGTATGATGAAATATTTTTCCCTGTTTAAAAATAGCTTACCTGATAGAAGTAAACTGCACTACCTGATTCCTCGCATACTTCCACTTTCCTTTCACCTTCAAACCAGCTACTGATATCTGTAGTATACCTTTTAGTAGCTTATTGCTTTTGGACAAATTGATATTAACCAATAGGAAAGGCTCTATATGCTATTGGCTGAAACTGATATATAAAATATACTGGTAATTGCATGCGCCTGAAAATGTCAATAAAATGCATAATAATTTAGGAAATCTCTTCTGGTGGTCACTTTCACGGCACAGCATTGACTTCATTTATTCTGCACAGGAGCCTTTCCCCATGGGCACAAATATAAGATTGAGACCTGGAAAATCACGTGCTAGTAGCCCATCGGCTTCGACGAATGGAGAGGAGTCTTCCAGTGGAATAAGTTTTTCAATGGGCTTTTCAAAAAACTCAGACTGACTTTAACTTCAGGCACTAACCTTTCAATGTTCAGCATCTTAATATAATTGATATCACTCCAATATCTGTATATTGGCTTTTTGTTGTTGGAGGGGTTGGAGCTAAAGAGGAAATGGGGCTCCCAATTTTTGCCTATATAGAGAAAACACAAACCCAAGTTTCAGAGGCTGAGGTACATAACCAGAATGAAGTGACTCTCTAAAAATGTAGTACTTTTTTTCTGTATTTTCTTTTTGAATCTTTGCATGCAGTCTTGCTACCACGGCTTAACTCAAGTTTCAATTTTGATTCCACTGTCTGTTTTAAATGTTCATAATGTAATGTAATGTAATTTGTCTTTTGACCACACTGGCGGTAGCTTCCTCATGGGATTTGTCTGTAGGAATTTGTCGCCACACTTATTTGTATCATACTATATTTATTCTGATTTTCTTGTTCTCTCTTGTTCATGTTACTTTTCCTTCTCTCTTTATCCCTCTCGTGTTTCTTTTTTGCCGTTATCTTTTTCATCTAGTGTTAAATCTTAAATTTAGAATTTGAAGGTTATAAAAATTACTTGTATGATCTACGTTGGTGAATAAGAAATTAATTGTAATTTTTGGGGTGAATTATTGTATAGTCCCACACACCATTTAATTACTAAAAAATCCGACAAGTGAGCTATTTGCAACTTATTGTAATTTTTTACATGGATTTTGTTATTGGATGTTACTCAGTTGTCAGACTTTTTTAGTGATTTTATCACTGTACAAAAAATTGGACTGGTTGAACCGGGAACCGGCCAGTGATCCGGTTTGGTTTGATGGTTGAACCGGGAAACCGGTTGAACCGGTCTAAAACCAGTTGAATCGGTCAGAACCGGTAAAAACAATGGTTCAACCAGTTGGACCGGTTTCATTTATATATATATATATATATATATATATATATATATATATATATTTGCTTTTTTTAGGGAAAAATTGGAAGTTAAAAACTCAAATGAAGAGAAAAATAGGTAAAGGAAAAACAAATCTAAAAAAAATGAAGAAGATAATGAAAAAATTTATTTAAAAAGATATAATAATTATAGAAAAGGAGAGATCATTGCATAAGTATAGGCATTATAACTCATATTAATAGATTTTAAGTATTTTTTTTTCTAAAAATCTTTATTTTTATCTATAGAATTTTAAAAATATATTAATATATATTGCTACTAATAAATTATAATATTTTAATATGACCGGTTCAACTATCGGTTAGACTCCGATTGACCCATTAACCCTTAAACCTATACTGTAACCGGTTTATTGCCTGATCCGATTTTTCGTTCCTTAGATTTTATTGTTCATATGAGGATCAGGATGCCCAATGGTTCTCCCTAATTTTGGACTGAGATAAAAGTTTTAGGGCCCATTTATAATCAGACATGTTTGGTAGACTATTTTGGTTGGAAACCATTTTTCGGTAAGAAGCCATTGCCAATCACACGTGGGAAAGGGTAAAAGACAAATTTGTCCCGGTAAAATTTAAATTGAATCCTACACCTGAATCTTCTTCTCTGGGAAATTGCCGCCACATTAGTGACAAAGGTATTAAAATCTGGATCGGGTATTGAATCGGTTGGAGTATTGGATTAAGGGTTAGTGTGTCAGATCGGGATCAAACCGGAGCTAAACCGTTGTCAAACCGGTGAGAAATTGAAGATTTTAGACTTATTAGTATAAAATTCTAAAGAAAAAATATTTAAAAAAAAAAAATTGAAACCATGAATCGGACCGGTCCACCGACCAGTTCCCCGGTTTCCAGGCCAGACCGGCTGGTCCCATCCGGTTTCAAGAACATAGACATTACCACATTATTGTTCCTCCGAAAGCCCTCATGAACTTCGACAACTTCCATGACTGTATTTTTCACCGTTTTGATCGATGGTGCTCATCCACCTCGGATACCTATGCCTGTGCTTCTCCACCTTCTCAATTGGCCACACTTCTTTCTCTGCTCAACGTTGACGAATTTATGTTCCATTTACTTTCACTGTTTTAGTCGACGCTTTCAATGGTAGAAATGAGGAGAGAGGTTTTCTGAGTTGCATCTTCTTATGTTGAGCTTCGTTTATGGTTTGTATCAAAGGATTTGATTTAAATGCACCAAATTCGTTTGACGAGAGTTCTTCTCCCTTGCGAATCCACAAAGGAGTACAAAGAGGATGGAAGCTTATGTTGTGGCAGTGGGAGCACACTTATCTAGTTCCGTAACTAGTTAAAGTACAATGTGGTGTGCCCATCATTATAATGAGCATAAGTGCATGTTTGGATTAGCTTTTGGAAAATAATTTTTACGATTTATGAGATAAGTATGTGAGAGGAGTTTTGTCTCGATATGTAGAAAAGGGCTTCTGAAACCATGGTTTTCTTATTTCCCAAACACTCCTTAAATGTGCTTATCGCCATCTACGCCATTAGATTAATATTGAACGATCTAGATTTAATTTAAGTTTTATATTTTAAATAAAATTTTATTTTCATACATATAAAATTTAAAATAAAGATAATCTTTATAACTATCACTCCTCATAAAAATAACTTTATCATTCGAAAAACCACAAAATAAAAATTTTAAATTTGAACCATTCAAAATATGAATTTAAACAGTTGAAATCTCATTACAGTAATGAGAAATTAGGTGCTCATCAATGCGGACTTAATACAATATCAACATTTTCCTTGTTTTAATCAAGTTGATTTTATCTTCTATTGATTCGGAATCTTGATTAGTCAAAATAATTAATGGATTGATGGCACATGAATTTTCGAGTAGATGCAAGAGAGATGCGATTTGGAGAAATTATTCGAACCAAGTATCCATTTGTGCCTGCCATCCTTGCGTAGTGGCGTGCTAGTCTTCTTTGTATCATTTCAATTTTATCAGTTATCCTGAAGGGACTTTACCCCTATCTATTCAAAGAGGGGGAAAAAAAAGCAAAACGAACGGATGGAGGATAAAATGATCTTTTCACATTTAGAATTAATCTGACTTGGGTTTTATGGGATTTTAATGTAATTTGATGATTTCAACAAATCTATCTATAATTATTTCTCTTCTTTAAGACTTGCGTGTCATCCAAAAAAAAAAAATATAAAGACTAAACTAAAAATTTGATAAAAATATCGCAACCTAGAGTGAGTTAAACCAATAAAAATATATCCACATAACAAAGGAAAAATTGCCCATAAATATTTTTTGGGTAAATTAATTATTAAATGCTATCTTGAAAGATCTGTGTTGCACTTAACGGAAGATATCTTGCATAAAAGGAAAGATATGTTGCACAAAATAGAAGATTGTTTGCATATTCATAGGAAAGATTTTTAAACACATGAAAGATTGTTTGAATACAACGAAAGATCTTTTATACATACAGAAGATTATTTATAAGCCAGATAACAATTGACAACTAATTTACATAAAAGGTATTCATGGGCCATTTTCCTATAATAAATTAAAAAATGAGCAGAGCCCACTAGCATCGAAAAAAGCGAGTGATGGCGCTAATGGGCGGCCCATTAGCGTGAGCTGGCGCCTAATTTCTGTTGTTGGGGCTTAACTCTTGCGCCCGCTTTGTTTTCGTATTTTTTTTTTCGGTGTGTAATATATATTATAAAAGAACTAACAAAGTGGAATATCAACCCAAAAGAAAAATGGCGCCACTAATAAAAATTCGTAATGGCGCGCGCCTCCTGCGATTCATTCTTCTGCGTCGAATTTGATAACCGCGATTAGTTTTCCAGAGAGAGAGAAGCAAATGACACCGAGTATGGAAGATCAGGAGGGGGCATTGGTGGCTTTGATCAATCACCGCACCAGCGAAGTTCAACATCTCCGTCGACGTATTTCTTATTACACATCTAAGGTCTCCGATTTACCATTTCTTCAGTTTTCCCTTCTCGCTTTCTTCCTGTCAGATGAATAAACTACCCTATAGGGTTTTCCTCTGTTTTTTTCTTCTTATCAGTGCTGACTTCTGTTTTGCTTAATTCGAACACACTGCACTGGTGAAATGAGTCTTACAAATTCTACTGTGTGTTGGAACTTCTATAGATATGCATAGCACCAATAAGTGATGTATATAATTGTATGTATCGCAATTATTTTTTTGTTTGTTTGATCTACTTGGCAACTTGGCCATGAAAATTAGCGGCTGATTAAACTTTTGGGAAAGATGTGCAGCTAGAGGAAGCGGAAAAAAGGTTGAAAGACTCTGAATCTCAACTGGCTCGCCTTCGAGGGCAAGCTAATGTGGCAGCATCTAGAAGTTGTGTGGATGATAAAACAAAAATTGTGAAGCTGGAACCAAACAGCCCCATCCATATAAATGACGGTCCTCCCGTAGCGCATAATAATCGTAAACCAAAACTTCTTATTCCTGATGTAATCCCACCATCTTCCCAAAATATACAATTGCAAGGGACTCCGGAGAAAGCTTCAATAAATACTGATTCTGAATCCAGTCCATCACTCTCCAGTCGCGCAACTATTGTTGCTAAAGTAAAAGAGGAAAAGTCTCAAGAAGTTTCTACAGACGAGGAAGTAAAGGACATCAAGTATAGAGGCACAAAAAGGAAGCTTGGTAAAAGATTCATTTCTGTTAGTTTTTATTGCTACTTTTGATGCTTTTGTCGACTTTATGCAGGCTATTTTTTTCCTCTTCATTTCAATATTGATGTTGGTTGATACTGAGTTTCACAAGAAATTTCTTTGATTTTCAGAGCATAAAGAACACGATGAATTGATTCCTCTAATAGGTAGCAGTACATCACCACGCTTAGTAGACTGTAAATCAAGCAGCCTTATCCCAAGTCAACACAAGAGGAAGTTGCGTAGTCTTGCTTTGTGTCCCGTGAATGATCATCTTTTTGCAACCAGGTGATGAAATTGTTTGATTTATAATTTTCCATGACAATTGTGTATAAGCAATTTATCAAAACTTTGAAGTTGACTCATGTCAAATGTTTCAAAGTGGATTACCTTTTCAATTTATTCCCTACTCCCACATTTGATTGCGGCAGGTTTGATCGCTAAGGTTTACTTTTGTCAACATGTGTGATGGGTTCTAAGTTCTAACTAGGCTTTTAGTTTCCAAGTGATGCTTCTGGAGTCACCACTCACTACCATGACTTTTAACTTTATTAGAAACAATAGCTAGGTAAACTTATGTGACATAGAAATCATAGAATGCTTTGGTTGCAAACTTTATATGAAAGTATGGGTTTTTCTTTTTGGATGTGATAGCTCTTTTTATCCTTAGGTCTCATGTAAATATAAATAAAGTTTAAGGCGTTCTATTTCCCCCAAAATGGTGTCTGATTTTTGGTATTTTTGGGAATACTTGCAGTGCTTTGGATGGAGTGGTTAAGTTGTGGCGCATTCAGTCTAAAGGGTATGGCTTATAATTTATTTATCTTTCATTTTGTAGGTCTCTTAGTGTGTCCTGTATTTTAGTTGAATCTTAGCTTTATAACGTCAATTAATATATGATCTCAAGTTGTATGATTAACATATGCATCAATAAGTCAAATGAATGGTAAGGTTTGACAAATGACAGCGTTTTTAGTTATTAAAATGCTTTTATGGATACATTTTTTGTAGAAGTTGGATTTTGTTACCCGGCTTATGAAAAGTTTCTTTAGCCATCTACATATGGGCATTGACTAAAATATTCTCTTTGGAGTCATTATAGGGACTTTTGATTTCTTTGTTCTGAGTGACAGTTTTTTCGTCACAATAAATGAAGTTTTGCATAAGTAATTGATGATTTAGTACTTCTAAGTTCTAAATATTTTAAAAATCATACACGTGTTTCATGTTTTTTTCTCCATCTTAAATTGTAGATCAGGAGTGTCTTTGCTTAGCTCTACTGATTGTGTATCCCCAGAACAGAGGAGATGGCCAGAAGATATAGCTTGGCATCCGGATGGAAGTAGCCTGTATTCAGTTTATACTGCTGATGCGGGAGAATCTCAAATATCAGTTATAAATCTGAACAGAAGAAAAGCGGTAAGGCTTATTATCAATATTTAATACTGACAGAAGCAACATGGCCTGAAAATCGTACTTTGGAATCTGGTTAACTGATTGAAATCTATATTATATTTGTGTTTCCTTTTTTGGTCAGAGAGAATGTGTGAATTTCTTAGAGGACAAGCCTCATTCTAAAGGTGTCATAAATAGCATTGTTTTTATGCCCTGGGAAGATACCTGCTTTGTGACTGGAGGATCTGACCATGCTGTTATACTTTGGAGTGAGGATAGTGAGAAAATATGGAAGCCAAAAACATTGCACAAAAATCTCCATTCATCTGCTGTCATGGGAGTCGCCGGTATGCAGCAGAAACAAATCGTATTGTCTGCTGGTGCAGACAAAAGAATATTTGGGTTTGACACTCATGTGGGAAGAGAATATTTCAAGCATCAGATTGATAATAAATGCATGAGTGTGCTGCCAAATCCATCTGACTTCAATTTATTCATGGTTCAAACAGGGTAAGAGTCATTATTCTGCAACTTTCTTTTGAGTCTGCTTTTTTAATCAGTTACTCTTAGATTCCCCCCCCCCCCCCACATACTCTACCATCCTATAGCCAAATTCTTCACGTTCTTGTTCGTCTTGAATGCTTGTCTAATGCATTATAGAATCTATAAGTATGCTAATTTGAGATCTCCAAGACAAGATGTAGTCCAGAACCCAGAACTTTTAAACATCAGAGGAAATATTTGCACTGGCTAAGTGTTGTAAAACTACATCCATTTCCATACCAGTCATTGTTGTTCCTTTGATGAGATGAATGCTATAATTACATAAACTGACATGGTATTGTGCTCTTAAGGGTTATAACAAGATAGATTGGGTTCGATTACTCCCAACCAGTAAAACTGTCTTTGAGGAGCTTCAAACCCAAGATCGTTTCTTGGATTTGAGTGTCCAGAAAGTTTTGTTTGTCCTGTTAGTTCTAAATTCTAATGGAAAGATATTACTAAACATGTTTTCTTTTTCTTTTTCTGTTTTTTTTGGCTTTGCCCTCAGGACTCCAGAGAAGCAGCTTCGTTTATTTGATATGAGATCAAGAACGACAGAGCTACATGCTTTTGGATGGAAGCAAGAAAGCAGTGAATCTCAATCAGCTCTGATAAATCAGACATGGTCTCCTGATGGTCTGTACATAACATCTGGTTCAGCAGATCCGGTTATTCACATTTTTGATATTAGGTATAATGCTCACAAGCCATCACAGTCAATATCAGCTCATCAGAAACGAGTCTTTAAAGCTGTGTGGCTCAAGTCTCTTCCAGTTCTTATCTCCATATCATCTGATTTGAATATCGGATTACACAAGATTAAGTGATCCATCATCTTGGCCCTCCACTAATCATAGTCATGAAGCTTTTTGTGGTGATTTTGAATGAGATTAATATTGTGGGCTAGGACTCGAAAACGCCAGACTTGAGAGTAAAGGAAATATTTTGCGGAAAGTCTCAATTTAAATTGGGCGAGCAATTTTCTTCGCTCATTAGCCTTTTGTTTTATTTTCTTTTCCCCCCTATCTTGTTTCAACTAGTTGATATAACATGACAATTAAAAAGAGTAGCTCCAATTTAGTGAAAAGTTAGTAAAAGTGATCCAAGTAATCTTCTAACTGGGGTAACGAGCTTTTTCTTTTTGCAGCAATTAGCATCCTAAAATATTGCAGCTGCTGGATAATATATTTTTTTTCTTGTGCACTCATCATACCATTTACAAAGAGTTTTAACTCATCCTCACGTCATGCTCAATAAACTCTTAAAATTGAGGTTTGATGTCAGTTGAGCTATAAGACCCAGATTAATATGCTAGTTTTTTAAAATGTGTTGTTAACATTTGCAATATTAATATTTAATATTTTTAAAACTAACAGCAATAATATTAGAGGTGGAAAAGTATAAAAATTAATCCCGCGTGGTATAAATAAAAATGCACTTGTCATATAGAACCCAAGATGATTTAACATATCTGATCTGATATGTGGTTTGTGTGGAAGACTAATGCTGAGTCGTTGTTCTGGGAGTTATGTTTAGCTGGCTATAGTGTGAATTTATTCTTGAAATTCCGTAATGTTGTATATTACACATCGAGACTTTTAAAATGAGCACACCACTTTCAAGATTTTGGAGGATTAAAACTGTTCCCAGAATTCTTCACTTCCTGTGGAGGTGCTGCAATAATGCCGTAGCTACTAAAAATGCTCTCTTCTTTCGACATAGCTCTGTTAACCCCCTTTGTCCTATCTGTCTGACCGAACCTGAGACTCTCGAACATCTCTTCTTCTTCTGCCCTTGGGTTAGAGGGGTCTGGTTTGGCAGTATAATAACCATGCGTGTTGATCAGCATAACACAAGCTCCTTTATGTCCGGGTTCTCTGAGTTGCTGTGTACGAATGAAGAACTATCTCAGGAGGGTATAACACTAGTTGTGTGGCTATTATGGTTTATATGGAAGGAAAGGAACGAATCAGTTTTCCATCACAAAGTCCCGAATCCAAAATCTGTCATTGAATGTACTTCGAGGGTAGTAAATGAATTTCTCCAGGCGTATTCAACGCAAACACCTCTAACACAGGAAATCTCCATCAGTCACCCTGTTCGTTGGCAAGCTCCACCTGGAGAATGGCTAAAGATAGATTGTGATGGATCCTTTCAACCCAAGGATAAATCTGCTGCTATCGGTCTGGTATGCCGCGACATGGAAGGAGCTTTTATCCGGGGCTTTGGAGAACTGGTTCAAGCTGATACTCCCTACTTAACTGAATTGTTAGCCGTCAGGAAAGCTGTATTGCTTAGTCTGGAACTTAATATACCAAAAGTGTCCATCGAAACTGATAACCTGGATCTGTTTACATGTCTATCCTCAGGCAACTTCTCACGGAGTGAATGGCGTGGTCTCCACTACCTGGAAGAAACTTTAGAAGCAGCAAAATCACGTTCGGGTCTATCCTTTTCCTTCATTACTCAAGAAGGAAATGCTGCTGCTGATCACAGTACCAGCACCTTTTATGCTGTCAATATTATCGCGTGATGTTGCTGAAGCTAGAGTCTCCTCTTCTAGTTGTGGAAAGGAACACGGAGAACGTGATCGTGAAGGGATTGGATGAAAGCAGGGCCTCGAAACGACTTTATTAATTGTTTTGTTTGTTTACTTTCAACTTTTTGACTTTGTGTTATAGTCGGACTACTTTTGTTATTATCCCTTTCGTCGAATTTAATGAAAATGAAATATTCCAGGTCAAAAAACAAAAAAAACAGATAAATTGAGTAAGAAGGTGGATGTTATATTAAAGACAACAATTCGTATTTCATTTTTTTTAATGTATAGATTAAAAGATATGATTTTTAAGGGTTGGATTAGAAGAAAATTCTACTGTCTTATTTTTAGATTTGACTTGTCTTGTTTTCTTTTCCTATTCACATCCTTTACCTCAAAATTACACCATTTTGGGTAATATAAAGGAGGATGAGCACCTTTTTTTTTTTTTTTTAAAAATACATTCACTATCATAAATTAATTTTTAATACACTCATCATCCTAAAATATTTTTATATTAACATTCAGTATCTTTTAAAATAATTTTAAGTGCAATTTGCCTTTAAGTATTTTTCTCAATCACTCAGAAAATACTTTATAATGTTGGATGCATTAAAAATCACTTTCACGATATTGTGTAATACCTCGAATTTTGGTATAGGAGGTTTGAGAATAAATTTAAATTAAGTGAACTGCTAAGTTCTGGTTTAGTAAGTGTCTCAAATTTATTTCTAATGTTTCTTATATCTTTAAGGTATTAAAGGGAATAAAATAGTGAATTAAAGAGTAGGGGAAATTTATATATACAAAAATAGAGTTTATCGAAGTTGCAAGTTCTTGTCGTTTCATTGCTTCTAGTTAGGCATTGTTGTTGTGTAATGCATTTTGTGATCAAATGATGAGCAAAAATTATGAATTTTTATAGAATGAAAGTAGACATCCTAAGCTTTAAATTGATGGATATATGAATCATTTGAAACTATATACAAGGAGTTATGAATTTTTGAATTTAGCCCAGAAAATCTGGAAAGTGTTTGCAGCAACGTTCAAACAATTTAATTCTGGGAATTTTGTGCTTCTAGTTGGCAAAAGACTATGTTTTTCCTTGAAACTAGACTCAATAAGGATTCTATAGCCTTTGGAATAACTCCAATATGAATATACGATATCTACAAATTTAATTATGATTTTTTAAAGTTTGGACAAAAAATCTGACGGAAAATCCAAAAATTGGAAATTGGAAATTATGATATAAGCAAGGATGAAGATGACATAGACATAAAGTGATAAAAGTTAATCTTCATCTTTCTCATGCCATTTCTGTCGTCCACTATAGCCAAAAGAGAGAGAGAAGAGTTAAGAGAGTTTAGAGAGAGAAAGAGAAGAGAACTCACTAGGTAAGCCAATTTCTCCGATTATTTTGTTCCTAATACATATAACTCCACTTCTAAGCTACTCTTCTATGTATTTCAAGATTTTTGAAGCACAAAATCTCTTGTTAATAAGTTAGGGTTTTCAGCCACTTTACAGAAAAGCTAGAGAGAGCTGGAGGTAACTTACGAAACTTCAATCTTTGATTGTTATGGCTGCTGTAAACAATTTAATCGTTGAAATTTCACCATATTGTCTTTAGTTTTAAATTTTGAAATTGAGACGGGGGTTATGCTGCCAAAATTTAGTTTAAATGGTAGTTGTAACCTAATTAAATAGTTAATACAGTGGTTAGGAGTAGAAATGAACACGTCTGCGGAGCCAGAATAGAAAAACCCTAATTTTTCTTGGAGTATTGTTCAATTCGGCCAGAGCTAGAAATAAGGCTTAGATTTGGATTTTTGATATTCTGATAATTTCATTGTGTTTAGGAGGGAAAATTAGATGGGGTTATAGTTGGTCACTTTTTCAGAAAAGCCCGAAAAAGCATAATTACGAAAACGCTTCTAAAACCCTGAAATAGGGGATGCAACGGGAAATTTTGTCTTTTGGCAGTGAGTTTGGAAATGAATTCTTTAGGGGAAAATATGTCAGAATAGCCCATGTCAAAATTTTGGAAAAAAAACAGCCGGATCGGGTACAGCGGGGCCGGGCAAGGTCCCCGTGGGCATTTTGGTCATTTTACAATATAGACTCATATTACCACTAGAAACACTTAAAAGTGTCTAAATGGTACATTTGGAATTGTAGGACTAAGTTGAGAGTCTGAGTTGCTGGCACGCATTACAAGGCACGAAGTTCACGAAGCCTATTTTGGGATAAAAAAGGATTAAGGTAGGAAACTTACCTCTCCTACATGTATTTGATATTTGTGCTGGTGTATTAATGCATGTTATTGCTTTGCTTGATTATGTGATACATAAATGAATGATTGAAGCTATGTTTCTATTTATGCTATGGCCATAAGTATGTTGTTTGAAACATTGAGCATGCAGATATGTCATTGTGTTAGCATGGGTTATGTAATGTAATCATGTTATACATTAAGCACTTATCTTACATACATATTGGTACTATTTTCTTACTGAGATTCTCTCAAATCTCACATTCCCCTACCAACAATTTAGACAGGTGAATATGGAAGGTATGCAGAGATAAGAAAGGGAACTATACGAGAGGATTGCAATGATGGAACAAAGATGAGAAAGTGTCTCCTTTTCACTGGGATGGATTTAGACACCTAAGTAATCCTGTGTGGCTACATTATTTGTAATTATTACATACCATTCATGTGGGAAATTCTGTAATCAAATATTCATTATCAGTGTATTTACGTTATTCCTGTGTTGTCTACCAAAGTGCGCATTACTACTCTAAGTAATATCAAGGAAAAGGGGTATATAAGTCGAGGTCTTATATATTGTGTGTTATTGTAAAATATTTAAGAGTGGTGACTGATGAGTGCTAGATATTGAGTGATACTAAAAGTACTCTAGGTTAATAAATATATTAAAAATTAATTTAGAACATTACTGAAAAATATTTTGGAAGGTTGACTACTTTCTTTTTTTTAAAAAAACGCTCATCCTCCCTTATTTTATCCAAAACAGTGTGATTTTGAGCTAAAAGAACGAGAATTGAGAGCAAATGGAAAAGAAGAGGTGAGAAGCCGGTTACGTGATTTAGAAGCAAACGGGTATTAAATGAGCGCAGTCTTAATTTTCCTCCCAACAAAAGCCTTTCAAGAGCTAATTTGTCGTGACGTGAGTAGTGCTTTGCGCAGCAGTCCAATCTGAATTCTTGAAAGGGTCGAAGCGAAATCGCAATTACTGAGTCGGAGTGGATTTGCACGCAGTGAACTGCTTCGTGATGTATTCGTCCCAAAGAATGCCATATCGCCGGTACCATTTCTGTCCCTTCTAAAACACCATTCCATTTTCATTATAGCAGACAATTCTAACCATTATTCTCTGTTAAGCCTGCCAGTCTGAAACCCTTGATCACTTGTCGTCACATTCTTTGCTTTTTGGTCACTGATTATTTCAAGAACTCGAGATCACTGGGTCAGTTTGTCTTAGTGTTAGGAAAGTCACATTTCATGGGTTTTTCTTTTCTCTCCCATTTTGAAATTTATGTTTGGGTTGATCCTTACTGCTTATCGGAAATCTGGGGCATCGTACGATTCATGGATTACCACATTAATCGTTTTGATTGTGTTAGTACACTCGTTATCTTTAGATTGACTTTCTTGGGAGTCAAGACAGAGTAAATCAAAGGTGACATGCATGAGAATCGCACATGAACATGAAGGTCTTTGTTATAAGAAACATGCTTTCATGGGTAATGTACTCGTAATTTTGTGTTGGTATGACAGATCTGGCATAATCTTTTTGGCCAATGGATATGGCATAATTTGTGTGTGATTCTAGACCTAATTACATTCTTGATATCTAGTCTCTTGATATTCAATTTCTTTCTATTGTTTATCCTTGCTTACGACAATGACATTTTCTGATTTTAATAAAAGGTCACGGGGATATCTCCCATGATTTCCCCCCTTATTGACAGTGAATGCTTTCGCTTATTTCTCCTCGCCCTGTTTGTGATCCTGTTGCTATCTCATGCAGAGATTCAATGCCTGAGAGGGTGAATGCCTTGAACAACCAGGAAGAACTTGCTGGCTTTATGTTAATGTTTGATCATTTAAAAATGCCAGTATGCTTTCAATTCGGAGTTCTTGATCTCCCTGAATTGAGAATGGAAGTTCTAAAGAAAATACGGCCTGGCATGTACCTTTTCTTCTATGATATCCTTGCTATGTTTCTCTATGGTATATATACAACAACCTCTAGTGTGAAGCTACGGATGGAAGAATCGGCTTCTGGTCAAAAATTCTCAGCCCAGGTGAAGCTTTTAGCCATCGCTTACACATACCACACATGGACACACGTATATACGTGTCCGTTTATATATATATATATATATATGGTGCAACCTAATTGAACCTGTCCTCAGTTTTTTAAGGGAAAAATGCCCAACCACCTATGAAAAATGGTATTTTCTGGTGTAGTAGATAATTGAAATAATTCTGGTAGCATCAGTCAGATAGGACATATGTTTGCAGCATAATTTGTGTTTTCTATGAGAGGCCAACATAATTGTCTAATCCCATGTTGCTCCTAATTGCAAAGTTTGGATTATGACATCATAACATAACATCATGACGTTTCATAACAATTTTGTGCAGGTAGAATTTCAGCTTCTTCAGGACTATGTTCACTTGACAGGAAGGGGCATTAAGCATGTGATTCAAGATAATTTCCATAAAGACGGTCAAAAATTCAGTCCTGAACTCAATCTTGGACAAGTAAGCTTTATCATAATCTCTTGGTAATTAATGCAACCAGAATTATGTCGTTTTCTAATTTTTCTCATCCTTTTTAATGTTAAACAAAAAATTATGTTTACTATAGTTGAAGTTTGTTGTTGTGGTGCAGGTAAAAAGTCTATTATCGATGTTTATTTCGGATCCGATCAACAAGCTAATTAGTAAGCCAACTTCAGCCCCGGAACTGTCCATGCATTACCAAACTTCAAAGAGCCAGCTTCATCTCCCAGCACGGCCTCTTGTTGTGCAGAATACTTGTCCAGCTGGTAATAGTGCTAGTTTTGGTGAATCAGTGCCAGAACCTCAACCTACATATCAGAATATGCCATATCAATACTGTCAACCTAAACATCGCTCCTTGATAAATATGGGTGACACCATTTATGGTCCATCGTCGCAAAGTTCTCTGCTTGCACATCAGATACACTTAAGCCCGCAAACTAACCCTTCTTTCTCCTTGTTAAGTTTTGCTGGCATCTATGATGAACCACTGGCAGATCCTCAACATACATATATCCTAAATCCACAGTCTAATTTTCATTCATCAACGGTGAATATGAGCAGCAGTCAGGCTCAGTCAATATCAGATCCTCAATATGTGAATCAGAATGTTCTAAATCCACAACCAAATTTTAATCCCTACGTGGATGTGGGCTATGCCAATCCTAGTATGCAGTCACAGGCCTCAACATCATCAAGTGTTCCATATTATTCTGATCAAACTGGGTACGAATACATTCGTGAAGATGTCACCTCCTCTGCTTATCCGTATCAAGGGTAAATCTCAACTTTCGTGTTAGAAACTTTGTTTAGATCCTTGATGCTGAGGTCAAAGTTCTGATTATTTACCCTGGAATGAAGCAGCTTGCATTTGAGAAGTATTTTTTTTAACTTGAAACAATGGCATTTTTTTCCAGTGGGGCCTCCTTAAATTACCAGCTGAATATCTTTGCATTTTATATATTTTTTGTATCTTCTAGGAAACAGAGATGCTTTGCATTAGCTGAAGCTGGGTTGTTTAAAACTCTTTGGTGGACAAATCATTGAATTGTCCACCCTACATTCCTTAAAAAAAAACGTGTGAATTTGATTTAAAGATTCAAATCTAAATCTGTTTGCTGAGTTAGCATATGTCAAATATACAGGCCCATAGAAATGTTCTAATTTCATGTTGACCAGTCTCTACTGTAATAAAACTGTGGTGATTAAATTGTCTGTTCCAGTGTATTTGCTGGCACAAGTTCTGAAGCGGCTGAAGGGATAATGCATGGTGATCAAAATCAACAGACTGGTATAGGAAATGAGTGCTATGGATCCTCCTTGCAGGCGTGGACAGATATTAACCATCAACAGTAGTATGCTGTTTAACACAAACTGTGCTCAGATTTCTCAATCACATACCAAATACTGACGGATTCTTTGTCTGGGAGTTCTGGATGCTTTGTGTATGTACATATGCAGGGGCTTATTGGAGTTGCTCAATGTAGATCTTCAAAGTACAGGCCTTATAGTTACCTAATCTGTTGTTGGTGAATGGAAATATTTCAGGTGCGGGATAATATATATATATTTTGGTCATAACTCTCGTCATCCTTAATAAACTCTCAAAATTGGTGTTTGAGGTGTGTTAAACTTAAGAGCCCGATTAATATGCTAGCGTTTAAAATGTTTGGTTGGCCTTTGCAATTTTAATTTATTAATTAGACTAAAAGTATCAAGATCAGAAATGTAAAAAGTCATTTTATAAAATATAAAAATAAAATAAAATAAAAATGCTCTTTAGGATGATTAAAGATATATGATATGTTGTCGGTGTGGAATTCTATAATCTAATGCCCCTCACCTATTGCCTCTTAAATTTTCCTATCTTTCCAAATATTTTTTTCTTGTTTCTTTTTATCACAACTTTTTAGTCATAAGCCAGCTCTTTATCAACTGGACCAACCTAAGTTTTTTAGTGAATTAATTCTTAAAATTTTTAATTCCTGAAATTTCATAATGTTATGTTGCACATTCAGACTTTTAAATGACTTATATTTCATAACTTTTAGATGTGTAGATTAAAAGATATTATTTTTAAAAGGGGGTTAGAATTTTGAAATTTCATGAGAAAATATCAATGTTCTGTTTTTATATGTTTGAGTTGGCGTTGTAAAAGCGCGTTTATGTAAATCGAGATAAAATTTTTTTCACCTATTTACCTTATACATTGTAAGTGTGTTTGGAATGGCGGTAAAAAAAATGACTTATTATGATTCTGATTTATTAAAAATGACTTAATAAAAAAGTCAATTTTTGTAATATGATTTATGTTTGGATGAACGACTGAATAAGTGATTTTTAATAAGTAAACTTATTTGAATTGACGATTGTATAAATGTTTTTTTAAAAGTAAAAACTTATGTTAATTATAAGAAAACAAGATATTTAAAATTAAAAATAAGTGGAAAAAGTGAAGTTAGAAAATGTGATGCCAAAATATATAATTTCACGAAAAAATATTATATATAACCTCTAAAGTAATTTAATTAATTTCTTTAATTTCTAAAAAAAAATCAAGGGTTAATATAACTTTTGGTCCCTGATGTTTAGTCCAATTTTGATTTTGGTCCCTCAAGTTTGAAATCGGTGGTTTTGATCCCTTAAGTTTGAAATCGGTAGTTTTGGTCCCTGAAGTTTCACCCGATTTTAGTTTTGGTCCCTCAAGTTTGAAAAGGACTTGGTTTTTTTCCGGGTCGGGTCGGGTTTCAAAAACGGGTCGCCAAGTCCTTTTCAAACTTGAGGGACTAAAATCAAAATCGGGTGAAACTTCAGGGACCAAAACCACCGATTTCAAACTTGAGGGACGAAAACCAAAATTGGGTGAAACTTCAGGGACCTAAACCACCGATTTCAAACTTGAGGGACCAAAACCAAAATTGGGTGAAACTTCAGGGACCTAAACCACCGATTTCAAACTTGAGGGACCAAAACCAAAATTTGATCAAACTTTAGGGACCAAAAGTTATATTAAGAGGGAATATTTTATATTCATCAATCAGATAACCTTGCTCCCACCGACCCACGTCCTAATCAATTTTTAAATATTTATTTCTCACAGCTATGTGGATGTGACGGAACATGGCCCGAATTTATTTTGCGGCAAAAATGTCACGCCCTTATCTTAATTTCACCTTTACCAGAGTATTCACGGAAAACGATATGCGGTTCGGTGGACAACACAGGAATAACATAACTATACTAATAATATGTACATGATTACGGAAATTCCCCTCAGGGATTCGTACCTGATAATTACAATTAGTGTAGCCGCACAGGGCTACTTGGGTGTCTAAATTCATCCTAGTGAAATGGAGACTTCTTCCCGTCTTCGTTCCACTACTGTAATCCCCTCGTACAGTTCTCTGCATTGTTGTTTGCATAACTTCTGTCGTCTCCTATCTAAATTGTTGGTAGGGGAGGGTGAGATTCGAGAGAATCTCAGTAGGAAATAGATACCATAATGCATGCATGATTAATGTTGTGTATGACATGTTAGCTTTATCTAGATGTATGCCTCATAATGACATTTCTGCATTCTCAATGTTTCATACAACAAGACTATGGCCACAGCGAAGATAGAAACAGAGCTTCATTTATTCAAATATGCTCTACACAATCAAGTAAAGCAATCACATACATCATTACACAAGCAAAGATATCAAATACATACAAGTAAGGTAAGTCCCCTACCTTAACCCGTTTCCGCCTCGAAATGCGTGCCTTGATCTACGTACAAACAGCTCGGGGCTCCATATTCGATCCTACAATGTCAAATGTACTATTTAGACACTTCCATAGCATTTCTGGGGGTTATATGAGTCTATCTTAAAAAATTACTAAAATACCCCTGGGGACCCGGCCCCATTGTACCCGGTTCGGCTGTACTTTTCTCGAAATTCTAACCTGGGCTATCCTGACATATTTTTGCCCAAGGAATCCATTTCCGGACTTGGAATTACCAAATTCACTGCCAAAAGACGAAATTGCCCTTGACAGCCCTTATTTCAGTGTTTTAGGGGCATTTTAGTAATTATGCTTTCTCGGCCTTTTCCGAAAAAGTGTCCAACTGTAACCCCACCTAATTTTCGCTCCTGAACTCAATGGAACCATCAAATCATTGAAAATCCAACTCTAAGACCCATTTACAATGCTGACCGAAATATATATGTTTTAAGGGGAAAATTGGGGTTTTTTAGTTTCGGCTCTGTAAACACGTTCCTTTCTACTCCTAACCACTTTATTGACTATTCCATTAAGTTAAAACTACCATTTAGTACCAATTTGGGCAGCATAACAGCCCCACATACCCATTTCCAAAAATTAAAACCAATGGCAATTCGGCGAAATTTCACCGATTAAATTGCCCATAGCAGCCAGAATAGTAAATATACAAGAGTTTGGAAGTTACCTCAAGCTCCCACTAGCTTTTTCTCAAAGTGGCTGAAAACCCTAACTTCAAAACTCCAAGATTTGTGCTTCAAATACCTTACATCACATAGAAGAGAGGCTTAGGAGAAGGATTATACACGTAAGGTATGAATTCACTGGAGAAATCGACCTATCTTGTGAGATTTCTCCTTCCTTCTCTCTATTTTTCTCTCAACTCCTCTCTCTATTTTCTGCATAAAGAACGTCATTTTTGGTGCTGAGGGAAGAAGAAGAAGATTTTAATAATATGTCCCCGTTTAATTAACTAATTTTTCCAATTTTCGGATTTTTGTAAAATTCTGGCAGATTTCTGCCCAAACTTTGTAAAATCATAACTAATTCTAGAAAAATCAAATTAGAGTGATTCCAAAGCCTATAGAACCCTTATTGAGTCTAGTTTCAAGGAAAAATATAGATTTTTGCTTTCTGGAATCAAAAAATTCCCAGAATTTCAATCTTTACATATTGTTCTAGAAAATTTCCAGTTTTTCTGTGCTGACTTCAAAAATTCATATCTTTTTGTATGTAGCTCTAATTAATTCACATGACCTATTAAATTAAAGCTTAGGAGGTCTACTTTCATCCTATAAAATTTCATAATTTTTGATCATCATTTGGGCATTCAAAATCACATGACAAGCTCACTACCTCATAGGCAATTTCACCGAAAACATAATTATATTCTCCAAAATTCACCATTTTACTTTCTTAATACCCCAAAGATATAAAAATCATTAGGGGATAAATTTGGGCTCCTGCTAAATTGGGGCTTAGTAGTCCACTTAATTTAAGCTTATTCTCATGCCTTAAATCCCAAATTTCAGAGTATTACAAAAAAAAAAAAAAAAAAGCTCATGCACTTTTTCAAAAATAAATAACTTGATGGGGCTTATTTAAAAAGCCTGTTTTACGGGCTTGTATTTTCTTACAAAAAGCTCAGGCAAACAATCAATGAGAGTTGGCCCAAGTGGTAAACGGCTTGATTCTGTTTAAGTAAGGTCTCGGGTTCGAGCCTTGTATATGCAGAAAATTCCTATGGAGAGACTCTCTCACCATAGCCAAATGCGCGACGCGGGTTGGATCTGGATATAGTCGGAGTAAAACTTCAGTGAACCGAGTGAGGAAAAAAAAAAACTCAGCCAAACACTCTTCAATTGAGTTACGTTTTATTTCAGGTTTATTGAGCAAAAACGGATTTATTATTCTCAAATAAACCAAACCAAACACTCACTAAATCACATGAAAAGAATAATTTCTACCAACCAGATATGATTTTGCCTTTTCTTTTCTGGACCCAACGGGATACGGGTAATAAGTGAGCACGGTCTTAAATTTTCCTTCCAACAAAAGCCTTTTCAAGAGCTAATTTGTCGTGACGTGAGTTAGTGCTTTGCGCGGCAGTTCCAGAAAAATTGGCGAGAAAATGAAGAGCCGCGCGGCTGAAACTTGAAATGGAAGGGTCGAAGCAAAATCTCAGTTACTGAGTCGGTGGGGATTTACACGCAGTGAACTTCTTCCTGATGTATTATTCCCAAAGAATGCTATATCGCCGGTACTATTTCTTTCCCTTCTAAAAGGCCATTTTCTTTTCATTTTAGTATACGATTTTAACTATTATTCTTTCCATATGCCTGCCTGAAACCCTTGATCTCTTGTCGTCATATTCTTTGCTTTGGTCACTGATTATTTCAAGGACGCGAGATGACTACGTCAGTTTGTGTGTGTTGGGAAAGTCACATTTCATGGGTGTTTCCTTTCTCCCATTTTGAAATTTATGCTTGGCTTGATCCATATTGCTTGTTGGGATTCTAGGGCATCATAGGATTCAAGGATTTCCACACTAATCGTTCTGATTTTGTTTCGTACGTTGTTATCAGTATTTTGACTTTCTTGGGAGTCAAGACAGAGTAAATCAAAGGTAACATGCATGAGAATAGCACATGAACATGAAGGTCTTTGTTACAAGAAACATGCTTTCATGGGTAGGGTACTCGTAAGTTTGTGTTAGATATGATCGTATACCATATTTAATTTCATCCCATTTGTCCTTGTTTATGTGTATTTCTTCGCGTTAGGAAATATTATAAACCTTGGTTGATTGATACTTTTCGTGATGAAAGGGTACTAACTCACGTGTGAATTAGCTTATTTTCGTCAATTGAGTTCTTATTTTTCAAAGAATTTACTACAAAAAAAAATTGTCATTTATCCATTAGTTCTGGAGGATGTGTCAGTACTTAAATCTACAAAGGTAATTATCACAAAAAATCTGGGTATGATCATAGACCAAATTTCATTCTTGATATTCAATTCCCTTCTATTGTTTATCCTTGCTCACGACAATGATATTTTTTCATTTAAATAAGAGGTCAGTGGAATTTCTCCCATGATTTCCTTCCCCCCTTATTGACGGGATATTCTTTCTCGTATTTCTTCTCACCCTGTTTGTGATCCTGTTGCTCACATGCAGAGAATCAATGCTTGAAACGGACCAGTTCTTGAACAACCAGGAAGAACTTTCTGGCTTTATATTCATGTGTAATCATGTAACAAAGCCAGAATGCTACCGATTCCGAGTTTTTGGGCTCCCTGAACGGAGAAAGGAAGTTGTAGAGAAAATACAGCCTGGCACATACCTTTTCTTGTTTGATTGTGATTCAAAGCTTCTCTATGGTATATATACAGCAACCTCTAGTGGGAAGCTGGGGATAGAAGAATCGGCTTTTGGTGGAAAATTCCCTGCCCAGGTGAAGCTCTTAACCATCGCTTACACATACCACACTCAGACACTAATGTACATACATGTTTGTTTTTGTATATGTGTATGTATGGCGCAACCTGATTGAATCTGTCCTCAGTTTTTTTAAGGGGAAAAGGCCCAACAACCTATTAAAATGGTATCTTCTGGTGTAGTAGATAGTTGAAATACTTGTGTAGCATCAGTCATATGGACAGATGTTTTCAGCATAAATTGTGTTTTCTACGAGAGGCCAACATAATTGTCTAATCCTATGTTGCTCCTATTTGCAAAGTTTGGATTATGACATCATAACATAACATCTGATAACAATTTCCCCCCTTTCTCCATCTGCCTCCTGCCTCCCTTTGAATTTTGTGCAGGTAAAATTTAAGATTCATCAGGACTGTTTACCCTTGCCAGAAAGCTGCTTTAAACACGCGATTCAAGATAATTACCAGAAAGGCGGTCACAAATTCAGTCCTGAACTCAATCCTGGACAAGTAAGCTTCATCATAATCTCGTGTTAATCGATTAAACCACAATTATGCCATTTTTATTTTCTCATCCTTTTTAATATTAAATAAAAACTCTTATGTTTACTAGTATTTACGTAGTTGAAGTTTGTTGTGGTGATGCAGGTGAAAAGTTTATTATCGCTGTTTCGTCCGATATCGATCAACAAGCGAATTATGCCGACTTCAGCCCCGGCACTGTCCATGCAGTACCAAACTTCAGAGAGCCAGCTTCATTTCCCAGCATGGCCTCTTGGTGTGCAGAATACTTATTCAGCTGGTAACAGTGGTAGTTTTGGTGAATCAGTGCCAGAACCTCAACGTACACATCAGGATATGCCATACCAATACCATCAACCTGAATATCGCTCCTTGATGAATATGGGCACCATGTATGGTCCATCGTCGAGAAGTTCTCTGCACGCATATCAGATGAACTTAAACCCACAAACTGACTTTTCTTTCTCCATGGTAAGTGTGGGTGGCAGCTATGCTCAATCACTGGCAGATCCTCAACATGCATATATTCCGAATCCACAGTCTAACTTTTATTCATCAAGGGTGAATATGGGCAGCAGTCAGGCTCAATCAATATCAGATCCTCAATATGTTCATCAGAGTGTTCTAAATCCACAACCTGTGGGCCATGTCAATCCTGTTATGCAGTCACATGCTTCATCATTATCAAATGTTCCTTATCATTCTGGTCAAACTGGGTACGAATACATTCCTGAAGCTGTCTACTCCGCTGCTTATCCATATCAAGGGTAAATTTCAACTCTTGTTTTAGAAACTTTGTTTAGATCCTTGATGCTGAGGACATAGTTCTGATTCTTTACCATGGAATCATGGAATGAAGCAGCTGGCATTTGGGAAGTTGGGAAGTATTTTTTTAACTAGAACAATGGCATTTTTTCAAGTGGGGCCACCTTAAATTACCAGCTTAGTTTTTTATCTTTGCATTTTATATTTTTTCTTTTAACTCTTTGGTGGACAGAGCATTGAATTATCCAGTCTATATTCCTAAAACAAGTTGCGAATTTGATGTAAAAATTTAAATATAAATTTGTGTGCTGAGTTAGCATATATTAAAAACAGGCCTATGGAAGTGTTCTAATTTCCTTTTGACTAGTCTCCACCGTAATAAAATTGTGGTGATTAAATTGTCAGTTCCAGTGTAGCTGCTGCTACAAGGTCTGAAGCGGCTGAGGGGATAATGCATGGGGATCAACAGACTGGTATAGGCAATGAGTGCTATGGGTCCTCCTTGCAGACGTGGACAGATATTACTCATCAACAATAGTGTGCTGTTTAACACAACCTTTGCTCAGATTTCTCATTCACATGCCAAATACGTGATTCTGGTCTGGGAGTTCTGGATTCTTCATTTACATGTACATATGCAGGGGCATATCGAAGTTGCACAATGTAGATCTTCAAAGTACAGGCCTTATAGTTACCTAACCTATTGAAGTTGCTTTTGTAGGTGAATGGACCATTGTGACTTGTAATTCAAAAATTAGTATGCTGGAGATTTCATATGAATCCTTGCTTATAGATATGGTGTATTGTAACAAGATCTCTGGTGTCAAGGAGGTAGATAGATTAATGTGTCTGAAATTGTGGAAAATTTCTTAGTTTGCTGCATGTCACTATCATGCGTCTCTAGCATCCATGCATTTTTTTTTTTTTTCCTTTCCTTTTTTCAATATCACTCTTGGAATAGGTATAATTTCATCATTATAGAAGTTTAATTTATGAAATATGATACACTCAATGAAGGTGGATGATTGAGTTGAATATTGGTGAATCAGTGCACAGTTTCAGATGAGTTTTGAGGGTCCCATTGGGTCATCACATGGGTTCACGTTCATCTACCTAGTCTCTGTGGGACCATGAATATTTCCAAGGGCTGTGAAGAATGAAGCAAACGAGCAGTTGCCCCACAATTCACGGTCTTTACTTATAATTAATATACTACTCCCTTGGGATCTTAATATAGGATTTATTTGAGAAGATGATTTCGGTCCTGCATGTAAGAAATATTTTTCATATTTGTCAATCTTTTCTTTATTTACCCCTGTTGATACTCTCTCTACAATAATCCAGAATGAGAGGAAATTAAAGAAGATGACTAGAGTATTTTAGAGAATATATATTATACTAACTAATTTCTTTAATTTAATCAAATTAGGTAAATATGTCATATACTACCTCTGGTCCTAATTATAAGACAAAATTGACTTTTCTTTTTAAGGGTCTAAGGAAGCTAAATAAGTTACTTAATCATATTATATATTATGTATCCTTAGATTATATAATAGTTTATTAGTCAAACTAATTAGTTTAGAGAAAAAAAAATAAATATCAATACTCAAATAATTTAATTAGTTTCCTTAATTTCTCTAAAAGAGTTAATTTTATTTTATAATTAGGACCGGAGGGAGTATTAAGTATTGAGTATAAGCAGGGTGGTGGATGAAGTAATATGAAAGGGCTAGTTTTTGCAACTATGGGGACCAATGAGGGAAGACACTCCTTTTCACTTTTGGTCTGTATTGATCCATCATAACCATGGAAAAGGAATAGGAGATTGGGTGATAATGTTGCCCTTTTAGGTGATCATGTCCAACATTACTCCCTAATCTCTGATGCACTATTTTTTGTTCCTATTTTGTGTAATAATGATCACAGATCAGTCAGAACTTTTGACAAATTTTGCATAATCATTTCTTCTTTTTTTTTTTTTTTGTTCTTCTAATTCTGTTAATATATGAATTTTAGTTTCAAGTCTCTAATGCGCTTTTAAACAGTCCACCTGAAGAAAAGTTCGAGAAAGAGAGAATATTAGAGACGTTAGATTTTGTCGAACGTTGCCTCCACCCCCAACTCCTTAGTCCTTCCATCCATGCTGGCTGATTTCATTTCAAATGAATTGTTGCGTTAGACTCTTTTTCTTTTTTTGTTAAAAAAAAACAATCAAAATATTTAACTTTACAATTTTGAGAAATCATCATTTATTATCAAAATATTTATTTATGAATTCTAACTAAATGTAACTTAATCCATATAGTTCTAACCATAAAAAATTTTATGAAATATATAATTTTATTTCTAAAATTTAGAAACTAATTATTTTATAGGATTGAATTATAGCAACTGAGTTGCATTGTATTAAAATTCAACTTAATCATAATTATGTGGATCAAGTTACACCTTGTTTAAAGTTTAAAGTATAGGGAATGGGAATGAGAATGGGTTTCAATCAAATCACAATTATAAAGATAAAAAATTAATTTTCTCTGGATTAAGAGTATTTTAATAAAATATTATCTCCTCCAATATTCAATGTAACACATATTTACCTATTAAAAAAGTTAATTGAGTTAATTAATATGACATATTTTAATAAAAAATAATTGATAAATATGAAAAAAAAATATTATATTTAAAACTAAAATCAACTTTTAAATACGTTCTATATTAAGCAATGGAAGGAGCATTACAGTTTACTATAATCTAAATTATTCATTTGCATAGAAAATTTTAAAATTTTGACTGACGTTTTTTAAGTCAAGTTCAAGTATCCAAGTGAGAAAACAAAAGTAGTTGATTTCCCGGTGCTCGGTGACGGTCCTGCTGAAGTCAGTCGACACCTACGCTGAAATCCCATGGGCAACTGCTTCTCCGACGTTGCCGGTGGACGTATGGCCATCGGCGGCACCGCCCGCTCTCTCCTCAGTCCTTCCGATGCTCTAAACGATGCTGTTGATAACTTCCTAAAGTATCGCGGATATCATGGCCTCTACTCTCAGATCGAGGTTCCCTTTTTTTGGTCTTGGAACAAGTTTCTCTGGACATTCCGCTCTCTTCCTCAGTTAGAATTTCAATTCGTGACTAGTTTTTTATGGAAGGACTTTTTCGAAGCATAATAGTGGCTTCTCTTGTGCTGCAGTTATCTTTTTCTGCTTCAGGCTTGCGTGACCGGGATGTGCTCTCCAAGGTTTATTTGTTAAGCATTTCATGATTCTGAAGCTCTGTTAGTATAATCTATTTCCATTTAGCCTTTATCTAATCATAATTGTTGATGCTCGAAACTTAGTTTAGTTTCATTCAGCTCAAATTGAGCTTGGCTCCGGTTCTATAGTTCAAATGGCTGCTCAATCAATTCTGCTTCTTATTTTTTTTAACGTTATTTTCAGTTTTATAGCAGCATGATTAGCTAATGCTTGGTCTGTTCTTTTGGTGTACATATAACCATGCACATCCAGGAAAATATGTTAAACTACGAACTACTAAGCACTTAAAGGTTGTATATTTGCTGCATGTTTCATGTTTAACTCTTGTTTGCCGTAGAGTGATCCAATGATGGTTCTTTATGCAAAAGGAAAAAGTGGAGCACTTGAGGAACTTGGCCGCACAGAAGTAGTCCTAAATTCTTTGAATCCCTCATGGATCACTAAGCACACTCTTTTTTATCATTTTGAGGTTGTTCAGGATTTCGTGTAAGTTTAAATGTAAAGGATGATATTTCTATTACTAACAAAGTAGATGAGCTTTTGTGGTTTTGCCAGGAGTTAATAAGTAACTTTTCGTCATCACAGGTTTCGTATATATGATATTGACACCCAGTTTCACAATGTAGACGTAAAGGTATGGTTTTTGTGATGGAATACTTGCATAATGTTATTATGTTGACTAAGATATGGTTCTAATATATAGTTTTGTCACGTAAAAGTGAGAAGCAAAGATGTGTTCAAACAGTTGTGTTTAGACATATATCCTTGTAGGTGATTGTCTATATCCTTCTTTCCATGGTGACATGATATTTTACTAGGTGGATATTCCTTGCTAGTTCACTCGGTGTGGTAACATATTTGTTTGACTTATGCAGATGCTTAAGCTAGAAGAGCAGCAATATCTTGGTGAAGCAACCTGTACATTATCTGAGGTAACATTGAGACCATCTACAAATCTACTTTTTGTTCATTAATATCTAACAACTAAACGAAAACTCCTTGTATCGAACAATTTGAAATATGAACGTGAGAGGTAAGGAGAGAAATCTCAGCAATGAAGTCATTTTGATCTTGTACAATCATTATCTGACACTATAATTGTTCCTTCGGTCCTTCCCAATAAATAATGCATTAGAATGCTTAAATTTTCCAGCCTTCAGAGTTAAAGTGTGTTTAATGACTATGGTGAGTATCATATAAGTTTTCTTGAAAATAAGGAGCTCTTGTGTGTGTGTGTGTGTGTGTTTGTTTGACAAAAAACAAATTGATTTATATTAAAGAAGGAACTTTTGTAAATATAATGCCGCACTTCACATTGCATAGAGTCTGCCCATTAACAATTTCGCCTGTGCAGATAATTACAAAACCTGGTCGGTCATTGACCTTGGATCTATGCATAGAAAATTCTACTAGATCAAACTATCCTCAGAACTGTGCGAGACTCATTGTGAAAGCTGAGGAATGTACCAGTTCGAAGACAACAATAGAGCTGATATTCAGGTGTTCAGATTTGGAATATAGGAATTTCTTCTCAAAAAGTGTACGTGCTCATTTTCATTTTTTGGGTAGGCTTTATGAGGAATGAAAGTTATGGTATACCACATACGTTTTCATATCTTGTAGGATCCCTTTTTATTGATTTCAAAAGTTGTGGAAGGTGGCACCCAAATTCCTATTTGCAAAACAGAAGTCAAAAGGAATGACCACAATCCTATATGGAAGCCAGTATTCTTGAATATTCAACAAGTACGAAGCAAGGTATACTTTAATGAGGACATTTTTTGTTTTTGTTGCCTTTGAAGCAAAGAATCATGTCATATTCTGTGTTTTCAAATTTCAAGTATTATTTCAAACGGATTGTCATTTGTTCAGGCTTTGCTTTTCAAATAATGGATCCTACATATAATGTAAGAACTTTAACAAGTCATAATATTCATGAGTCATGAACATCGCAGCTCATTTCTCAAACTCCGTGCAACACATAGGACCCATATTAGTTCATTAGGGAAAAAATAGTTTATCTAGAAATAGTTTTTTTTTTTCCGTGATCTAGAAATAATCTTCTGTCATAATTTTGTATAGATTATCAAATATCAATATGTCAATGCCTGTGATCACTAAATATCTTTCTGACTAGTGCTGACTTGGTGTCGGCACATTTTGTCTGTGATATTGTTTTTTTTTAACATACTGTAAAAAATTCAGTGAGGCCTGCATATATTGTTACCATAACTTTGGCATCCATATTGTACCACTTTCTTTTTTCCTTTTTTTTTTAATTGAAAACTTTGGCTTCACTGTATAGATATTTTGTAAGCTTTCTCATTTTCCACCTTATTTTATGCAGGACAGCCCATTAATTATAGAATGCTACGACTTCAATAGCAATGGCAAACATGAATTGATGGGGTAATCAGGAGCGTCTTTCAGCCTATTTCTCCTTTTTGTCCCTTGTCTGAAATGCTTACTGGGGTTATTTTTTCTTGTCTTGAAGGAAAGTGCGTAAATCCTTAATAGAGTTGGAAAAGCTTCATTCTGGCGGTCAAGGAGAAAAGTTATTTTTGTCCACTGCCGATGGAAAAGATAGTGATAATGAGGTAATTTTGTTAATCAAGTGCACTGCCATTATGAATTTTTGTACCAATTTAAACCATATTAGCTACAACACAGGTCTTAAAGAGCCAAATATATGTTGACAAGTATACCGAAAGTGTCCAACATACTTTTCTTGATTACTTGGCTGGGGGATTTGAATTGAACTTCATGGTAGCCATTGATTTCACAGGTAAACTACATGCCAATATCCTCAATGCTTGTGCAAAATACTTTTGTAAAGATATCGACTTCATGGAAGTTAATATAGTATAGGGGCATGTGTAGCAAGAACTGTGATGAATTATGAGGGAGGAGAATGAATCCTGACCATTCACACAACTGTCAATTGATCATATAAATCTGTTAATATAGATGTGTGTATTTTCACCAAGGAACGAAAAACCGGATCGGGCAATGAACCGGTCACAACACAGGTTTAAGGGTTAATGAGTCAGCCGGGGTCTAACTGGTAATTGAACCGGTCATATTAAAATAATTTATTAGTGACAATATATATTAATATATTTTTAAACTTCTATAGATAAAAATGAAGATTTTTAGAAAAAAAAAAAGCTTAAAATCTATTAGTATTAGTTATAATGCCTATATTTATGTAATAACATCTCCTTTCCTATAATTATTATATCTTTTTAGATAATTTTTTTCATTATCTTCATTTTTTTTAGATTTGTTCTTTATTTACCTACTTTTTTCTTTATTTTGGTTTTCAACCTTCCATTTTCCCCTAAAAAATAGCACAAAATAACAATTAAAAAAATGAAACTCGTCCAATCAGTTGAACCACCGGTTTTATTGGTTTTAACTGGTTCTGACCAGTCCAACCAGTTTTGGCCCAGTCCAACCAGTTTTGGCCCGGTCCAACCGGTCTCACAATTCAATGCAGCAAACCAGACCGGTTCCTAGTTCAACCGGTCAAACCGGCCGGTCCTGTCCAGTTATTTGTTCACTGATTTTCACACACTTGTATCATACAAGTGTGTGTACATGTTAAAGTAACCAACTTTCTTAAATTGTTGTATTCGCTATTGTTTGCAAAAACTAGACTGAGATGAAATAATTTATTAAACTCAATTTATGAAATATTTTAATGACACATTGATTTTTGTTCTCATCACCCTTCATCTAGTCGCTATTAATTTTCCAACAACATTATTGGTTACAGAATAGAACTGCACTTTCACAGTCAATCTTCTGGCAGTATGAGAATTTCAAATTCAATATAAGTTCATTAGTAATCTTTTCTCGCTTATTTACCTTTTGGTCTCTTCAACCAATTTACCTCCAAGCCAGTGGCTTGATAGTTCAGCACTCATCCTCCAAACTCAATGCTTAGGTCCAGTCTTCACTAGTGCCCTTGATAGGGTGGAGGGATCAGACTGTATCCAGCCTGCTTTGAGGAAGCATTTGTGGGTTCCACAAATGCTCGCCCGTTGAGCCCCCTCTTGTCCTGCTTCATTGTTGATATGAGATTGACCTTCCACCTCCATATAGTCTCCTTTTCCTTTCCCTCCTTCACCTTTTTGTTAGGAGACTAAAAGAAAATTCTTTTCGGGTTTAATAAAATTTACTTAGTTGCTTATTTTATACTCTTGTGTAGATATAGTTTTCCTACAAATGCTGGTTAAACATTGTATTTCAGGGATCTTATGCATAACTTTGAGCTAAGTCTTCTTTTTTGCTTACCAGCTTCAAATGGGAACCCACGCCTTCCTGATTCTTTACATTATATGGATCCTTCAGGGCGGCCAAATACATACCAGAGAGTGAGAGTGATTTTTAATTTCAAAATGTTTTATTTTCACAACTTCATCTGTTGCTGAACCGAGTCCATGAATGACTTGTCCAGGCTATCTTAGAGATTGGGGGAGTGTTACAGTTTTATGATGCAGACAAACAATTCCCTACATGGGGCTTTGGCGCTCGACCAGTTGATGGTCCTGTCTCCCATTGTTTCAATTTGAATGGAAGCAATCATTACTGTGAGGTAGAACTGTGAAGCCTGTTCTTGCTTTTAATTGCTAGTTTGCTACCATGAATTAGTTCTTTAATAATAACCATGCAAGTCTATGTATCACAGGTGGATGGGATCCAAGGAATTATGATGGCTTATACAAGTGCCCTGCTTAATGTTTCTCTGGCAGGGCCAACTCTTTTTGGGCCTATCATCGACAATGCAGCACTCATTGCCAGCGAATCTGTAAAAAATGAAAAACGAAAGTACTTTGTTTTATTGATAATCACTGTAAGACTTAGAATACGCTTCAGTCTTCATTTCATTTAATTATTGCATCTGGAGGGTACTGTTGTTATTGCCTTATTGCAGAATAGCTGTAATTTTAGTGATAGCCAAGTGCTTCTTGGACTGTTTGTTTCATTCATGTTTCTCTGATATCATCTTAGGATGGAGTGGTAACAGATCTCCAAGAAACAAAAGATGCTCTTATTAAAGCATCTGATCTGCCATTATCCCTCCTTATTGTTGGAGTAGGAGGCGCCGACTTCAAAGACATGGAGGTATTCTTCCCAGCATTACTACTTCTTACATTTGTTTCTTGTTTATATCCCAGTGCCAGAAAGCAGCAATTTGGACAGATATATTATAATGCAATCTAGCATTTTGGTTTATTCCTTAATAGCAGAGCACATTATATAGAGGTTTATGACCTTCTCAGTTTAGGCCAGGTGTACATTGCTTAACTGATAATCTAACTGATTTGACTAAGTCAAAACTAATCACTTGACTTCATATAATATCTAATACTGAGGAATTCTTGTTTAGTTGATGCTATGCTGCCACTTGACTTTGTACTTCTAGTATATAACTTGTCTTGGTGCAGGCTTTGGATGCAGATAAAGGAGAGAGGCTTGAAAGTTTTTCGGGGCGGGTTGCTTCGCGGGATATAGTCCAGTTTGTTCCATTTCGGGATGTTCAAAGTAGGTATCAGCAGCATCCAAATTATGAACGAGTGAGGAAATCAGCTTTGACTTGTTATTCTTCTCTCTTTTGCAGATGGAGAGGTTTCAATAGTTCAAGCTCTTCTAGCAGAATTGCCTACTCAATTTTTATCTTACATGAGGACCAGAAATATTCAACCAAATCTCGAGCCATATTGATGTTCAACATAAGCATTGTGCAATTTCCAGTAGCATAGATTATTAAATTCAGTTGAATGGTTCGCCAAAAGGGGTTTTCTTTAAAGGAGAAATGTCATGTAAGAATTATACCGCTCATGGGAAAGTCTGAGAGTTCTAGATATTTTAGCACTACGAAACATTAAAAAACAAAACAGAGATGTGTGTGTTTGTTTATTTTAATCAAAGCCAATGATCAACGAAAAATAAAATTAGAAGCCATATTGAGATTCTCAACATGGTGCAAGAGTAATATTAATGCATGAAACCAGCTGAAAATTGGAAAATGAAGGGGGAATAAATGTTCTGCTCTGCATGATAAAGATAACAAAATATATTTCTAGCTGAATAACCCAACCACCAGTATTGTTTTCTTTGTTTTTCTTCAATTGATTATAAAAATTTTATAAATGCTTGGAATGTATTCTACTCCCTCTTGTCCTTAATATAGGACCCATTTACTTAATTTAATTATATTAAGAAAGTTAGTTAAATTAGTTAATATGATATATTTTTTCTAATACATCTTTATCATTTTTCTTAATTCCCTCTATCTCTATCTTACTTGATCATTGTTGAGGGGGCATTAGTAGGGATAAATTAGAAAAAGACTAACAAACATTCATATTTTTGTTAAATTAGTTACTCCCTCCGGTCCTAATTATAAGACAAAGTTGACTTTTTTAGAGAAATTAAGGAAGTCAATTAAATTACTTTAGAGTATTTATATTTTTATTTTTTTCTTCAAACTAATTAATTTGACTAATAAACTAATATATAATCTAAGGATACTAAAAATCTAAACACTCTAAAGTAATTTAATTTTCTTCCTTAATTTCTCCAAAAAAGTCAACTTTGTCTTATAATTAGGATTGGAAGGAGTAATATGATATGTTTTTATCTAAAACATCGTTATCATTTTTCTTAATTCCTTTTATCTCTCTCTTACTTGATTATTTTTAAGGGGGTATCAATAAAGATAAATGGAAAAAAACTAACAAAAATATGGAAACTAGATCTTAAATTAAGAACCAAGATCAATTTTCCAATTAGATCGTACATTGACAGTGGGAAGGAGTATTGTTTACTAAGTGGACAGATTTAAAAACGTTCCTTTTGGTGAAACGAGAGTGACAATTGAGTCTTCTTCCATGTTATTGGTATGACGGTCAATGGGCAGAAATTTGGTGGTTGGTGGAGCATCATAGGCCAATTGCCCAATGTGTTGATCAAGATTCAAGATTTTGACCCACAAATTTGTGTGAGTAAAACGCTATCAATTACCCTTTTTTCCTAACATTTTCTTAACCATTAACATCCAGCAATTTTCTCGTGATGATGTCATCGTTTGCATTGATCTAATCAAACATTAATTCTCTCTCCTGTCAAAAGTAGCAGTAGTTTAAAATGTCCAAGTCGGTGATTTTTTTTTCAATATTTATCACGGTTTTTACGCAAAAAAATGCGACAATTAACTCCTGTCAAAAGTAGTAGTAGTGTTTGCAAGGGAAAAGGTCTTGAAGAAAGAATACTAGGTGGATTGATTAATTCTGGTTTTTCTCTTGGCACTGTGTTGTTTAGCTGTTGAACCTCTTTCTTTTTATTCTTTCTTCACATATATAACTTCTGCTGGCAGGGAACAAATTAACTATACCTAGTACGATGAAAAATTGAAAGAAAGAAATCAATACACATGGTTGGTTTTGTTTGTTTGTTTTTTGTCTCCAAGTTTAGTTGCATGTCATCATCAGGGATATCATTTAGTGTGTTCATAGCTTCATTTTATATTCAATGATTTAGAAAATAATGTCGACTCTGGGCAGATCAAAAAGTTCGCCGTTTATTCAATTGGCCTAGAATTACATGCTTTCAAATTTCAACCATAGGCTCATAGGTTGAAATTAAATGCCGGTGCCATGTGCATATAACGCGTAGGCAATAATATATTACTTTCGGTTCTAAATATAAAATCTTATTTGTAGAAGTAAATGAGAGTCAATTAGCGTCTTTAGCCATAGAAATTCCGTAAGAGTCTGTTTGGCATGAGGAATTTGGAGGGAAGGGGAGTGGAGGAAAAGCTTTTCTGAGTTAGGTTTTAAAAAAATTGAAGAAGTGGGGTTACAAAATTTCAATAAAGAAAACATGTAAAATAAAAGAGTAAGAAAAATGAATTAAAATATTTTAACTATACTTCTTTCATTTTTTAAAATCCAACTCAAAAAAATTTCCCCTCCCCTCATACCAAACAAGCCATAAGTGGAGAACCCTTGGGACAAATGATTCTATGACAGAAATGCTTGCCCACTCTTTTATACAATGTCCCATCCTTCATTATGTAGGGTTAAATGACAATCAATTAGCATCTTTGGCCTGCTAGATCTTCCCAGCAGTGTGGAGTTGCAGAAGCTACATTTGTGAGATGAGCATATTACTTCATCTCCAGTATTATTGTAGTTGGAGTGTCTCTTTTCCCTTGATGCAAAGCCTAACTGTGCTTTCTCCAAATAATATGCAGAAGACAAATAATCTTATATGCTAAATGTGAAACCATCATTATGTAGGGCAAGTAATGTGCCTTTAAATCATTTCTTGAAATCACAGAAAATAAAAGAGGGGATTTTGTTGTTGAAACAACCATAACAAAGGCTCCTGGTTAAAGGACGTGTTAAGAAAAGATGTTCAAGAGATTCCTCAATATCATCACAGCCGAATAAGTAAAGGGTATGTGAAGGAAGATGATGTTGGGTTAGGATATTACTAGACAACATTGCATTGTGTAACAATTTTCAGGTAAAGAGAACTTGTTCGAAAGAAAACTTTAACCTTTACAAGAAGCTCTAGAAGTCATCAATCATAACCTCAACCTCTTTGGGCAAAGACACTCCCAAAATCAAAACCAAAGGGTTTTATATGCCTATTGTACAAAATTTAAATCCATGAGATTTCTGCGATTTAAATAAGGCTCTAACATGGTTTTAAATTCCATATCTAATATTTCATGAGATTATGAGTAAATTAGTTAGCGGAACTGCTAACTTCTCAGAAAATATGATCATAAGTGACTTGTTGATCACTCATATCCTCTTATATCTTCTATTAGGTTGAACATATGGTGTCTTTTCATTCCAGAGTCCTAAAATATGGTTTAGAATTTTATTGTGTTTGGATGAAGGGAAAAGTGAAAGGAAACTATAGAGGAATATCATGACGAAGAACTCCCAAAAAAAAATATTTGAAAGTCTTTCCTCGTATTATTCTTTCCTCCCTAATTTTTTTCTCATCCAAACTAAGGGTTAGAGTTGATGAACGTTATAATGTGACTATTCATCTCTTTCATTTTAAAATGTTTATGTGCCATCTTCGCACGAGTGCAGGGATTTGATGCGACTTAGTGTGTGTTTGGATTAACTTTTTTTAATAGCTTTTACGACTTATGAGGTAAGTGTGTGAGAGGAGTTTTATCTCGAGTTGCGCAAACCATGGTTTGGAGGTTTGCCGAACACACACTTAAGGAATATTATTCTGTATCAAGTGTGAGTTGGCTTAAAATAAAAACCAATATGATCATTATTAATAAAATATTTATATAATTATTATTGAAAACATAACATCAACATATTTGAATTGTGTTTGCATCTATCGATTCTATCCAATCGCTCACGTCATGACACGTGTCACTTGATTAAAAAAAATCACAAAATGCTGTATTTTGTATCCTTTTAATTTTCATCTTCCACCCATTTTTTAATGGAACGTAACAATAGGATCATTGACTAACACATTTTGGACTGATCTTGGGACTCAAATTTCCCTCTGAGAATATGAAATTGACTGCAATAGACCAAGGTGAGTTGCAGAGTGAGATTTCAACTGATCATTAAATGAGTGTAACCGATTCATTCCGTCATTGAGATTATTGTGATCGTGACTTGCATAAGTGATATTAGTTAAAACTGTATGATTAATCGTTATTTCTATTTGTATATTTTTTTTCACAAGTGATTTTAAGAATTGTGATTATGTTTGGATTTCATGTATTAAAAGAACTTATGAATGTATAATTACAAAAAAAAAAAAGGATTTTATAAAGGAAAAAAGAAAAAAAAAAGACCACTTGAACTTCAAAATCTCAAATAAGTGATTTTTTAAAAAAATGAGTTATCAGTTGCTATACTCTTTTTGTCAATCTCATTACTCTTATTGTCAATTAAACCAATTTAGGATTTTGAAGTTTATGTGGTATTTTTTTGTCTTTTTCCCTTTTATAAAGTTTTATTCAACGAAGGACATAAATGAAATTGAAAGAAAAATTATACATGTTGGAGTATATTCCAGAGAATATATTACGAGATCTATTATTATCACGTGATTTAAATATTTAATATCTAAATAAGAAAAAATTGATAAATATGATAGATAATTATTTTGCTAGGATTGCACTAGATTATGTAATCAAGTTTATTTCTTCAATAAAGCTATTTACATTTCATGATTATATTTAATAATAAAGATAATTGAATACTTAATAATTATCATTAAATATTATTTAATAAATTATATGAATATTTAAATATCTTTTTTATTTTATAATTGTAATTATTTCAAATAATTTAAAAATTCATAGCAAGTAATAGGCAAAACAATATTTAACATAATATTATTTGTAGAGAATATTTGGGGAAGAGATCAGAGAGTAAATTAAAGAAGTTCTTGTTGTAGAAGTTTCAATCGAGATCTTCCAATCGCATAAACAGTTCTTTTGTCACTTATATTCAACGTGCGGCTATAAGGTAAAATTACTATTCATCAGGTTAACCATGATTTTTTAAAAATTACCTAAGCAAGACAATCAAGATTGATAATCACATTCTTATTTTAATCGAGCTTATCTGAGTTCCAACCGTTTAACCAAACAAGCATGTAGTCATTGTTATATACAATATTAGTTTGTTGGGCAAAAAAAATCGTTTTAACATTATATATATATATATATATATATATATATAATCAAGGGTTAAACCAAATAAAGAGGAAGTTAGGCCAGAACTTGACAGAGGACAAATTAAAACAGGTTAAACCAAAAACAAATGAAGAGAATTCTGCCAAATAATCTAATCTTAACTAAAACGATAGTTCACTACAATATCCACATCGAACGGATAGCTAAAATTAATTCAAAAATGCCCTGGAAAAAAAACACTACTACAATAAGAGGGAATAATGGCGCATGTTTTACTTCTTTCTTCTGGTTTCATTTTTTAAAAAAGAATTGGGATGTTGTTGAGCTTTCTCAAGTAAACGTCACAACTGCTTTTAAGCCTTATGTAACGCTTGCTTGACCAAACACTATATAAAGTGTTTTTTTTTTTAAATGTAACGCTTGCTTGACCAAACACTATATAAAGTGTTTTTTTAAAAAAAAAAAAAAACTGAGTAGCAGATGAGGCACTTGTTCAACGAAGTGCTACAACTACTGCTCACTTTGTGTGGTGTGCCACACAAAGTGATTTTTTATTATTTTTTTCAAAAACTATTCTTAATCATCAATTTTGATATCCAGTAGCTCTCTCTTCCGATTTGCTTCTCCTTTCCCTTACCCACTTGGTCCTATTTTTAATCCTCCCTCCTCATTTTCTTTGGTCCTATTTCCTCCTTCTTATAACTTCAACTCGTCCCTACCCATGTAAGTACCCACTCTCTTTTCCTTTTTTATTAATATTTTAAATCTACATCACATTGTCTTCTTAACCATCATTTTTTCTTTTCTTTTTCTTGTTTAATTTTTAAAGATGCATGCAACTTTGTCTTTCTATTTTTCCTTTATTAATTTTTTTTCAAGTGTTGTGCTTGAAGTTTTAGCTCACTCTATTCAAGCTTCCTATACACTATAAGTTGTTTAATTTTTGAGCTCACAAATCTCATTTTATTAGTAGTTAATAATTTAATTTTCTTAATGTATTTTATATTTAACTTATTTTATAATTTGAAAAATTTATTCTCATTTTTATATGCTGAAAAATAAATGAGATAAAATTAAATGTTATTATATATAGGTTGTACGTGAAGATATGTAGTAGTTATAATTTGTAACTGTTATAGTAACTGTTGTTGATGAGTTGCATAAGTAAAATAATTATTTATTTTTAACACTTGTATTTTATTTGTTAGCTTGTACTGCTTACAAATATGATTTCTTTCGTTATGAGCTGTGAAAAATTATTATGATGTTGCGGGATTAATTGATTGATTATTTGTCAATTAAAAGAGAGGGTTTAAGACTTAGAAAGTTTCAATTTTTAAGATGTTATGCTGCCGATTTTATTTTAAAATAAATAACAAAAGATAAAAGTAATCAGTAAATGCAACAGTCAAGCAACTAACCATTTTTTAAAAATAGGTTGAAGATATAGATGGATCGAAAGTGGATGTCATTTGATCGGTGTTCAAGGAAATATATAGATGGGGTGAGAGAGTTTATTAGATTTGCAATTGAGAATACAAATTATCCTAATAAAATCTTGTTTCCTTATTTATCTTGTTGCTATGGAAAGTGGATTAGTCCACTTGATTTGTTAGATAATTTAGTGTGTCATAGAATTGATCAAACAAATACACGATGGACAATGCATTGTGAGACGAATGATGCATGTAGTGATTGCATGCATACTACGAGTGGTGTTTCAAATAAGTTTGACCCAAGCATGAGTGATTAGGACAATGGTCTTGAAAAAATGCTAATTGTGGTTGAAGGGGTGCTTCGTAACTATCCTAAAAAATTTGAGAAATTGAAAGGTGTTGTAGAGAAATCGTTATATGCCGGTAGTACTAAATACATAAGACTACTAGTAGGGTTGAAATTGTCCAACTTTAAAGAGCGCTATGGATTGAGTGATTCAGGTTTTACCGCATTGCTCGAACTTTTGCAAGATATGCATTCAGAAGAAAATATACTTCCTATGAAGACATACGAGACAAAGCGAATTCTTTGCTCTACAATTGGTATGGGTTATGCCAAGATACATGCAGTAAGATACCTTTCACCTAAATGACCATATTTACTACATCCATTAGGAAGAGCCTGATTAGACCACATAAATATTTCATATACCCATATTTATAATCGATGAGAACTTAGTTTGCTTACTCCAAAATCCAAAACCTATAAACAAAGGCGCATTCACATTTGCAATTTTCCAATCCATAAGGCGTGAGATTTAACAATCACTACTTCCATAGAGATTCTTCTTTGTATAGGCTATTAAGACCACATCACCAACTACTTTATCCTTCAGAATTCATTATTTTCTACTCAAATTTAATACTATAACTCTCATACACCACAAGATTGCATCATTTAGAAGTGCAATTACATGAATGGTGTGCAAAATCTCTTGGTTTCATATCCTCTCTCCCGACCTAAAGATGAAACCCCCCACAAGAGAAGGATTAGTACAAGTAACAAACAAAACACAATAATAAAGGGAAGCAGATGTGTAAAGATTATATATTGTCGTACTCTAAATGCCATACACAAAAGGACCAAGAAATCATTAAAACACGACTCTGATACCAAATTGAAAAGACTTTTCTCACAAATAACAATAATCTATATGGTCTTACAAAACTTGATTGACAGTGATAATTGAAAATCATTTATTCCAAGAAGACACATAGGAGTTCAGGGCATAAAACCTGCCCACAAACCCATTACAGAGAATCCATTACTCTGGGCACAAATAACAAACAAGAGAAATTTTAGCCCACAGGTTTTACAATAATGAACCTCATGAAAAAGGATCTATATAAAACAATTTTCAATACAAGATATGATTGTGGATTCACCAAAATATTAGAGTATGCAAAATAAGACCTCAGGTCCAACAATGGTTAAACAATCATCTCAAAAGAGATATCCAAAACATAGTTTACAAGGAATATAAGGATGTGGACCTTAGATGACAATATAATAATCATTACAAACCAACAACTATAGGAAGCCTACAAAGGCTACTAAAGCTTATGTCTCAGTCTGCTTCCCTTTTCCTTAATCAAAAACAGAGACATGCCTCAACTCCAAGTTTAACCTTAATTTGAGGAGCAAAGCACAAGCAATCACTGGTCACAAGAAAGCTCTATTTAATCCCAAACAAATAACCTAAAGCTGCAAGATGTGAACACAGTGTCAGCAACAAAACCTGAATGCTCCCTCTTTCCCAGCTACTATGGATAGATTGTTTGATGAGTGGGGGTATATATATTACCCCCAACCACGTGACTGGTAACTAAAGGGCCACGTGCCCTTTAGTTTATTTGTTTATATTTTTTTCAGCCTTTTGTTTTCAGTTCTTTTTTGTTTTCATTTTCTATTCCTTTATTTATAATATGCTCTTTTAATAATAAAAAAAATAATAAAATATTATTATTTCTACATTTTAGTTGCACTCATTTATTTTATAATTACAAATCATATTTTTACTAAACACTTTTTATTCTAACAATTACATGATAAATCCATTCATAATAAATAATTTTTTCTTAATTGTAATTAAATCCTAAAATAAAATTTAGGATGTTACATGTCAACACCCATTTTCATTTTGATAATCGGAGAATAATAAAGACGGAATTCAATTGGCATACAGAAAAGTACAATTATACTGATAAAAATATTCATTTACAATACCGATATCGTTCGTCAACGAAATACAGAAAATACAGCAGAAACTTAATATTTACAAATTTCTTCAGAATATCCAAAACATAGACTAAATATAACCTCTATTTGGTCCTCGCCTCGAGACACGTGCTGCTCACTTTCTGGTGTCTACGTCCTTACCTCTTTGCCTGCTGGTACCCGCTGAGATATTTGTTTTTGAAAAAGGTGAGATTTCGAAGAATCCCTGTAGAAACATACGATCAACATATAAAATGTGAAAATTAAATATGCAATGCACTGTATTAGGCAAAAATGAAGGTTCAATTCAATTCATATATATTTACCTCAGCTGAGTCACCGACTACAGCTAGGATTTCCGATAATATACCTCAACTGAGTCATCGACCACAGCTAGGATTTTCAGATATACCGTTGTTGGGTAGCGAACCACAACTAGGTACTGCGTCTCTAGCACGCAATCATATCACGAAATACAGTAACAAATACATATAATTATTCACATAGTGTATGAAAGATGATAGTCTCTACATCAAAGTTCGTTAATCCCTTTTTTAGTGTGCCTTGAAAAACGTGTCGATTCCAACGTCCAACTCGGTCTTAAAATATGAAATGTACCAGAAATAGGTCATAACCTATCCAAGTATCATTTTAGACTCTTCCATAATGTTTCTTGTGATTATATTAGCCTATGGTGGAATTTTACCAAAATTTCCCTAGGACCCGGGCCGATGGCAAGTTTTCCCAAAATTTTGACTAAGGCTATTCTAACGTATTTTGGCCAAGGAATCTATTTCCCGGTTCGAAATCACCAAATTCACTGTCAAATTACAAAAATACCCTTGAAGCCCCTATTTAGAGATTTCAATGGCATTTTCGTAATTATGCTTTTTCGGCCTCTACCGAAAAAGTGTCCAACTGTAACCCCACCTATTTTTGCCCACTGAATCCAATGAAACCATTTATTTCATTAAAATCCAACTCCTAATACCAGTTCTGGTTCTGGCCAAAAATATGAAGGTAAATGAAAAATGGAGTTTTTTGTGTTTTAGCTTCCAAAACTTATACTCTTCCACTTCTAATCCTTGATTAACTCACTTAAAAAATTCTTAATCATGATTTAAAGGATTTTGGGCAGCACAACCTCTTAGGATTATAGTTTTTCAAATATCATAACTCAACAAAAAATCACATAAACCAAACAACAACTTCATACTAACATAAAGTTGAGATTAGTATAATTACCTCTTAACTTCTTGGATGCTTTTATTCTAGGCAACTCCTCCTTTTCTTCTTGATCTCAAAGTGTGACTTCACCACCATGGATTCATGAGAAACAAGAGTTTGGAGAAGGATTCTAACAAAATACTATAAGAAAAACCAAAGAAATCATACTTACCTTAACTTCTTCTTCCTTAGCTGTCCTCTTCTCTCTATTTCTCAAGCTCTCTCTTCTCTCTTTTTTTCCCAAGTCTTGGACGAAATGTGGCATGAAAGAGGAAGGAGGTTATTTTTATTAATTTGTCTTCTTCCTTCCTAGCCATAGATTTAATCAAGAGGCCAAAATGTGCCACTTGTCACCATCCCTTCTTCCTCATAATTACTCTCTTATCTTGTCATAATTTTGAGTCAATTGTCTTCCCTTTTCTTGCTCCTCAAATCCGTGCCTCTCCCCCTTTTTTCTCCAACTAGCCCATGCTTCTTTCTCTATGTCCACACTTACAACTCGTCCATGCAATCATGTTTTTCTATTCCTCCACTCAAGCTTATTCTCATCATGCATTACACCATCCTTCCATGTTGTGTACACTTCATCTTAGCTATCATTAATATGTGCATGTAGTATAGTCATCATCACCTTCTTCTTATAACATGCGATCATGGATTTAATATTTTTTCCCCTTGCATTCTTGTGTGGACGAAATTTAAGAGAGGAAGAGAAGAAAATTTTGCATTTCATTAATCTCATAATTCACATAATTGAATTATGTATAATCCCCCTTAATTTCAAAATTCTTGATTTATTCTACCAAGAATAATCCCATTATGCATTTTTCTTTATTTTTCTTAATTAATTGAAATTAACTCCAATTAATTGGAAAATAATTAATCTTGGGTTAAATTGGCAAAATTCTTATTTTGCTATCACCTTTGTAATTTAATTCATTTCTTGAATTAATTTGCCCATTTCCTTATGAATATGAATATTGCAAAATTCGCAAGATCTAAATTCATGAATATTCACAATTTTATTGAATTACTCAAAATAATTAAAATATATTTTTGGTGAATAAAATTTGGAGTGTTACATTACATCAACAACTCAACCAAAGTTCAAAGCCTCAGCTAGCCAACAAAGCAAAAGACAAATTATCTCATATCGCGATCAATTGGAATCTATTGCACGTAATTTGATCCACGACGGAGGTCTAAAATTACATTTTGATATGCACTTTTACAATATAAGTGGTATAGCTAATCATATTGATGATGATGTGCTGGATAAAATACTTAATCGTAGATGGGTTAGTGCTTCGATTATCAACATCTAGATTAGGTACTTTATCATCATCGTTTATCACTGTTATTATTATTTATCATTCAATTTTTTTGTTGTTTTAATAACATTGTTTGTTTTCTATAAAGGCTCTTGTATCATGATATCTCATAGGACACAGAGAGGGTGCAATTCTCATTTGTCAACCCCTATCTCATTGGGCAACATGGGGAAAGAGTATATTTGAATGAACAATCTAATGATTTCAAAGATTACTTCAGAAAGAAAGCAACACCTAATATGTTACTTCTAGTGCCATATAATGTAGGGTAAGTTATTAGTGACAGTATTTTAATGTATATTTTTTTGTTGTTTCACTTTTACCATATCAATATTGTTGAAGAAAAATTTTAAAATAATTTAGGCCATATTGGATATTGATTGTCATCAATCAAGTAGAACATTCAGGCCCTCACATTTACTATGTGGATCCTCTACTTGGAGGTCTTCCAGAAAACCATCCTAATATGTTGTGTTTGTTTGATAGGTACATATACGAGTGTATGTGTAAATATTTGCATGTGTGACTGCCTATCGGGCCTTTGCCTCATTAAACTATTTTAAAACTGCTGACCCTGTCAATAGCTATATGTAGAAGAAGATACGAGTACTTATATATGAATTTACTCAAATTTTGTTATTAAACAATTTTTATTCAAAAATTGAGTTAACAGTTTCATTATATTGTTGCAGTGCCCTTTTCAATCGAATAACAATGATTGCGGGTATTACATCATGAAATTCATGAAGGATGCCATTACTCATTATCAACCTATTGTTCCTTCAAAAACAAGTCATTTTAGTTGCAATTCATATTGTGTTTTAAATTTAATTGAGTAGTGTCTGATAATTAATTTTTTAGTGATTTTAATTCGTTGTTTGCATGATCATATAAATGTAGTATTATGAAAATCAACGTTGTGACAGTTTGACTGACCATCAAATTAATGAAGTTATTGAGGAATGATGTGAATATATGCTCAAGCAATGCTCAAACTAGCTACTATTTAAGTAGCTAGGTTGCTTTTTGTCTATTGTTGTGTGTTGTTTATTTAACTAGAATTAAATGTATTTCATTCATAATTATTGTAAATATATTTAATAGTGATTTTGTTAATTAGTTATTTGTTTGTATTATTTTGGAGTTATTTGATTGTGGTTTGTTTTTCTTCATTTTACTATGAATATAGAAATTTGTGTTTAAAGTGTATTATCGACTATAATTATAAGGTTCTGAAGGAAAAATATGAATTGAAAAAGTTATTTTAAAAAATACTTCATGTGGCACTTCTTTGAAAAAGTGCCACAAGAAGCAAAAATTTAATTAAAAAAAAATATACACTTCCTATGGTGCTTTCTTGAGCATGCGCCACAAAAGTTTAAACTTCCTGTGGCACTTAGCTTGTTCAGGAAAGCGCCACACGAAGTTAAACTTCTTGCGGAAGGAAGTGTTTTTTTTTTAAAAAAATATATAATACATGTTATAGCACTTCCCTTCTTTTAGTGACAATAAGAAATGTGGCGCTTTCTAAGCATCATAGTTATTTTATAAGGAAGTGTCATAGCTGCTCTTTTTATAGTAGTGAAATTAAATGAATAATACACACACACACAGATATTTAGTTTAATGCTTGCATTATATAGTGATTTTACACCGCCAAAACAAATAGACAATTAAAAAAACAAAAGAGACTACGTATGGAAAGAAAGTAGGGAGATAATCCATATCACCTATGGCACATAGCAACGACTCAAGAGGATCTAAGCCTCCAGCCCTTATTTTAAGGACATGTACAGCACATTTCATAATATAACATGTTTAATTGGTCTGAAGCATTAGTTTTTTAACCTAGTATCCCTAACTAACTAACTAAACAAATTCCTATAGCTAATGACTTTTATTAAAGATAATTTTGATATTTTACCAGAACTAACTAATTTTAACTATACTTCCTTCATTGATATTTTGAGACTTGGCAAGCGATTTATCCATTTGCTCTCTAATTTACTGCTCCATATTTTGCCTTTCTTTTGCTATATTTGTTTTCATTTTACTGTGCTGACATGAAAGTACCTATATACTCCTAGAAGAACCAAAGTATGAAAACGATTAAAACCCCTTTTTTCTCCATGTGTATCTGAAACCTCGGGTCTTTTATTTTAATTAATTATTTATTTATTTATTAATACCACCACCAGTCCCCCATCCCTAAACTACTTCATTAATTCCAAAAGTCATCAAATGGGCCGGAGCCACGTCCCACACATACACACAAGCGTGAAGAAGAAGAAGAAAACAACCAAAAAGGGACAGATTTAGGTAATTACAAGGATAATAAGAATGGAAATATGAACAGTTCAAATATAAAATTTTTATTTTTAGATTTTTTTAAAAAATATTTTAGTCGGTACAAAATCTAAAAGTAAACATAATTTCTTTCTTGTCAAATTTTTTTAAAAAATAATTATTTATTTTAAAATCATCAGTTGAAAATTTTAAATCTAAACCTTTTTTAAACTGTATTTAGACAGTACAGATCGATCTCACACCGGATGATACTTGGATGAGTACCGAATCAAAAGAAGAGTGTCATGTAAGGCTGTAATGTCTCTCTTCTTTCATCGGAGTGGGATCATGTTCACACTCATAAGCAATATAAAGCCACCAAAGAGAAACTAGGGTTTCCTCCCTTCCCCCTCTTTATTCTATTCTCTCCTCTTCTTCTTTAATTTCCTTTTCCTTCTTTCCTCTCTCTGCTTTTAGCTTTTTTGATGGATCCAAGAATATCACACACTTCTCATAATTAATTTCACTCCTTTTCGCTTTTTCTCGCTAGATTTTCTCTCATCATCGTCATCTTCGAATCAAACCATATAATCTTTGATGTCATATATATAAAGGGTAAGTTCATGCATATCTGTGATCTGTATTGTAAATCACAAGAATCAATTAAGTAGGGAAGGTAGCTAAAGTGGATCCAAATCATGGAAAAAGATCAGGTGGTTCCGAAGAAGCGCAAGAGAAAGAAGAAGAACACTTGTTCCCAATCTACTCCGATCGATCTCAGCAAGATATGTCGGCCATGGTTTCTGCTCTTGCTCAGGTCATTGGAGCTTCACCTAATGTTTATGATCATCATAACCCTTTGACTGATCATATGTCTCACTCAACTTCTGAACCTAAAGCTCAACCCACTCCTCAACCACTTCAACATCATCATCAAGGTATATCAGCATATGTTTATGTTCACATTTAACATGTATTATGTACTATAACTCTAGCTATTTCACATGGATATCACGTGTGATTGCTTTTTATTTATTTCTTGTCTTGTTATATAATAATTGCCTTCATATTCACTGAATGAGTATGAAAGCCTGAAGATTTTGTCGTCTAGGGTTGTCTATTTATGACTCCAAGAGTTTCTGTTCATATTTGCATCTATCTTCATTAAATATCTATCGTCTTTCTTATTTCTGTGACGTTTCTGAAATTTCCCCCCTCTTGCTTCAATATTGTGTTCAAGTCAGATCTTCATCTAATTCCATGTAATTTCTTTAGCTCTCCTCGTGGCTCCTTGATCCATCCAACTTCTCATATCTATGAAACTTAATTGCATACAAATTTACAATTTTTTTTGTGAGTGTAATGTTTATTCTTTTCCAATCGTGTTACTTCTTTTCTTCTTCTCTCCCAACATATATCTTACTGTTTCTCTTCCTCGACAATACAGAGATCGATCAATTTACTCACCAGTTATTCTATTTCTACCAGTGTCCAAAAAAAGGGTCAAAGTTAAGGTCAAGTTCTGTAAATATTATACCATTATATAGCTTACTTGTTCAGCCACTCAAGCATTTTAAATATTTTTAGAAGAATTTTATTATTTTATTATTTTTTGCAGTCACACACTCATCTTTTTCCACCCTCCTTTGTTGGGGGAGAGGCTGGAGTTATGTAAAATAATATGAGAAGTCTACTTCAATGAATATGTTATATACAATGAATATGTATGTATATGTATTAGTGTGAACTGTAAAACATGAAGCTCCAGAGTTGATAGAGCCATATAAAGGGTGCAACTTGTAGCTTCAGATTTGGTGCAACACACCTCTAGTTCTTAATATAAGATCTCATTTGTAGTTATAATTGCACTACCAACGAGATCAATCTTACATTGAGAACTGGATGGAGGTAATATAAAGAGAAAAACTATAGAAGAAAGAAGTAGATGAAGTGTGGAAATTATTATATTCTATTGAAATTACTTACGTGTGTGTGTGTGTGTTGAAGGGAGCACAAGGAAGAGACATTACAGAGGAGTAAGGCAAAGGCCATGGGGGAAATGGGCGGCTGAGATTCGTGATCCGAAGAAAGCTGCCAGAGTTTGGCTTGGAACCTTCGACACGGCGGAGGCGGCCGCCGTTGCTTACGATGAAGCCGCTCTCAGATTCAAAGGAAGCAAAGCTAAGCTCAACTTCCCTGAAAGAGTTCAACTTCAGCCACCTCCTTCCATGACAACAACGACGTCATTTCCTCCTTCTTATTCTTCAGGTGAATTTTCTTTCATCACAAATGCTCCTCCTCCTCCTCCTCCCCATCATCAACAACCACCACCACTTGTTCTTGCTCCTCCCACAACAACCTTGGCTTCACAACAACCTTATTATTATCATAATTACCAATATTATCCACATCAACAAGATGTTCCGCCAAGTGGTGGTTGGAGTCACAATTTGTTTTATTCTCCTCATCAACAACAACAACAACAACAACAACCTTATACGGCTTCCTCGTCTTCCACGTCTGGAATGTCCCACGACCAACATGAACAAGAACAACAACTTCTACAGTTTTCCTTGCAGTTTGGAGGGTCCTCCTCCTCTACTTCTCATCCACCTTCCAATTGGCCATATCATGATTTTGATGCTAAACCTTGACCACTTGGATCATGCTTTTCAATTTAGATAAAATTTTGAAATATTTACAATCAGATTTTGTAGTTTATCATCGGCAGAGTTTCGATCTCTGTCATAATTAATTTTTATCCAACAATCTGATAGTAGATATTTAAAAGTTTTACCTAAATTCAATCCACAATACACACACACACACACACACACACACACACTTGCACGTTGTTTTTCTCAAGTTTTTTCCTATTATTTTGTGTGTTAAGTCATTTGGTTTGATGTTATCTGGGTATTTCTGTTTGATGATTACATCTCAAGTTGAAGATCAATATGTTTCAATTCCCCACGAACTATATGTTTCCAATGAATTGTCTGTTGATTAAATAAGGGCGGACAGTCGTATTTAAGGCTCTCACCATATAAAGAGGGTATTTTAATGATTTAAACACATTACCTTTATATCACATAATATCAACCTTACTGTTACTCTGAGACTCAGCATCTTATAACAAGCATTATACGTAGTTGCACTAATTATCAATACTTTTCTATTTTTCATATTTGGATGATAAAAAAATTTAGATAAATTGAGCTTTTAAGAATGGAAGAATTGTGAAAAAAGGCCTCATTAATAACTTAATTGTCAAATGGGACCAGGGAAGATATCTACATACTGAGGAAAGATATCTGCACATGGAAGGAAGATTTTGTGCACACAAGAAAAGATTTTTGCACACATTTAGGGAAGAATTTTACACACGCGAAAGATATTTTGCACACAAATGTCCCATTTGACAAATAAGTTGTCAATAAGGAATTTTTTTCACAATTTTTCCTTTAAGAATTCAATGGGATTAAGGCCAGTTTCTTTGGTCAAGGAGGAAGCAGAAGGACCTAAATATCCATGTACTTAATTATAATAAAATAATCATCATAAGAGCTAAACCTTACTTAATTACCAATTTGATATAGTCTTGGCACTAGCACTTTGATTAATTGCATATGAGATAGAGACTAATAAATACATTCACTTAGCATAAATTCATAAGTTATAAAGCGCATGCAAGAGCATAATGAAACGTACGAAAGAGAGATTAAACGAGTGAGGTTGAGTTTAATATAAGTATGACACAGATATATAACTTCCATATCCATATGTGTGTGTGTGTGGTATGCTATGTTATACTTATATGTAAAATATAAAGTATAATAGCAACTCGTGCATGCATGTAACTGTATATAAAGAAGCTTGAAATCATACCTCACCTCCCGAGAATAAGCACACACTCAGAGAGAAAGAAAGCATAAAGAAGGTAGTTAAGAGAGAAGAAATGAATACATATCACGCACACATAAAGTGCACAAAAGAATAAGAAACACATCGAATGTATTTTGATTTATATACACTTGCTGTGATTTTTATATTCATCACACACACAGAGATATAAATATCAGAAAAAGGTATTATTAATAGTAAAAGGAGATAGATAGAGAGATATGGACAAGTGGATATAGAGTCGAGTCTGAACACGTAGTTGGAGTCTAAAGATATATTATGAAAAGGATGGATGTGCAGAGTTTAAAAGAACGAAAACGCGTCCGCTTCATATTTATATGTCGGCCGTCTCCATTTCATTCGTTTACTCATTCCTCTATCCACTAGATATCTATCTAGAAAACTCCATTTATATATACATACATACATACATATATATATATATATATATGTGCTTCTTTACATGTGTTTGTTAAAATAATTAAATATGATATAGAGTTATATTAATCTCTTGAACCATGCATGTTGAATCAAACAATTTAAAGCCATGCGCGCTTGATGTGTGTGTGGGGATGTGAATCCATATTCCCGGCTCATCCCTGCTCATCCGAAAGATGAGTAGGGAATGCTCATCCCCTTTGAAAGGGTTTTTTTCAAAGTTATGGAACTCGGACTGAACCGGTTGGTCCGGCCCAAAAACTGACGAATCAGTCCAGTCTGGGTTCAAATTTTAAAAAATATATATATTTTTTTCCTTTAGAATTTCATACTATAAGCCTAAAATTTTCAATTTCTTACCAGTTTGGTCCTGGTTTAGCTCCGGTTTGGCCCCGGTCTGACCTACTGATCCTTAACCCAGTACCCTAACCGGTTCAATACCCGGTCCGAGTTTTAATACCTTGGTTTTTTTATCAAAAAATTGTTCCATGCACTAAAAATTGATTAAGTCAAGATAGTGGATATTTAAAAAATATTTCAGATACTGCATACTACTAGAAAAATATTTCAGGATATTGGTGTTACATAAAAAATATTTCTGAATGTAGGACTAGAAATTAATTAATTAATTTAAGATACCGAATGACAAAAATGTTTCAGAGAGTAGTATACAATTTAATCCAAATAAATAAGAATACATAAAAAAATTAAATAAAAAATGGTTCCCATCCCAAAATATGAGGGATGATCTTTATTGAAATAAATAAATTAAGAAAATTTAACTAAAAAATGCATATCTACATATATTGTCTACGTATAGAAGGACATCAAAATTTTAGTGGAATAAGTCAGCTGATCTTTTAATATGTATAGATGTGATGGTAGTCAAGTTCGTTTGGGAAACTTAATAGTTTTTCGTAATAAAGACATTAATGGCTGTATCAGTATGTATGAATGCAAGAAAGAAAAAGTTTGGCGAATCCTTTTGGGAATTAGTTGCAAATGCGGAAAAGAAAAAGCGATAGCTTTCGTGCGCCAACAGGCCAAACACGTGTATTACTTACTATAAAAGCATCATCCTTCGTTCATTAGCTTATTAGTAAAAGTGAAAAAGCACCCTTCAATATCAACCCTGTATTTATATATCACCTCAAAATTCCAATTATATATGCACTGTTCAAAAAATCTTAATTACACTTTCTAGTTTATCTTCATAATTAATTAAACCGCATATCAAGTATGGGAAAACAATAAAACTCGACATGATAAAAAAATAAAATCTCATCATCTCGAGTTAGAAAAAAATTGTCCAGAAATTTTCTTTTATCTAAAACTCGACATGGGTTGAATAAAAAAAATAGAAATAAATTTAATTTAATTTAATTTACATGCTCAATTATTTGCAAAAACTAATCAAGACCCGAAAGACGTGCATATATATAGCCTTGGGGTTTGGACAATTTACCTAATTGAATTGAAATTAATGATTAAATTAATGGATTCTGGATCCAATTGACATTATTTGGTATTGACCACAAATGAATAAATTAAATCCAATTATAACAAATTCAGACTAAAACTGCGGTTGAATTATATTGCGTTGATTACTCTAAAACAAAGGGGGGGAAAGCAGCTTAAGTTATTAGCTTGGTTTTCACGTGGCATTACCTTTGTCTAGTTTTGACTTATACGTATGGCTTTAAAATGGATCCGACGATTAATTGTATGATGATATAAAAATATAACCAGGTTCATGCCAACAAAAATTGGTCCAATTAATAAGCAAAATTATGATTTGTAGTGAGTCAATGCAAAATCTGTAGAAATAAAATTATTAAAAGCAAAACGTCAATCTGGAAGGAAATCATGAGAGGAATAATAGTATATAGAGTTGACAAGAGGATGCATGAAGACGAATATAGTGAAGCATGAAAATACAAAGGAATATTTGGAGCGTAGCACGTTGGTCTCCGAAATCGGCGTTATATTGGAATCATATTATACGCAATTGTGCAAGTTTTCATTGAAGACTCCAGAGACATTGATTTTGATATTTTTGGTTTGTGTTGGGTTTGGGTTTGGGTTTTTAGTAAGTCCCATTATTTAAAATTTTTGTATTAAATATTATTATTACTATTATTAATTTGATTATTCCTAACAAATTTTATATATATAATCTCTAAAATTTGTCTAAATTAAATATTAGCTTCAGTCCTAAATATAGGACAAAGTTTGTAGTGTAAATTACACTACAAACTTTGTCTATATTTAGGACCGGAGGGAGTAATAATTATAATCATAAGACTGTGAAAGGTTGGGGCTACAAATATGAACACGTTGAGATGAATATATATGTTCGTACAAAAAAAAAAAGCAAGGTACTAAAACTCGGACCGGGCATTGAACCGGTCGAGGTACTGGGTTAAGGGTCAGTGGGTCAGACCGGGACCAAACCAGAGCCAAACCGGGACCAAACCGGTGAGAAATTGAAAATTTTAGACTTATAGTATGAAATTCTAAAAGAAAAAAAAAATTTTTTACCAACCCAGACCGGACCGGTTTACCGGTCCGGGTTCAATAAGCATGAAAAAAAGTGAAGGTTTGCAATAATCATATACGAGGAAAAGTTGGTGTTACGTTCATTAAAAAGAAAATTATAGAAAAAGCTTTGAGGTGGTTCGTTGGAGAAACTAGTGGGGGACAGAATAGAAAATCTGGATTTAGAAAGAAAAAAAAAAGCATAGGAAGACCAAAGAAATAGAATATATAATGAAATTCTTTAACTGCATCTTTTGGACAATTTATCTAAACTTATCTAAATATATGATTCGTTGTTGATAAAGCACAATAATATTATGTGATCATATAATAAACCAAATAAAGCTTCTTGTTATTATTGTTCTATCTAATCTATATATTGTTTTTATTTTGAAAAAAGAATAATGATTCACTAAATTTTGATTTTTGACATGAATTAATATAAAAAAATGTCGGGATATTTTGAGGTTGAGCTGGGAAAGGGTGATGTGTTGTGAATTGTGAATGAAATCCCTATTTTGGGTCTGACCCTTGACTGGAGACCGAGTCCACCGGAAAAGTATTTGAAGTGTGGAACGCCATCCTGACATCTCTTACTTTCAACGCGCCAAATAATGTCCCACTTGCGCGATACGTGTCGTTCTCAAAACACGTACACGCAAATAGACAAATTAAAAAACTATAGGAACTTTATTATCTTTTTTGAACAGTCGTCTCATATCCATTTGAAAGTGACTCATTCGTGCTCCAATATTATATTGTTCCGCTCAAATTTTTTTTACAAGGTTGTTTATTATTTGATGAAAAATTTATACATTAACTTTATGAAATTACTTAATAAAAAAGTACACCAATAAAAAAATTAACATATTATGAGAAGTTTTAAAAATTTATGTATTAAACGATTTTTTAATAACATTCATATCAATAAAAAAGAGCAATAGTGTTGTGCGTTTCATATAATCGACCCCATCTAGTAGGATAAGGTTTTGATGTTGTTGTTGCTATTGCGATAAATAGGAGCAGTTTTGTCCAAAATATATAATTTAACGGATTATATTAACTACTAATGAGTGTTAAAATAGAGAGGAGGTGTGTATTATATATGTTTTAAATTTTAGGAGAGGTTTGTTTAGGTTTTAAAAATGTAAAGAAGTCTATATATCATCAAAGTAATACCCATCTGGTCCTTAATATAAGACCCTACAGGGGAGTTGATATTGGTCTTAAATATAAAGTCTAGTTCTCAAATTTGTCAATCTTTTTCTATTTTACCCACTATCAATACTCCAACGATAATCATGCAAGTAAGGGAGGAATAGAGGGAATTAAAGAAGATTATAAGGATTTTTAGAAAAAACATGTCATATTAACTTATTTAACTAACTTTCTTAATCTAATTAAATTATGTAAATATGTCTCATATTAAGAGTACGATGGAGAGAGTACTTTACATTCAAATTAATAAAGGAAGTAACTAGATGAAATTAGTTTCTACCGTAGATGTGATCATTTGGAAATGGATATTGCCTAATTTGTTGGACTAATTAAGGTCCCTACAAGAAGTGTTGGTTACTTACAATAACCCTATTAACTGATCTTGTTAATAGCCTTACAAGAGTCAATGTAACTAGCAAACACCAGTCTATGAAATGAAACCATTTTCTTCCCAAAAAAATATCGAGACCTTCAAGCACACTTTTTTTCTCATTCATGTGGCCAATTTTTTTTTTTTTTTTTTTGGTAATAAATCAAGACTTTATTCTTTATTCAAAGTTAAGATTGTAAGAAAAAGCGAAAGACATATAATGAATAAAAAAGGCGCGTGAAATAAATAGATGATGTGGGGAAAGAAAGGACGGTTGATAGGATAATAATAATGTGAGAAGGAAGCATCAAGATTGAAATTGAAAATGAGATAAAAAATCAAAGAGTGGCTTTTCGGCCACCGAAACTTTAGAAATTGGAGGCTTTACCCATTCAAAAGCCACTCAAACAAAAGAAGGCGAATGTATGGAACCATGTTCTCTCATATCCACATTCTTCTTTATGAATGTGAATCTCATGCACTTACTTTTTAGGGACAAAAAGAAAGAAAGCCTCCAGAAAATCATACCATATTGTAAACTTTTTTACCAAAATTTAGGTAAAAAAAAGTCGATCAACTCCAAAAGTATAATCTAATTATTACTATTATTTTTAGTTTCCAAAAATATTTATAAATTTAAATACAATTAGTAGGGTCTTGATCATTGCATACAAGGTATGGTCTAATAAAAGGTGCTAGCCTCTCACAACACAACAAATTAAGTTTCAAATCCCCACTGTCAAATGTATCTACATTTTTTTGAAAAATTAGTTAAGTTGGTATGGTATGTTTATAAAAAGATGTGGGTTGATGTTCTAAAATTCTCTGTTCATTTAATTTAACCATCATTTGCATTGAAACTACCCATTGATAAAAATTCCTTTACTATATGCACTTGAGATAGGGATATATAATTTTAAGAAAAAATTATAAATTTTATAAGACAAAATGGATTGAGTTTTTATATTCAATATCAAAGTAAATCTTTAAGTAACCCTTATATTTAAAACTAGAAGGAGTACTGTATATTAAACTCTATGAAAAATATATGCCCATAGTCTAGTCACTCACTAATGATAAAATCATTTTTCAAGCCATGACCTCCACAACGCTTTTTAAATCTGTCATAGACCGCTTTTTGCATGAAAATAATAATACTATCCTCAGTCGTTAAGGTAAGATTTAATTAGAGAATGGATTTTGGTAATAAGTAGAAGATATATTTCATATTTTTATTCATTTTTTTTAAATTAGCCTCATTGATTCCCTCATAATAATTAAATAGGAAGGAGGAGGGGGAAATTAAAGAAGATAATTAAGGTATTTTTAAAAAAAAATATTTTATTAATTAACATCATTAATCTATCTAGATTAGTCAATTACATCTTGCATTAAGGACAATATAAATAATAAGTAATAATAGTAGTCGTAGTAGTAATAATAATAATGGAAAATGAAAAAACAATAATTGGAGACGCAAAAGAGACGGGAGAATTTGAGCATAAACCAACCAAAGACTAATAGGAGAGTGGAGTTTGAAAGATTCTAAACTCTATCTCTCTCTGGACTTTATATTTGGTCAGTTTCCATGAAAAGATGCATAAACGTGTATTATATTCAGAAAACAGTAGGGGAATAATTAATTAATTAATTATTTAATTAATTAATTAAACACCCCTACACACTCCTGTATAAATTTGGACCAACAAGTGAGTTTGTATGTGTGTGTTTATAAAGCATTAATATAGAAATTTAATATGCATGTTAGGCAGGAGTATATAGCAGGAAAATGGGCTGGCTAGCTTTTTGGATGCTTTAATTTAATTTTGTGTTCTTCATATTAAACATTGGGTCAATACCACGGAAGACAAACATTAATCTATGCCTACCGGACTTCTATTTATATGTTAGCTGAAGTCAGATTCAGTGTTCTTCTTTAAATTATCCGTCAATAAAACTTAATCAATAATAAATATGATCTTTACAACAGCATCCATAAATAATACCACCTCTAGTCATAAATATAAGACTCAACTAACTTTGTTTTAAATAGATCAAGGAAGTTAAATAAATCATTTAATCACATATCATATATCGTGTTTAATTAAATTATATAATATTAGTTTATAAGCCAGATAAATTTGTTTGGAAAAAATAGGATAAATATAAATAATTTAAAGTAATTTAATTAACTTCCTTAATATTTCTAAAAAAATCAATTGAATATTATATTTAGGATTGGAGATAGTAAGAAATAATGATAATTGAGTTGGGGGGAAGAAACCTTCTCATAAATAAGGTTCAAACATTATGAATAAAACAGTCATATTTATTGGTAGAACTGTTTCCAATTAGACTTAAAATATTTGAATCTAACCCAATATCATCGGATATTAGATTAGAGATGGTTATATAAAAAACTTCAGGTTTATAAGTTTGAAGAAAATTCTAAGAAAATTGATCAGAAAATTCAATTCTTTAGTCAAGGTAAAAGAAAATAATAATGCCCCCTTAATAAGACTGACTTATATGGTCAGGGAGCAAGCAAAGTGCAGATATAAGTATGAGATTCGAACTCCCTCTGCTCTAGAATGGCTTTTAGATAATCATTTTCATGTTGAAGTGTTGAATGGATATTTATGCACAAAAAATAATAATAATCAGAGGTTAAATTTAATGCTTCTCGCAAAGAAAAAAAATGAAAGCTGTATATTAAAGCATTTAAGAAATTAAAATTACCTGTGGCAATCAAGCAAATAATACTGCCCATAGGCCATGGCCATTGAAGTCAAATATGACTATCCATTTTATAGAGAAAAATAAACAGACCAATTGGGTAAAAGAAAATCGAGATAATATATATATATATATTTATGGAATAAATATTAACTTTGTGTGAAAGCAAGGATAGTTCAAATTTCAAACAGGAAGACAAAAAGTCGATGAGGTCGGTCAATATGGTTGACTTGGACATAGGATCACAAGTCACATTTTTCGGCCCTAAATTCCAATTTCTTCTGTCCCGTTGCTCAACTTTCAACTCTCATCATCACTTCCTTATTGCATACGTTTTCAGTTTTCTTGTTACTTCCTCCTATTTTTTTTTTTTTTTTGGGAAAAATAGACCCCAAACAAGAGAAAATATGATAAATGGTCCCTTATAATTTCAAAATTATATTTAAATCCTGTGGAACATTTTTACAATAAATTACAATTGTCAAATGCCCATAGACTTATTAGTTGAATTGAAATTGAATGCAAAAAAAAAAAAAAAAACAGGACTTAAATGTAATTTTGAGATTTCAAATAACTATGTTATTGTATTTTCTCTTGTCAAGGATCTAAATATAATTTTCCCTCCTTTTTTTGCAAGTAACATTCTAGCTCACATGTGATCCTTAATATAAGGAATAAATTTCTTTTATCTAAAATTTTAAACTAGCATTTTTATTTTTGTCCTCATTAAATATAAGCCACTCATTAGCTCTCTTTAATTAATTTTTACTCATTATCTCTCATGATACCCTTTATAAATAAAGGTATAATCAGAAAGAAAAGTATATAATTGATACTTTTAACTAACATTTTGAACCGTGTGATCTTGATAGTTGTTCCTTATAAAAAGGATTAGATTGAGTATATGGTACCCTCTCTTGTACTTAGGGGTGAGCAATCGGTTACTCGGTTCGGTTTTTGGTGAAAATCAAATTAACCGAAAATTGAATAGAGCCCAGTTTCAACATCAAACCGAAACCGAACTAACTGAAAATTTTGGTTCGGTTGTTCCATTAACCGAAATATGGGTACACACTGCCTAGCTTGAAACAAATTTTTCACCTAAAATGGTGAAGCCCCAACAAGCATATCCAAAAATAGGGAGAAATTTAAAATTGTATTTTAAACAAAAATAAAGGGTATGGACAGAAGTCATAGAACACACACATTAATGCTGTATTTTACATGCTAATACTTATTCTTGGAATAACTGAAATAAAAGTATGGAAAGCAAAGATGAATGACAACAGAAGACGCCTACAGCAAGTAGAGATAGCCAACGGTAGAGAAAAAATAACAAGCCTGAGAGTTTGATAGTGAAGATTGAACATGATGTTGAATGCGAGAGGATGACTTTGACTCTCAAAATTCCAGAGCCAACAGATCGAGAGTGACAAAACATTCAAGAGAGAAGAGTGGAGACGGAGTACGCGATGTGAAGCTGAGGGTGAGAGATCAAGAGTGGCTTCATGAGGCAAATCGGGACTGATGCAGTGAAAGGAGAGGAAGGAAATGAGGGTCTGATGTAATGAAAGGAGATGACAGAAAGGAGGATGTCTTCTATGCGGCATTGATCTATGATGCTGAGTGAGGTTGAGGCCTTAAGGGAATGAAAATCGGGTTTGCATAATTGAAACATAAAGGCAGCGTGTTTTTTTTTTTTAGGTTGAAAGAGTGTTTAACTAGAGTGTAGAAAAATAATTATTGGGCTTTGGGTTTGGTTGCTGGGCTGAGCATATTTTTTTAATGAAAAATAATAAGGGTTGGACTTGGGCCTTTGTAAAGGCATATCATAAGACATACAGAGCCCATATATTACCTATGTTATTTTGGTTATTCGGTTATAACCAAATTTTTTTATAGTAACCGAACCAAAGATTGAACACCGAAATATTAGAAGAAAAAACTAAAAAATAATCAAAAACCAAAATAACCTAATTGAGTTCGGTTCGGTCTTCGGTTTCAGTTTCATTTCGCTCACCCCTACTTGTCCTTATTATAAATTCAGTTGATCAAAAAAATTTTACCCTAATTATAAGTCCACTTTAAGAGTCACTAATGATTGATTTCCAATTTTACCCCTATTGAATATATGAGAGAAAATGTATTAATAGCATCTTTTTTGTAATACTTATTATTAAATAAGGGTAAATTTAAAAAAGTAAATCAATTTAAGACATATTAAATACCTTAACTCCTATTTATTAGTATATAAGATTTGATCAAATCGGATTTATAATAAAGACGAGAGTGGTACTCCCACGTTGCTTGATAGGAGATGGGCCTCTCCATTTTCCTTACTGTCCACTTCCCTCCACTTCTTTATTCTCACCTAGGGGTGGAAACAGGTCAGGTGACATGACAAAGGCCTGCAGCCTAGCTTGTTAAAGACCTAGTCAGGCCTGACCTGTCAGGCTAAAATGCCAGGCTCAAGCTGATTTAAAAGCCTATTTGTCTTAACAGGCCAGACCAAGGCCTACTGATAGGCCTGTGAGGCCTATCAGGCCGGCCTGAGCCTATTAAGCTATTTTTAAGAAAAAAATCTGGGTACCTCCATTATTACACTTCTGCCACTCACCTCTCCCCTAACTCCCTAACCTAATTCTAAAATCAAATTATCTCATTCTCATTCCCATTCGTTCAGACCTTGGATCCGTCAGGCGTTGGCGTCGACACACTCGAGGCTCCTAGTCTCCCACTATAGCTCTGCTCCGCTCCACTCCACTGTGACGCGTCTCCTCTCTAGTTCCCCTCAAATCCACCGTCGTTGTTTCCCTACTCTTCCCTCTCCAGTTCCACGCTTGCTCATCAACATCGATCACTCTCCTCTGGAATCTCTCTAGCTATGATTCTCGAACTCTCCTCCTCAACGGACGGCATCCAGCTGCTCTCCTTGCTCTCTCTCAACCCTATCACTCATCGTCTCGTGGCCCATTCTTCGATCTCCTCCTCTCATCTCATCACTTATGGGTCTTGGTCGATTGGACGGACTCTCACACACTAGTTACCAAAGGTATGTCTTTCTCTTCTCTTAAATCCTCAAACCCCAAACTTTCTCATCTGGGTTGTTTCTTTTCTCTTCCTGTAAATCCCCAAGCCTTGAAGCTCGATCTGTGAAAAAAAGATAGAAAAAAATTAAATCCCCAAACTTTCTCATCTGGGTTTTCCTTGTTTGGAGAATGTTAGAAACGATTCTTATATGGGTTTTACTTTCTTTTAAAATGGCTAGTGAAGAAAGCTCCTTTTCAAAATAAAATGGCATCGTGATTCAGGATTCGTGAATAAGCAGGATTGTGGTGCTAGATTCCGCCATGCGTGTGGTTTGGATTCATTAGTGATAAAGTGTGTGTAATAATTGAAAGTTTAATAGAAGTTTGATCTTGGAATTGGAAGTTTGTTTCTTGAAATGCGTGTGGCTTGGATTCATATGTGCCTCAACCAATTCATGATTCTGATTCTCCAAATGATGAAGATTTCATATCATTCTGTTCTCAAACTCCTAGATTGATTATTTTTTAAACAACTGCTAGATTGATTATTTTTTCTGCACTTCAACTTATTTTTTTTATAGATATTACTTGTTAAATTGTGTTATTATCTAATATTATACATTTGATTTATTTTTTTTTCAAGGTGTTGGTACAAGAAGAAGAAATTGTGTTGAAGATTTGATGATTTGCGGGTAGTTGCCATACTTTGATTGATGTCTTCTATTGTATTTTGTGATGTATTTTGGATTAATTTATGCAATATTGACCTGTTAGCCTAGACCTTTTGAGCCTTGTAGCCTGTTTACAAAGTGATTTAAAATATAGGCTTTTTTAACAAGCCTCAAGCCAGGCCAGGCCTTCATACAGGCCAAGCTTAAGCCAAAAAAAAAGGCCTGTAACAGGCCAAAGGCCAGGCTCAGGCCGCCCTATCACAAAACAGGCCTGGCATGTTAAGGTTGAAGCCTGACCTGGTCTGGCATGTTTCCACCCTTATCCTCACCGTTAGATTAACTCCAAATGATTGAGATTCAGAGTTAATCTAACGGTGATAATAAAGAAGTAGAGGAAAGTAGACGGTAAGAGAGATAGAGAGGCCCCTCTCTGTTACTTAATATAAGAGAAAGTTGACAATCAAATTTAGACTTAAATATAAGACTATAATTCATTTTATCGTTCATATTTATCTTTTTTTCACAAACTAATTTATCTGACTCCATGAAATTAATATATAACTTAATGTTATATCGGGACATTTAAAGAAAATTACATCATGTTATGTTAGTTATAATTAACTGATTTATTTAGCTTCTTAAATATACCCAAATTAGTTAAATCGTTCTTGTATTAAAAATTGTAAGAATGGTTCAATATGTTTGTTTGGGATAGTTATTAGAGTTTTCAAAAGTAACTTTTTAATCGTGATTTATAGTATACGAGGTCAGTATGTAAGAAATATTTTATCTCGGTTTACATAAATAAGTATTTTTTTAGGTGTTCAAACGTAATGCCAAACAAGCAAAATATCTAGTTCTTTACTCCAGGTGTTCCTTTGATGTTGTTGCACGCTTGCATGCTCGAGTCAGCCGTAAATATCTTGATTTGATGGTATTAAAAATTATTATTAAAATAATTTGAAATTTTAAAATAAAGATTAAATTGAATTACATAACAAAAAATACAATGAAGAGTGATCTTAATCAATTAAATTAAAATTTATTACGAGACAATAAAAATTAAATAAAATTAAGAATGTATAATAACATTTTCCCCTTAAATTTAATTTGGGCCAAAGCCGATTAGTTCACGTATCCTTCAAATTTCCTTCCTTTTTAGATAAATTGACAATTTTTTCAGACAGTGAACTGTATTTGCTTCTTTTTTGGTCATTAGAACTTAGAAAGTATTCCTTTCTGAACTGTGAAATTTAAAATTGCAAAATGATTGAAAAAGAATGTTAAATATTTGTTATTGACTCGATCTATGCTAAATCTTTGGCATCCATAATGTCACACAGTCAATGGATTTCAGAGTTAATTAAATCTTTGGTACCTCAAGTTAGTTCTCATTTTGGTTTAGGTCATTCAAGTTTCATTATATTTAAAGCATTAGTTCCTATAATTTAATAAAAATCTGAATCATTTTGCTTTTTCAGGGACCAAAACATATGATTTGAAATTTAAGAGACAAAAACCAAAATAAAAGTAAATTTAAAGAATAAGAGATTATATTAACCCATATTTAAATAAAAGGGTTAGACACTAACAGTATAAGATTATAAATGGGATCAAACTCTCAACCTCCCATTTATAAAGAGTTTTCATTTATACTAGTATGCTACAAGCTCATTGGCATAGTATTGATGCTTTAATTGAAATTTTTGTAAGTAATACTAAATTGTTGTCAAAGAAAAGCAATTAATTGAAGGCTTCTATTAGAAACCTAAGAAGCAAAGTCTCTATGATACGTGCTCAAAAAGGAAAAAGTCTCTGACACGTTGGGTAGGAAGGGAAGAGCAGGTTATTGTCCACAATTCAAATGAGAAAACCCAACGGGCTCTGTTAAAGCCCATTTCAAATGCCTTTTCTTACAGGAGGGAACCCCTTGTATTAATTGTTCAAATTTAAGCCCACCTCATCGTCGAACTGATAGGCATGGCCACCTCATCAGATTCGAGCTGTGCACATTTAACTTTTTATCTCTATTTTAAAAAATATATATTTTAATGGGTATAAGACTTAAAAATAAAGATAATATTTTAATTATTTTTTTTCAAAAAAATGGTTTCTTTTATTTAAAAATAATCAATAAATCAGGATATCCCAGATGAGATTTAGGAAAAATTCCATTTAAATACCACATGAACTTGTAAAACCTACAAAAGTCTGTTAACACTTGAAAATAATATAAAGGTGACGGGTATCAAATTGAAATTTTAAAATGTTGATGTTTTTACGATGTTGCCTCTCAATTTTAAAAAAGAAAAGAAAAGAAAAGGTGCCCCTTGTCAGAGCGCCACCACCGCCCGGCCTCTAGAGATTAGGTTGTCAGCCGGCCTAGACCCTCTGGCTACCTGAGATCTGGCTGCCAAAGCTTCGGCGTAGGGGGCCATTTTAGGGGGGATTTTAAAAAAAATTATGAAGGGGGCAAAGGGTGGGTTATTATGGCCATTCACTACAAAAAAAAAAAAAAAAACATTTGGCAGCGGTGGATTTATAGCGGTTAACATTAACCACAACAAAGTTTTATTATTTATAGCGGTTCGTACATAAACCACTACAAATCTGTAGCAGTCGGCTTTACACCAAGTGGCACGAAGGACACCGAATGTTATTAGTAGTGGTTTTCAAATACAAACCACTACAAATTTGACACCAAATTCCCGCCAAAACTTATAACGTTGAGTTAGTAGCGGTTACTGCATCTTAATTGCTACTATTGTGGTGCCAGCTTGGCAACACATGGCGCGAAGCATTGTAGCTATTTATTTATAGTGGTTTTGTTAAGCTTAAGCACTATGGAATGCAAATGGTCGCCTTTTTGTAACGGTTAGGTAGCAGTTTTTTTCTCAACCGCTACAGATTCAAGAGTTTCATATTTGTAACGGTTATTGATAACTGCTACCAATATTTTCTGTGGCCCGAGGTGGTTTGTAGCAGTTCATGTAACGGTGTAAGAAAAAATCGCTACAAAACGCAGCCTATTTTAGCCTCCCCCCCCCCTCATTTTCAACGTTTGGCCATTTTGTTTCCTGAAGTTTCTCTGAGAATTTTCTTTTAGATCTGAGTGTTCTAACGTCTCTCTAAGAGTTTCATTGCAGCATTTCACATTTTTCTCACTTGAGGTACGAAAATTACATATTTTTCTTTCCACTTTTTATTATTATTGTATTTAATATATAAAATGTGACTATTTTTTCTGTAGTTAATATGGCTTCAGGGGGGATAAAGAGAAGGGGGTCGAGCTCCCTAGACCAATTCTACAGGGTGGCAGCAGCAGAGGTGGGGGTATTGTGGAGGGAAGGCAACCGTGTCACAGGAGGCGGCCCCATCACAACCACAACAACAGACTGCCCTATAGGAGGCGACGAAGGTACCACAGATGCCTAAGGCCATTCTGGGAAAGGGAGTTGAGCTCAGCGTCAGTGACTATAAGGAGAACGAGGAGTTCGAGATCCCGATTCCGCTCGGAGACATGGAGTAGTTCCTGGATGAGGAGGACGGTCGGGACCAGAACAACCTACGACGATCGTCTTCCCGGTCGACTGGGTTTGAGGTGCAGGTCCAAGGTGTATAATTTTTTGTTTAATAAATTAAATATTTAAATTTTATTTATCTAATGTATGTCATAAATTAGGCAGATAAGCACGGGAGCGTGTCCACGAGGAGGCTGAACGTGGCCGGTTTGAACAGCCTGGACCGGACACTACGAGTTGTAGTTCCGTTGAATGAGGCCACGGACTAGCCCATCGACAATGGGGGTCACCTGTTCAACTGCTTCCTGAAAGAGTTGGAATTGAATTGGATGCGGTTCCCCCTTCACTTCAGGACATGAAGGAATGTTCCGAAGGGGCCGAAGGACTTGGCATGAAACGAGGTAGTAAGGGTAATTAATAGTATTTAATTATAGTTTATATTTTTGTAATTAATTGTATTTAATTAATATTTATTAATTGTCTTGTTTGCAATTAGTTGTATTTAATAATTTGTTATTTAATTGTGTTACAATTTATGTTTGCCATCCGGGACAACCGGAAGAGGTAAACACCGATGAAGATGAGTGACGGTTGGAAGAACAGGAGGAATTGTCTTTTCCACAATATGAATAAGGATAGGACGATTCCTCTGTAGCAGCTGATCGAGAACGTCCCGGACGACGTCCCACGAACGACTGGGCGAGTTTTATCCAATTTAGGAGGAACACAAAAAGGCAGGTAATTTATTTATAATTCAAATTTTAATTTAAATTTCATAAATTGAATGTTTTTAATAATTATAATTGCTTTATATTGTATAAATATTTTTAATATTGTTTTTTTTTCAGGCTCTTTCTTAGAGGAATACGAGGTGCCGAGGGCAGCAGAAAATCCACCACACTGTAGGATCAAAGACATTTGTTATCACTTACAGCGAGTTGATAACGTTTCATAATGCAAATATAAATTTAGTAATTTGTTGTTCATAATACTAATTTAATTTTGTAATTGTTTTAGGAGAGGAAGGCAAAGCAGGAGAACCATCAAACGGACTACAGAGATTTGTTCGCTATCACCCATAAACACCGTGACGGCACTCCGACGTCACAACAAGCAGAGGATGTCATTATAAGTTAGTTGATTATTATATTTTTTGTAAGAAAACTTTATTGTAAATTGTAATAATTAATTGTTTAATAAAATGGCAGGAGTGGATGAGTATTCGTAGGCTGAGCTACGAGAGACCCAAACCTAGGAGTCACAAGGGTCTGTGGACCGCACTACACTATTGAAAGTGGGTCTGTGTCAGGTTGAGCACCCCTGACGCATGAGGGGGATGGAGATAGGCGCCAAACCTAGCATGGTCTATTGTAAGAGCAGCTCCTCTGAGGCTGGTAGCTCTTGAGCACGGACGATTAATGTCAGACGTTCGAGAGATGAGTCTGTTGAGGAGCTCCATTCAGATTTAGCCAGGACACAGGTTGTAGTGGCCAGGACACAGACTGCGGTGGCCCATCAAATGCAACAGCATGCCGATTACTACTATGCTCAACATACGCAGTGGCGTGATATCATGAACTATATGATGGAACGGTCATGGAGTCGCCTGTTCCCTGATGAGGAACATCCACAGGTTCCCCCTGTCCCTCAGTTCATCATCTAGTCAGCTCCTACTACTGATAATGATGGTGTTATTACCTCTGCTCAGCGCCTTGATACAGTCGCACCTGAGGGAGGACCTAATGATCAACCCCATGATCCTTCCCCTCCTGATCATCAACCTCTGGGTAGTTAGTTTAGAATAGTTGTATTTTTTTAAACATTTATAAAATAAACTTAAATATTTATTTCTTTAGGCGTTTGTTAAATTCTTCTTTCGTTTATGACAATTTTCTTTATAATTTTAAAACTAACAACAAAAATAAAAAAAATAAATGAATTTTTTATTTATAGTTTTATCATTAAACCACTACAAACAAAAGATTAACTTTGTAGCGAATACAGTCATAACCGCTACAAATATACGGTCATATGAAATTTGAATTCTGTCTCGCCAAAGTTCTCTGACCTTTATAGCAGTCTCATATAAAGACCGCTACAAAGTGGAAGTAAATTTTTTAATAATTTTTCAGCGATCAAGGAATATTATAGAGGTCTTACTGTAATAACTGCTAAAAAAGTCACAAATTTGAAATTCTAATTTCCAATCTTGGTAGAAATTAGTAGCGGTTTAGAAAACGAATAAAACAAATTGCTACAAATTTTAAAATTAAAAATTTGAATTTCAAATTGTCTAGTCTCGCAAGAAATTAGTAGCGGTTTAGAACATGAATAAAACAAACTGTTACAAATTATAAAATTAAAAATTTGAATTTCAAATTGTGCTTGAAAGTGATAGCGGTTCTACAAAACATAATTACTACCAATAGACATTTTTTAGCAGTTTTAATGTAATAACCGCTGCAAAATGAAAATAAATTTTTTATTTATTGCCAACTGGCATAAAACATTGTGGTGGTTTTATTAATATAACCGCTATAAATGTATAAAGAGTAGTGGTTGGAGTGGCGGTTTTATAACCGCTACAAAATGTTATCCGTTGCCCCACATCTTTATAAATTTACAAGCACCTGTAATTATCTATCCACTCAATTTCTTCACTAAACTTTCTGACTAGCTATGGATAAGTCATGGATCAAGTTGTCGCGCAATTCGCCTGAATATTTATACGGATTAAACAATTTCTTGGATTTCGCCTTCTCTCACGCCAGTTGTAGTGGCAAGATTGTCTATCTAGGTTTGAGATGCAAGTTTAAGAAGTGGCATGCACGACAAGTTATTAAAAAACATTTGCTTGTTAGGCTTGACGTTGATAAGAATGAAGATAGTAAATTAAGACATCCTCGGGATGCAGACACCTGGAAAAAGTTTTACGACGACTTTCCATCTTTCGCGGCTGACCCCAGAAATGTTAGGCTTGCTTTGGCAACCGACGATTTCAATCCATTTGGGAATCTTAGCACAAGTTACAATATTTGATCTGTAGTCTTAATTCCCTACAACTTACCCCCTGGATGTGTATGAAACAAGCTCCTTCATTTTATCTATGATTATTCCCGGTAAAAAGGCACCAGGTAATGACATTGATGTGTATCTCCAACCACTTATTATGGAGTTGCATGACTTATGGAATGTCGGTATCGAGACATACGATGCTTACGAGAAGACATTGTTTAACTTGCGTGCAACCTTGATATGGATGATTAGTGACCTTCTTAGCCTTGGAACATTATCCAGTTGGAATGTACATATTGGGTCGGCGTGTCCAGCTTGCAATTTTGACTCTGAAGCAGTACGCCTTCCCCACAACTGAAAGTGATGCTTTATGGGGCATCGAAGGTTTCTCGATGGAAGGCATAAGTTTAAATTATAACGAAATCGCTTCAATGAGAAACCAGAAAAAAGAGGACCACCTCAAACTTTATTCGATGCAGACATCTTATAACAGCTTGAGGATGTTGAATTCGAGTTAAGAAAAAGCGATGATGCAACACAAGTAGGCCAAAAGACGGGTAGGACTTAAGCGCCTCACCAATAGAAGAAGATAAGAATTTTCTTTCACTCTTACATATTAGAAATCTAATTTACTTCGCCACAGTTTTGATGTCATGCACATTAAAAAAATGTTTTTGATAATGTGCTATATACGCCACTTAACGAACCCAACAAGTCAAAAGATCATCTTCAAGCGAGGAAAGATTTAAGCACCATGGGAGTTCGTGAAGACACGTGGCCAGATGACCATGACAAATTTCAATCGACAAAATTCACCCTCACAAAACCGAATAAGGAAGTTTTCCTTGCGACGTTGAAGAAAATAAAAGTGATGAGTATTCAAACAACATTTCTCGATGTGTTGACATGCAGGCTTGAAAGGTTGCTGGCCTAAAGAGTCATGACTCACATGGTCTTATGCAACAATTACTTTGATTAGCTATAAAGAATGCACTTCCTCCTGATGTGTCCGTCATTTTAGGGGAACTTTGTTCTTTCTTTCAGAAGTTGTGTTCCAAGGTTTTGATCGTTGAGGAGCTATCAGTTGCATTCCAAAATCATTCCTACACTTTGTCATTTGGAGATGATCTTTCTTCCTTCCTTTTTCATTGTGATGGTTTACCTTACAATCCACCTTGTTCATAAAACAAAGATTGTTGGCCTAGTTCAATATCGATGAATATATCCTATTGAGAAGTACTCATTTAATATAGGTGCATCATTGTTAGATCCTATGTTTGCTAGTCGCCTTTTTCAACATTTAGTATCATTTTTCCCTTCTTTACTTCATAGGTTTCATGGGAATTGAAATCTTACATAAAGAATAATGTGTGGCCGGAAGGTTCTATAGCTGAAGATTATATAGGGGATGAGGTCATATATTTCTATTCAAGGTACTTTGATGACATTGAGAAGGCTTTCAACCGCCAGCCTCTTGTAGGCGATTGTCCTGAACCTGTACTAACATCAGGAGAATTTATCCCTCGTGTTGGTAAAATAGTTGGAGGAACTGAGAACTTCAAATTAACGACAACTGAAAAGTTGCAAGCACATAGACATGTCTTGATTAATTGCACTCAAGTTGAATCCTTCCTTCAGTAAGAATTGTACACTCATATGTTATTCTATATCTTTTATAGCATTTTTTACTTACATTTCATGACCACCTTCCCTTGATTAATTGCAGGGAATTCAGAAGTCATGTTAAGCATCAACTCAGGATCCGTACACAAACATCCTCCGAAGTTGACAAAAATGTTCACAGAGAATTCCCAAGCTGGTTTGCACGCAGAATACTAAATGACAACAACTCACACTCACCAGATTTCAGAGCTCTCGCAATCGGCCCTCTTGACCATGCAAAAAGGTTTACAGCATATAGTGTCAATGGTTTCAAGTTTTCCTGGTTTCACGAGATCAAGGATTGCAAACTCAAAATTCAGGTGTTTATGAAACTTTTGGGATGAGGAGTTATGCTAGCAGCAGTGACACCAACATAAAGTTCGGAGGCGTCCCTTATTATGAAAAACTTCTTGATGTCATCGAACTTAATTATAAGGCCGTTTCACAGTAACGCTATTCAAGTGTTTGTGGGCAAATACCATGACTTCCCGAGGGCTCACAACTGATGACTTAGGCATCACATTGGTAAATTTCTCACAGCCAATCCACACTGGGCATTCTACAGATGATAAGCCGTACATTCTTACCTCAGAGGCACACCAGGATTATTATGTCGAGGACAAGAGGCATAGGGATTGGTACATGGTTGTTCATTTAAAGCCTCAAAACCTTTCTTACATGGGTGATGGTGATAACATCGCCTACGAGAGTGAGTCATTTCAGCCAGTCAATTTCGAAAACTTCTTCTCTGAAGACGATGGCAATTTACCTCTACTTCGGTCATTTTTTTAAGTTCACATTATTTAAATTTAATTTTTTTACAAAATAATACCACTACACTAACAATTTCTGTAGGGATGACGAGGATGAATGACTAAACAAATTATATGCCTTTGTTTTTGTAACCCTTGGATGTATATATATTTTTAAAAAAAATCTAAACATTATTTGTAGCGGTTATAAAAACACACAAAAAAACCGCCACAATTGTAAAAACCACTACAAATAAAGACTACAACCGCTACAAGATCAAACCACTACAAAATCAGTTACGTGAACCGTTACAAGTGCTACGTAGATCCCTATAATTACCCCCACCACACCTCATTTCAAACACTCTCCTATTTCTTTTAACTCTTCCTCTCTTTCATTTTCTATCATTTACAAATATTTTTCTAAGAGCTAAGAATCTGAACAGGGTAATCAAATATGGTAACAAGTTTTTTTATTCTTCCACTTCAATGTTTTTTTCCTACACATAATATTTATTCTCACTATTTTTTCCAGATATTGAAGGACTTTTGCACACCATTTCCTATTTTCCTTACATAATGATAACCACATTGTAGCAGACAATACAATAATTTCTTATTACCTACATATTCTGAATAATATTACAAATATATAATTTATACTATAACAATTTAATTAAATCATTCTTTATACATAATAATTAATATCAGCTAAATTTTTGAAATAATAAATTATTCAATACCATATTATAAAAATGCAGAAAAATAATTGTATAATTTTTTTAAATATTTCAAAAAATATTTGTAGCGACAAAACCACTACAAACAAAAAATTAAATTTTTGGCACCAAATTTAAAATTTCATCTGATATTAGTAGCGGTTATACAACGGCTACTACTTCTTTAAATTTCTTTTCTAAATTTGTAGTGATTCCATAACTGCTACAAAACACAAAAACAAATTTTCATTTTTTTAATTTCCCGCCACAGGCGCCACATTGGTAGCAATTACAAAACCACTACAAATGTCGCATAAGATGATTTATCAGTAGTGGATATGGTAGCAGTTGGGATGAAACCGTTACAAATGTAGTAGCGAGTTGTTTGCTTGAGTAGCGGTTATTAGTAACCGCTAGAAATACATTTGCAACAGTAGATTTGGTAGCGGTTTTATTAACCGCTACTAATGTTGTTGGTAGCAGTTATAACCTCTACAAATACACTTTTTTAATCGCTACTAAATAACAATTTTTTTTGTAGTGATTGGACCATCAAGCTCATTTGATATGTATATACATGAATATGTGTGTGTGTGTGTAATATATATGAAGGCATAATGACTTTTTCATTACTGATTTTGTTAAAGGCATTATTATATCTTTATTTATATTACATACATACATACATATCAATATATATATATTACTTATTTAATCAATCTCATTATTCGTTTAGTCAATATCATTATACATTTTATTATTTTTATAACTGATTTTTTTAAAACCATTATGCCTTCATTTATATTATACACATAAATATATACACACACACACACACACATCAAAGAAGCATGATGGCCCAATGGCCACCAAACCCCTTTGCAAAGGGCCTACCCACCCCTTGCCCCCTTCAAAATTATTATTTTCAAAAAAAAAAAAATCCCCCCCAAAGGGCCCTTGGCATCAGAGCTCAGGTCAAAGGACAGCCGAATCTTCGACGGACGGCCAGTGGTGGTGTTCCAACAAGGGGCACCTTTTCTTTTCTTTTCTTTTAACTTGAGAGGCAAAATAATAAAAGCATCAATACGTATTGATCCTAATTTGATATATGTCACATTTATGTTATTTTCAAGTGTTAACATGCTTTTATGGGTTTTGCAAGTTCATGTGGTATTTAAATGAATTTTTCTCTAAGATTTAAATGGCCCTGATGAGGTTTGAGTGCTCATCACTTTGATGACCATGAAAATGCTCATCACCAATCTATAGCGTTAAATTGATTTTGGACAATCAAAATTTAATTTAATTTAAAATAAAGATAATCTTATAACCATTACCCCTTATAAAAATGAATTTATCATTTAAAAAAGGGTAAAGGTGCATCCAGCACCCCGAACTATTTTTGGAGGTGCAATCAGCACCCTAAAGTATTTAAGAGTGCAATCAGCACCCTAAACTATTTTTGAGGTGCAATCAGCACCCTAAACTATTTTTTGAGGTGCAATCAGCACCCTAGAGTATTTAATGGTGCAATCAGCACCCTAAACTATTTTTGGAGATGCAATCAGTACCCTAATGTATTATAAATGGAACAATTATACCCTTTCACTAACAGAATACTAACTCCGTTTGCTAACATACTATTTTCTTTCAGTATTTAAGGCTGCAATTTTGCCTCTAATGTAGTAAAAATAGAGCAATTGCACCTCCAAAAATTTGAACTTTAGCAAACGGAGTTAGTATTCTGTTAGTGAAAGAGTGTAATTGTTCCATTTTGATACATTAGGGTACTGATTGCACCTCCAAAAATAGTTTAGGGTGCTGATTGCACCTTTAAATACTCTAGGGTGCTGATTGCACCCCAAAAAATAGTTTAGGGTGCTAATTGCACCCTTAAATACTTTAGGGTGCTAATTGCACCTTCAAAAATAGTTTGGGGTGCTGGATGCACCTTTACCCTTTAAAAAATTATAAACTAAAAATTTTAAAATTTGGACCGTTCTGATTATTTTTTATTATATATAAAGCCGTTTAGATTAAATTTAAATTGTTGGGATTCCATAACAATGAAAAAAAATTCAGTGCTGTCATTAGCACCTAATGGAACCTCCAACAAAGCACTTGTTACATATACAAAGCTTATTACATATACAAGCTTTCAGATCAGACCATCCGATAACCACCTTTTTTCCCACTAGAATTAGAATACACCTTTTTTTTTTTTTTTTTTGGCCATAGAGAATTAGAATACATCAATGCATGGTGCTTCGGATAGATCTCATATTTGATTGTTCGTTAATTGGAAGCTATATATATATATATATATATGAACATAGTCGCGAAACATATTTAACCCCAGCGTAAGGTCCGAAGCAAGGGGATGGGGATATATAGAGCAAATTTAAACACACACATATAGGTTACATTTTCACAACAAAGCAAATATTAATAGAAAATAAAAGAAAAGAGGTGATCCGAGGCTGGAGATTGAGGTCCTAAACTAGAGAGCAAAAGAGGTAGGCGGCTACGTTGGTGACCGATGATCAGAAAGGGAGGTGACCGCCTCCAATAGAGACAGAACTGGAAGCTCCAGCGGAGACGCTGTTCCTCTCGGCGTGACAAAGTTGACGGAGCTTGGTGGGTACATACCAAATGGAGAGACGAGGATGGGCGTTGAAGATGGCATCAATGTCCCAACCCTGACGCGCCGCTATGGCCACCAGCGGCTTATAACAGGCCTGCCTCCACGCTCCCACGTTCTCACCTCTCTCCTTATAACTCATCCTCAGTTCATTCGACACCTCCTCGTCTAAACAGTGCAAAGCGTAGCAATGCACGTAATGTCTCATCTTAGGCTTGTTTATGTAGCTCGCTCCTGCCTTCTTCGCGTACCTAAACACCTGGTTTGTCACCTGCACCTTCCACGTGTCAGCTCCCAACCCACTCCCCATCAAATTAGTTATTTATAATTGATCGGCAATTTATTCTTATTTTAATATTTTATTATGATAAATATGTGTTGATTTTTCTTAAATATCTAATTTAACCTATGTAATGGATCTATCTAACTTCACCTTCTATATTTAGGATTAGAAGGGTACATATAAAACAGTGGTACTGGGAGGGTCCTTGTGGTGCACCGTTTTAACCCGCGGTCCAATGGGTTAAGATGCGACGTTGGAGGACCCGGCCAGAGGGCCCTGTCTTTGTCACGTGTTTCTTCACTTTCTTGGAACATCTCGAAGTTGTGGCAATGTTAACATTTGAAGTACCCATGACTCTGACTCTCTGAGTTTGTGAAAAGCTAAAATGGACCAAGATTTTTTGAGTTGAGTTTGAGACTCTGAGTAGGGTGTAGTATTAGATTTTGCAGAAATTTTTTTTGTTACCTTGGTGGGACATTTCTCGCCGCGTTCCTTGGCCAAGTTCTGGACTTGGATTAAGAACTCACGGCATTGTTCGTAGAGGTGGAAGAGATAATCCAGGCCGTTCTTCTTGCCACGTGCCACTTCCCCAGGCTCCGTCACGATGAACGGGTGCTCTCTCTGTCTCTCGCATCCTCCATTGTTCATTCCTTCTTCGTTCATGTCTTCTGCTTCGCCGTCATCTTCCTCCTCGTCGTTCTCATCGTCGTTGTGGTGCTGATTTGTCTTAATCATCCTCGCGGTCTTCCTTCTCCTCCGCTGCTTCCTCCTCTCCGTCGCCGCAATCACCTCCCACGTGCTGCCTCCCGCTTCTTTCTCTTGTTGCACCACCGGTTCCTCCGACAACCCTGCATATATATCGATACACATGCGCTGTCATCATCACGGTCAACGGCAACTCCAGCAACTTAATATCACAATAATTATTTAGTACATTATCTACAGTATTGTCCATAAAATATCAAATTAAACAGTGCTGTTCGTTAGCCCACTTCATCAACAACAGTAGTTTAATATAACAGTACTATATGAAGTCAGTTCAATTTTTTTCTAATTTCTCTTCGCGCACCAGCTTTCTGTTTCTATTTATACATTCAGTATATAAACTATAAAGTTGACTTTCGGCACAATATTTGAGCAATTTCTCCATGAAAAGAAGAGAATATAAATAATGAAGGGAAATGAGTGGTTAAGTGGGTTCATCACCTTCTTGGGAGAGAGCGTCAAGTGCGATGGTGGTGGTGGTGTCCGTGGAGAGAAGGTTACGACGCCTTAAATCCTCTTCGTCGATACGTCGTCGTTCGGCTCTCACGGCGGCTTTGATACCGTAACGTTCCCCGACGAGGAGATCCCAACGGAAAATCTGAGAGAGGCTGTTCATCATCTCGTCAAGCTCATCGTCCTTCATGTTGACGAGAGTGCTCACGGTGAAACCAAGCTCGGCTATCTTAGCCGCCGTGTAGTAGCGAATCCCGTAAGCCTGGAACAACTCATCCAGCCCTGCGACCTCCCTGCTGGAACCCCTAACTACGGCGGCGGAGGGCGGCGCCGGCGGAGCCATGGTGTACTCGAGAAGCGGAGGGCGATTAAGCGCGGAAGTTGAGAGAATGGTGCGTGGGTCCCACTTGAAGATGCTGGCGGTGAACGTTTCGGGATCCATATGGGAAGGCAAATAATAATCGGAAAAAATGGAAAGCGAAGAAGCTTAGCGAGAGAAGTACTGTTTCGGGTGGAAGTTCCTGAGTGAAAAACAATTAAAAGGGCAGAGACGGGAGAAGAAGAGGTGCGAGGGGAATAGTGGAATGCCGAAAATGCCCCTGTGCATGGGCTTGATTTCCCGAGACTAGTTGCGGGACAAGGTGGGGTCGTCATGGGAAGTTCAGGGATATTAAACCAGATGAAACCGGGCAGTCACAAATGAACCGAACTAGCTGTTGGTGCTTGTTTTTTTGTCTCTAATGGTCTGAACCGTAGAGACGCTGCTGCTACGGCCTGTGGTTCTCGGATTTGCCACGTAGGCGGGGTTCTTGGATTTGGGCTTAGGTTTGACCACTGATATGACTGTTAATTATTTATTATTCCCATAATTTTTTGTGCTTGCCACCTTTAAGTGTGTGCGTGTTATTCCATAATTAGCATCCCTTCCTCCATCATTCCACTCTACATACTTGCCCATTTCAAACAGGTCAACCGTTTCCTCAATTAATCCGCACAATCTATATTCCAAAAATTAAATGTCTAAATTCAAAAGGAATATTATGGTCCCATTAGTTTTCTTACACATGAATCTATGACTGCTAGAGCTCTTTTGCCTTTATACTAAATTTTTTTATTTATGAGTCATAACTTCTTTTCTTTTCTTTTTTGCCCACGAGTCATGACTTCTAAACAAGACAAATTGCTTCTCTGGAGCACATTTCAGTTATTAAGGATTTTTATTTATAGAGGGTGACTTTGGTCTTAAAAAAGATATAATTTCAGATATTTAATATATTTATTTATAAATGATTTTTATCTTATCTTCAATCATAATTTTTCATTTTAGTGAATCACACATCCTTATATATAATATTAAAATTATAAACATTTTCATCAATAATTTTAAATTATAAGTAGTAGGACATGTTAAATATGGGATAACAAATAATTAGGGTTTGATTTAGAGTAATCGGGAATTCGTTTATCAACAGGGACTCGTTTATCAAATTTTATACTATCTCCAATATTTAATATAAGAGTTAGTTGGGGATTGAATTTAATCCTAAATATAAGACACCTATTCATTTTATCTCACAAATTTATAATCCTTTTTTCAAAGTATTCATATTAAATGCATATATTAAGTTTCTATTTGAGGATAATCATGATAAAATATGTTATTTTTAAAAAATTAACCTATATTTATTACAAATTATTAATAGAACTAACTTCGTTAATTTACTCAAATTAGTCAAGATTAAGGACGGGAGATAGTATAATATATAAGAGTCACATGAATTATGCATAATTTGAAAACAATTATATCACTTATAAATCATAGATGATGTGTGTGTTTGGTGAGCAGCCATAAGCCTGATTAGCAGCCATCATTTTTATTTTTAAGTGTTTGGGGAGGTTTGCAAGCAATTGCACTTTTACCAAAGCTCAATTGGTGAACGCTCAATTGTGAGAAGCTGGAGAAAGAAGATTTTATTAAAAGCTAATGATATTTTATGCTAGATTGGGTTGTCTTGAAATTAGTTATATGATATTGGATTTTCCCATAAAAAGTTTTTTAAATGGTATATAGTATCAAAAAATATTTTTTGAGTGTTTTTAACCCCTTAAAATATTTTTCTAGTTGTACCCACTACCTAGTGTGCTATCAGAATGATTACAATTTTACTCTTAATGTAATTTTTCAGCTCCAAAAATTATTTTACAATTTTTTTGGTGTTTTTAACCACTTAAAATATTTTTTCAGCTGTACCTAATATGTTATCAGACTAATTACAATTTTACCTTTAATGTACTTTTTCAGCTCCAAAAATTACTTTAAAATATTTTTTGGTGTTTTTAACCCCTTAAAATAATTTTTTTAGTTGTACCCAATCTTAGAAGACTGACTACAATTTTATCTTTAATATATTTTTTTAGTAGTAAAGAGCATCCAAAACTTAGAATACTGATTTATTGATTTCCTCCAACTCTAAAATATTTTTTTCAGTACCACCTAATATTTTAAAGTATTTTTTAAATATTTTTCCACCCACTCTCTCTTATCATTATCATAAAAATCATTTGTGTTTAAGCCAATCCAAACAAATTTTATTTTTATAAAATTCATTTATACAACTGTCAATCCAAACATAAATCACAATATACAATATGGCTTTTATCAAAAGTAATGTTACTAAAAGTCAAATTGAAACAAGCCTAATTGACAATCGCTGTTCCAGACACACCCATTACATTCCTACGAGATTTTATATTAAGAATTCTATAATAGCAACAAAAACAAAATCTTATATGATGATTAGGAGGTAATATTAATTAAAATAGTTTAATGTGTTGCACATGCATATTGATTGAAAATTCTATATTGAGTGAAAATTATAGGAAAAAATATAGAAAAAGAATTTTGAATCTACAAAATTTTATATTGGACATTTTTCAAAAAATGAGTTATGAATTATTTGTAAAATTTTATTCTGTCATTCCCTTATTAACTCTTAGACTCTTAACAACAAATATGATTTGAAATGTTATAATTTAAAAAAAAAAATTGTCTTTTTTTTTTAAATTAGTATATTGCTAGTTTTATTATAATGATATATTTTAATAAGGATAGAGGAGAGAGTGAGGGAAAAGCAAAAGAGCCGGGTGGCAGAGGGCAATGATATAGGAAGAGGAGGGTAGGGGGGTAGATGACTGAAAACTGAAAAGGATCAGACCAAATCTCACTGAGGCGTTGGAGCATGAGCTAGGCGACAAGCCTGTGCTACTGCTCCTGCAGCCTCCCCCAATTACTAATTAGTAATTACTTATCATTTTTAAATAAAAGTAGAGTGAATCATTATCAAAGTTTTAAATCAGGGACTTATTATTAGATAGTATTGTTTCTGGTCTTATTTATAAATATTTTTTTTTTAGGGTTGATCTTTTTTATAAGTAATTTTTATTTTTTTTCTGAAAATGTAAGTTTTTATTTTCTATTTTACCATTATTAAATGCTCATTATCTCTCATATCTTATATTTATCATCTCTCATATTTTTTATTTATTCTCTCTCCTATACTCTTTTCATAAATAGAGGCATATATGAAAAAAATACGATATTTTTTATACAATTATTACTTTTAACCACTTGTTCATTTTACACAATAAAAAAAATACTTATAAATAAGATCGGAAGAAATAAGTATGTTGGTATTTCCTATATACTAAAATTTATCATTACATGTTTGTCAACTATTATCGGATTTTTGAATGATTAGCTCTATGTGTGGATGGATAAAAAATTTAGGAGGGAACTATGAGGAAAAACTTCAAAAAAAAAACTAGTAAATCTTTTTATCGTTTTTGAAAGTTTTTTTTCTTAATATCTCCTCATTCCTATTTTTTTCTCACTTTTCTCCCGTCCAAATATAGCACAAATCTCTTTTTTAAGGCTTCATAGTAATTCTCTTACAACGTTGTCTAATTAATTTAAGAGCTAAGCTCCAAATATGCCTAAAAAGGATTTTTGAACGTCTACCTATATGATTCCATAAAGTTTTCTTCAGGACAAAAATGGGTATAAAAATTTTAAAATGATGTTAAAATGTTGCGCCCATTGATATAACCTAGCTTCTGTTACCTTTTTTTTAAAAAAAAAAAACTAAGAAAACAGCAAGGATCCTGCACCAAAAATAATAGACATTAAAGATCATGAAATTATTTGAATTAGTATTTGAAAAGTATGTTTACATAAATAGAAATAACATTCCTCTTATATATTTATCTAATATATTATAAATTATGTTAGAAAAATAACGTCTACAGTTAATCAAAACAGTCATGATATTTGTGTATACTTTAAAAATGGGACAATTATATCAAGTTTCACATGAAAAAAAAAATGAAGAAATTGTTCTTAAAATTGTTAATGATAAGTTAAAAAATATTCATTAATAAATTGAGGGGTATCTATTAATTATTTTTTGAACCATTTATTTTTTTTTCTTTTACGTAGGACTTGAATATAATTTTCCCCGTAAAAATTGTCATATACACTTGCATAATGAAGAAAATTTTAGGGAGAATTACATTTAGGTCTCAAAGAAGAAAATAAATGAACAAATGGTCCATAAAAATTGAAAAATGAAAAAATGATCCTATTAGTAACTCCATAAATCTATATTGACAACTTATTAATAATTCCAAAAATCTGTATTTACAACTTCATGAGAACATTTTTTTCATTTTAAAATTTCTTAATACCATTTCTTCAATTCTCTTTTTTCTTGAGACTTTAGTATAATTCTCTTAAAATTTAATTGCGTTCACAGAGTGGTAGGTAGGGTTGAACTTGAACCTTAATCTTGAATTTAATTTGAAAAGAAGTAATAATAAAGGAAAGATAAAGAGCGAGAGAGGAGTGATGAATGGCAGCGGCAAGTACAGCGTTTCAGTGGGCCCCTATAGTCTCTGCTCTGAAGCCTGTCCGCCTTCTGGACTTCCGTCCATTACTCCCTTCATTTCCCAGCTTTTCCTGTCCTCTCTTCCCTTCTTCCGCACTCTCTCTTTCTTTCATTCCTCCTTTCGTTTTTTTAATTAATTATTAATCACTCCCGCCGTACTTAACTCATAACTGATTGGTTACTTCCCATATATATGGAATTAATAACAGGACGGTTAGCATGCAATTTTAACGATGAAGCTTTTTTGTTACGAGCTGACGAGCATCTAACATAATTAAATTTTAATTTGGGGTTTACTTATTCTTTCTCCAACTTCATAACAGACTTTTGGGCTAATTTAAAAGAATTGTTAAAATTGCAACATTTTAAAAGATTGTATCTACTTTTGTCAAGATAATTAAATTCAGATCGGTCATTGAATCGAACGGGGTACTGGATCAAGGGTTATTGAATCATACCGGAGCCAAATCATAGCTAATCCAAGACTAAACATGTGAGAAATTAAATATTTTATAATTATTAATATAAAATTTTAAATAAAAAAAAATCAGACCCAGACCGGTTCACCGGATCTGATTACCTGTACTTTTACATATTTCAAAATTTAATTGCGCTAAATTCTAATGACAAAAAACTTTGTTACTAAAATTGCACCTTAATCCTTAATAAAAATATTTTGGGGAAAAAATTTAGAATTAACTTGCATTCATCACCCTAAAATATTTCTTCTAGAAGTGCTCATTATCCTAGAGCAATTAGTTGTGCATTCAACGTTTCAAAGCATTTTTTTAAAGTAACATAAACCAAGGGAGTTTGTTGTAACTAAAAAATTTTTTCAAGGGTAAAATCACACTAAAAAAAAAAATTGAGTACTGCTGAAAAAATATTTTTAAAGTAATGTTTGATGCACCTAAAATTATTTTAAAATATTGAGTACTAATAAAAAAAATAATTAATGATGTTGAATATAACTTAACCCAACAAATTATAAAGTTAGGAGATAAAATAGAGTGATGTTTGGTGATCAAAGTAAACCTCAAATATAATTAAGGGTTAAGGTGCCATTTTATAAATAATTTTTTTTTAAGGACGTTTAACATAAATAAGTTTTGAAATAAGCAAAAATATCAATAAATAATTTAAATTGATGTAAATTCATTAAAACAGTTAAATTTGACCAAACGGCAGTCTTTGATGAAATTTAACAGTTTTGATGAATCTACACTATTTTAAATTATTTATTGGTATTTTTGCTCATTTCAAAACTTATTTATCCCATATATCCCTCAGAAAAATTTTGTTAGTAAAATTACAGCTTAACCCTATAACTACTATATTTTGGACGATAGGGAAAATTCTCCTTCTTCTTGTTTTTTTTTTTTTTTTGTGTGGTGGGCCTCCTCTTTGATAATCTTAGTATAATTGTATGATGATCCTTCAAATACTATTTGGACATCTTGGGGGGGGGGGGATTTGTTAGTGAATACTCCATCCAATCCTAGTTATAAGATATAGTTAATTTTTTTGGAGAAATTAATAAAGATAATTAAATTATTTCAGAGTATTTATATTTATATTTTTTTTTCAAACTAATTAGTTTAATTAATAAATTAATATATAATCTAATGATACATAACCTATGATATGATTAAGTAATTTATTTAGCTTCCTTAATCTCTAAAAAAAATTAATTTTATCTTATATTTAAGACAGGAGGTAGTATATCTTTTTAGCAAATATTAGTTATCAATGTCTTAATCAGTCAAAATTTCCCGATTTTATTGCTTTTTATAAGGGGAGAAAGAATTGAGAGGGGAAATAAAATAAAAGACGAGGATTAGACTTATCGATGTCCACATGCACGTTACTGAGTTGGCTAACCAAATGACGTTATCTTATCTCAGTCTGTTGCGTGACATTCGGTGACAGCGAAATGGAACAATAGACTTAGATTTAGCAAGGACATGATTCCTATATATAAATATTTTAATTATATTGAATATTCATAGAGAATTAGTTGGGCAATTCATTACCTAAACTTCATATACATATTTTATTTTGTTCCTGTGAAATATAGATGGAAGATAGTCATAGACTCATAGTCTCCGAGAGTAGCACAAGGATGTCGTCAGCCTTCAATTCCCAACTTTGATGGTACGAGTAGTTTATTTTAATTACTTACATTTTGAATAATTGAATTAATCATATTATGTCGACGGCAAAAAAAAAAGAATTAATCATATTATGTGAACTCAAACTTCTTTTTTGCGCGTCACACTCTGTAGATTATCTACAAATCAAAAGAAGCAACTTTGAATTAACAGTTTTTTATAGATTAAAAATTTTAATTCAAGTTAATTAATTAACGCATCTAAAATCTTAAAATGCTCTCTATGAAAAGTGAAGCTTGTTTGGGGACAGCTTTTTGAAAAGCTTATAAGTATTTTTCATATAAATCGAGATAATTCTCATCTCACATACTTACTTCGTATATCGTAAATAATGGTTCAAAAATTGCTTTTAAAGATTCCAATCACTATTCCAAACACGTAGCTAAAGGTTTCTTAGATAGTCAAAAAATATTAAAATTAAAATATATAGCATTTAGAAGAAAAATCTTAACCCACCAAGAAAAACAAACTTCTGGTTAAGGACAATATAAAATGATACTCATCTCATTATTTAATCTATATAGGAGTAAAAATTAAAATTAAAACTGGTTATTTATTACAAAAATATGCGTGACTGTTTTTCCAAAATACTCCCTCTATATTTTAATATAAATCATATGTACCTAATTCAATTAGATTAAAAAAACTAGTTAAGTTTGTTAGTATGACATGTATTTTTTAAAACGCTCAAGTCATTTTTTTTAATTCCCTTTTTCCTTCTTTTCTTTGATTACCGTTGGGAGGGTATCAATAGGGATAAATTAGAAAAAAAATTGATAAATATAAAAAATATGTCTTATATTTAAGACTGAAATCAACTACAATTGTAACAAGGAATATTAGTCATGCCTCATCAAAGATGTGTATGAAGAAACATTTTGGTGTAATATCCCAAATTTTGGGTATGAGAGTTTGAGAATAAATCTAAATCATGCAGACTACTAAGCCCAATTTGATAAGAGTCTCAAGAATTTTTGAAAGATAGAGTGACTTTTAGGGACTATGTGATTCAACCTTCTAGATAGAGAATGATTCTCCAGATTATATAAAGGCTCAATATGTGTAAGTAGTCAAATAAAATGTATCAGTGCACTCCGACTAATTACACACATTAAACCCATATATAATCCGGAGAATCATTCTTTACTCGAAAGGTTGAATCACATAGTTCTTGAAAGTCACTCTACCTCTTGGACATTATTGGGACTTTTGTTAAATTGGGCTTAGTAGCTTATTTAATTTAGACTTATTCTTAAACTCCCAAACTCAAATCTTATATTTGAGTTATTTACTAAATTCGCTAATTGAAAAGTTATTTTAACATGATGCTAGAATGTTATGTTTTCATTTAAAATGAGTCACGTTATGAGTCATTTATGAATGAACAACGTTCCTCCATCCCATGTAACACCCCAAATTTTATATTCACCAAATATATTATAATTATTTGGGAAATTCAATAAAATGGTGAATATTCATGAATTTGGAATTTATGAATTTCATAAATGTTCAATTTCATGGGAAATTGGGCAAAAATAATTATGGAATTAATTTGGGTAATTTAAAAAGCCCAATATTAAGGTCCAAAAATGAAGGAATATTAGAGAAACTATTTGGTCCAAAAATAGATGAAAATTGGCCAAAGAAAAATAAGAAAAGAAATTGGATTAGAAAGATAATGGCAAAATCGTAATTTTGCCAAAATAGCACAAATTAAATTATTTTTCAATTAATTGAATTTAATTTTAATTAATTAAGGAAAATAAATTTTAAAAATATATTTATAATATTTTGGTCAATTTAATATGAATTTATGAAAAATTTAAGCAAAAAGTGCAATTTTGACCAAAATTGAGATTTTACGTGTATACATAACCGAAACAAGTTGTGAAGCCAATTGAGACCATAGGGAGGGACCCCTAGGTGTCTCCTACACATTGCAAGAGGAAGGAAATATTGGTTAGGCTTGATGAGCTTAGTTACATGTACATAGGGTTTATGTACATAAAATTGATTTTGGAATTTTTGGAAATTCCATAAATCATTAAAAAAATCATATAATATAATAAAAACACTTTATCATCACCTTCCTCAGCTCATTTTCGTGCCCAACCAGATCTGAAATAGTGAGAGAAAGGGTGAAATTCTAGAGAGAGAAAAAGAAGAAAAACTTGCAAAGGTAAGTGATTTCTTCGGTAAATCGGTTTTTAATACGTATAATTCCGTTCCTAAGCTACTCTATTATGTTATTCAAGGTTTGGAAAACTCAAATTTGGTGTTCTCAAGGTTAGGGTTTCAACCATTTTTGGGAAAAGCTTGTGGGAGCTTGAGGTAACTTCCAAACCTTCGTATATTGTCTATTATGGCTGCTGTGGGCAATTTAATCGGTGAAATTTCGCCGGATTGCCATTGGTTTTAAATTTTGGAACAGGGTGTGTCTAAGGGTTATGCTGCCCAATTTTAGTTCAAATGATTGTTATAACTCAATTAGATGGTTAATAAAGTGATTAGGAGTAGAAAGGAACGCGTTTACGGAGCCGAAATCATAAAACATCGATTTTGCCCGGAGGACTCCATTATTTCGGCCAGGGATGTTTGAGGGCCTTAGAGTTGGATTTTCAATGATTTAATGATTCCATTGGATTCAGTGGGCAAAAATAGGTGGGGTTACAGTTGGGCACTTTTTCAGAAAAGGCTGAGAAAGCATAATTACAGAAACGCCCCTAAAACCCTAAAAGTAGGGCTGCCAAGGGTAATTTCGTAATTTGACATTGAATTTGGTAATTTTGAGTCCGGAAACGGATTCCTTGGATGAAAATACGTTAGGATAGCCCTAGTCAAAAATTTGGGAAAACGTGCCATCGGACCGAGTACGGCCCGCCCGGGCCGGGGTCCAGGGGCATTTTGGTAAATTTTCACCATAGGCTAATATAACCACAAGAAACACCATGGAAGAGTCTAAAATGATACTTGGATAGGTTATGACCTATTTCTTGTACATTTAATATTTTAGGATCGAATCGGGAGCCGAGAGTCGACACGTTTCATGAGGCACACAAACAGGGGTCTATAAAACTTCGAGGTAGGGACATTATCCTTCATACATTATGCCATAATTATATGATTGTGTGAATGCCAATGTTTGTAAATGCGCTTTATTAATCAACATGTTTTGCCCAGAGAGGGGCCAGTAGTGCTAGAGGCACTTACACTAGAGTTGGCGGAAGACCAACCGGTATAAATTAGTGGGGCTGGGCCCTACTCATGTATACATGCATATGATATGTTTATATTGTTCATTAATTGGTGCATACATGGCATATATCATATTTACTTTTCACATTTTCTATGAACGATAGCATGTTTCTACTGGGATTCTTTAGAATCTCACCCCTTTTTCTAAACCAAACATCTCAGCGGGCGCCAGTGGATCAAAAGGCAAGAATGTAGACAAAGGGAAGTGACTGGCATGTTCCTCAAGGCAAATACAAAGTTCGTGGTTATAGATAGTCTATGTCTAAAATACTTTTCGATATTTTGTAATAGTGGTGTATATTGTCGCATTCTGTATGGTTGACTTTGGACTGTAAAAAAATACTTTTATCAGTATATATGTACTCTTCTGTATGCCTGTGGAACTTGGTCTCTATTACTCTGCGTATATCGAAATGGAAACGGGTGTTGACATCCCACAATTTGAGTCACTTCTAAAAAAATGAGTTGGTCCATTTGGGAAAATGATGTTTCTGTTGATTTATCTTTTCATTTTCTCTTCATTGAATTTCTCCACTTTTAGTCAAGTTTTAATGGTTGAAATTTAATATTATTTAATATTATAAAATTTTTTTTTATACAACATTAAATTCCAACCATTGAAACTTAAACCAATGGTGAAGACATTCAATGGTGAGGAAATAGAGAAAGAAATCAATGGAAACATTCATCTCCTTGATCTATAATATGAGTCACTTAAAGAATAATTAATACTTTTTATCAATTTTGTCTTTATACTTAATGTTTAAATATGAATTATTGTATTTTTTTCTACCATTTAAAACCTCATCTAGTATGGGTAAAGTTATAATTTTTTTTAATTTAGGATAAATTTAATGAATTAATTGCCATTTTTCATTTCTTAAAATGACTTGTATTATGGATGGGAGGGAATACCAAGGTAATTAAATCCAGACTGGTCACTAAACCAGTTGGGGTACTGGGTCAAGGGTCAGTGGGTCACATATGAGTCAAACCAAAACTAAACCGGTGAAATGGTGATGATTTCAGGAAAGAAAATAAAAAGAATTGATTTTTTTTTAAAGCAAACCGGTTTGACTCATCGCTCGGACCAATTAATTGGCCAATTTGTCGATTTTTGGTTAAACCGACTGGTCTAATTCGGTTTCTTAACCCAAGGAATCCTCTGTTAATAAACATTGACATGTGTTTATTAAAATAGAATAGTTTATCTCAGATCTCTTAAAAATGATTGGAGGAAGTTTATTTTTTGGGTGGAAAAGGGGGGGAATAAATAAATAAAATGGAGCTTTATCTTCTTTTAAGAATAGTGAGTTCACTTGAAACGAACCGGAAAACGACACGTAATGCACGGGATGTCTGACTCACCGTCCTGGGTGTTCAGAAACATTGATTTTTTTTGCCAGGGCCCCTTGGTGTAGTTTCATACCAACCCGCTTCACTCTATTCTCTGCCCTTCTTTTGGAATTTTAGGTCCTTTTGTCTTTCAGTTATCTCTGTTCATCACATGTCTCACACCTTCTTTCTTTTATTTTTATGTTTATTTTTATTCATTTTTTAAAATATTTAAATGTTCATATTATGTATTCTAATTAATAAATATTGTTTTAATTATTTTTTTTATTTTTAAAAACATTTAGGAAATTAATAAATCTCAACAAATTATTTTCAAAATTGGATTACAAAACTTAATTAAGATTTTCATTGAATATAGTGTTTAATTTAAAAATTTGAATGAAAGGAATCCAATTATAAATTGAATAAATCCATGGAAAGCCAAAGCACTATATTTTTGCATAAACACAGAAAAGGAGTTAAAAAGAAACAAGAAGGCAGTGATAAGAGTTGAATCCATTCCGTTGTAATCAGTATAGGAATGGATCTGATGCATTTTTTTTTTCCAGCTGTATTTTCACGAGTGTGCATTTTTTAAATTGTTAAGGAGGATATGTAAAAAATGATTAAAGCTGCCACGTGTTAATTATAATAAAATAAGAGATGCCAACTTAAAAAAAAAAACAAGAGAAGTCACTTTAGTTGCCAGGTAGAACTGAATTGTCACCTTGGGTGCCAACTTAAAAGCTTGTGTAGATTTCGGTTTACAAAATTAACTTATATCTCAATTTTCATTTAAATTATGGTAGAAGTAAATTGATGTAATATAATTTATATTTGGACATATTTTTACAAGAAAAATTAATTTAACATAAATTTATCTAAATAATATAGTGAAAATTGAATAAAAAAGATTCAAATATGAAGAAAAATAAAAAACTACAAAAAAAAAAGGTTACTTCAGTTTTGAGGTGGTTTATGATTGTCCTCAAAACCATACCAAATATCAGCTATATTTGGAATAGCTGTTTTTTTGGTATATAAGTGCTTATTACGTAAGTTGAGCTAAAACTTTTCTCACATACTTATCTTGTAGATCGTAAATCACGATTTATAAGCACTTATAAGTAAAAAGGTGTGTTTGGGATCACTTATTGTTGGACAATAAGTCCTTATTACGCAAGCCGAGATAAAACTCCTCTAACATACTTACCTCGTATACCGTGAATCACGATTTATAAGCACTTATTGACAAAAAATAAGCTATTCCAAACGAGCACATAAGCTATTCCAAATGAGCACGTCATTGTCTGGCTTCAACTGATTCTTGAGATTGTCTGATGCTATATCAAATAAAAGCTTGTTTGGATGAGCTTTTTAGAGGTTTATAAGTACTTATGCACGTAAGTCGAAATAACACTCCTCTCATATACTTACCCTGTATACCATAAATCACAATTAAAAAACTGTTTTTGAAGAGTAAAATTACTATTTCAAATATATACTAAGTCCTTTAGATGCCACATAAAGCGCTACTTGTGCTCATACAAATTATGAGAGTCTTCCCTTGCAAAAAAAAAAAAAACAAAAAAACAAAAAACAAGAGAGATAGGAAGAAAGTGAGATCTCCCCCCTTCTTTCTATGCCAATCCCCCCAAAAGCAGGGTAGTGTTGGGTCATAATTTTCGCTGTCATCCAAAAAAAATCGGCGCAAGGAAAGGCAATGGCTATGAGCCGAATAGCGCTGGTAAAAAAAAAACAGAGAGAGAGAGAGAGAGCCGATTAGCTTGGCAAATAAAATTGGGCCTTAGAGAATGACCCAAATTAAAATACTATTAAGCCCATGAACAGCAATGAAATTTTTTAGGCCCAGAAGAAAAAAAATCTAGAGGAAAATTTACATGACAAACGAATAGAAGAAACCATCCGATCCGATGATCAATATAGAGTTAGTCTAGTAGTATAAAACCTTATTAAATTTCTCTGGGTCTCGAGTTCAAGTCTCGGAGGAGACACCTATGGTGGAAGAGGCGAAACAAACCCTGAATCGGATAATAATATAAAATAAAGAAAAGGAAACTATCAAGGCTGAGGAAGAGGAGTTTCTGGTTGAAATTGAAGAGAAAGATGAGGGAAAAAACAGAAAAATTAAAGAACCACCTGTTATAAATATGAAAGTGGGATAAGAAATAAATCTTGGTTCTAAATATAAGACTTCTTTTACCATTTATCTCTTTGTTTTCTAGCTAGCCCATTTATTTCTTATATTTATTAATTTTTTTCAAACTAATTTGTTTAATTTATAAATTGATATAACAATTTAATGTTACTATTTGAGATAAATCATGTAACATATGCTATAATTATATACTTTATTTTATTTTATTAATCTTCCAAATTAGTTAACTAAATCTTATAATACTAAGGTTAAGAGGTGCTATGATGCATTTGGGATATTTTAGTTGGGGAAAAATTCTATAAGTATGATCTTTACTTCTATAAAATTAATCAGGTGAAGAATTGAGGCTTTACTTGTTTAAGCCTGAGGTCGAGTTAGATTTAAATACAAATTTCAATTGATTATTAGCAATTTAAATTGATAATTGATTTTTTATAATACTATTATATCAGTGTCAGTTGAAGCGAAAAAAGTCAAAAAACAGAAACATTACTACCGAAGAAGAATAGGGAGGATCACTGATGAAAACGTCGGCAACATTGTGGAGGGCAGGATATGCAGCCAACAGATTTGCTTCTTCTTCTTCCGAGTCACATAAGCCATACACCAATGTGCCATTGCAAAAGCTCTTATCCTCTTCTGGCTCACACGATTCCCTCACTGGTATTTTCCCTCCCTCATTTTACTTCCTGAAATGTTTCTGTTTCATCCATTCCTATCAATTTATGAAATAAATTATCCTTCAAACAAATCTTCTTCTTGTTTTTTGAACATATCTCAGATGATCGCAAGGGTCTTTCCCGTGTTCTTGAAGCTTGTAGAATTTCTAAGGATTTTAGAACTGTGGCTGAAACCCACGCTAGAGTTATCGTACTTGGATATGGAATCTACCCTTCTCTTGTGGCATCTCTAATTTCAACGTATGGGCATCTTCGTCACAATCATATTACCCAGAAAGTTATAGATTGGGTTTTATGTTCGGATCCTGATCTGTTCACCATGAATTTAATAATCGAAAGCCTTCTGAAAACTGGGGAATGCGATATTGCCAAGAAGGTGTTCAACAAAATGCCTACTCGAAATGTGGTGTCGTGGAACCTCATGATTCGAGGCTATGTGAAAAACTCACGCTTCGATTATGCCATAGGGCTTTTCAAGGAGATGCTAAGCTCAGAGATTGAACCTGATGGCTTCACATTTGCTTCCATGATCACTGGATGTGCACGCTTAGGTGCTCTTTGTTATGCTGAAAGGGTTCATAGTTTGATGATTGAGAAAAGAATAGAACTAAACTATATATTGATTTCAGCATTAATTGATATGTATGCAAATTGTGGCAGAATCAAAGTGGCTAGAGAGCTTTTCGAAAGCGCCAGGCGTGACGATGTTTCTGTTTGGAACGCTATGATTAATGGATTGGCAACTCATGGGCTTGCTTTGGATGCATTTGAAGTATTTTCAAGGATGAAGATGGAGAACATTTTCCCTGATTCAATTACCTTCATTGGGATTCTTACAGCTTGTAGCCATTGTGGTTTGGTTGAAGAGGGTCGAAGATACTTCAACTTGATGCAGACTTGTTTCTCAATTCAGCCACAATTAGAGCATTATGGAGCCATGGTTGATATTTTGGGGCGATCAGGGCTGTTAGAAGAGGCTTATGCTATGATTAAGGAGATGCCAATGAAGCCAGATGTTGTAATTTGGAGGGCACTTCTTAGTGCTTGTAGGACACACAGAAAGAAGGAACTAGGTGAAATTGCCATTTCAAATATAACCCATATAGAGAGTGGAGATTATGTGTTGCTGTCAAATATGTATTGCTCTTTAAACAAGTGGGATAGTTCTGAGAAAGTGAGACACATGATGAGAATGAGAGGTGTTCGGAAAATCCGAGGCAAGAGTTGGATTGAATTAGGAGGTACCATTCATCAATTCAAGGCTGGTGATAAGTCACATGGTGAGATAAAGGCAATTTACAGGGTGCTGGAAGGTTTGGTACAGAGGGCTAAGTTGGAAGGTTTTAAGCCATTGACTGAACTGGTTTTGATGGATGTTTCTGAAGAGGAAAAGGAGGAAAATTTGAGTTATCACAGCGAGAAGTTGGCATTGGCCTATGGGATACTGAAAAGTAGCCCAGGAACAGAGATTAGGATTTGGAAAAACCTTAGGATCTGTCAAGACTGTCATAGTTTGATGAAAATTGTGTCAAGGGTCTTGAGCAGAGCAATAATTGTGAGAGATCGTATCCGTTTTCACCACTTTGAAGGTGGTTTGTGCTCTTGTGGAGACTACTGGTAGCTAAAGAGGGTTGATTTCACGGAATTATTATCTTCTGAGAAGGAAGACGAGATCCTTGGGCATCTAATGAACGGAAAATTGTCAGAACTTATACCCCAAGCAGCAAAGTCTTATTTATATGGCAATGATGAGGCAAGTGAGGCCTGGTTAGTGGCATTTTCCATGCCATGAGGCTCCATCATCAAGAATATCTGGCCGCTAGCTCATGGTTATGCCTTCCGCAAGTAAGTACATAAAAATCCTTTCACAGCCCACGTGGGACAAGGAGGCAATAAAACCTATTAAATTCAGTATTACAGGTAAGTAATTCATTGACACTGATTCAAATGAGCTGTGATAATGAACAGAGGAGCCAAGGTTATCACTGGACTTGCTTGGGGCTAACGTTTGTCAAATTGTCAATATCTCCTGGAAGTTAGGGCACAGTTCATCAGTTTCCCTATGCGGCTGCTGAGCACTCCCTCTTGTCCGTTTTGTAAGATGTCTTCTATAAGGTATTTTTGGTTCCTTTTCATAACACATTTTTATAGTTTCAACAACAATCTAGTCTTAGTCTCACTGATTGGGGTTGGCTATATAGATCAAACGATGTCATTGAGCTCTGTCAAAAATCAAATTCCGAGATAAATTGTTACATAAGAGATCTGGCTCAATAATATCATTGAGCATTTTTTTCTTTCTTCCTTTACCCCTTTTAATTGGGCTCCAAACTACTTGATCTACCATCCTGACCGGCGCATCCAATAACCTTTTTTGTACATGCCCAAATCACCTCAGACGATTTTCTACCATTTTTTCTTCAATAGAAGCCACTCCCATGAGTTTCACCCTTCCTCGTATAAGTTCATAACAACTCTTATCTTTCTGTGTATGACTACATATCCATCTCGACATTCTCACCTTAGTTACCGCATTTTGATTAGAACTGGGAATGCGGGCCAGCCCGCGGGTTGCGGGTCAGCCCGCGCTTAGGCGGGGCGGGCTGGTGCAGCCTGCCCCCTTCGCGGGTTGGCTTTTGCTAGCCCGAGCCCGTTTAGGCGGGCTGGCCCGCCATCCTTTTTTTTTTTTTTTTTTTTTTTTTTAATTTCGTTTTTTTTCAAAAAAGATTTATTCTCTTTCTCTTTCACTCGCTCATATCACACTTCTTTTTTTTTTTTTTTATACATTTGTGTTATGAAGTCAATTTTATTCTTGCTTTCCTTTTTTTTTCATCTACTCATATAACAAAAACATATAAATACATCTTTTTTAAATTTAATAATAATAGAATAAATAAATATAATATGAAAATAAGAATGTCAAATAAAAAGTATGAGGAATTGATTAAACACGGCATCAAATGAAAGGTAATAATAAGGGTATTTGAATTTATTTTATTTAAAAATACCAAAAAATTAAAAAAAAAGCGGGCCAACCCGCCAGCCCGCGGGCTAAACGGGCTGAGCCCATTTAGCCCGCATTTAAACGGGCTGCCAAAATGGCAGTCCGTTTAAGGTTTTTTTGAGCGGGATGGCAGGTCGGCCCAAATTACCGGCTCTAATTTTAATAGTTTCAATGAGCATTAAATATATATATTTTATACATGCTCATATTCAATAAGGGAATTAATATGATGTTGGATTTTAATGTGATTAATAAGGATAATATTGATAAATAATTACTTAAATTTTATGACAAATTTAATAATTTTAATTGTTTTTATTGGTACCGTAATTAGTTAAAAACATCTTATAAAATGGACATTAGGCGATTATTCATTTGGTAGAGGACGAATGACTTGTTCATTTGAAATTTCCTTTGTTACAAGTTTGGCTTGCATTTATCTTTAATAAAGGTTGCGGCACCATCTCATCTCCTAGTACGTTTAAACTTCTACGTAGAAAAGGTATTTGATACTGATCAATACGGTTTTATTATTAGAGCACTTGATACAACATTGGGAGCTATTTAATTTAATGAAAAAGAAAATAATACAAATGATAAATAATTAAGTAGGAGGAAAGAACGACAAGCATATGGTAGTAAGTAAATTAGCTATCCTGGATGGGAACTAATGGAAGTTGGCCTCCATATATCTCTGGGATTTGGCTTTCGTCTATTTCTTCCATTAGTGTTGACTTGATCTTATTCTTCTTCACAAAGGTTATCTGCACGCATATTCCATATCATCATCAACATCACATGCTCGTTATTAATATTTCTCATACACGTAAATTATTCAACAAGTTTAAAGATTTCTTGGTCAAAAAAAAAAAAAAAAACAAGTTTAAAGATTTCAAATGCTACCTTCTTCCTGGTTTTGTTATCTATGAAGGGGTATATCATCTTCCAAAATGTCATAAATATGGAGGACGCATGCAATATAAACAACTTCCCCAATCTTTCTGGGAAGTAATCCTGAAAACCCAAAAAAAAAAAACAAGAAGAAGAAGAAGAAGAAATTCAGACAATGATTGGGAGATCCTGCTGATAAAGAAAAGCTCTGTTCCTTCCATTAATAATTAATTTCTATAATCACTAAAATAAATAAAAACTAATTACAGCCTTTTTGGGATGGTGGTGGGCAATATCTATCATGTTTTTATAATTATTATTTAATAATATTTAGCCTTTAATATTTTTGTTTTTATATGTAGGAACACAAAAGTTACTTTTTATTCCTAAAATCATTATTTTTCATTTGATTAAGGGATTTCCCTTTTGAGGCTTATAGGACAAAGGTTTTTCACCCTTCCCAACAAGCTGAAATTTGAATTTTTGTTCTCTTCCTTACGGGTGAAGCCGCTTATCACCTCAACCAACAGCTTGTTAGTTTCTTAAAATTATTTTAATCATTCAACTTTTTCAGTTTGTGGATACCTGCAAAATAGAAAGAGCAGCTACGTATGCACGAACGTCACTGTTTGCATATCTCCACCCTTTAAGATCTGCAACAGCTACAAACTTTTCCTGTCCCGGTGGTATCCTAATACATCAAATTATTCCCCAATTGACAGAGTTAGTTACATTGTTACCATAGTTAGTTAGACTAACTTAATTAGTTCAGTACAGTTATACATATTAGTTAGAGTTATAAGTGATGAGCTGCCCTATCGTAGCCATCTGGCACATGTATATTAGTGTGAATGTACAGAACATTTGTTTCTAATGAAATCAGAATTATTTTCCCCAATTTGCGTTACCAATACTCTAGCAAGCTCATCCTAAATTCAAAATTTATAATGCAAACTCACAAGACACAAGACAAAAGGGTTTACCTTGAAATCACTTTATCAAGAATATAGGCCACCAGCCCTGCATCCATAAGAAGTTGCTCGTCACTGAGAAATTTGCAGCTGAAGTTGAAACAATGAAATCATATAATGTGAAAAATAAACCAAAACAAAGAAACATACGTTTGAATTCATCAACGCCATCTGGGTTTTGATAATGTTTAGCACCAAATGCAACTACTATAGGTCGTCCTTTCTTATCGACTCCTTGCATGTACACCTTCTCGTGGGTTAACTCATTGGGAATCTCTGATTCAGATATGAACCCATTTGGAACAAATGATCGTCTCCATTTCAAGTACTTGAGAAACATCGCTGAAGATTTCTCTATATCTAAATCACGAGCACGCAGGAATCTCCTTATCATCAGATCATCTGCTTCCTGAAATATTATTTTACCCGAAATACGTGAAGCATGTAAATTCTCAATTTCTCGCAAAATATATAACCGCCAGACTAATTAATTAATCATATTCAAGGGACAACTATTAATTAATACTGAAAAAGACCACTCGTGGAAGACTCTGAAACTGAATTAGACGCATCAGTGTCGTCCTCGTCGTCGATGCGTCTGCTCCTCAAAGAAATTAGTTGGTTAGATTTCACTGGAAAATTGAATTAGTTGATTCTCTTCGATCTCGGCGGAAAACTCGAGAAAAAATTAATTGCGGTCCTTCGGAGGATTCCGATAAGATTGGAAGGATGCAGAGAAAAGAAGAAAGGGGTAAAATTATTGAATACTGAGTCAAATGGAACTGGCTGTATAAGCTACCAAACGGTGACAGCACAAGATGAGCAATCCTAAGAAATGTATGATACTAATATAAAGTTTTAAGTTTGAATTAACTGGGAAGCACAAGTTGCGAATGAAGTAATCGTGCCAATTTCAGATTAGCTGAAACCCTATATATGTGTATATGAGAATTCATACAATGGCGAAGGTAATCGAATCAGAATTTGGTGGTGATCTTGAACATTGGTAGCCTAAAACGGAAAGGGGTAGAGGAAATGGTTACCTTAGCGGAGGGATCCTTGGCTTCAACTACAGCTCTCATGAGAGGGATGTTGGTGAGCTCAGCTGGAGTGCTGTTTCCGGCGTCGTCTCCGACTAAGACTTGTGGATTTGCTTCTGCATCCTCATAATTGGCCGAATCTTCTTCAGATTCCGATGTGGACGACTTGTTAGGATTCTTGTCCACCTTCTCTGCCTCCATTGATGAACAATCTCTGCTTCCGCAGGCTCTTCGGTCTTTGGTCTCTCCGTCTGAATCGCAGAGAGAGAGAGAGAGAGAGAGAGAGAGTTTTCAAGAGGCTGAGAAGGTGATGTGTGTGTGAGACTCTCCGGTAAATCAAATCTGGGAATGGTTGAGGTCAAAGCTGGCCTTTAAATTTGACTTTCTGGCTGTTATAATTTTGTTAAAGGGACTGACTTTGAATCGTAAAAGTATTGCTAAGAATTTAGAGTTTTTAGTTTGGCGAGAGTCTCAACTTTCAACTACATTCAATGACTGAATTATTGTTTTACCTCGTTCAATTACATGAGATTGTTTCGTGCTAAAGTTCTCAAATAGACTCGGTGATCTAAAATCATATCGTATACTCGAATTAAAAACTTATGAGAGTTTATTTTTATTATTAAATATATATTAATAGTGAGTAATTAAATAATTAAAATATAAATATCATAATTTTATTTAAATATATTTTAAATTCAAATAATGAAAATTAACTCTATCATCATTCATAATTTGTCATACTCAATTAATAAATTTCTATAAAATTCATATATAAAGCTAATAAACATTGAGTATAAACAAATTAAAAAGATTAGCATGGGTTTTAAGAGTAAGTTAACACGATTTTATAAGTTAGAAATGTAAAAATAGTAAATTATGTACGCGAACTTGTAACATCCTCATTTTTTTTAATTTATTTTCATAATATAATGATAAATTAGAATTAATTAATTAAAAAAAATATATATATATATATATATATAATAATATATATATATATTAAAAAGAAAAAAAAGGGGAAAGGGGACAAACCACCGAAAGGTATTCGGTGGAAAAGGAAATGAAAGAAAAGAAAAGAAAGAGATAAGGGTGATGATTGTGTGTGCGCGTGTGTTTTTTTAAAATTAATTAATTAATTAATAAAATAAAAGTGGCCCTTGGCGCCACATGAATGATGAGGGGTATTATAAATACCCCCTCACTCACCACTTCACGCTCTGGCGTGAAGTCTTCAGGAACGCTGAGAGTGAGATTCTGGCAGGAGAAATTTAGTTCTTCAGAGATCAATAAGGTACTCAAATTTTCTTCTGATCACAAAACTCTCTTTATGAAAAATGTTCTAAATAATTTTATCTTTCTTATGATAGTGATTTCTTACTGATTAGAGAATAATCTAGAATTAAAATTTTGGGCAAACAATGGATAAAATGAACAAAAAGACTCTCAATGCCTTTATTTTAAATTGTGATATGTAATATTTAGATTTTCCCCCATTTTATATCAGCAAATCAACAGTTAGGAAATCAATTTCAGTGTAGGGAGACGGTGACTTTCGTAGTTTTAGACTAAACTGGCATTTTAAAACTTCAGGGTCATTTGTTGTAAATCCTGCTGAAATATTCCTCAGTGAAGGACGGTGATTTTCGGATTTTTAGACTAAACTGTCATTCTAAAACTTCAGGGTAATTTTACGTAATTTCTGCTGATAGATTCCCAGACGGTAGTTTCGGATTTTGGATCAAACTGGAGTTTTGAAAATTCGGGGTACTTTTCTGTAATTGCTGCGGATATGGTTTCACTGAAAGTAGGGGATAATATTACAGAAAAGGGCCCCAAATTTCTGTCACAATTACCATTACCCACATGCAGAATTTCATTTTCTTCTTTAGTCCTTATGCTTCTTTATTTTTTGGTCCTTTATATCCAATTTTCCATATAATTCAAATAAATGCTTTGTAAAATATTTATTCAAAAATTCAACTTTTAAAGAGCAAGACTATAGGAATGTAGAGGTTGATTAATAGAGAATTTTAATCGGTTTAGATTTTTTTAGATGAAGTTTTATAAATTAGTATTTTAGATCTTAAACTTAAAATTTGGGGATTTTCATGTATTGGAATGAAATTAACAATAATCAATTACTTGAATAGGTTATTTAAATTAATAATAATATTTAAATTTTATAATTGGAATTTTAGGGGTAATTAATTCAAAATTTAGAAATTTTAGAATTTAGCTAAATAAATTAATTTTTCCAATAACTCAAGGAGTTATTAATGTATAATAAATTAATTGTTGTAGATTGATTTTTGGCGTGTATTTGAGCTCTTGGATTAGGAGCTTGTGGTTATAATTTTGCTTTGGCGAGAGGTAACTACTTTCCTCTTGTTGTGCATATTTGTATGATGTTTGTGAGTGATTTTTAATTACATAGAATTATAAATTTGGCTATTGATATATGATGTGGACTTTGAAAATATGTTATTAATGAAATAGTCTTGTGGGACTTATTTTCGCTGAGAAAATGAGTAGTGATATTTTATTATATGAATTGATATTTATTTATGAGATTGAAAATATCCTTTTGATAATGATTTGTTATAATCACACATATTAATATGAGAGGGGATGGTGGATGTTGATTTGACGGGTTGTTACTTAAAGAGGAAATAAGGGGGTGAACTTTTGTACAAAAAGAGGTAATAAGGTGGTGGACTTCCAGGTGTACACTGGTTAGTCCTTTGGCCCAATTGTGTTCAGTAGGGCCTTGACACCCCACTAATATAATTAGAGAGGGAACCCATGGTCCGGTCTCGTGCTCTATGGATTTTGGCCGGTCCATATCACTTGATTGGTGAGCTTGTTAAGTTAAACTACCAGTTATATGGGTCAGTGCTAGCTCATGGGTTCAGTCAGAGGAAATAAGGCAGGAGAGGAAATAAGGGGGACAAAGAATAAATTATCGTATACTGATTCTTATATACTTGTGATAAATATGAGAACGAGATTATGATATGGTAAATTAATGTGTATATATACATGTGGACATGTGACATTTTAATATTGATATGATTTTAATAACTATCCCACTTGGCACCTCATGGGCACTTACTCTTATGCCCAATGAGATGGATTGTTGGTTGCTGAGGCTTTTGTCTCACCCCGTTGATTTAACATTTTTCCAGGTGATAGTTGTTGTGCGGGTCCATCAGGGAAGACTCCGGAAGCTTAAACTACTTCTGTTAAAAGTAGTGCTTCTATCTTTATAATATATGTTGGATTATTGTATATTGCCACGTTAGGGCTCATTTTGCATACTCTGATTTATTTTGGATATTTGATATTTTAACTATATATTTTTAATTACTCTTGCTGAGGTTGGATGGCTTGCGGGCCTGTGGTTTGAATTGATGGAACCATAATTTGGTTTGATATGGATATTTTAATATATGATGAGATATTATTTAGTTAAAGAGTTTTTAAATAGTTAGTTGAATTCTTTTCTACCATGGTAATCTTTTGAAAGATGATTTGAAATCTTTTTATTACCATGGTAGAGGTTGTAAATGATTATAATAATATAAAAAAAATGGTTTTTATCAAGTCTATAGTTAATTATTGTGTATAAAGAAAGGATTTTACAAACTCGTGAGTTCAATTAACTTTAAAAATGATTTGACATAATTTTATAAGTTAGAAAAGTGAAAAAAGTTAATTTAGAGAGTCAACTTGTAAGTTTGATAATGACTTCTATCTCTTTCTTAAGAACTAGTTGGGGAGATGGATTTGATATTAAGAATAAGATTTTAATCTATTTTATTTTTTATTTATCATTTTTCTCAAATTAAATTACCCTACTTATAAAATACTACTTGTGATCTTTAATATAAGATCCAACACTATGATCTAGACCTTTATATTAAGTACCAACACTAGTAATATATGATCCTAAATTTGATACAAGATGAGTATATTACTGCTTCAACTTTGAAATGCACTGTTTAAGTTTTTATATTTGCAAACTTAAAATTGTTATAACAATAGGGAAATATATGAGAGATTGTGACAAGAGAGATGATAAGAGACAAGAGAGAATTGATGAGAAAGAGGGAGTCATATCTTATTTATTTATATGCTTATAATGTGTATAACAAAACTTCTATTTATAGGCCTCCAACCTCAACTATGTGAGAGAAGTTTTGTCTCGATTTACGGAAAGGGGCTTTTGAAACCGCGGTTTAGGGGTTACCCAAACACACACTAAGAGTTACATAAAATGAATAACAAAACAATTCTCACAAGTGTATAATATGTAACCTGAGTTATGAGAATAAAAACTCTTAAAAACTATTCATTAGAGAGGCTATTGAATAGGATATGAAAGGCCAGGAGTTAAGAGTTTATGGATATCTACATCATCTAATATTTTTACAACACTTCCTCTTAGATGTCCATCAACAAATATTGTACCTCATTAAAACTTTACGAGGAAAAATTCAGTGGGACAAAAACTTAGTGAAGGAAAAAGAATAGATAATACAAGTCAAAGTTGCCTCATTAAAAATTTTACCAGGTAAACCCTGTGAGATAAAATCTTGATTAAGGAAAAGAATATGGTCTCTACTACTACGCCTAATGGCAACATCAATTTTTCTCCTATGATGACCACACCACTTCCAATATGTTTTATAGCATATCTTCCTTTTTACTGCCAAACTATGAATGGTGGATTGTAACAAAATGTTTTGCTGAAATATATTTCTCTAACATATCTTCTTGGGATAAATTGTTGACTAAGAGATCTTCTCAATAACCTCACTAAATGTTCTCTTTGGTTTCCTCTGTCCTTTTTAACCGGGCTCCAAACAACTTGATATGCTTGCCCTCCTCGCTGTCGCATCCAATGACTTTATCTGTACATGTCCAAATTACTTCAAACGATTTTGTACTATTTTTTCTTCAATAGGAGCCGCTTCTACCCCTTCTTATATAAGTTCATTATGAATCTTATTTTTCGGTATATGACCATACATTCATCTCAACTACCCCCATTTTGGTACTCCTTAAATCCTTGATATATCCCGATGTTATCATAATATTTAATATTATATTTAGGAATTTATCATTAATTTTTTGGCTAAATAAGATTTATTATGATTAAATTGAATTAAAGGTGAATGTGTGGAAATAAATCTTAAAAAGAGATATTTGTTATAATCTTGTGATTGCTCTTTAAAATTTGAATTTTGAATGAAGATATTACAATATATTGATTTGAATTGTAGGTCATTTTGAAAAGTTGGATATGAAGGACCAAAATGTAAAGATTTTCAAGGACTGCAACATAAAATAAAATTCTACATGTGGCTACAAGGAAATTTTAACAGAAAAAAGAATATTTTCTGTAATATTACCTCTCACTTTCAGGTGGGAAAATATCAGAAACAATTACAGAAAAGGTCCCCTAATTTAAATAACGCCACTTGGGTCCCAAAGTACGAAGCTTACCGCTGGACTGATTCATTTGGCTATCAGAGACAGTTACAGAATAGACCCTGAATTTCCAAAAGTTCATTTTGGTCCAAAATTCCGATGAAACGCCGCGGGAACTGATTGTGTTTGCAGCTGATACGGATAAATCAGATATAATTATAATCTTTGAGGAAGATTTGGAGGAATAGGGGATTTAACCTAGATTCCAAATCTCAAAAAAAAAAAATTATAATAAAAAGAGCCTGAAGAGTCATCTGGCGGGGGGATCTGATCGGAGAGTACCTGACGGACGCAGCAGACTAGACGAGAACGAGATACACCAGACGCAGTGGCAAACGCTGGAGAAGGAGAACAAAGACCAAGCTTCACCAACAAGGCCTCCCTCTCCTTCTCTAATCTATTCTTTTCATCTTAATTCTATGGATTCGCCTTTAAAAAGTTGTAATTATGATGAATTTTATGATAAGAGGCTAAATTCTTTTTTGCTTCTTGGAGATGAAAGATTGGTTTGAGTTCCAGAGATACATTCAGGGGAGTTATTTGCTTTAATCATTTTATTTAATTATGTAACGGATTTCCTGAGTAAGGATTTTATATTATGTAGTTAGTTTACTGGGATTGTGAGTTGTTTATCTTAGTATTGATTGAACAATTGTGATTTAGATTGGTTTATATGGTTTGAGATTTAAATTTCTATATTTTCTTTTGGTTTAATGTGGTTGTCTATTCTTTCATAGTTTGAATGAATATTATGACTGCTTAGATCTTGTTTGAATATCTCAGTTGAGTGTTCATTGCATAGAGGAACAAGTTGTATGAATCCAATCCTAAATTGCACACTAAGTGGTATTTAATAGTGTATAAAGAGGTAATTATTTAGCTAGAGTTCTAGGGGTAATCACTAATTAATATAACTAGACTTAGCGAGTTGTTAAGGTTTAATTTTTGACTTAGTGAGTGGTTTAACTCCCAATTCAATTTGAACAAGGATAACCTATATTCAATTTTTTCAAGAAGCATTCATCATCAATTTGTTTAAATCACAATTTCATTAATTATTTCAAGAATTTCTCAAAAATCCAAAAAAATAGTAGTCTAGGTTATTTTCCATTATTAAAAAGAAAAAAAATCAATTTAAAACCCATCTTAATATTTTTTGTCACTTAGTTTAGATTAGGAATTAAATAAAAGGCTCCTCAAGAGAATACGACTCGAGTTGTGCCCTTTACTGCATAATTTGGTTTATTTTGATTTAACCTGAGGTGACTAAAGGTTTTAAATCAATACTTAATGTAAGGCATAACTGATTTGTTTTTTAGAGATTAAGGAAGCTAAGTAAGTTAGTTAATCATAGTATATGTCTTGTATCATTTGCTCTTATATGTTAGTTCATAAGTTAGACAAATTAATTCAGTATAAAAAAGATAAATATTAATACTTTAAAGTAATTTATTTAACTTCCTTAATTTCTTTAAAAAAATCAGTTCTCTTAAATTAAAGACAACTGAGGAGTTGTTTCAATGAGCATTAAATATAACATTTTTTATATATGCTCATATTTAATAAGGGTGGTGAGAGAGAATAGAAATTAATATGATGTTAGATTTTAATATGATTAATAAGGGTAATATTAAAATTACTTAAATTTTATGATAAAATAATTTTAATTGTTTTTATTAATACGTATAATTAGTTAGAAACATCTTATAAAATAAACGGTAGGAGATTATTCATTTGGTAGAAGACGAATGACTTGTTTATTTGAAATTTCCTTTGTCCCAAGTTTGGCTTGCATTTATCTTTAACAAACACTAGCACAGAAAAGAGTTTTTAGACCGGAACATTTAAACCGGTTATATCAGATAAGGTCTTAAAAATATGATCGGTGGTATTTTTGTAATTATGATGAAATATTAAGACCGGTTATTAATATAACCGGTCTTAAAAATACTTTTAAGACCCGTTATAGTAACAACCGGTCTTAAAAATAATTTTCAGACCGGTTACAAAACAACTGGTCTTAAAATATATATAATAAAAAAATAAAAATATGTAATATATTTTCTAGACCGGTTTTAAAAATAACCGGTTTAGAAAATATTATCTGAGTTAAAGATAATCATAAAAATAAAATGTTTATTATTTTTAAGAACGGTTGTAAATAAGAACCGGTCTTAAAAATTCAAAATTTTAGACCGGTTATTAATTAATAACCGGTCTTAAATATATATTTTAAGACCGGTTTTAAAAAATATTTTTGTATTTTTATGTATAATATGTAACCTGAGTTATGAGAATAAAAACTCTTAGAGACTATTCATTAGAGAGGTTATCGAATAGGATATGAAAGGCTAAGAGTTAAGATTTTATGGACATCCACATTATCTAATATTTTTACAACACTTCCTCTTAGATGTCCATCAACAAATGTTGTGCCTCATTAAAACTTTTCGAGGAAAAATTCAGTGGGACAAAAAGTTAGTGAAGGAAAAAGAATACGTAATACAAATCGAAGTTACCTCATGAAAAATCTTACCTAGTAAACCCTGTGAGATAAAATCTTGGTTAAGGAAAAGAATATGGTCTCTACTACTCCCCCTTATGGCAACATCAGTTTTTCTCCTTTGATGACCACACCACTTCCAATGTGTTTCCTACCATATCTTCCTTTTCAATGCCAAACTATGAATGATGGATTGTAACAAAATGTTTTGTTGAAATGTATTTCTCTAACATATCTTCTCGGGATAAATTGTTAATTAAGAGATCTTCTCAATAACCTCATTGAATGTTCTCTTTGGTTTCTTCTATCTCTTTTAGCCGTGCTCCAAACAACTTGATATGCATGCCCTCCTCGCTGTCGCATCCAATGACTTTATCTGTACATGTCCAAATCACTTCAAATGATTTTGTACTATTTTTTCTTCAATAGGAGCCAATCCTACCCTTTCTTGTATTAGTTCATTACGATCCTTATTTTTCCGTATATGACCATACATCAATCTCAACATCTTCATCTCATCTACCTCCATTTTGGTATTTCTTAGGTCCTTAATGTAAGGCATAGCTGACTTTTCCTTTTTTAGAGATTAAGGAAGCTAAATAAATTAGTTAATCCTAGTGTTTGTTTTGTATCATTTGCTCTTATATGTCAGTTCATAAGTTAGACAAATTAATTCAGTATAAAAAAGATAAATATCAATACTTTAAAGTAATTTATTTAGCTTCCTTAATCTCTCCACAAAAATAAGTTGTCTTATATTAAAGATCTTAGAGGAGGTGTTTCAATGAGCATTAAATATAATATTTTTCATATATGCTCATATTTAATAAGGGTGGTGAGAGAGAATAGAAATTAATATGATGTTAGATTTTAATGTGATTAATAAGGGTAATATTAAAATTACTTAAATTTTATGATAAAATAATTTTAATTGTTTTTATTAGTATGTATAATTAGTTAGAAACATCTTATAAAATAGACGGTAGGAGATTATTCATTTGGTAGAAGACGAATGACTTGTTCATTTGAAGTTTCCTTTGTTCCAAGTTTGGCTTGCATTTATCTTTAATAAAGGTTCCGGCACCATCCCATCGATCTTCTAGTACTTTTAAACTTCTACGTAGAAAAGGTATTTGATACTAATCAACACGGTTTTAATATTTGGCACTTGATGCAACAATGGGAGCTATTTAATTTAATGAAAAAGAAAATAATACAAATAATAAATAATTAAGTAGGGGGAAATTAAAGAACGACAAGCATATGGTACGTAGTAAGTAAATTAGCTGTCCTGGATGGAAACTAATGGAAGTTGGCCTCCGTATATCTCTGGGATTTGGTTTTCGTCTATTTCTTCCATTAGTGTTGACTTGATCTTATTCTTCTTCACAAAGGTTATCTGCACGCATATTCCATATCATCATCAACATCACATGCTCGTTATTAATATTTCTCATACACGTAAATTATTCAACAAGTTTAAAGATTTCAAATGCTACCTTCTTCCTGGTTTTGTTATCTATGAAGGGGTATATCATCTTCCAAAATGTCATAAATATGGACGACGCATGCACCATAAACAACTTCCCCAATCTTTCTGGGTAGTAATCCTGAAAAGGAAAAAACAAAAAAAACAAAAAACAAAACAGAAGGAAATTCAGGCAATGATTAGGAGATCCTGCTGATAAAGAGATAAGCTCTGTTCATTCCATGAATATTGAGTCCTCAGCTTGTATGGATGTTTTGAGATATCTTTAATAATTCATTTTTATAAATACTAAAATAAATAAAAACTAATTATAGCCCTTTTTGGGATAGTGCTGGGCAATATCTATCACGTTTTTATATTTATTATTTAATAATATTTAGCCTTTAATATTTTTATTTTTATATTTAGGAACACAAAAGTTACTTTTTATTCTTAAAATTATTAGTTTTTATTTGATTAAGAGTCACATTCGAGGTTTATAGTGTAAAAGGTTTTTCATCCCTCTCAATAAGTAGGAATTCAAACTTGTGTTCTTCTTCAATTCTTATGAGTGAGGTTGCTTACTATTTTAATGAACAGTTTGTTAGTTCCTTAAAATGATTTTATTCATTCAATTCTTTAGTTTGTGTACCTGCAAAATAGAAAGAGCAATCTTCTTCAGACTCCGATGTGGACGACTTGTTAGGATTCTTGTCCACCTTCTCTGCCTCCATTGATGAAGAATCTCTGCTTCCACAGGCTCTTTGGTGTTTGGTCTCTCTGTCTGAATCGGGGAGGGAGGGGGGGGGGGGGGGTGGGGAGGGAGGGGGGGAGCGGGGGAGAGAGTCTTCAAGAGGCTGAGAAGGTGATGTGTGTGTGTGTGTGTGAGACTCTCTGGTAAAGCAAATCTGGGAGTGGCTGAGATCAAAGCTCGCCTTTAAATAAAACGAATTTGAGGCAGATAAGGTTACAAACTTGCAATTTTGGTAACATCAATTTTACTCCCCTGAATACCACATCACTTCTAATGTTTTTTCTGAGTATATGTTTTTTTAGCCGTTAAATTATAAATGATGGATTGTAATAAAATGTTTTGTTAAAATATATTCCTCTAACATATCTTCTGGATATATATGTTAAAATATCAATATATTCTGGCTTTATCTTATTCACTATGGAAACAAATAATGAAAAATTATTCTAAAAATCACTAAAATATATCTTGCATCAATATATTTAATTTGTTCTGAACAAAGTTACATCATATAATATGTTCATAAAACTATCACGCTAAATCTTATTTTCACTATCTATTGTGTATGTGCAAGAACTAAATTTTACCAATCAAAATCATAATGAATACAATAATGTTAGCATGATACATATATAAATACTCTCATAAAATATAAGGTACTTCTAAACCATTAAATTCAATATATTTTTGCAAGAAAAATCACCATAGTAAAACTATGTGATTTTAAAATCATTGAGGTATTTAATAACTCGATTTATAAATCAAATAAAATATAAAATTACTCATTTTCCAATAAATTATATAGGCTCGAATTATTGTCAAGCTTACATAACATTTTATATATAGAACGATTTTTGTGTATATGCTTTGGACATTTTAGATGCTTTAAGAATTCTCATATAAAATTTCACTATTTAACAAGCCGTATGTATGGGCAATATATAACGATATCTAACAGACACATAACATTATTTTCATATGTTGCCAAAATAATAATTTATGCAAAATTATTGCATCCACCATAAAATAATATGCTTTATCATAGTCTTCAATAGCATTTGTGAGAATCTTTACTTTCACTTAAATATTTATACATTTCATATTTCAACTGGGACTCAGGTCTACAATTTTCTCATATTGAAATAATGTAATCATATTTTCATTGTCTTTTCCTTTTGGCCAATCACTATTTTTCAAGAAAGATTTAAGCATGAAATCCTCACTTGATCATGTGAAATTATTATGAAGACGGTTGTTAACAACTTAATCTTTTTTGTTCTATTTTTCCTATAATTCTTTGAGATTTCTTTATTGCTTTCAGGTAACTGAACTTTGTTTGAAGTTTTTGCAATTAGTTATATCTTGGCCTTTTCTGGAGTACCCGCCTTCTCAATATAATCATCATTATTTGCTTCTTTCACTTTTCTTTGGAACCAATTATTCTCTCATGATTTAGGCATGTCTCACTTTCATTTTTGCTAATTAAAGCATTTTCAGCTGGAATAATATAAGATTTAGTAATTCTTATTTTAAGTCAATAATTGTATTTGGTAGGTATTATGCAATAAATGCAAAACCTGATGAACTTCTGGTTCATACTGCTATATTCAAAAATCTATACTTGCTAGTAATAGTGCATTCCTTTTGTTCTCTTTTTCAGCTATTCAATTTCTACCCCTCATGTTAGGAAATCTTTGTCAAATGATAGTCGACTAATTTGCAGTACAAGTCTCATAAATCTATTTGTTTCCATTAGAAACATTTTTTTGTTCCTTTTAGAGACAAACAAGAAGAAGAAGATTCTTACCTAACAATTTTAACCCAACTTTCTTTAAATATCTATTAATGTGCATTGTGGTGGATTAATAGGAATAAACATTGCACATTCAAACATTTAATATGGAAAATATATGGCTCCGACCAAAAACCAATTTTACTTGGAAAATTTTGTTAGTTAGTATAAGTGCTGTAATATGTAAGATCAAATATGCCAATGCTGAAATAGAAATTTTGTTCTCATAAGTATTGATCTAGTTATTTATGGAGGCTTTAATGAATGAATTATATAATCTGAAAATTGTGTTCTTAATATAATAATTTATTCAAACATTCTTACAAATTTCAGATTGTAAACTAATATTAATCTCACATGTAACCATTTTACAGATGTGTCTATCAAATTTATTGAACACTTGTATGGTTTACATGTTATTTCAGTGTGCCCATATATTTCACTTCTATATGTGTTCCAGAAATTTGAATATCCATTTCAAATCATAATTAGCTATAATCACTTTTTTTTTTCAGAACAAGTAGCACACAATAACTTTTGAATTATATAACATGTTGGCTATTTATAAAGAATCTTCTGATTTTTCAATGGATGCCAATATATAATTTTCAACAGTTTGTTGCATCATATATGTGATCAACTCAGATGATCAGACAAGACATACCAACAATAAGTTTGTGATGATCAGTAAACTTCTGATTTACTATAATATATTTCTTCACCAATAATAAACTTTTCAATATCCACAACATATTAATTTAACATCTTAATATGACATCCATTTTTGAGAGATTAATTAGGATTTTGCAGGGAAGTATATGAATAGAGCTTTTCAAGATTAATTCTCATTTGTATTCTAATAATCTCCCCCTCAAGTGTGAGTTATACTGACAAACTTTCCATGGTCCTGCATTTCAAGGACAATTATAATAGGCCAATAACCTATATTTTATTTAGAAGCCCAAGTACTTCATAGTTTACATACAATTTTGGATTTCAATATGCTTGGGCAATCACTTCAAATCTAATTGATTCTATGGGTCATAATTTTCATAATCAATTGTTCTTTCACCAAAAATTCTATATTAGGTCTTCAGAAACCATATCAATTTTGTTACATATATGTTCTTCAGGAACTAACATATATTATTGCATTTCTGTATATCTTCATTACTCATTAATAATAATATACTTCAATTTGCCTCTTTTGATGCATATTCAAAGTATGAAATGTTTAGAAACTTTCACCACATTAAAAAAAAAAAAGAGGAGAACCATAATCAAAATACATAAAGATCTTATTGCAATGATTTGTGATGTTTAGGGGGCCAAAATTAATTTGAGAGGAATGTAAAAACAAGTGCATCATGACTAATTATGATATTTATAGTCTTCTTTCAAAATTTTCAACATTTAGGCATCCATAAATTTGACCAGTACTATATAAAGAAAGGTATTAAAACCCGGACCAGGTACTAGATTAAGGATCAATGGATTAGATCGGGGCCAAACCAGAGCTAAATCAAGCCAAATCGGTGAGAAATTAAAGATTTTAGGCTTATTAATATGAAATTCTAGAAAAAAAAAATAATTTGTTTTAAAAAACAGTGACCCAGACCGGACAGGTTTTCCTGCCGGTTTGCCTGTTTTTGGGCTGGACTGGCCGGTCTGGTCCAGGTTCACAAACAGTGATATAAAGTTTATACATATTACACAAATGATTTTGTCCAACGAGTCAAAATTAACATCACCTATTCATAAAAATTAAATAAATTCTTATTCTTTTAATTTAAATGTGATATAAATATATTATTTTTCTTTCAAAAAATGTCACATAAAACTAATTTGATCCTAATATATATATTATATCATGTATCATGTCATGATGGATGTATGTAACTTACACATATTATAGGAGGATGTTATGGAGTAGAAGAAATAATAAGATAAGAAATAGGGAGAGAAGACAATGGCTTATGATCAATTCCAAAATAAAATCAAACTTGCAGAGTATTTGTATATGTCTTCCAATAATGAAGCATTGGGGAACTAAGAAAGAACAACACATATGTGTTATGCAACATAATAGTGCTCAATGGGAGAGAAAAGAAGACAAAACTAAAGTGAAAAGCATGGCCAATAATGAAAGAAAGTATCTTAATATTAGAGTATATGAGTCGAGCATTTGATGGGAAATCCATGGAGCAACAGAGAAGCACAAATGTCAAGGAGAAAACAACGGCACGTTTGAATCTTCATATGGTAAACTCTGTTTATGTATGAATAATATTTACATACACCATATACTTAAACTTATAAATAAATTGTACAGTTATATATAAAAAAAGAGAATTAAAGAGCTTAATTGTACAATTGGAGTTATATTAATAAATATTAGCAGCCTTCAATTTTGGAGTTATTAGGTATAATAACATTAATCATGAGGTGGAATCTTAAGAGACCATAAAATTATGAACATTCATACACCATAATATTTAAATTTGCAAATAAATTGGCTCCATATATTAAAATTTCAAAATGAACAATAATTACTGTTTGGTCTATTTGATTTCATATATTACTCATGAATAGTTATCAATATCACAACATTAGATTCTCATGATAATTTTTCTCACACAAGTTAATCACAATACATTTAAACAACAATAAAAATTAAATATCATATAGTGCTATGGGCTTATTATTATTTTCTTGGCTTTACAATAAATCTCAGCATCTTTCTCCACAACTCATTCCCTCTTTTGATATTTTTCTTAAAATTTTATGGTTCCCCCCGGTAATATGACCTATATATTCAATAAACACACGCACACGCACACGCACGTCTATGACTTCTAATCATGTTGTAACAATTGTTCATGATTTTATATCTAAATATCAGTATTTTAATATCACCAATCATGATAGCCTCTAATTATCAATGTAGACATTAGGCATATGTCATCATAGCAAGATATGCGAATTAGTCTTCAGGACTGTTATTCTTTAGAATTATTACTCTTCAGTGATATAATTCTCTACAAGTTATTTGTCTTCTAGACAAAATATATAATAAAAATATTTTTCAAAGCCACAAAAACTTTTTGTATCATTTGATATTTGAACCATAAGCCTTTAGGGCTTTAACATTTATAGCAATTCAATCATCAAAGTGGTACAAAATATTTCTTGTCATGCAATTTATTAGAATTGACAGTGTTCTTTTACAAAGAATCTTTATAAAAGTGATGAGATTTTTTATCGTCTAATCAAAAATTAAGAATATTATAGCTACTAGTCATTCAATTAAAATAACAATAAACATCTAATTGATTAATATATACATATATATAAGAATAAACTTGAACTTCAAATGATAAAATCATAATTATAAGTATAATATAAAGTAAGCACAAAAGAGAGAGAAGCTCAATATATAATAACACAATATATGGGATACATGTTTCAATACACACATATATCTATATATCACAGAAACTGTAGCAATATTAAATAAATATTTAAAGAAATATAACACCATGCTTGCTATATATATACACACTCAATAAACTAGTATCTATATGCAGTGATGTTATATAATAGAAAATATATATACATATATGTAAGGATTATGGAAACTATAAGGGGGAAAAACAATACTTGTTGTGCGAACTATTAAATATATCAAAAGAAATGAGAAAACAACAACATAAAATAAACATGACGCATCTATAACGTAATATGATGTGGAGGACAAATCAAAAGTATTAAAAAAACGATAGGTTAAATAAGATAAAAGAAAAACCATAATATGTAGTATAGGAAATTAAAATTGACATGTAATTGGGTAGGGGGAAATAATTGAGCGAAGGGAAGCTAATAGAAAATATTATTATATACAATAAGAAATTTACAAAGAACTTATACCTCAAAATTTCAAGATAAATTCGTGCTAATAACGTGTTATAAAAACAGAAAATATAGAAGAGATTGTGATGAGAGAGATGAAGTGAGATGAGACAATTGGAGAGAAAGATGGAGCGATATCTTATTTATTTAGATGCTTATAGCGTGTATCACAAGATCTCTATTTATTAGACTCTGACATCAACTAAGAGTTACATAGAATGAATAATAAAATGAATTTTCATAGGTGTACAATATGTAACTTTTGAGTTATGAGAACAAAAACTCCTAAAGACTATTCATTAGAGAGCTTATAAAGTAAAATATGAAAGGCCAAGAATTGAGAGTCTATGGACATCCACATCATATAGTATTTTTATAACAAAGTATTCTTATTTTTAATACTTTTAATATGGGAGAATTGTGAAAAAATACCTCATTGACAACTTAATTATCAAATGGGACCTGAGAAGATCGTATGCACATGGGGGAAGATTTGTGCATACAGGATATGTTTTGCACATGTATAGGGAAGAATATTGCACACAGAAAAAATCGTCTGCACACTGGGGTTCTATTTGGCAATTAAATTGCCCATGAGGTATTTTTTCACAAGTTTCCCTTTTAATATTTTTATATATTCTTAATATCCTCATCATTTCTCCCAATTTAAAACCTAATTCATTCATGATAGTAGTAGCATTTATGAAAAATAAAAAGGGAAAATTCCAAAAAACTACACTCAAAGTATCCAAAGGACAAATCAGTACAACGAAATTCAGAAATGACAAATCAGGCGGATGTCAGAAAAATGAGCAATCTGTCCTTTTGAAATTTCGGCCAAATTACCAAAATGCCCTTCATGCACTCTTCAGAATAACAACATGATCATCGGAATTAACACCTTTAGATTCGGTATTAACAACTGCAATTCTTCTTTTACAATTAACAAATTTCAGGACCAATAACAACACATATCTCGCCATTAACACCTTCAGATTCGATATTAACAACTCCAATTTCTTCTTTCAACATTTAACAAGTTTCAGGGCCAATAACAACACTCACCTCGCCATTAACAACTCATGATTCGCCATTAACAACTCTGATGTTGTTATTATGACTGAGGGCTGAAGGGCATTTTGGTAATTTGGCCGAAATTTCAAAAGGACAGATTGCACATTTTTCTGACACCCGTCTGATTTGTCATTTCTGAATTTCGTTGTACTAATTTGTCCTTTGGATATTTTGAGTGTAGTTTTTTAAAATTTTCCCAAATAAAAATCCATCACGACTCCGATGTGATAAATTTGGCGGTCAGAAACCACACGCCATAGATACAATTTTGAACTCTGTCTTCAATTCTCTGCCAAAATCCTGGCCAGAAAGGGAAAAAATATCTCTATATATTTAATGCCGTAATGGCAATATATTCGCAAAAATGTTTCGACCTTAATTAATTTCTAGTTCCTACACACAAAAATTTGTAAATAAATATTTGTTTTTATCAAACTGAATCAAATTGAACCGAAAGAATTATATATATCAATAGGCAAGGAATTATTCCCTTATTTTCTTTTATTTCAATGTACTGCCTTTGCACCAGGTATGATGAGTATAAATTTTTGTGAAAAGAGCAATTGTAACCATGAACTAATTTTTGAAGTAAAAGTAAGTACAAACTTTATAAAAAAGAGCAAAAATAACCACGACGTTAACGTCCGTTAATGTGAAGTTTTTAAGGTGCTAAAATAGTCATTAACTAATGATAAAAGTGTAAAAGTAATTATAAACTGTTTCTTGGATGCAAAAGTAACTTCTTGAATATTAATTCATAATTTTTTTTTGCTTTTGTGTTATGAGTGTTTTATCAATTTGGGGATTAAAATGACAAAACTTATGAATTAATATTCAAAAACTCTACTTTTTTTATTTTGGTGAGAATGACGAAACGAAGGAAAATTATCACCTAACTCCAAAAGATAAAGTCTAAGGTAATTAAACCTGGACTTGTCAGTGAATCGGCCGGGGTACTAGGTCAAGAGTCAGTGGGTCAGACCGGGACCAAACTGGTAAGAAATGAAAAATTTTATACTTATAGTATGAAATTCTAAAGGAAAAATAAAAAAAATGTTTTTTTAAACAAAAATTAAAAACTTGACCCGAATCTACTGATTGGTTGGCCGATTTCCGGTCAGGTTTGGGTCAGATAACTATGATAAAATCCCTAACATTAATTATAAAATAGATGACTTTTTGAACATTAATTTATAAGTTTTTTTTAACTTTTGTCATTTTAATCCCCAAATTAATAAAACACTCATAACATAAAAGCAAAAGTTAAAAAAAAAATTATAAATTAATGTTCAAAAAGTCACTTATTTTATAATTAATGTTAAGGATTTTATCATAGTTATCTAACGCAAACCAGACTGAAAACCGGCCAACCGGTCAGTAGAGTCGGGTCAAGTTTTAAATTTTTGTTTAAAAAACATTTTTTTTTTATTTTTACTTTATAATTTCAAATTATAAGCCTAAAATTTTCCATTTCTCATCGATTTGGTCCCGGTTTGACCCACTGACCCTTGACCCAGTACTCCGGCTGGTTCACTGACAAGTTCAGGTTTAATTACCTTGGACTTTATCTTTTAGAGTTAGGTGATAATTTTCTTTCGTTTCGTCATTCTCACCAAAATAAAAAAAGTCGAATTTTTTGATATTAATTCATAAGTTTTGTCATTTTAATCCCAAATTGAGAAAACACTCATAACACAAAAACAAAAAAAAATTATGAATTAATATTCAATAAGTTACTTTTACATCCAAAAAAAAAATTTATGGTTACTTTTGCACTTTTGGTATTAGTTAATGGTTATTTTAGCACCTTAAAAACTTCACATTAACGGACGTTAACGTCGTTAATGTCGTAGTTACTTTTACCCTCTTTTATAAAATTTATGATTACTTTTACTCTAAAAATTAGTTCATAATTACAGTTACTCTTTTCATAAAAATTTATAGTCATTTTACAACCTTTACCATTTTCTTTTATTTCAATGTGCTTCCTTTGCACCAGTTACGATGAGTATGAGTGTATGACAGACTCGCATGAAAACATGCAATTGTCACATAAAGGGTAGATTGGGCACAAACGCAAAAGTCGAGCATTATATTGATAAGTGAATGCTGATATGGATCATCATTGAGGTGGATAAATATGATCTCTGTTGGCAAAAAGAAAAAAAAAATGATCTTCATTTTTTTTACTGTTTTAAAATATTTTTTACTATAAAATTTTAAATTATTGCAAAATTCTTTTTTTTTTTTTAAAAAAATCATATTTATATATTTCATTTCATACAATAAAAATTTTTTGCCTATAATAATTATTGTCAATTATTAATTTTTTATTTTAAAATTATTTTTTATTAAATTAAATTTTCTTTACTAACTTGGCGTCGGTCCCAACTCTATCATATTAATTGCAACCAAACCATTTAGATAGAAAGAGCTGAGAGGGGTTGTTGAAAGGAACCATTGCCAACCAAGCATCCACCATGTTTGCTGATAGTTTTTTTTTTTTTTTTTTGGTATAATGCCGACAAATACTTAATGAAAGAAACAAACTCAATGAACTATGCATGTACAAACTGAATATTGTTCCCTCCCACCAAAATATAATAAGCCTCTTTCTAAACAAAAATCTTGGTATATGATATACTACATCCAACCCTTAATATACTAAGGAGTTAATTTTTTAAAAAAAAATTAAGAAAGCTAAATAAATTATTTTAAAATATTTTTTTTTATTTTTTTTTTCAAATTAATTTGCTTGACTTATAAACTGATATATAATTTAATAATACATAACATATGTTATGATTAAGTTATCTATTTAGCTTCACCAATCTCTCTAAAAAAGGTCAATTGAGTCTTATATTAAGGATCAGAAGGAGTAAAACACATGAACAGTTACCTCTCCGGTCCTTATTTAAGTCACATGAAGTTACTGAGAGAAACCTCTTAGTTAATGATTTAACTAAAGATTTGGTTGTAGATAAAATATAATAGTGTTGTGCGATCCATAAAGTGTCATGCATCTACGAATCATTCTCTCATCTCTCTCTTTTTTTTCCACTCTTCATCACAAAAATTAAATAGAGGTGAAATTGGAAAATGGACATTAATAACCCTATAAGTGGCTTATATGATAAGCACCAGAGTGGTATTAGTTACCATTTCCTAATTTTATTTATATGTTTTTGGTGATACACATTAAATATCAAGAAAGAATATAGAGTGAGGCACATTTAAAACTGCACATGTAGGCTTTGTTTGGTTCAACGGAGGTGAGGTTAAGTGAGGTTTATTTAAATTAGGTTAGAGGATGTTATAATGTTGTTTGGTTCAAACAGAGGTTAGGTTAGGTTTGGTATTTTGTTTGGTTCAAGAGGTTAGGTTAGGTGAGTTAATTATAAGTGGACAAAAATGCCCTTATACATATTTTTCTTCTTTTTTTATAATGTATTTAGTAATAATAGTTATTTGTAAAACTATTATGTATAAAATAATTATTTTAACAATTATGTACACTTCTTTCACAATATATTTATTAATAATTATTATTTATAAAATAATTATTCTTGTTTGTAGAAAAAATATATATATCCTTGTTCAATGCTTCACTTCAGAGGGTAGTGGGTGACTTTTAAAAAAAAAAAAATTCAGCAAATTTGGATAATGTTCAATTCACTTCAGAGGGTGCGAATCACAAGAGAGCAAATTTGATTTCTGCGTTGGAGAGGGAATGAAATAATACACATAGCGGGAAGGACATGCATTTTTTTGGGGAAGGGTAGTTCTGGAATTTTCAAAAATTTTCATGGGCATTTTAGTCACAATCGCACACAAAATTTCTCTAACCTAAGAAAAACCCCAATTTTGGAGGTTTACTAAAGTGGGTGAGGTTTCCACTAAATGACAAAAAAACAAACCTCACCTAACCTAACCTCATTCCAACCAAACACCTATTTTTAATCCCTAACCCCACCCCAACCTAACCTAACTTAAAATAACCTCCAACCAAACAGACCCGTAGAGGAGAGATATAACAGAAAATAACATTTTAACATATTCTTATAAGTGTGCATATTCGTTTTGATAACTTGGTATAGCAAAATAACAAATGTCTACATGAAAATTTATAAGTCCCAATTTACATTTTAAGAGGCCGTTGTACAAAAGATTTATGATATATTTACCTTTTAACAAAAGTGGTAGTTGGGCAATTATATTTATTTCAAATTTTATATCAATCAAAATAAAAAACTGATAAAACTACATTTAAACTGCCTAAGTTTAATTTGGATAGTTTAAATTTATGATACCCATTCCTTTTAAATATTTTTGGTTCATTCATCTCTGATTCCAATTTCTTTGAATTTGGATATCTTGTTCGAGACTTCAAGTAATTTTTTGGTTTTAAAGTCCCATATGAAAAAAAATAGGATACATGACAGAATCTGATTGAAACAAAAGACCCAATACCTGATTCTAAAGAAGTTGACCTAATTTTGTCTACATGTGAAAACGAATATATTGAGAATATACGTGATATGTTGATTAGATATCGGTGGTCCTGTTATCATGAGATATTGATATATGAATGGCTACAAAATGAATGGCCGATATTCATACCCACAATCGTCATGCTCATCAAAGATTTGAAGTTCTTATGGACAACCCAATTATATTTTTTTCTTTTTTTAAAATTTGTTTTTTTTTTTAAAATTAAGACAAGACATTACTTTTCTGAAAAATTGATAATACCAACTAGTTTTGAAGACTTGAAGTTGAGGACAAAGAATTCAGTTCTCTTTAAATTATGTGACAAAAGTTATGTGTTAGAAGTAGAGCTAATGCATTCCGTAAGTATTAGGTACAAGATAGTTAAATAAAAAAAAATGGAAATTTTAATATTTAAATTTAATTAACTTGTAAATAACGCAACTCAATTTTTAAACTTGAGACTTATTAGTATTAAAATTAAATTTGGGGAACTTATTTGTATTTGATTTTCTTACTTGGGACTTATGAGTAAATTTCCTAAAATAAAAGTATACAAATGAAATAAAATTATTTTAAAATAAACATAATATAATGTAGTTTTTAATTAACGTAAAATAAAATAATGTAATAAACATAAAAAAAAATGAATCATCTAGTTTTAATTTCAGAGGAATCAAAAGCTTTTTTCTTTTTCCCTTTTTGGCCCACGGATGAATCAACAGTAATATTTTAAAATAAGAATAAGAATAATATAATGAACAATTTTAATTAATATAATTCAAAATAATGTAATAAGCATAAAACAAAAAATGAATCCCCTTATTTCATTTTTTTCCCTAGGTAATCATGTTTGAAACACTGTTGGACAATGAAAACTCAAAGAATATACTTGCTGAATGAATAGTTTTAAAATTCTTACAATGAGAATGACAACAAATCCATCATCTGAATAATTATTTTTAATAATTATCTTTTTTAGTTCCTTGCTAATTGAACTTAAAAAATATAAATAAAAATTAAAGTTCAAAATCTGAAAGGGCACACAAGCACAAGGGCTTTTGTTTTTAACCTGAACAAATACAAGGCCTTGAAACATCGTTGTGGTATTAATTAATTGATATTCAAGCATGAATCTGGCTGGGGCAGTTTTGTAATTTTTAAAATATAAGATCTTATCTTTTACGAAAAGCAATTGGAAAAATTGAAGAAATTCAGCTACGCGAGGAGTTAAAAAAAAAATTCACATGTAAATTGAACAACTTGCACCCAGCTCATTTTAAATCTAAGAAATTATTTTTTTATACTGACATGAAATATATATTCATATTCAAAATTAAGTGAAACATCACGTGATAAAAAAAATATATAAATCTCTAAAATAACTATTTTTATGTTATTTTTTAAAAATATTTTGATCTATATAATAGATAGGTTTATGTTTTTAAGTAATTTTTATTTATTAAATTTGGTAGAAGTAAGTTTTATTTTGGCATAATAATTTTGTTATAGGGGATCAAATCCATGCCACGTCTAGGATGGTTTGGTCTGAAGCGTTTTGGATAATCAAAAGCCTTTAAATGGGTCAGATCGTTATTTATGTTGGGCCATCATACCCTGCGCCATGCTTGAACAATCTTATGCATACCCAAAAGCCAAGGCTCTATCAATAAAGCTTGGTTTAGTTGGTATAGGGTTTGACTAATAATTATAAGATTGTGGGTTAAAATCTCACCGAGGTTAGAACCTTATTGATAAGTGATTTGTATGTACCTTTGTAAGCATTCTTTGAGTTTGGAGGTATGCACTGGCCTTATAAGTCTCAGGACCCAACTCGCTTAAACTTTATGTAACAAAAAAAAAATGGTCGAGATTCTTTGTACCAAAAAAAATTCTAGGTTCTATCAACAAGTTGACTGTAGTTGAAGGGACTAGTTTCTTATAACGCGGCGAACCAATGTTTAAATTTTTATTGAGAGAAGTGCTCACATTTAGTATGTAAAACTAAGTGTCTCAAAATAGAATTGTCTTCATAGGAGGATATTAGTGCTTGGGGGGGAAAACAAAAGCCGAGGTTCTTTCTTTCATTTTTTTTTGATGCGCAATCAAAAGGAGGAAGACTTTAATTGACTCATAATTTTATAATATCATAACCATATGAAACTAAGGGATCAAAGCCCATATGAAAAATGAGCAAAGTAATAACAACCATATTATTTTTCTCTTCAAATACTACTATAGTTTTGTCTATATATAATGAGTTTTTTGTGTGGATATTAACGGTTGGGTTAAATATTTATATATAAATTTTTTTTTAATCGTTAAACATTGGACACTATATTCTACGGTTTTAGGGGACTATATTTAACGGTTGGAAGACTATAACTGTTAAATATAGCAATCTATATTTAATGGTTTATTAGTAACAACTATGATATATTTTGTATAATAATTAACGGTTAAATGATGAATGGTAAAGTATTTGTCACCATAGGAAGTGATTTATTTCATGGTTATATGTAAAAAACTATTTTATATTTAGAATATATAATGTTTATTGGCAAATAACCATTAAGTATGTGTGATATTTTTTTAAAAAATTTGGGGGCTCACTTTCGATTAGTTCCCTTTAAAATAACCTACATAAACAACATATATATACCAAACACCCAAACAGATCCATTTTTGGCTGGATGTATCCAAATACGCGCGCGCGCGCGCACACACAAAATAACCAATTCCAGCCAACAAGTGCTAGCAAATTAAAACAAATCATTGAATTCTATCTATACAATAATTATTGAATATATCAAAGCTAAGGTAAGGGAATATACATATGATCAAGTGTCCCTTTTTCTTTTCCTAGTTTTAGTAATTTTAATGCTCTTTTTAGTTACAATTGTTTTCTTTAATTTGTGAAGCAACTTCCTCCTCTTTGATATCTAAATTCCTTTATTGTGGTCAAACCTAACGTACAAAGTATCATCCTCACTGAATTGTGTTTCAAGTGATGATCATTGGAAAGGATCATCATTACTGAATTCACCTCTTGCATCCTCATTTGTTTTGTTTGATAACAAAACAATATATCATTCTTTATTAGTAGAACCAAGAACATAGAATACTTGTTTAGATTGAGAAGCCGAAATGAAAGGCTCTTCTTCATACCATTATTTGTTTAAATTCATTTGTATCAACCCTAACTCATCTACTTTCAAAGCATTATTATTGTCAACCCATTTGCACCTGAAAACTTGAACATGAAATCATACGTAATCCAACTCCCAAATGGGCTCAACCATGCCAAAGTATGACATATTGGCATAGATATAATTCTTATCTTTTGTACTTGATACATGCATGTTATTAGCAATAATAATCACCCCACTATTTTGCATTTTACTTTAGGCATCCTGCTCTTTAATGTAGAAGGTGTATCCATTGATGACGTAGCATGAGAAATAAAGCACATGTGTGTTCAGACCACATGCCAAGAACATTACTTTCTTCGGAATTGAATTATGATCAATATGTACTTGACATCCATGTGCTGCTCAACCATGCTATGAATTGTTTATTATGTTCCTTGGCATACCAACTTGGCACTTTGTTGGGGTTTTCCCTCTTAAGCTTATCCATGTGAATACCTACATACTCGTCAATCTCTTCAGAGTTGTGAAGTACGTATAGGTGCATTTGCTCCTAGTGTTGGTTTGAGATATCAAAAACTTTTTTTCTGATAAACTCTTATCTATATGTCCTTCCTTCATGCTGAGGCACTGCTGATAGCTCATCCCTAAATCATCAGACACAATCATACCTTATATGAGTTTGTTTGCTAGAATAGAGGTGTCATGGGACTTCCCCGATTCAATTAAAGAAGGAATCTCATCTCTCTTCCAATACAAATAAAATAGGAAGAGTAGGAAGTTCGTAGTACAAAATTTAGCCACCTCTTTACAAATGTATCGTTCAACAATGTAACCCTCTGGCCGTCTCCAATTTTTCACATGCCCTTTCAGGTCCTTTATCTTACACTCGACTGGGTACATTCATCTCATATTGACTAGGCCACACAGTTATACCTATTTACCAAGTGAACAATTATATGCACCATTATGTCAAAGAAAGCTGGAGGGAAAAACATCTCCAACTCACACAAATTAGTCATGATTCAAGTTTATAGCCTAGACAATTTCTTGGGGTCAATCACCCTAGTGCACAACGACTTGAAGAAGAAATAGAGCTTTGCGATCGTTGCACCTTATCAGGTAAAATACCTCGTATTGCTACTGGAATAAAGTTTTCCATCAACACAAGGCAATAGTGTGATTTCAGACCCTTCAGCTTCAAGTATTTCATTGACACAAGGTTGCTAATGTTTGACGAGTAATCCTTTGGCACTTTCACAAAAGCAAGAAACTAAAAAAAACTTCTTTTTTTCTTGTTCAGATAGTGTGAAAGCCATTAGGCAAAGGAATGTAAGAGATCCCTTCTCCTCCGGTGCCAATTTCTCCTTTATTTCCATCTCAACCATGTCTAGTCTTGCATTTATGTCATCCTCCATCTTCCCAGGATATGAAATAAGATTCTAAAAAGACTCTCACACACATTTTTTTTAATGTGCATGACATCAAGAAAATGTCTAACATTAAGGGAACTCCAATATGGCATATCGAAGAAAAAGACCTTTTCTTCCACCCGCTTGTCTTAACATATTTCCTAAATGCCTTCCCAAATTTACAGTTTGTATGTTTCATTTTTTCAAAAACCTCCTCACCAGTCAAAGGTTCAAGTGCCATCCTTTCATATGATTCCCCATTAAAGTATTTTCTTATATGGCGATATGAATCACCCTTTTGCAATCATTTGTGATGTCTCATATAGGAATTCTTCATGCCATGCTTCAACTTGATCAATTGTATACCCTCTTTACAAATTGGGTATCTAAGTTGGCCTTTAATGTTGTACCCTGATAAATTACCATACGCAGAAAAGTCATTGATTACACCAAACAACATGGCCTTCATATTGAATGTTTATTTCTGGTGAACATCATATACAACCTCTTCTTTATCCCACAACTTCTTCAAGTCCTCAATTAATGGTGTAAGGTATACATCTATGTCATTCCCTAGTTGCCTTGGTCCTGAGATTAGAATTGATAACATTATGTACTTTTGTTTCATCGAGAGCCATAGAGAGAGGTTATATATAAACAACATAACCAGTCATGTACTGTGGGTACTGCTCTGCATTCTAAATGGGTTCATCCATCAGTAGTCAATGCTAGGCAGTGGTTTCTTGCTTTTTTTAGTAAATTCAGGATACTCAATGTCAAACTTACTCCATTCCATAGGGTTTGCAAGATGCCGAAGCATGCCATCTTGAATCCTTTAATTCGCATGCCATCTTAAATTTTTTACATCAATGCATTGCTATACAAGCGTCTAAATCTAGGTATAATTGGAAAATGCCATAACGTCTTTTTTGGACTCTTCCTATTCGCTTGGTAGCATGAGGCAAAATATAGAGGACACTCAATTAACGATTCTTATTCTTTTCTGAACATAATATATTGGCGTAAGCATGCATCTTTTCACAAGTCAAGCCAGTAGTGCACAATACTTGTTTTGTATCATAAGTCTTGGTTGACATATTATTTTCTAGTGGTAGTATTTTTCTCAAAAGCGTAAGCAATTATGTGAGGCTTGAGTCACTCAACCGATATTTTACTTTCCAATTGTACAAGTTCAACATTGCAGATAATAATGTGAACTTTTGCAATTCTCATGCAAATGCTTCTCTGCATTGCTCTTCATCCTCTCAAAATTTTCTGGGTATTTACTGAATTCCACTTCAATTGCATCATCCATATCTTGAAGACGATCGGCCTTAAATGTATTTATGTTGAAGTTAGGTGATTCATTGCTGCCCATATCCTTCTCCCTATGTTTTGTCCAACAAGTATAAGTTTGATCAATTTCATATATCACTAAGTGTGATTCATAATTGTTTGGATCAACATACTTCACAATATAACACCCTAAATTTTATTCACCAATATGTATGGTAATTGTTGGAAATAGTCAATGAAATAAAATGGTGAATTTTGTAGAATGTGAATAGTGTTGCCAGTGTAATTTCTGGTGAGGTAGCGAGATTGTCATGTGAATTTGAATAATCTAATGATGTTAAAAAATTATGCAATTTTATAAGGTGAAAGTAGATATCCTAAGCTTTAATCTTATACGTCATATGAATCATTTAAAGTTATATACAAAGAGTTATGAAGTTTTGAATTTAGTCCAGGAATTGAGAGAATTCTAGAGAGATAAGGAGACAAAATCTCACAAGGTAGATCGATTTCTTCGGTGAATTTGTATCTAACGTGTATAATACTTCTCCTAAGCTTCTCTTCTATGTTCTTTAAGGTGTTTTGATGCAAAAATTTGGTGTCTAAAGACTTAGGGTTTTGGCCTTAAAGAGGAAAAGTCAAAAGGAAGAAGAGGTAATTTCCTAAACTTCAAATATTGGTTGTTCTAGCTGCTATGAGTAAATTAATTAGTGAATTTCTGCTGGATTTGCTTTGATTGTGAATTTTGGAAAAGATGTGATTTAAACGTTATGCTGCCAAAATTGAGTCTAAATGGTGGTTTTAACGTAATTAAATAGTTAATAAAATGGTTAGAAGTAGAAAATATGTCAGAATTGTCTAGGTCAAAATTCTGATTTTGGAAATGGATTCTTTGGGTGAAAATATGTCAGAATAGTCTAGGTTAAAATTTTGGGAAAAGTACGATCGGACCGGGTATGGCAGGGCCGGGTTGGGTCTCTAGGGGCATTTTGGTAAATTTTCACAATAGGCTTATATAACCACTATAAACACTATGAAAGTGCCTAAAATGGTACATGAATGAGTTTTAACCTAATTCTTGTACATTTGATATTTTAGGACCGAGTTCAGAGCTCGAGTCGTTGTCACGCATATCGAGGTGAAAAAGACTTAAGGTAGTAACTATAATCTCTCATACACTATATGATGGTTAATATGCTGTATGTTTATGTATTTTGTGATATGAACAAGGTGCTTGAGGTATGTTACCTAGCTGTGGTTAGGTGCCTAGCTGAGGTACACGTAGGGGATCTAAATAGTGATTTGACCTTAAGCTTTGTGTACACACATGTTATAATATAGATTTTCATTTTACACTATATGGTGCATTGCATATTTAACTCTCGCATTTTATGTGTTTGGTTATATGTTGCTACTGGGATTCCTCAAAATCTCGTTCTTTTTCATAAACAAAATGTGCCGGCAGGAATTAGTGTCACGCCCTTATCTCTATTTCAACATTTTTCAGAGTATTTGTGGAAAATGATATGCGGTTCGGTAGGAAACACATGAATAACATAACTATACTGATAATATGTGATGATTACATAAATTCCCTAGAGGAGTTTGTACATGATACTTACGATTAAGGTAGCCGCACAAGGCTACAGGGTGTCTAAACTCATCCCAGTGAAACAGAGACTTCTTCCCATCTTCGTTCCACTACTATAATCCTCTCATACGATACTCTGCATTGTTATTTGCATATCTTCTGTCGTCTCTTGTCTAAATTGTTGGTAGGGGAGGGTGAGATTCGAGAGAATCTCAATAGAAAACAGATACCATAATGCATGCATGATTGATGCTATGTGTATGACATGTTAGCTTTATCTAGATGTATGCCCCATAATGACATTTCTGCATGCTCAATGTTTCATACAACAAGACTATGGCCAAAGCGAAAACAGAAACATAGCTTCATTTATTCAAATATGCTTTACACAATCAAGTAAAGCAATCAAATATATCATTACACAAGCAAAGATATCAAATACATTCAAGTAAGGTAAGTCCCCTACCTCCAGTCTTTTCTTCGTCTCGAAACGTGTACCTCGTAACACGTGCCAATAGTTCGGGCCCCATATTTGATCCTACAATGCCAAAGGTACTATTCAGACACTTCTATAGTGTTTTTGGGGGTTATATGAGTCTATCTTGAAAAATTACTAAAATACCCCGGGGACTTGGCCCCATCGTACCCGGTTCGGCTGCACTTTTCTCAAAATTCTAACCTGAGCTATCCTGACATTTTTTCGCCCAAGGAATCTATTTCCAGACTAGGAATTATCAAATTCAATGTCAAATTATGAAATTGCCCTTGGCAGCCTTACTTTTAGGGTTTCAAGGGTGTTTTCGTAATTATGCTTTTTCAGCCTTTTCCAAAAAAGTGACCAACTGTAACCCCACCTAATTTTCCCTCCTGAATGCAATAGAATCATCAAATCATTAAAAATCCAACTCTAAGACCCATTTACAACCCTAGATGAAATATATGGGTTTTTCGGAAAAAATCAGGGTTTTGTGATTTCGGCTCCTTAAACACGTTCTTTTATACTCCTAACCACTTTATTGACTATTCCATTAGGTTACAACTATCATTTAGTATCAATTTGGGTAGCATAACAGCCCCCACAACCTATTTTCTATTTTTACACACAAAGACAATCCGGTGAAATTTCATCGATTAAATTATCTATAACAGCCAGAATAGTCAATATGCAAGAGTTTGGAAGTTACCTCAAGCTCCTTCTAGCTTTTCCCAAGATGGCTGAACCCTAACCCTTGAAACACCAAAAGATGAGCTTCTTCTGGCTCCTTGGAAGTTACCTCAAGCTCCTTCTGGCTTTTACCAAGATGGCTGAACTCTAACCCTTGAAACACCAAAAGATAAGCTTCCAAACCTTAAATCATATGCAAAGGAAGCTTAAGAAAGGAGTTATACACATTAGGAATCGATTTATCGAAGAAATCACTTACCTTTGTAAGCTTTTTCCTCCCATTCTCTCTCTATAAAAATTTTGCATCTCCTCTCTCTAAATGTTGAACTTCACGTCAGTTTATGCTTGTGGAAGGAGATGAAATGTTTTAATAATATATCAGAAATTTAACTAATTCATTTTCCCAAGTTTTGGATTTTACAAAATTCTGGCAGATTTCTTCCTAAACTTTGAAAAATCATAACTAATTCTAGAAAAATCGAATTAGAGTGATTCCAAAGCGTATAGAACCCTTATTGAGTCTATTTTCAAAGAAAAATATAGACTTCTGATGAATGGAATCACAAAATTTTCAGAATTTCAATCTTTGCATATTGTTCCAGAAAGTTCACAGTTTTTCTGTGATGATTTCAAAAATTCATATCTTTTTTGTAAATAGCTCTAATTGAGTCATATGACCTATCAAATTAAATCTTAAGATGTCTACTTTCATCCTGTAAAATTTCATTATTTTTGCTCATCATTTGATCATTCAAAATCACATGACAAGCTTACTACCTCATAGGCGATTTCACCAAAAACATAATTATATTCTCCAAAGTTCACCATTTTACTTTCTTAATACCCCAAAGATATAAGAATTATTAGGGGATAAATTTGGGCTCCTGCTAAATTGGGCTTAGCAGTCCACTTAATTTAGGCTTATTCCCAAGCCTCAAATCCCAAATTTCGGGGTATTACAATTAGCAGATCCAAAGGCAAGGGTGCAAACATGGGAAATTGACGCCCACGTCTCCCAAGACAAAACTATGGTTATATTGTAGTCTAATTTCTGGATATTTTGAAAAAATTTGTAAATATTAACAAACCCTGTAGGGAAAACCTGTGTTGTAATCAAGTACTATAAATCAAAATATCAGTATATTTACACTATTCTTATGTTGCTCACTGACTGCGTGTAAGCACTCTGAAAATGTACAGATAAGATAAGGGTATTACACACAACGTCACACTTGACATAAGGACAAATAATGAAACAACATTTGTCAGCATTATTACAAATCGCAAATCTTATGAAATCCTCCACCCCTTTGATTGATGATTGGCAGACATCCATTCTTTATTTAGAGTTTCCATCTATAGTAACAATAAACATCTAAAATCACGCAGAAAACAATCTTTACATACTCTTTACCCAAATCAATACTAACAAATAATAACTTTAGTAACAACAAACACTTAAAATCACTTAAAAAACAATCTTTACATACTCTTTACACAAATCAATACTAACAAATAACAACTCTAGTAATAAGAAACATTTAAAATCAGTGGCAAAACCCTATACACATACAAAATCACTCAGAAAACAATCCTTACATACTCTTAACCCAAATCAATATCCAAAAATTGAGTTGAAAAACCACTATAGTAGGAGAAACTCAATTGAACTCACCTTTAACAAGAAAAGAAGAGCTTAAACACCGAACCCACAAACCTTAGAAGAAGAAACCAACCCAAACACCACTTATAGGAGCACGCAGAAACCCACAAAACCACGACCTATAAATGGTGAACGATGAATGAGAAGGGAGTAAAATGTCAAAACCTGTTTCCATTTCAATATTCATAGAGTAATAGAGACCAAGTTCCACAGGCATACAAAAAAGTATATATATACTGATAAAAGTATTTGTTTACAGTCCGAAGTCAAGATACAAAAGGCGACAATATTTACAACATAAGCTATCCATAACCACGAATTTTAACTTCACCTTAAGACACGTGCCAGTCACTTTCCTTTATTTATGTCCTTACCTTTTGATCCACTAGCACCCGTTGAGATTTTTGATTTAGAAAAAGGGGTGAGATTCTGAAGAATCCCAGTAGAAACATACTATCAACATATAAAATGTGAAAATTAAATATGCAATGCACCATATTAGGCAAAATGAAAGTTCAATTCGATTCATATGTGTACACAAGTTTCAGGGCCAAACATCAAGTTAAAACCCCTATATGTACCTTAGCCGAGTCACCAACCACAGCTAGGATTTTCGATATACCTTGGCCGGGCACCTAACCACAACCAGGTAGTGTGCTTCTAGCACGTATTCATATCATGAAATACAGTAACATATAACATACAATTAATCACATAATGTATGAAAGATAGTAGTCCCTACCTTAACCCTTTTAAACCTCGAGATGCTCACCTCGTGGAACGTGCCAACTCAAAGCTCCTAACTCAGTCCTAAAATACCAAATGTACAAGAAATAAGTTATAACCTATCCATGTATCATTTTAGACAATTCCATAGTGTTTATTGTGGTTATATTAGCCTATGATGAAAATTTACCAAAATGCCTCGAGACCCCGGCCCGGTTGCACTTTTTCTAAAATTTTGACTAAAGTTATTCTGACATATTTCCACCCAAGGAATCCATTTCCAGATTCGAAATTACCAAATTCAATGTCAAATTACAAAAATACCCTTGATAGCCCCGATTTTCAGGGTTTTAGGGGCGTTTTCTTAACTATGCCTCCTCAGCCTTTTCCGAAAAAGTGCCCAATTGTAACCTCACCTAATTTTCCCTCCTGAATCCAATGGAATCATCAAATCATTGAAAATCCAACTCTAAGGCCCTCTAATATCCCTGGCCAAAATTATGGTATTCTTCAGGAAAAATCGGGGTTTTGCGATTTCAGTTCCGTAAACGCGTTCCTTTCTACTCCCAACCACTTTATTAACCATCTAATTGAGTTATAACAACCATTTGAACTAAAATTGGGTAGCATAACCCTCAGACACACCCATTTCCAAAATTTAAAACCAATGACAATCCGGCGAAATTTCACTGATTAAATTGCTCACAGCAGTCAGAATAGTTAATATACGAAGGTTTGGAAGTTACCTCAAGCTCCCACAAGCTTTTCCCAAATATGGCTGAAACCCTAACCTCTAGAGAACATATTTTTGAGCCTCCAAACCCTAAATAACAAAGAGAAGTAGCTTAGGGTTGGAGTTATACGCGTTAGGAACTGATTTACCGAAGAAATCACTTACCTTTGCAAGTTTTTCTTCTCCTTCTCTCTCTCTAGAATTTCATACTCTCTTTCTTTAGTTTAGATCTGAAATGACACGAAAATGGGCTGGAGAAAGGAAGGAGATGATATTTAATAACATATATTAGATTATATTTAATTATTAATTTAATTTCCAACAATTTTGGATTTCAGAAATTTCTGGTAGATTTTCTGCTCAAACTTTGGAAAATCATAACTAATTCTAGAAAAATTGAATTGGAGTGATTCCAAAGCCTATAGAACCCTTATTGAGTATAGTTTCAAGAAACAATATAGACTTTTGCTAGCTGAAATCACAAAATTCCCAGAATTTCAATCTTTGCATACTGTTCCAGAAATTTCACAATTTTTCTGTGCTGACTTCAAAAATTCATAAATTTTTGTATATAGCTCTAATTGAATTATATTACCTATCAAATTAAAGCTTGGGATGTCTACTTCCATCCTGCAAAATTTTATAATTTTTTATCATCATTTGGTCTTCCAAAACCACATGACCAACTCACTGCCGTATAAGCGACTTCACCAGAAACATTGTTTACCTTTAATTTCTAATATCATATAACCAAGATTAACATTAGTATTGGCCAAATATTATTTTCTTGTATTCCTCTACTTTGGACCTTAATATTGGGCTTTCTAAATTATCCAAATTAATTCCATAATTATTTTTACCCAATTTCTCATGAAAATGAACATTTATAAAATTCATAAATTCCAAATTTATGATTGTTCACCATTTTATTGAATTTCTCAAATATTTACAATATTTTTGGTGAATATAAATTTTGGGGTGTTACACAAAAACCACCAAGAAAGCGAAAGAGGAGAGTGAAATGGTGGTGGAGGAGCCGTAATGGAGTCATTGGAGGTGTAAAAGTGAGCTCACCATAAGTGTGACTTTGTAAATTTCAAATCTCAAACAAAAATAGGTATGGGAGGTGTTTTTAAAAGAGTATACTTAACGGTTGTTATTAAACAACTGTTAAATATATTATATATGATTTTTTATGAACAACTGTTAAATATACATCACTTATATTTGATGATTTTTTTACAAACAACCGTCAAATAAAAGATATCATTTTTTTTTCAAAAAAACCAAATTAATATATAATGGTTGGATTATAAAACTGTTAAATATGTTCTCATATATGTAACGGTTGTTTTAAAAAACTGTTATATATATCATTCCCGAAACTCCTCCTCTACATATTTAACGGTTTTATTAAAATTATTTTATATATTTTATACTGAAAAATGATTAAAGTTAAAACTTAAAACTAGAATATCTGTATTTGTCACTGTAAATTAAATTAACAACTAGCATGAGTGTTGTTGGGGAAAAAAAAAAGCATGAGTGTTTACACTGGGTCTTAACTCGAAATAGGCTTTTATAAATTTCTGGTTCATCCACATGCAATTAATTCATATTCATAATGAGACATAAAGAGAATCCACATGCCTAATGCTCATCCCCTTTAAAAGGTTTTTTTTTTTATTTTTATTTTTCAAAAAATACTCTATACACTAAAAATTTATTAGGTTAAGATACTGAGTGTTAAAAAAATATTTCAGACATTGAGTACTACTGAAAAAATATTTCAGGATACTAGTGTTGCAGAATAAATATTTCTAAATATGAGATTAGAAATTAATTAATTTGAGATATCGGGTGACAAAACTATGATTTGATGTAAATGGGTCTTAGAGTTGGATTTTCAATGATTTGATGATTCTATTGGTTTCAGAAGGGAAAATTAGGTGGTGTTACAATTGGGCACTTTTTTGGAAAATGCCGAAAAAACATAATTACGGAAACACTCTTAAAACCTTGAAAGTAGGGTTGTGAAAGGAAATTTCGTAATTTGACAATAAATTTGGTAATTTTGAGCCCATAAATGGATTCCTTGAGAAAAAAATAAGTCAGAATAGCCTTAGTCAAAATTTTGAGAAAACGTGCCATTAGGCCTGGTACAGCGGGGTCGGGCTGGGGTCTTTGGGGCATTTTGGTAAATTTTTACTATATACTAATATAACCACAAGAAACACTATGGAAGAGTCTAAAATGATACTTGGATAGGTTATGACTTATTTCTTGTACATTTAATATTTTAGGACTGAGTCGGAAGCCGGAACGACATGCGTTACGAGACACTATTAAACAGAGGATTATAAAGCGTTGAGGTAGGAACATTCTCCTTCATACATTATGACGTAGTTATATGATTGTGTGGATGCCATTGTTTGTAAATGCACTTTATTAATTAACATGAATTGCCTAGAGAGAGGATGTTAGTGCCAGTGTGCACTTACACTGGGAGTTGGCTGATGACCAACTGGTGTAGATTGTGGGGCTGGGCCCTACTCATGTATATATGACGATGATGTGTTTATATTGTTCATTAATTTGTGTATACCTTAGCACATGTCATATTTACATTTCGCATTTTCTGTGAATGATAGTATGTTTCTACTGGGATTCTTCGGAATGTTACCCTATTTTTAAACAATACTTCTGCGGGTATTAGTGGGGTAAAGGGCAAAGAAGTTGACACCGGAAAGTGAGCGGCGCGTGTCTCAAGTTGAGGTCAAGAACGTGGTTATAATTTAGTCTATGTTTTGATATTTTGAAGAAATTTGTAAATATTAAGTTTCCGCTGTATTTTTCTGTTTTCTGTCGACGAATGATATCGGTATTGTAAACGAATATTTTTATCAGTATAATAATACTTTTCTGTGTGCCTATGAAATTCTGTCTTTATTACTCTCCGAATATCGAAATGGAAACGGGTGTTGACAACTTAATTACCATATATACTATAACTAGTTAAAACGTTTTTATGACATCATAGTTATATTTTATTTTGAGACAAAGTTAATAAATCAACCACATTTTATGATTCTAACAAAGTGGTTGCATGTGATTTATAACAAGTACCGTATTGAATACTTTCCTTTGCCGCGTTTTAGATATGATTTCCGAGTGAAAATGATAGTTACTAAATATTGACCGTGGGGCTTGGGCCATCGTCTATGAGGGATTTGGTTATATTTTTCTTTGCCATTTTTTCTAACAGCTTTTTGAAATGAGTGAAAATCACGGTTGACAAAAGACCGGGTATGATTGACTGGAGGAGAGCGAGATAAAATTCCCGACAACGCCCTCAATATGTTTTTCGAGTCCAAAAATTATTTTATATATTTTATACTGAAAAATGATTAAAGTTAAAACTTAAAACTAGAATATCTGTATTTGTAACTGTAAATTAAATTAACAACTAGCATGAGTGTTGTTGGGAAAAAAAAAAAAAAAAAGCATGAGTGTTTACACTTGGTCATAACTCGAAATAGGCTTTTATAAATTTCTGGTTCATCCACATGCAATTAAATGAATTAATTCATATTCATAATGAGACATAAAGAGAATCCACATGCCTAATGCTCTTCCCCTTTAAAAGGTTTTTTTTTTGTTTATTTTTTATTTTTCAAAAAAAATACTCTATACACTAAAAATTGATTAGGTTAAGATACTGAGTGTTAAAAAAATATTTCAAATATTGAGTACTACTGAAAAAATATTTCAGGATACTAGTGTTGTAGAATAAATATTTCTAAATATGGGATTAGAAATTAATTAATTTGAGATATCGAGTAGCAAAACTATGTCAGAACTCAGAATACAATATATAATTTAATCTAAATAAATAAAAATACATAAAAAAATTAAAAATAAAAAAAATGGTCCCATCCCCAAAACTGGGGGAATGAGCATGCCATGCGGAACCGACATAAAGATGCTGCAATGTTTAATTTATTCAATTTGTCACTGAGAAAATAAGTTGATTTAATTTAATTTAAACATGTCAAGTAGGAAGTAGTTAGTGAGTTGTTAATTAGCAATCCTCTTTGTTTTTTTTTTTTTTTTGGTGATATTTTTTATGATAAGTTCTATTCCTTTCAAGATTTTTTCGTTTTTCTCGAATCCTTTATGTTTTTTTTTCCCTTATAGGAGTTAAATGGAGATCGGGCCTTAAAAAAGGGGGCGTCAGGACTAGTCGGTTGTCGGGGGCCTATACTGATAAATATAACGTTGGCCTTCAGGTTAACGCCGGATACCTGGAAGGTGGTGCACCGAAGGCCAAAAGGTCCAGCATTCATCAAAGGAAAAAAAAAGAGCGCACATAATAGTTAATGTTGAAATTTGGGAGGTGAATACACACCTCGTCGCCTATATAGGGCGTGCTTTAGAAGTAACTGATATCTCAAATATAAGTTATTTGGGATGTCATTAAATAACTCTTTCCAAATATTATCAATATTACAAATTGTTAGGAAGACATTTAAAGTCTAATGTAGTGATTTTCTATCTTATTAATTAAGAAAAAAGTTTTGGCAAAAAAGGGGGAAGTAATTCCATATTAATATATTATAATTCCATTGTGGAATACTTTTTTTGTCCTAAATATTTGTTTATTTCAAAGGTTATTATTAATTATTTTTCAATTTTACCTTTATTTAATTTTTTATTATAAAAAAAGAGTGGTGAGGGAGAAGTAAGAATTACTAAAAAAGTATGGGGTGATGAGAAACTGTAAACTTAAAATTTTTTATTAATTTAATACATATGTAATGACTTATGTAACACTCTAAATTTTATATTCACAAAAAATATTATAAATATTTTAGAAATTCAATAAAATGGTGAATATTCATGAATTTGGAATTTATGAATTTTATAAATGTTCAATTTCATGAGAAATTGGGCAAAAATAATTATGGAATTAATTTGGATAATTTAAAAAGCTCAATATTAAGGTCCAAAAAATGAAGGAATATTAGAGAAAATATTTGGTCCAAAAATAGATGAGAATTGGCCAAAGAAAAATGAGAAAAGAAATTGGATTAAAAAGGTAATGACAAAATCATAATTTTGCCAATTTAGTTAAAAATTACTTATTTTTCAATTAATTGAAGTTAATTTCAATTAATTAAGGGAAATAAAGGGGAAAAATATATTTAGAATATTTTGGTCAATTTAATATGAATTTATGGAAAATTTGAGCAAAAAGTGTAATTTTGACCAAAATTGAGACTTTACGTGTATACGTAATTGGAACAAGTTATGAAGCCAATTGAGACCAAAGGGTAGGACCCCTAGATGTCTCCTACATGTTGCAAGAGGAAGGAAATATTGGTTGGGCTTAATGAGCTTAGTTACATGTACCTAGGGTTTATGTATATAAAATTGATTTTAGAATTTTTGGAAATTCTATAAATCATTAAAAAAATCATCTAATATAATAAAAACACATAATCTCCTTCCTTCCTCCACCCCATTTTCATGCCATTTCAGATATGAAACAAGAGAGAGAAAGGGAAGAAATCTTGCAAGGTAAGCCGATTTCTACGACGATTTAGCTTATAACGCATATATCTTCGACCTTAAGCTACTCCTCTTTGTTCTTTAAGATTTGGAGGCTCAAAAATTTGTGGTTGAAGGGTTAGGGTTTCAGCCATATTGGGGAAAAGCCAGAGGAAGCGAAAGATAACTTCCAAACCTTCGTATATTAACTATTCTGGCTGCTGTGGGCAATTTAATCAGTGAAATTTCACCGAATTGCCATTGGTTTTAAATTTTAGAAAAGTGTGTGCCTAAGGGTTATGCTGCCCAATTTTAGTTCAAATAGTTGTTATAACTCAATTAGATGGTTAATAAAGTGGTTAGGAGTAGAAAGAAACGCGTTTACGGAGCTGAAATCTTAAAACCCATATTTTTCCTAGAAGACCCATAAATTTCGGTCAGGGATGTAAATGGGTCTTAGAGGTGGATTTTCAATGATTTGATGATTCTATTGGATTTAGGAGGGAAAATTAGGTGGAGTTACAATTGTGCACATTTTTGGAAAAGGCCGAAAAACATAATTACGGAAACACTCTTAAAACTTTGAAAGTAGGGTTGTCAAAGGCAATTTCGTAATTTGACAAGAAATTTGATAATTTTGGTAATTTGAAAGTGTGGATGCCATTGTTTGTAAATGCATTTTATTAATTAACATGAATTGCCTAGAGAGAGGCTGTTAGTGCCAGTGTGCACTTACAATGGGAGTTGGCGGATGACCAATCAGTGTAGATTGTGGGACTGTGCCCTATTCATGTATACATGACGATAATGTGTTTATATTGTTTATTAATTTATGCATACCTTGGCGCATGTCATATTTACGTTTAGCATTTTCTATGAACGATAATATGTTTTTACTGGGATTCTTCGGAATGTTACCCTATTTTTAAACAATACTTCTGTGGGTATTAGTGGGGTAAAGGCCAAAGATGTTGACGCCGGAAAGTGAGCGGCACATGTCTCAAGGCGAAGTCAAGAACGTGGTTATAATTTAGTCTATGTTTTGATATTTTGAAGAAATTTGTAAATATTAAGTTTTCGCTGTATTTTTCTGTTTTCTGTCGCGAACGATATCGGTATTGTAAACGAATATTTTTATCAGTATAATAGTACTTTTCTGTGTGCCCATGAAATTCTGTCTTTATTATTCTCCGAATATCGAAATGAAAACGGGTGTTGACAACTTAATTACCATATATACTATAACTAGTTAAAACGTTTTTTTAACATTATAGTTATATTTTATTTTGAGACAAAGTTAATAAATCAACCACATTTTATGATTCTAACAAAGTCGTTGCATGTGACTTATAACAAGTACCGTATTGAATACTTTCCTTTGCCGCGTTTTAGATACGATTTCCGAGTGAAAATGATAGTTACTAAATATTGACCGTGGTGCTTGGGCCATCGTCTATGAGGGATTTGGTTATATTTTTCTTTGCCATTTTTTCTAACAGCTTTTTGAAATGAGTGAAAATCACGTTTGACAAAAGACCGGGTATGATTGTCATTTGTCAGGAGGAGAGCGAGATAAAATTCCCGACAACGCCCTCAATATGTTTTTCGAGTCAAAATTGTTATTTATTATTATTATTTGCTATTTCCGTTAATTGGGGATCACGTCAGTTAAGTTTGAATTTTGGAACACGTGATTTATAATGCTTAGTTAGATATAGAGACGTGGAGAATGTAGGATAAAAATACCCATAAACATTTTTTAGAAGAGCATCTGGCATAATAAATTTTACTTGGAGTGCATAAGTGCTTGTAACCTTTTATAAAGAAGGTAAAAATGTCAATTCCGTTCAGAGTTCTTTAACCTGGACCGGAACGGCCGAACTGGATCGGAAACCGGCCACCCGGCTAGTAAACCGGTCTGGGTCAGGTTTTTTATTTTTTTTTAAAAAAAAATCATTTTTTTAATATTTTTCCTTTATAATTTTATACTATAAGCCTGAAATTTTCTATCTCTCACCGGTTTGATCCCGGTTTAGCTCCGGTCTGACTCATTGACTCTTGACTCAGTACCCCGACCGATTCACTGATCGGTCCCGGTTTAATTACCTTGATTCCGTTAACTTGAGCAAATTAATGGAAGTAATATTTTTAGATTATTTTTTAATGTTGGTGGATAATTTTACACCAAAAAAATGATTTACAGTGCCCGTAGCTCTTCTGTAAACTGATAATGGGTAATTTTGCTCCTTTAACTTTTTTTTTTTTGAAGATTTCAAATTGAAAGATTGCATATTGGAACGTGTAAAAACAATTTAACCTAAATCGTCTAAAAATCAATCTCTCTCTCTCTCTCTCTCTCTCTCTCTCTCTCTCTCTCTGTCAGCAACTATCTCTATAAATACGAACAGATTCAGATTCAGTACCGGTGTCTCTAGCATTATCAACTAATGAAAGAAATGCAGATGATGATGGGTTTCCTCAAATTGCTTGTGTTAGCAACACTAGTTTTTGAGCTTCTTGCTCCTAATTGGTGGATCATCAGAGCCATAGGTGCTGATGAGGAGGTTCAATGCATAGAGAAGGAGAGGGAAGCATTACTTCGCTTTAAGGATGCCCTAGGGAATGGTTCTTCCCTTGTTAGATGGTCTTCATGGGGTAGCAAACAACACAACAAGAGAGATTGTTGCCAATGGGAGGGAGTTCTCTGCAACAACCAAACAGGTCATGTCATAAAGCTTCACCTTCCTGGCGATTTCCCAAATTTACCCTTGAAAGGTGAGATCCATGCATCACTGATGGAGTTTCCACACTTAATGTATTTGAACCTTAGTTTCAATTATTTTGAAGATGGCTCCATCCCTCGATCCCTTGGCTCTCTTAGCTACTTGAGATACCTTGATCTCCATGATTGCCGTTTAGGAGGAAATATTCCAAGTCAACTTGGGTTTCTTTCACATTTACAATACCTTGATCTCTCGGGGAATTTTGCTGAAGGAGCAATACCTCATCAACTTGGAAATCTCTCACAATTGCAGCATCTTGATCTCTCACAAAATTATCTTGGAGGAGTGATCCCTTATCAACTTGGAAATCTCTCTCAATTGCAGCATCTTGATCTCTCACAAAATTATCTTGGAGGAGCGATCCCTTATCAACTTGGAAATCTCTCTCAATTGCAGCATCTTGATCTCTCGCAAAATTATCTTGGAGGAGTGATCCCTTATCAACTTGAAAATCTCTCACAATTGAGGCATCTTGATGTCTCATGGGATAAAAATCTTACAGGAGCAATACCTCATCAACTTGGAAATCTCATGCAATTGCAACATCTTGATCTTTCAAACAGTAATCTTATAGGATCAATGCCTTATCAACTTGAAAATCTCTCACAATTACACTATCTTGATCTCTCGTATAGTTCTCTTGAAGGAGTAATACCTTATCAACTTGGTAACCTTTCGAATTTGCAAAATCTTTTTCTAATCTCTATAGGTACTCTCAACATTATGGATCAAGAAAATAGTGTTGGACATGAGTGGCTGTCTAGTCTCACTTCTTTGACCCATTTATGGCTGGGAGATATGACTCATCTCAAATATTCTCATAAGTGGTTGCAAATGATTGCAAAGCTACCCAACTTGGAAGAGCTATATATACTGGATAGTGATCTTTCAGATAAGTATATCCTCTCCTTACCCTCTTTAAAATTCAATTCCTCCTCCTCTCTTTCTAACTTGGGATTCTGGGGGAATAATTTCAAATCATCTACGATATTCCATTGGATCTTAAATATTAGCACCAACATTGTTGCTCTTGATCTACGAGCCAACCATCTAGAGGGTCCCATCCCTTATGAATTTGTTAGTATGATGAATTCTCTTGAGAATCTAGACCTTTCGTTTAATCAACTTAAGGGTGGATTAAAACCCCTAGGGCATATATGTACCTTACGTTCTTTACGCTTAAATTTGAATCTTTTGAGTGAAGAACTTCCAACAATTCTTCAAACTTTATCTAGTTGTGCTAGATATTCTCTACAATACTTGGGCTTAAGTGATAATAAAATCACTGGTACACTTGTTAGCCTTTCCATGTTCCCATCTTTGAAGATTTTTGACATTTCAGGGAATCTTTTGAATGGGACAGTAGCCAAAGATTGTCGATTTCCTTCTTCATTGGTGTTTTTAGATGTTCATTCCAACTCTTTAAAAGGCATTCTCACAAACTCACATTTGGCTAATATGCACAACTTAAAAATTTTAGACCTATCTGGCAACTCATTGACTTTGAGATTTCGCCATAATTGGGTCCCACCGTTTCAATTAGAAGCCATCTATGTGAAGTCATGCAAGTTGGGTCCCACTTTTCCAGAATGGTTGCAAACTCAAAATAATTTCACTGAACTTGATATTTCAAATACTGGAATTTCAAGCTCTATTCCAGAGTGGTTTTGGGGTTTGTTAACACCATGGCTTAAAAACTTGAACATTTCATGCAACAACATTTCTGGCACAATACCAAATGTTTCCATAGAATTTGGTGAATTCCCCACCATTTCTCTAGCTTCAAACCAATTTGAAGGCACGCCTCCAAAGTTTCTACAAAGTGCAAAGGCCCTTTTTTTGTCAGATAATAATTTTTCAGAGCTTCAAATATTTTTATGTGCAAACTGGTCAACTCAAGCACTGAATGTATTAGATCTTTCTGATAATCAATTACATGGACAACTTCCTGATTGTTGGACTCCTTTCAAGTCATTATATTTTCTAGACTTGAGCAATAACAATTTCTCTGGACAAATCCCCATTTCTATTGGTTCTTTGCAACATCTTCAAGTACTGATATTAAGAAACAATGGATTCACTGGAGAGGTGCCTGTTACTTTGAGGAGTTGCTCAAATTTAGCATTGCTTGATGCAGGGGAAAACAAGTTCTTGGGACATATACCTTCATGGATTGGGAATGAATTGCAAATGTTGGAAATGTTAATCTTACGAGATAATAACATTTCAGGAAATTTGTCAACTCATCTTTGTTATTTATCAAACCTTCGTGTTTTGGATCTCTCTCTGAACACTCTATCTGGAAAAATCCCCAAATGCTTCAAAAACTTCACATTAATGGCTCAAGATAGTTATTTTTTGCCTTATGGTGGGTTTCTAGTTGACACTGTGCATGGAACAGACACTGTTTTATTCGAATCAAGTGCATTGTTGATGTGGAAAGGCCAAGAACGTACATTTAAGAATCGTATATATGTTAAAGGCATTGATCTTTCAAGCAACAAGTTAACTGGAAACATTCCACCAGAACTTGGAATCTTAGTTGAAATGGTGTCATTGAATTTATCAAGAAATCAATTAGAAGGTGAAATTCCTTCTGAGATTGGACGATTAACTTCATTAGATTCTCTTGATTTGTCTAGAAACCACCTCTTTGGTCCAATTCCTTCTGGTTTTGCGCAAATCTATCGTCTTGCAGAGTTAGACTTATCATATAACAACCTTTCTGGAAAAATTCCAACTAGCACACAATTGCAGAGTTTTGATAGCTCAAGTTATGAGGGAAATCTTGGCCTATGTGGGAAACCTCTTGAGATAAAGTGTCCTGGAGAGGAACAATCTCATAAAGAACCAGTTAAATTCCAAGAAATTAATCATTCAATTATTTCTAGGGAGTTTTATTGGAGTATGGCATTTGGATTCATTGTTGGATTTTGGGGACTTTTTGGGCCAATACTTTTTAATCGCTCCTGGAGACATGCGTACTTCAAGTTCCTCAACAATTTGGCTGATGCAATTTATGTTATGGTTGTAGTGAATGTGACAAAGTGCAATAGGTGGTTCAGAGGCTATATCTGGTAATACTTTCTTACATCTTTATTCTTGCTTTTAGCTTTAGCATACCTGCTATTATTGATTGGTATTCACTATTAATTAAGTAGTGATGAGAGATTTAACTATAATTATATGAAAATGGTCAATGTGATGTTGTGCATAGTTATTACATAAATGAAAACAAATATTTATAGCCCACCACACTAGTGAAAGGTTTTTGAGAAATTAATCATAAAATGCATCTGTATATGTTCTTTTAATTTTTAATTTTTCGTTTCCCTATCTGTTGTAAGAATGTAATTATTATTATTTTTTTTCCTTAACGTCAAGCTACTTTGTTAATTCCTTGCTTTCTGCAGGAGAAACTAGGGTGAAAATCTTCAGATGGACTACATGGTCTTAAGTTTGCTGGATGGGAAGGCCAAGATGACTGATGCCAATAACGAAGTAATTATTAATTACTAAATTAAATATAATCAAACGTTAGAGCATGTTGTTGAGCTCTGATATGTATTGTTTCGTACGGTTTGTTTTATTGTGTTGTTATTATGATATCAGACAATGATAAGCATTATATTACAAGTTCATAAGATGCTGATCTTAGTTTTTATTTCATACGTTGAAAGTTCAAGATTTTTGAATATTCAAATGATACTTTAATTTGTTGTTTGCACATATACCGATGTATTAGAGGATTTTGATGTGAAAAAACATGCACGAGTGAATTAAAAACACATATATATGATAACAAGAGTAAAAGAGACATTAGGTATCTCACATTTTGTGGAAAGACGTACAATTAGTTTATCCTTGATTTAACACTTATATTTATTTGCTGAAAATATGGTCCTCGTTAAGATGTGTTTCTATGGTTCATGTTGAGGATCTTAACTGGTGACTTTTGTTTCTGAATTGACGAGGTGAGAGCAACGTGTTGTGTTTCTGCTGTCTATTTCCAAGCAAGTATTTTTAACTTGTCTCTTTTTTTACCCTCATGAAGAGAGAAGGAATAAGGAATAATGGAATATAAAGTGAAGAAGAAGAAAACGACAATAACGGAATTTATTGTTCTCTTCGTCGGCCTTATATTGTTCATTCCTGTGATTTACTGCTTCTAATTGGGGCCTGCTAAATGCTATCTTCTCTACAACTTGTGTTTATTGTATTGTGTTCACTCTAACATCCCAAAGGCATGATTTTAAGAAAATTTGTTATTTACGTGTAAATACTTAATTAAGGTACAAGAATACATGTGCATTATGCATAACACTTTAAGGTACAAGGAAAATTGTTATTTCCGTTAATTAATTAAGGTACAAGAATACATATGCATTATGCATGTCATAAACACTTTAAGGTACAAGAAAATTTGTTATTTACGTTAATTTATTAATTCTTATGTTTACAGCAAACTTCTTGAAATTATTTAATGCTAGTTCAATCTGCATAACTCTGGAGTTTGGACATTTTAAGGAGCATGAGCACCCTCTTTGTGCATTTTGCTTGTCCGGTGTCTTATGTATTCCCATAATTCCTCCCCCCAAAACATTCCCATTATTCAATCTAAATTAAAGTCAAAATTATATGGAAAAAAGAAGTGTAGAATTTGGTAAAAGGTGTTACGATTTGTTAAATGAGGATGATGAATAGTTAATGAAGTATTGTAATGATCAAAGTTTCATAGTATGTCAACACCCGTTTCCATTTTGATAATCGAAGAGTAATAAAGACAAGATTTCGTGGACACACAGAAAAATCCAATTATACTGATAAAATTATTCATTTACAATCCCAACGTCGTTTGTACACAAAATACAAAATACAGCGGAAGTTCTAATAATTACAGGATTCCCAAAATATCTTAAAATTATACTAATTACAACCATCGTCTTTAACTTTGCCTTGAGACACGTTCCAATCACTTCTCAGCGTCTACACCTTTGCCTTTCATCCCACTAGCACCCGCTAAGATGTTTGTTTAGAAAATGGGTGAGATTCTAAGGATTCCCAATACATAAGATATGCGCTAGGTATACATCAATTAATGAACATTATAAACACATCATCTTCATGTATACATGTATAGGGCCTAGCCCCACAATCTACACCGGTTGGATTCTCATCAACTCCTAGTGTAAGTGCCCCTGGCACTAAATGCCCCCTCTAGGCAAAACATGTTGATTAATAAAGCATATTTACAAACATGACATTCACACAATCATATAACTATAGTATAATATATGAAGGATAATGTCCCTACCTCAAAGCTTTATGAACCCCTTTTTAGTGTGCCCCGTAAAACGTGTCGCTTTCGGCTTCCGTCTTGGTCCTAAAATATTAAATGTACAAGAAATAGGTCATAACTTATCCAAGTATCATTTTAGACTCTTCCATAGTGTTTTTTGCAAGGTATTAAAACCCGGACCGGGCATTGAACCGGTCGGGGTACTGGGTTAAGGGTCAGTGGGTCAAACCGGGACCAAACCGGAGCTAAACCGGGACCAAACCGGTGAGAAATTGAAAATTTTAGACTTATAGTATGAAATTCTAAAGGAAAAAGTAAAAAAAATTTTTTTTTTTTTTTATAAGTGACCCGGACCGGACCAGTTTCCCGGCCGGTTCGCCGGGTCCCGGGCCGGACCGGCCGGTCCGGTCCGGGTCTCATAACATTGGTTTTTTGTGATTATATTAGTCTATGATGAAAATTTACCAAAATGCCCCCGGGACCCTGGCCCAGCCCCGTTGTACCTGGCCTGATGGCACATTTTCCCAAAATTTTGACTAGGGCTATCTTGACGTATTTTCACCCAATGAATCCATTTCCCAGCTCAAAATCACCAAATTCAGTGTAAAATTACGAAAATACACTTGATAGGCCCGATTTAGGGTTTTAGGGGCGTTTTCGTAATTATGCTTTTTTTGCCTTTTCCGAAAAAGTGACTAACTGTAACCCTACCTATTTTTTGCTACTGAATCCAATGGAACCATATATTTCATGAAAATCCATCTCCTTCCCCCAGATCTGGTGTTGGCCGAAACTTTGGTCAAAAATGGAAAAATGGATTTTAGCTAGCTGGAAGCATATCATTCTCAGATTTCATTTCTTTGACCGCTACTCCAGAGACTTTACAGATTTTTTGGACTAAATTAAAAAATTCATATATTTTTGCACATAGCTTCAATTGATTCATATGACCTATCAAATTAAAGCTTAGGATGTCTACTTTCATCTTGTAAAATTTCATAATTTTTGCTCATCATTTAGTCTTCCAAAACCACATGACAAACTCACTGTCTCGCAAGAGATTTCACTAAAAATACTATTCAACTTTCAATTTTCAATATTTAATTCCTTTGGCCTTAAATATTTACCATTTCATTTAATATATAAAATAATCACAACATACTCTTGGTGAATAAAATTTGGAGTGTTGCATAGTTACTATCTCCGGTCCTAAATATAAAATATGATTTATAAGCGAATTTTGGTTATGAATATATTACTTTTTTTATTTAATCTTTTATATTTATCCTTTTATTCAAATTAATTTTTTTGACTTGTAAACTAAAATATATAATATAATAATATATAAAAGTATTTCAGAGAGATCGTGTCATTTATGCTATAGTTAACATAATTACTTTCATTGATCTCACCAAATTAGATAAAGATGTCTTGTATTTAATACCGGAGATAATATCTTTATATAATATTTTGCACCAATATAATGTTATGATTTAATTTGGTGGTACCCAAGGGTGTTTGCCCTAGTGGTGGATCAATTAGACTACAAAATAGGCGAACTAAGTTTGAATCCCACCTTATTTAAAAAATTTCCTAGAAAGAGACATCTTGATTGCATAACCTTGATTCAGATTAGCCAATTACTCGAATACATGATAATAAGGGATTGAGAAAGTGCCTAACAGTGGGTGGTCCAAAGGGTCATAAAAAAAATGATTTGGTGGCTCGGTAGTGATATAAACTTTTGGAATCCAAGAGATGGTGGGATCAAATCCCACTTATTTGACTAACTTTGCCACACAAAAAATTTCGAGCCGGCGATGGTGCTAAGGTGGCATGATTTTTTTTTTTTTTTTTCAAAGTGAGGGTGGTATGGTAAAAACAAAACATTTCCAAATTCCATTACGTTACATGTGGATTGATTTGGGATTAGGCAAATTAGAATCAGATATTTCTTTGGAATTTTTCCGTCTTTCTTTGGCTAGAGTTCAAAGTTAAAATGTAATGTAAAATTTGGTGACTTTGGTTAATTTGAATTCTCAAAGCCATTTATAGGGTATAATATAACCCAACATGTATCCAAGTAAATTAGGCAAAGTCACGTTTAATAATGTTGTGCCTGCTTTTGTATCTTCAAGGCTGCCTATACTGGTTATTTTTCTTGTTCGGCTTGGTGTTTATGTTGTTTAAAGTTTTGGCGTTTTTTCTACGGTGTCTGTCTTCCTGGGTTATGTGGCGTTTGGAAGTCTTTCGTCAAGTTACAACTTTCAGCCATGACTCTGTTCCTTATTGGGTGCGCGTATGGTTCCAGCTTTCTCTCTCTGCTGTGCTATATCTAACAAGGTCTTATTTAATACTCTAGGGATTTCGGGCGTACTTACCTGAAATCCCAATGATTGTCTAATGCACCACATGAGATCCAAACATCGATATAGACCTCGATCACATTATACGGCAAACTGACCATCAGAAGGGAAGAGAACCTGAGAGAGAGAATTTTTTAACGGAAGTTCTCTCTCGGTATATCTCATTAACTCCCACAAACTGAAGCATCCATATGTAATTATGTATCTCGTAAGAGAAGTTATATTCATTTGAATTTTAAATCACAAAGATAAAACTCATCTTTTGAACTCATATCTCTCTATATTTATATAATAATCCTAAATTAATTAGGCTGAGTTCCTAATCCACCAAAGGCATATTCCAACAAATGCCCAAAGGGATATAGACATCCTGAACCTCGGTTTCTATTATATGAGGCGGCTGTCGGAACTTTTGAAGACGTCACAGTAGCCAGTGAAGTAAACGACTGCGACTTCCCCTGACAAGTCCCAGTCGTTCACTTCACTAGCTACGGTGACTTGCGTAGAGGATTTGGCCAAATTAGAGAACCCATACAACTGTATACAATTTGTTTTACTTCACTAGCTACCGTGACATCGTTTTAATTTTTTTTTTTTTTTTTGAATTTTAGTTCATTATGGGTAATTTGTTTAAGTAATTGTTTTTGGACGCATGACCTCTTAGTGGACAGGGCACATACACGAACTTATCATCCAATTTCTGAACCTATGATTGTTGAGCTCAAACTGGAGGGAGCTTTTCTTAAGATGTTTGTTGTCTATACAAATTCACTATCTCTACCATTTCATTAATTTCACCTTCTATCTTACGCTCTCGATGTTTTCAGGGGCCAAGTGAAGCCTCCCTCCTTATCTTCCACTTCTGATCCCCCTCCTCTCTACGACGGAACCACCAGGTTTGTTGATCCATTATACGTATAGGTGTATGTATGCATGTATATATGTTTTTTTATATAAGATCAACGTCTAATTTTACTCTAATTTTCTATGATTTTGCTTCTATGTATCATCGGGCAAATGTTAATTAATTATGTTTAGTTTGGACATTCTCTTAGGTTGTACATCTGTTATATTTGCCCGTTTGCACAACGGGCATGGATTGCTAGGAATGACAAGGTCCTCTTCTTCACTCTCTCCTCTTTTTGTTTCATTTTCTTTTCGTAACGTTCTGGCTAGAGTAATTGTTTAAACTAGTACAGGGACAAGAAGACAATATCAAATTGGTTCCAATAGACCTTCGAAACAGGCCTGCTTGGTACAAGGACAAAGTCTATCCTCAGAATAAGGTTCCTTAACTTTAATTTGTTTAACCATGGCTGCCCAAAACTTCATCCACATGATTGACTCTCTCTCTCTCTTTCTCTGTGTGCTTATATATATATATAGGTGCCATCACTGGAGCACAATGGCAAGGTTTTGGGAGCAAGTCTCGATTTGATCAAATATTTTGAGGCCAATTTTGAAGGGCCGGCTCTATTTCCCCTTGTAAGAACCAAGAACTACCAAGAACTAAGAGCTGCATAGTCCATTATTGTCAATGCATGATGATTGATGACCCTGTTACTTTAGGTAGTCGGATAGTAAAAATAAAAAGAACGACTCTTGGTTATCGATAAGAGGCACTTTACATAGAAAGTGTTTACATTTTCCAGCCGTGAGACTAACTCAAATACAAAATAATATCTGAGAACATTCTGACACGCAGCCACTCAAATAAAAAATAATATCTAATAACCTAAAATACAGTGGTGGGAAAATGGGCCGGCCCATTATCGGTTCAGATCTAAACGGGCTGGCCCGTTTAGGTTTGAATCCAAAAAAGGTACCAAAATCGGTGGCCCCGGCTTGTTTAAGTAACCCGCAGACTTTAGGCCCATTTATCTTTTGTTTTTTTTTCTATGACTTTTTTTGTTTCTTATTTTCCTAAAGACTAAAATATCTGATTTAAAACATAAATATTATCCAAGTTTAATAAAACGCAAACACTAAGACTTAAGTCCAAACCATAATTAATGTCTACAATCAATCAAACAAGTCTACAAACTTCAAATGTTAGTCATAATAGAACACTTGATTTGGATTTTGGCGTACACATACAAAAAAAGAAAATCAAAGAAGAGAAGCTTCAAATAAGATCTAAGTCAATGTGAGAGCGTCTTTGATCCAAGGGTTAGCTTAGGTTAACTTTGCCCCTTGATCAGTGCTTGCTGCACACTATCCTTTGTCCAGTTTAAAAAAAGAAAAAAGTTAAATGGGCCTAAAAGGGCCGGCCCTTTTAGGCCTGCATCCTTTAGGAGGCTCTAAATTATAAACCCGGCCCATGACAGGCTCTTGCCTAAACGGACTAGCCCGATTTCCCAGTTCCACTAAAATATGCTTTGTGAGACCTTTGTCCCCTTCCTCAAATAGAGTAACGCTGATGAGCAAGGCATTATTTTTCAAGATGTTGCCAAGAAAGAGTTTGGTGAGCAGTTGTTGTCATATTCTAATACCTTGATCAGTTGTACCACCAGGTCCTTGTTTTGATTATTTGGAGAATGCTCTTGGTAAATTCGACGACGGACCTTTCTTCCTTGGTCAATTTAGTGGGGTAATTAAGTGTGTGTTTGGTAAAGCTTTTTTTAATAGTTTCTGGAAAAAAAGTGAAGAATAGCTTTTAGAGAATAGATTATAAGCATAATAGATTATGAGAAAAAAAGATTTTGATAAAGTAAGAGTGTTTGGATGTTATGGTCATAATAGCTTTTTTCATGGTCAAATTATTAAAAAGGACATTAGTTTTTGTGATAATTACATGTAAGGGATAAATTTATATTATATGCATTATTAAACATTAAATGTTTAATAAATACAAAAAATTTTGAAATATATTTTCAAAAAAATTATAATTATAAAATTAGTCAAATATACAATATCAAAAAATATATAAAATTATTTTATAAATTATATTATTAGTCTATTATGTGGTTTAATATAGTAATAATATATGTGTGTGAGAACATATGTGGTTTAAAATTAGTCAAATATATATACATATGTGTGTGTACATGTATAGTAATAACTTGTGTAACAAAAAATTAATTATAAGTAGTTAGGATATAAAATAATCTACTACAAAATACCAAAGTACAAGTTCAGAGTAGAGATACGCATATATTTCACTGATTGGCAAAAATAGAATACGTCAAAATGTAAATACAATAACTTTAACAGATTGTCAATAAAAGCGTACGTAAAAAGAAGGAAACTATACATGACTAAGCTTCGTGCATATAATAAACGATTTGATCTCTTATAGAATCACGAAGAGAAGGCATGTCAGATGAAGATGAAATTGATGAATGTATTGTTGAAGGTTCTATATCGTCATCTGCATCGACATCACACAAAATACCCTCTCGATCATGGCGCCGGAAGTCAGGATCAAAAATAGATGTTCTTCTAATGAAGTTGTGTATAGCCATTGTAGCACACACTATTTTAACCTGTGTGGGGAAGCTATAGCTACGCATGTTCTGTAATATTTCAAACTTGTTCTTTCAAATGCCAAATGTTCTTTCTATTGTGCACCGAAGACTGGAATGTAAGTAATTGAAGGTCTCATTGTGGTTTTGAAACGTAGATGACCTCTGAAAGTCCGGGGGATGGTAACGCTCGGATCTGTATGGACCAAGGTATCTAGTCGGGGTGGGATAGCTAGCATCCACCAAATAATATTTATCTTTACAAAATAATTAGGTTAAAGTCAATATATATATATATATAATTAATAATAATTAAAGTGTAGGAGTTATAAGCATACCTTTTGGGGGATGTGGAAAATTCATCGACGGTGTTGTCAGAGCATGATCAAATATGCGCACATCATGGGCTATTCCTTGCTATCCAGCCAATACGAAGGTAAAACACATGTCCCAATCACAAACCGCCATTATATTTTGCGATGTAAATCCTTTTCTACCAATATATTTTGTTCTTTCCTTTGCTTTGACCTTGCATGGAATGTGGGTGCCATCAATTGCTCCAATAGCATTTTTAAAGAAAGGCCAGTATCTATTGCTGAGTCGTATCTTTGAGTGAATGTTCTCAAACTTAGGATCCCGTGGTTTTATGTTAGTTATTGCAAGACGACAACATGCATGTAAGACAAGATGCAGAGCCCTATGAATTGTCTCTCCTGAGCGTTGAAACCGTTCCTGTTGCAGCCTACTCGATGCCGCAAACCCAACTGTGTTCAAAAATATTGCAACTATTTCATGTACACCTACATTTCGAGTCTCCGTCAAACCATGTCGTTGCAGTTCAAAGCAAAGCTCGTGAAAGACATGAAGTTGCATTTTAAACATATCATAACAACGGTTCGAATTACCGCTTAAGACTTCACGCACCCATTTAGCACCTGTGAAGTCACTTGTGTGCCACGGTTCTTTACATAAATATAGCTGAGCATATGCACCAACATATGTGGCTACTTTTTAGACTCTTTGTTTGCGCCGTTCCTTATGATTTGCCATAATTTTCAATGTGTTGTCCATATCTAACCCCACTGTTGACATATATATTAAATGTTATAAACGGTAATAACAACAATTATATAGTGATAATATACATACAGATAACATTCAACTATCAAACAACAATGTTAACAGATAAATGAGATAACATCCAATTGTAAATTAACAAAGTTAAGAGACAATTGAGCAATGTCATAATTAAACATAATTCCTACTGAACAGGTAAATATAACAATACATTTCACACACTTCCATAACATTCATGCTTAAGAAAAACGAGAAGTTGGTGTGGCATATCCTTTATTACTGCATACATTTCCCTTGCAGGTGGATCCCTCATAAGGAGGTGCACACAGCGTGCATAAAAGTCATCATTGTTGACAACTTCAGGAACCTGTCTAAGGTGGTTCATTATGCCCGGAATTGAGATCTTGTAAGCACATGCCTCTACTGCCATCCTTTCTGCACGTGCCTCTGTAGCCATCCTCTCAGCCCAGGCCTCTGCTGTAATCCTTTCTGCTCGTGTAGCTTCATCATCAACGTCATTTGCATCGTAATCCTGTATAAGGCATCGGCTATTTTAGCTGAGGCCGGCCCTTTCTTTTTCATCCCCGCACCCCTCTTCCTGACCTCCAACGAGCTACCTCCACTGCTACCGTTGCTTGTTCTCTCCCCACCACTGATTCCCTTCCCTTTGTCATTGTTGGCACCATTACCTCCACTGTTAGTATTGACATTGAATGGATGCATCTCCCCGCTCAACCCAGTAGGTGTCCCTAACACCTCATCGCTGTCTCCTGATCCCTCTTGCATATCATATTCTGGGATTGCCTCAGTAGAGGGAGGAGGGATAGGAAGAGACATGGATGTAGGAGCCCAAGTTTGTGATCCCGTGGCTGCGACACTTGCAAACAATTGGGTCAATTCTTCTTGAAACTGAAGTCTTTTTGTCCTGAATTTATCATATCCTGAAACTTCCTGTACATTCATTATCAAAGTTTGTTACACAAGTTCATACAAACACGATGTCAAGGAAATAAATATGTTTTCTCGGTGAAATTAATTACTAACCGAAATTTTCTTCTCCCACCAATCGTCGTCCACAAGAACAGTGTTCTTCTCACTATCCCATTCAACACTCATCTCATGTAACAACCTATCCCATAGCTGCCAATTCTTTCTAAAAGCATCATATTTGTTTTTAAATTGACCCTTATCATATATTCTGCCCGTCTTTGCAGTGAAGGATTCCGAGATCTCTTTCCACCCATTTTTGTTAAAGCTAGTGCTTTTGCGTGTTCCCTTCGCAACTTGGTCTATGCATAGGTCAATAAAGACTTTTGTGCTCTTCACATCCCAAGATGCTTTTTCCTTACCCTTACTCATTATGGTTTCACCTTAAACAAACAGAAATCTAGATTTGACGATCATTCACCGTCCAATCATTGCGTTCTAACCAAACAAAATTCTAAAGCAAATGATGACAGACATTGCATTATAACCAAACAGAAATATATTACAATGATTTCCAGTCATTGCATTCTAACTAAACACAAATTTATGCTTGACGATGATTCTCAATCCAGTCATTGATTCTAACCAAACAGAATTCTAAAGCAAACAAAAACAGGTATTGGATTCTAACCAAACTGAAATCTATTACTGTCATTGACTCATCAAAGCCTAATGACAGATTTTCAAACCATTATTCGTGTATTTTTCCAATACAGAATAACAAAAATGTAATCAATGTCTCCACAATCATAAATCTTAACAACTCCGTAAGTTTTATATACCAACTACCATTTTCAAAACACAAACCGGATAGAGGTTCTCTGCAACGTCATTAACCAATATCAATGTCATTAACCAATATCAATGTTATTAACGAAATTTTTTTTTTGCATCAGAGGTTCTTTGCAACATCATTAACCAATAAACATGTCATTAACCAATATCAACTTCATTAATCAATATGAATATCAACAGAGGTTCTTTTCAAGACAGAGGTTCTTTGCACCATATTTTCAAACCAATATCAATGTCTAACCAAACTGAAATCTATCAATGTCACCAGATTTTCTCCCTCGACAGAACAAGCAATTCGGAAAAAAAAATAGAACAAGCTGAATCGAAACACTCATCGGACAGAGCGAGTTCAGAGTTTTTGAACACTTATGAGCGTCACCGGCACTGACCGCAAACCGTTCGAGCTTCTCTGACTGCCGACAAAGCTCTGATAGCCACCAGCGCCTCAGATCGGACCAGAGATTAGCAGAAAAATGGGGACAAAAGGGGGACCGTACCCACCCGAAACACTGCCACCGTCCACCACCAGCCACCGACGGACTTCAAATAGGCCAGATCAGTGACCGAGAACGCCGAATATGGTGATCTTTGACGGGATTTGGAAGAGAGGGAGACGGACGAAGCTCGACGGGATCTGGGAAGAGAAGGAAGACGAAGAAAGAACAAGGGAAGGAGCCACATAATTAGGGAACTCGCGACGCGAATGAGGGAAGGAGTGACGGGAGGAGACGAGAAATCGAAGCACAGAGAAGAGAAAGGGAAGGAATGAGCCACGACGAGAAGAGAAAAGGGAAAGAGGAGAGAGAGAGAGAGAGAGAGAGAGAGAGAGAGAGAATAATTGCTCTCAACGGTCAAATAATCAGTGAGGAATGCAGAAAAAATCGGATTGTGCCCAAACCAAGGTTTTGCAATTCAAAACCTTGGTTTGGGCTGAAACGGGATTATTCAAAAAAAATGGGTGTTTGGATGTTTTTAAGGGAAACTATGGTTTGGGCTGAGAATCAATTAAAAAAATTGAATCCAAACACTCCCTAAGTGTAACTTGGGAGTCCTGGAGCTTTTTCATGAATTCCTTATGGAACTTAGGACTTCTTATGCTCTAAGTTAACTGGAAGCTTTTGTCATGTGAGAGTATTAACTGTAATTCTGTGTGATTTATATATATCGAGCATGATCAGGTGAATATAGTCTATAATCCATTCGCTGAAAGATTCAAAATGGTCTTCTCCGAGGTTTTCAAACATGATATTACAGAAGGAAGGCCCAAACTTAGAGCATGGTTAGAGGAACGCTGGCTCGAAACAGAATGGTTCATATATATATATATATATATTCATTTTTGGTAAATCATGACTCTTTCGCAGGAGCTGAACAAAAATGATGCGTATGTGAAGACGAAATCTGATCATCAGGAAATCCTGGACCTTTACAAGAAACTTTTTTTGGTACCACAAACAAATATTGAATATCATTCCCTACTTTGATACCACACGGTATACTCCCTCTGGTCGTGGAGGCAGGACTTAATTAGAGAATTGATTAGAAATAATATATCATATTAATTAATTCAACTAATTTTTTTAATTTAATCAAATTAATTAACTGAAGTGTCATTTTTTCGGGAGAGGATATTCTCATAATCTTTTTTCTCTTTTTTTTTCCTTAGGATATTATCTCCACCCTTAGATAAAAAATGAATGGCTCAGATTTAATATTTTCTAAAACTATGATTATAGTGTTTTATAAATTAAATTCTTTATTAATTTTTTTATATTGTAGTTATGAATTGTATAGATCATGTTTTAACATTTTAAGTTTACTTATTTATGTTTAAAATAATAGTTTTATAAAATATGAAATCTGTACTATTTATTTTTTTAAATATGAGGGTGGAGGGTGGAGATGAGATTCTAAAAAGAAAATGAGAAAAATGATTCTGAGAGAACCCAAACCCCATTTTTTCAGTCTAATACGGTCCCATATAAATAAATTTCCAGGCTATGTATCCGCGCCAGCTTATAATCTGCTCTGTACTTTTCTCATTATTAATTACCACATAAAATGCCAAATCTTATTATATGTTGTGCGTATGTCAATGGAGTTGTTAAACTTAAATAAAAGTAATGGTGGTTATAAAATGGGTACATTGCAAGCTGTTATTATATTCAGTTCTTCTTTGTTCAGCTTTATCCTGATGTTTTAGTTTGTTATTTTATTTTTTTAATAACTTTTTTATTCGTTTATTCAATTCTTATCCGAAGAATATAATCCGAACTACTTCCTCAAAATCATTTTAACAACATTATTTTACATTTGAATTATTTATTTATTTATTTTAAGATTAAAAGGTTAATCTAGAGAGAGAAAAAAGGGATTCAATTATATATATATATATATATATAATACTACATCTATCCTTAATATAAAACCCACCTTATGAAACAAAGTGGGCTTTGTATTAAGCATCTTTTAATACAACAGATCTCGTTTTTCTTATTTTCTTGTTGGCAAAAGGTTTTTCTTATTTTCTTTTTCTATCCGCTCGCATCTTTTACTCTAAAATTACATTGTTTTGGAGTAAAATAATATGGATCTCACCGTCCCCAACTCTAGTGTCGGCAGAGCTCTCTCTTCTAAACCTTTCAGATTCAGGCGACCCGGCACTCCATTATAACGAGTTTGAACACCTTTGTCTCATTTTCAATTATCAATCTGAATCCACCCTCCGTTGGAAGGGGACTCGCTTTTCTAATTGTGCCAAATGTCGACAACATCGGCGACACTGATGGCTTTCTTGGCCTTCTTAAAGGGGATCGGGTTTTCTGACAGTGGAATTTGACATTATGCGTGTGTTTGTTTCGGCTGTGTGTTTACTTATAAGTTGCTTTTTACGTAAATCGAGACACAACTCCTCTCACATACTTACCTCGTATACCGTAAATCACAATTGAAAAATTGCTTTTAAGCATTCCAATCGCTCATCCAAACAAGAACTATGATGGATGTAGAGTTCAATGATATTGACGACAATCAATCTAAAAAGTGGCGATCTTGTGAACGCATGGATCAAATACAAGGGGCCGACAAAGGGCTTTAGCATTTGGGTTTTCCTACTATATCATTCGATCTTGATCTGGATTAGCACATAAATGACTTGACGTATGAGGGTTTCTCTGGCTCTACACAGGGGAGTACAGAAGTCCACAGCTTACAATGGTGGAGCTTGGTGTGTTTAGATTAGTTTTTTTAATAGTTTTTACGACTTACGAGATAAGTGTGTGAGAGAAGTTATCTCGAGTTGCACAAACCATGGTTTTGGTGCTTGCCAAATACACACTAGTGTGTGTTCGCCTACTCCCAAAATCATAGTTTCAGAAGCAATTTTTCATAAATCGAGACAAAATTTCTCTTACATACTTATCTCGTAAACTGTAAAAGCTATTCTCCAAAAATTAATAGACATATTAGACTGGGGTAAAACCGCTCCACTTTTAATACTTGAGGGGGCAACATTACGTCCTTCCATATTTTAAGAAGTTTATTGCACCTTGAAAAATAATTAGGAGTGCTCAATGCATTGAACCCTTTTTTTAAAAAAAAAAATGTATTCAATCTTTTAAAATATTTTTTGGTAGCATTTGGTATTTGAAATTAATTTTTAGCGCACTGAGTATTACTAGAAAATATTTCAGAGCGTTGGATGCTAGATACTGAATGATAATAAAAAATATTTGAAGGTGCTAACTGCTAAATGTTTTATAAATTAATTTAGAAAGCTGAATGTTCCTGAAAAATATTTTAAAGGGCTGAATACTTATTTTTGTTTTTTAAAAAAGTGTCCATCTAAAACAATGTAGTTTTGGGTAAATGATGAAAGCGGATATGCAAAGGAAATGAGAGAAGTCGGATGCTTTTTGAACAATTAGGACTTGTTTGAGTTGCCGTTCAAAAAATATATTCACATCAATTAAGATAAAACTTATCACATATAATTATTTCGTATACCTTAATCCATATTAAAAAACTAGTAGCTTCTACGTTTAATTTAAACATGCTCTTAAACTTCCCCGGTAAAAACGGGACATGTGGCGTGATATTTCCGCTACTAAAAGGGACATACATACCGACATAGTGGTAAAGGCCATTTAGCAAAATTTCAGCTAGGCAGAAAAACACGGACGGGCTGTTTTGTCTTCCCAATCAAACTCATTTAAAAATTAAAATCCTAATGTTCTATCTTGTATCCAGACAAGTAAATTTAAATATAATTTAAAAATCACATGAATTCCTATTTATGCCATAACAAAAAATTGAGAAAAATAAATCAATTGATCCCTTATAGTTTTGTTTCAGTTAAAATTTCATGCTTAAATTTTGATCCGATAATGACAGTATAACTCAATCCTTATAATATTAATTTATTTAAAACTCAATATTTGATCTTTGACTTGACACATCCCACTTTTTTTAATTTTAACTATTTTAAAGGTCAATCCTTACATTTCTAAAAATAAAATTATAATAATTAACTTTTTGAATGTGAGGGACAAATATTTTTAAATAGTTAATATCAAAGTTTAATGGTTGAGTTATAATTAAATCAAAACTATATGAATTGAGTTTTCCCCCCTTGTACATGAATTGAGCAAGGAACGAAAAACCGAACCGAGCAATGAACCGGTCACCGCACATGTTTAAGGGTTAATAGGTCAATCAGGGTCTAATCGATAATTGAACTGGTCATATTAAAATATTATAATTTATTAGTGGCAATATATATTAATATATTTTTAAACTTCTATAGATAAAAATGAAGATTTTTAGAAAAAAATACTTAAAATATATTAGTATGAGTTATAATGCCTATACTTATGCATTGATATTTCATTTTTTATAATTATTATATCTTTTTAAATAATTTTTTTCATTATCTTCTTTATTTTTTTTAGATTTGTTCTTTCTTTACCTATTTTTTTTCTTCACTTTGGTCTTCAACTTCCAATTTTCCCCTAAAAAAAGCAAAAACAAATTATTAAAAAAAGAAAGAAAGAAAGAAACCGGTCCAATCGATTGAACCACAGGTTTTACTGGTTCTGACCGATTCGACCGGTTTCAAACCGATTCTCCGATTTAACCATCAGACTAGACCGACCACTGGTCGGTTCCCGATTCAACCTGTTGATCCAGCCAGTCCGATCCGGTTTTTCGTATAATGAAATTGAGTTACATCGGGCCAGATTTTAAGATTAAGATTTAATTAAGTCAAAATTATTTTGACAAAATAAATAAATTTTCTTAAAAATTTTGATAAATAACATATTAAAAAATGATAATTTTAATATAAAATGTTCATGATTAAATTAAAAATTTTGGTGATTAAAATTAATGCCAATGATTAAATTAAGTATTTTTTTTTTTTGTACAATATAATTTTTAGGTATTTATTACGATAGTTATAAAAAAAGACATCACATTTGGACTCTTTTAACTAACTCTCACATTAGTGATTATTTAAAAAAATTGTTCTTCTGTCGTAGTTGTTGTTCCTTCATAATATATTATTGCATTCTTTTTTGCCATACAACAAATGTGATAATTTATATTGCCAGAGAGAGTGAATTTTACTTTTGGTCAATAACTTTTCAATAGGAAACGAGCAACTTCCATTAATTATTCAATAGGAAACAAGAGGTTGGGGTGTGGCGTGTTTGTGCCTGTTATGGTAGTCTGAGATTGACTGCTCATCAAACTAGAACATTTTTCAATTTCTTCTTCTCCAGCTAGTTCCTTCTTCTTCTATAATCAATCATCGATCACTTCCATTATTTATTTTTTGCCCCCCCGAATCGCTGTACTCGTTTTCCCTGTTTCTTCAAACCAAATCCTTATTTATTTTTTGTGGGTTCATCTAATCTGTCTCTCTCGTTGCTGCTAGGAAGAACCCATATCCCTTTCTTCTAGCTGAGCCTCACAACTCAAGCTCAAATCCTAAGAAATCTCCCACAACTACTCTCGCTTGCGACGTCTTAACTGTCATCTTCTTCTGCTGATTTAGCTTGACTAGCTTTCATTCTTCGTCTCGTCTTTTGAGGCCATTTTTGTATAAACCTTTCGTTCTTCCTGCGTGTCTGACTGTCTGTGAGTGAAAAATCCGAATATTTGGTTGTGGGGATTCAGAAATGGATGCTTGGAATCGGGTTTTCCTTTGTCTCCTTTTTGCTGCTATTCTCTGTACAAGTAGTGCTGTGCAGCGGGGTGGGAATCAACCTACGGAGAGAATTTCTGGTAGGATTTCTTTTATTTGTCCTTTTTATTTTTTTCAATTTGCCCCCCAGCAACTTTTGATTTGAGTTGACTGTATGCAATCCATTTCGATTTAATTAGCCTCGTCTTTTTGCAATGTATTGATGATTAGAGGTTTTGGTTCTGGTCATTTTCGCGTACCACCTGTTTCAGCCATTTCAATTTTTTTTTTCCCCAGCGGCTTTCTGTTTTTCCCCCTTTTTGTGCATTTGAATTCAGTTAAGATCTAATTCAGATTGAGGTTGGTCAGGATGTTTGGGTTTAAGTTGCTGACTTGTTTTGTTCGGTAAATAAATATTAAGTCCTACTTCGTCCACTGGCTTGTGGCTACTCATAAAGCATCATTTCTCAAGCCTCGTGTGTGACAGCTTATTATGCCTTATATCCGAATTTTGTAGCGGCTCTATCTATATGGGGACAATGAACATATTATGGTCAATTTTTAGTTACATCAGGTTATGCAGATGGCATGAATTCTTGGTGAGCTATGTTTTGAAATTCTGTAGCCAGACTCACGCAAATAGTAATCTTGAATGAAATATCGGATTTGTCCTATTTAGGTAAGGGATTCCAAGGAGTATAGTCCATAAATTTGTACATATGTTTTCCCCTCAGACGATTCATTTTTCACTAACTCGTTGAAGTGAACTTTAGCAATTAGATTGTGATTTTGGAAGAAGCATATAATGCCCTATGAAATGGAGCTATAAGCCTTTATGCTCCCTGATTCCCACTAGCATTCACAATCCTGAATTATTTTATACATATTGGAAGTCTGTTTGCGCAGAAGAAAAGATAAACACAGCATAATTTTTTGGGTGTCTCGACTGGCCCTGGCTTGTTCTTCGTGATTTGGTATGCTCGGAGCAAAGGGAATAGGAGTTGTAACATTGTACATTGTAACTGAAATGATGCCTTATTGGAGCAAAATATTTGACTATTCTGAATCTTATTTTTTTTTCATATATCCTGAGATGATTCTCTTATATAGTTATAGGTGTAAAGTATATTTTCAGGATTTTATTATCATTTTGTTTGCATCTCAGGTTCTTGGTATTATGTCAAACATTTTTTGGCTTCAAATTTCAATTAGGGGGCCATGACTCACCTTTGATTGATATTAATGCAGCATCAAGTTTTCACTCTTTATGATATTTTTGTTGTCATTTTTGTTCACACAGGAAAATTCCATTGATACGATAAAGAGAAATCTTACATAAATTAATATTTGGATCTCAAATACCTTTATAATTGATGATGTTTATATGCTAGCTTCTTTCTCGCTCTGCAAACCTTATCAAGTGAAAAAGAGAAAAAGGGATCAATATGAGATTGTTTGTGTTGTCTGCTCTGTCTGCATTTGCTATGACTCAATATCGCATTGCTCTTTAATCCCTGGAAAAAATCAGAGGACACTGCTTGATAAATTTGTTTTTTTGTGTTCAAAATGTCTTTAAAACCCCAAAATTAAATCTCCCTAATGAAGTAAAAGTTTTGAGGTTGTAGCATTTGTTTGGATTTGAAAGCACCAGGGAAGCAGCCATGGCTTGGGTAAAGTAAAAGAAGAGAACTATATGATAATATTAAGACACAAAACCACACTTTCACTTGCCAGGTTGCTTGAACTTTCAAGGTTCTAGCTAGCAGCCTTCTCTACTATTTCTCAAACACCTGATCAAACAATCTCATTGAGGAGATAAACTTGGACTAATTGCATATCTCTTACTTTTCTTTATGATTATCATTTTACAATCAGAATACATATTTCTTCTAAAAATGAGACTGTTAAACTTCTTATGATTGGACCAATTGTAGGCAGTGCTGGTGATGTACTCGAAGACAATCCAGTGGGGAGGCTAAAGGTCTTTGTTTATGAACTTCCAAGCAAATACAATAAGAAAATTCTGCAAAAGGACCCAAGATGCCTCAACCATATGTTTGCAGCTGAGATCTTTATGCACAGGTTTCTTTTATCTAGCCCTGTTCGGACCCTTAATCCTGAGGAAGCTGATTGGTTTTATACCCCAGTATACACCACCTGTGACTTGACCCCAAGTGGCCTTCCCTTACCTTTCAAGTCACCACGAATGATGAGAAGTGCTATCCAGCTTATTTCTTCAAACTGGCCCTATTGGAACCGGACAGAAGGGGCAGATCATTTCTTTTTGGTTCCGCATGACTTTGGGGCATGCTTCCATTATCAAGTAAGAATTTTAGAATATCATGATTATTTATATCTGTATCACTATTATATGCCTTGACGTTTCTGAACAGATTGTGTTGTCTTATGTAGATGATGCATACACTGATGTGCCTCTTTTTGATCATAATGCTATTTTGTTCCAGGAAGAGAAGGCTATTGAAAGAGGAATTCTTCCATTGCTAAAGCGTGCAACCTTGGTTCAAACATTTGGGCAAAAGAATCATGTGTGCTTGAAAGAGGGCTCGATCACAATTCCTCCCTATGCCCCTCCACAGAAAATGCATACCCATCTAATTTCTGAAAAGATTCCTAGGTCCATTTTTGTTTACTTTCGAGGACTGTTCTATGATGTTGGAAATGACCCTGAAGGGGGCTACTATGCAAGGTAGGTCTCATCACAACTTTCAGCATGAGAAGAGGGTGTTAGGTTTTGTGCTGTTTTGCATTTAGGGTGTGTTTGGTTTGAGGAGAGGGTTGGGGAGGGAGGGGAGGATAGGGTTGGTAAATTACAATTTTGGACGAGAAAAACCCAAAATTTATCCTCTCATTCTTTTAAATTTTGGATTCCCGCCCAAAATTTAAATACTTTCAACCCAAAAAGGTAATTTAACCCCTCCGTCCTTTCCTCCTTCCCCAATGCTCCCCTCAAACCAAACACACCCTTAGTTTCCTAGTATATATATCTTCATTAGAAGGCTGTCTTGCATTTATTTATTGAATCTGCAAGAAACTGAATTAACTTCTGTAGTTTTATTTAGCTCGATCATTGAAACCGGTTTAGCATATTGATACTGACTGCTTTCATGATCTAAACTTGGGTTCTTTTTCACATTCTGATTGAAAATAATATGCATGAAGTTCACTGCCCTGAATGGATGTTTTCATGAGATAGAACAAAACTGTACACAAATTCTCTTCACTTGTGGAACTAATTGTCAGATAGAGCACAATGGCATTATGCAATTCATGTAGCTGACCCCTCATAATAAGATAAAGTTTATTGTTATTTTTTTTGTTGTCGTCAAACTAATTGTCTATTGCAATTATACAGAGGTGCAAGAGCAGCAGTTTGGGAGAACTTCAAAGACAATCCACTTTTTGACATTTCCACCGAGCATCCGACCACATACTACGAGGACATGCAGCGAGCCGTGTTTTGTTTGTGCCCACTTGGCTGGGCCCCATGGAGTCCAAGATTGGTCGAGGCCGTCATATTTGGCTGCATCCCTGTAATCATTGCAGATGACATTGTTCTCCCGTTTGCTGATGCAATCCCATGGGAAGAGATTGGTGTGTTTGTTGATGAGGAAGATGTTCCCAAGTTGGACACCATACTCACATCTATACCCCCAGAAGTAATACTAAGAAAGCAGAGATTGCTTGCCAACCCTTCAATGAAACAAGCCATGTTATTCCCTCAACCTGCTCAACCAGGCGATACATTCCATCAAGTTCTGAATGGGCTTGCTCGTAAGCTGCCACACGACAAGAGCGTGTACTTGAAACCTGGTGAGAAGATCTTGAATTGGACTGCTGGTCCTGTGGGTGACTTGAAGCCTTGGTAACAGAATTGGAACAGTTTTCTTCAGAGCCATTTTGTGATTCTTCTTCTTCACATGTCTTGATCAATACCACTTCAAAAATGTTCATAGGGTTGGGTTGTAATTGAGAAGCCAGTGTTTTTTCTTTTGATCCTGTAAATTTTGACATTTTCTCGGACAGTAAATAAAATCATAAAATCTTTATTTTGGAACTCTGTTTTTCTCTGTATTTATTTTTTTAACTAATCCATGTCACAAAGTAGGGGACAAATGAACTCAATAAGATAAATGAAATATGACAAAAAAAACATAAAAATTTTAAGACTTTGTCCATTTTTGTTAATACTCTTGAATTGGAATATTTATTCACGTATGAAAATAAACTGATGTTTAAAACGAAAGAGTTGTAGAAGAAGAATTAAAAAATAAAGCAATGTTTAAAACGAAAGAGTTATCGTGTTTTTTCGTGGAATTCGACTCCATCGTTAAGGGCCGAAAATTCAGAGCTGAGAGGAGAAACTGTAATCGGTAACCTAGCTAGCGCCCTTTTTATAGGGTTTCTTTAAATATAAAATAATAATCAAATTCTAATCCTAATAAAAGATAAAAAAATATATGACCGAAAGAGATTAAAAGATAATTAATATAATGGTTTGTTTTGCTTTTTTCTTAAATATGTTAATTTTAATTATAAAAGAAGTTCTTTTTTTTTTTTACTTTATTTCAACATATCTTAATAATTTGATTCCATGCTTGATTTTTCATTTTCTTTATTGATTTTTCATTTTTATATTGATAGAATAATTATGTCAAATAGATTATATGTTTATATTTACATGTTTTTATGTTAATTTAATTTAATTATAATTTTATAAAATAAAAAAATTTGAATTTAGTGAATAATGATTTATAAATTATAACAATATACCGCGTCTGTGGCAGGTTTTACCGCCATTATATTACTTTTGCAAATCATGAAATGGCTTTTCATCCGTTAGCCCTCTTGAGTGAGATCACAAACTTCAATATTGTGCTGAGCATTTCATTTAAAAAAAAAAACAAAGCATTTGTTTGCATATCGTATCCAATCCTCCCTCAATAAATGACAGAAAAACAAAAATAGAAATAATCTTCTGATATCCTTAATATAATGCATAAAGGTAGAGTGGATAAAACCAAGGTTATAGCTCACTAAATGTTGATTAGGAGTAAATTGGGCCAATAGGAAAAGGCCCACTTCCAAGACATATTATTAATTAACTTTATGTAATCTGATTATTTTGAAATTGCAAAGTGGTCCCTGCAAATAAAAAGCATTAAATACTCAAAAAGGTCATAGTAAATGATAATTATTCTCCCTTAACCCCCCCCCCCCCCAATCTGCCCATTCTTTTGTTATCTTTTCCTTTGTTTTATAATAATAATAGCAGCAGCAACAACAACAACAACAATATCTTTTTTATGAAGAATATATATTTTTCTAATAAATTAGATGGATGACATGATTAAGTATATTTTGTCTTTTATCATTTAATAATATTAATAATGTTGTTTTATTTAACTTTTTATTACTAAAATATCATTTATTTTAGTAAAAATATGATTATTCATATTGTTTTAAGAAATGCTAAAACATGAAAATGCTACCAAACTTCTAAGATGTAATCCTTTTAAAAAGAATATAATGTAAAAATAAAACTATTTTTAATGACAAACTTAAATAAATAACAATATATACACACAAATATGAATTATATATTTGAAGTGTCTATCAAGTATCAACCAAAAGAAAACATTAACCCTACCTGCTACCATCACTTGGGGGTGTTCATGGGATGGGAAGGGGCAAAAATAGGATAGGCCTATTCTGCATCCCATCTCACAAAAGGTATAGGATGACAAAACTGTTTTGTGTCCCGTCCTTAGAGCTGGGAATCAGGGTCGGCCCGGCCCTACAGGGCTGGCCCTAAAGGGCTCGGGGTCAAGAAAATTATAGTTTTTCAAAGCCCGGCCCGAGAGCATCAGGGCCAGGGCCGGCCCGCAGGGCCAGCAAGTCTTTTTCACAATATTTAACTATTTTTCCTACGTATTTTCCCCAGAGAGATATAATTAATAAATAACAACGATTAAAGTTCTAATTTAATACATAAATGTTATCAACATTAAGGTTTAAATAACACGTCTCTTGCAACAAACAAACACAGTTATTAATGTATAATCAAAGGTAAAATCATGTCCATAAATAACTCACACAAAGGCCAAAGTATAAGAAGGCAAGAAGATCAATACTCTAAGCTCTAAACAACATGAGTATGACGACTATCATTTTTACCTTCTTCGCCACTATCATCAATTTTAAGGACATTTGATTGTGTTTCACTTTGAGCAGTAGGTTCAAGAAGTCAGATAATCACAACCTCCATCAAAAATCATACTCTATCAGGCAGAATAGTATATAATATGATTTTAGTCTAAATAGGCAGAACAATATACTAAAAAATCACAATATGATTCAATTAGACAAAACAATATACTCAAAAATCATACTCTATACAATATGAGGATAGAGTGACATATAGATTCAATAAGGCAATTCAAAAATGTAACATGGTTCTTGTCCAAGCAGAAAAAATAAAAAATAAACGGGCTTAAAGGGTCGACCCGAGGCCCTCCAGGGCCGGCCCTTTTAGGCCCGACTTCCTTTTGAGGCTACAATTTGCAAGTCCGGCCCTTGAAGAACGGGCCCGGCCCGTTTTCCCGGCTCTACCCGTCCTAATCCCAACATCAGGATCGGGATGGGAACAAGGCATCCCATATATATATATATATATATATATATTTGACGATATGCCGATATAGACCATCAGTTTTTCATCTTTTTTGAACTTGTAACAACTAAAATGCATGGTGTTGGCAAAAATCAACTAAAATGTATGGGCATAAGTTGGACACTGAACTTAGATAATTAAAAATATATAATACAAATATGTAATAATCCTCTATTATCATTTTTATATCAAAAGCATAATAAGAAATAATGAAAAATTAAATTTAATAGAAGCAATGGTTATAAATATTTATACACCCTCTGTCCCTATATAAGTCATAAAATCCTTTCAACTGAATCGCAGGATTCCAGAAAACAGTTATAATTAATTAAAAGTAATAAATATCTAAGAAATATATATATATTTTAAAGAAACCTCTATTTATGAATGAGTAAGAGAAAAAGAGTAATGATGATAAAAGGAAGAGAAGATAATGTACGACAAATAAATAATGTGAGAGAATAAGGGTAAAATAGGTAAAAATTTATTTATTATTGAGACAAGGTCAAATGAGATATCATAAAAAGGGATAAATCCATTAAAAAAAAGGATCTTATATATAGAGATGGAGGGGGTATTATTTTGTAGAGAATCAGACAAGCAAATGTAAGAGAGATCGATAGAGAGTGGAGTGAACAAAGATAGTGACTCCAGAGTGAGCGACTGTGAGAGTTTTCTTAAATATTTATAGTATTTTGTATTAAAGATATAACCAATATATGATAATATCTTTTTATATAACTAATATGTATTGAAAAATATTAGTTATATCTATAATAAAAGTATTGGATATTTTGGTAAAAAAATAAAACTATTAGATATATTAAACTTATTACAACATGATTCCGGGACGGGACAAAAAGCCGCGACGGAATAAAGCCATTCTCGTGTCTTGTCTCTTCCCTTCCCAATAATAATTTTGTCAGGACCATCTCATTCTAAAATGATTGGAATTGAAATGGATCGGCCGGGACGAGCCAGAAGTGAGCACCCCTTATAACCAACGTGCATGTGGAAGCTAAACATTTCACTCTACAAATTTAATTTAATGATCATGGACCTAATATTGTAGAGTTCAAGTTCGGAAGAATCTTGCGCTCGTTTGATTTTACTTATTTTGTTTGTTTTAGCAACGAGGTAAATATATGAGATTAATTCTCTTGTGTAAAAATTTCTCTCTGTTTTTTTTTTTTTTGGTGATAACTCGTGTGAAAATTTCAAAGCGCTCCGAAATTGGCCCTATATTTTTCCACCCACTCATAGCAAAGAAGAATTCAATTTTGCATTTGCATAATGACATTCAAATTTGAAGGAAACATTCATCTCAATAAAATAACAACGCATGCATTTAAAAAAGGAAAAAACAAAGAAATATCATTTAAACTTTAAAATCTTAAATAAATGATTTCTTAAAAACCTGAATTGTCAATTGCTATACTCTTTTGTCAATCCTATTATTCTAATTGTCAACAAAACCAATTTAAGATTTTGAAGTTCAAGTGATATTTAAATGACTTTTTCTTTTTTAAAAAAGTACATTTGTTTATATAAATGTTAAACAAATAGTGAGAAAATAAATTTGTGGATATATTATGCAATGAAAAACACGTGTTACATGTTGTAGTAAAAAAAAAAAAACAACAACAACAACAACAACACGCGTTACTTTTATTTAATATTTAATTAATTCGTTTCTCTTAATGCGCATGAACATGGAAGTAGTAAGACTGACCGATTCCACACAACCAGATGCAGTTTCATAAACCAAACCAAACCAAACTGAATTTTAAAAAAGAAAAATTATGAGTTTTCTTTTTTGATTATGATATTTAAATTGTTTAAAAGTAATTCAATTCAATTAACAATAACAAGTGTGTTATCTTCAAAATAAGCTTAAAATATGTAGGGTCGGTTTGGTGTGAGGGATTTGGAGGGGGAGGGAAAATTTTTATGAGTTGAATTTTAAAAGATTGAAAAAGTGGGGTAATAAAATTTTAATAAAGAGAATATATACAATAAAAGAGTAAGAAAAATTAATTAAAAATTTTTAACCCCTCTTCTCTAATTTTTTTAAATTTAACTTAAAAAAATTTTCCTTTCGCCCACTTTCCCTCCCCTCCCCTTAAACCAAACACGCCCGTAACGTACCGATTACAACAACACAATGACGTCAGTTTTGAGTTAAGTCTATGATGATTCCAATATTCTTGCTTTCACATGTTGGAGGCTTTAATTGTTGAAAAATCAAATCAAGGTATTTAATTACTTCAGTTTCATATGGAATTTGAACAATCTCATCTCAATCCATACATTACGTGTACACATGGTGGCGCGGCCATCCTTAATTGTTATTTACTTTAACGGCTTTAACTCTATAATAAGTTATTAGTTGATATAATAAGCAATCTCGCTCGCTTATATAAAAAAAGAATATAAGTTTAAATATTAAAAAATGTATTTATTAAGAATTTATCCAACCGTTCAAAAGTCGTCGTGGTTCTAGATCTAATTTTGGATTCTCGGTCAATGAGAGATTAGTTCCCATCTAACATGATTCAAACATGAAAACGATTATTTGTTCAAACCGAGCTAGCAAGTATGATTAACTTGGTGTGTTGGGGTTGTTTAATCATTGCAATGATGTGAACATGCATTGCTGACGCAGAAACTTGTTACTATATTTTGGGACGTCACACCTTGAGAAGCTACTGCGTACTTGCTTTATGCAGTTATTAAAATGTGGGTACCTATGTTAATGCAACGTCAGTTGCCGACATCGTTGACTAAAATTTGTTAATTTAATGAATGGATCCAAAATATTCATATATATATATATATATATATATATATATTTGCTAAGCACAACTATATCTTTCTATTAGAGGCAATTCTGTTCGAGTGTTATTGGATACTAAATATGGACACCTTTTCCAATAAAAATTCAAATATTAATTTGCCACGTTATGAGAAACTAATCCTTTCCACCTTAATTCATATATATTTGTATGGAACTTCTCTCACAGATTCTTTGGTTTGCCTGGCATTGGCCCGCAAAGTCCCACTGTCGGGAACAAGGTTTTCCCTTTTCAATTCATAAAAAAAAAAAAAAAAAAAAAAAATCTTATGACTTCTGAATCATGTAAAGAATGTATAAAACTTTTTCACACATACTATATGTTGAATGGACGTACTGATGTCAACCTTCGGCACACCTTTATCACTTCTCTTCTTGACGAAATTCAGCCAGAATTGCACAGGTATTCGGGCTCTTCGAAGAAATATGTCTCAAATCTCTATTAGAGAAATATATCGGCTAGCCTTTGCAATAGTAGACAAGCTCTGTGAACAGCAAAATATATCAAAGATATGCTTAAAGGCACAATAAAGTTGAAACATGCTTGTAAAAAGCCTAATCTTAAGATCAAGTGTAAGGACCATAAGACTTGCCATTGTCTAACAAAGAAAAAGTCTCATTTCTGATCATATTCCAAATATCCAGAAAAGAGATTTTTTTTTTTTCAAAAGGTATCCAAGAAGAAGAAGAACTAGGTTTTTGAAACCTAGAAGATTTTCAAAAGGAAAAAGGATCTCGATGCTTTATTTGCAGACATAAGGGACATTTTGCCGAAAATTGTCCTAATAAGACCAAGAAAGACATCGAGATGTTACAATAGCTTCATAATATCTTGATGAACACATATCAAAATGCAGACATTGAATCCTTTTTTGAAGAACAACCCTTCAGAGATAAAGATATTTAGTATGTTCTTCCCCTTTCCGAAGAAGAAGATGATTCATATTTCTCTGATTCTTCTAATTTGAATCTAATTCTAAACCAGATGAAGAGGATTTTCATCCTTATGGATCCATTAACCTTATAAGACCAGCCTTGCCTCCTTTATCCTCTGAAGTTCAAATCATAAAACCAGATTCATCTTCTCAGCCTTTCATAGGATCTCTTGGGTCTCTTCGATCTAATCCTAACGAGAAGCTCAATATCCCTTTGCCTAACATCAAAGTCCAAGTCCTTCCAGATAAATATTCCAAGCCTGTTACAACCATTGCCTTCTTTGATACTGGTTCTTGTAAAACAGTAATGAAACCTCATATTCTTTCTCCTGAAGAATGGGTTCCCCATGACTAGTATTTTCTTACCGTTGATGCTAAACATTTCAAAATTGATCTTATCTCCAAAAGAAATATTGGTATCAAGTTCTTCCCAGAATGCACTTTAAAAATCAAAGTGTTTGGAAGTGATCTTCCAGGCAAAGACATTCTATTGGGTTTTGATGCTTTGTATCATACTCAGAATCTCATGATCCTATCTAAAGGGATTAAATGGAAAGGAAATTTCAGTCTTTATACAGAGATCCTAGCTTGTTTGAACTCCAACAAGCTTTGTCTCAATACTCAGATATCAAGGATCAACTATTTCAATACTATTCAGACAGTCGTGATCAATTTCCTCATCCTTCTCCTCTATGGAAAAATCAGAAAATCTTCATCAAGTTCCCTTTCAAGAAAAATGAGGATATAAATCCTACTAAAGCTTCTCATCCAGGTATGAATCCTGATGACTTGAAACTAACTAGAGAAAAATGAGTGGTTTTATTAAAGTAAGGACTTATTGAGTCCACAAAGTTTGATTGGGCTTGCCAAGCTTTTTATGTTGAAAAAAGATCAGAAGTAAAAAGGGAAAAAAAAGAGACTTGTCATATATTACAAACCATTGAACTATTTTCTCCAAGATGATAAGTTTCTCTTACCAAAGCTTAATACTTTATTCGCCTATCTTAAGAAAGGCCAAATCTTTTCAATACTTTATTCGCCTATTTAAGGGCACTGTGAAGGCCAATGCCCAATACCAATGGACTATCATGCTTTTTGGTTTCAAAGTTGCCTCATCATTATTCCAGAAAGCCACGACTAGAATTTTTGAACCTATCCTTCACAGTGCCATGATATACATTGATGATATTCTTCTTTTCTTTGAAGATGAAAAATCTCATAAAATCCTATTGACCCAATTCACTGAGATTGTAGAACAATATGGCATCATACTATCCTCTAAGAAAAGTGAAATTGGTGTTAAAGAAATTGAATTATTAGGCATGCATTTCAAAGATGGTCAATACAATCCTAGACCCTATATGACATAAGAATTGTTGAATTTTCCGGATGACAATCTTACTCCTAAACAAGTTTAGCAGTTTCTTGGAATTGTGAATTATCTTAGAGACTTCATTGCTCATGTGTCTCATCATACTAGCCAGCTGTCTAAGCTTCTTAAAAAGAATCCTCCACAGTGGGGAAAACAACAAACAGAAGTTGTCCAAATCCTCAAAAGAAGCACTCAAAATCCTCCACCATTAAAGATTCCAGATCAAGGAGAAATGATCTTACAAACGGACGCCAGTGATGAATTTTCGGGTGCAATATTTCTTGAAGAAGTAAATAGAAAAAGATATTACTGTGGACAATTCAAAGAACCAGAAAAGCATTATCATGCAATGTACAAAGAAATCCTTGCTGTCAAGCGTGGAATTGAAATGTTCAACTTTCATCTAAGCCCCTACCACTATGTTGTAGAAATGGACAACACATCTTTTCCAAAGATGCTTGATTCAAAGAAAAAGATCTTACCACATGCCTAGCTACTCATATGGAAATACTAATTTTCTCACTTAAATTCACAGTTAGACATCTTAAAGGTCACAACAACACCATTGAGACTTTCTATCTTGACCTTAAAAGCCTTCTCTTCCTCCAAAGCCTTTGTATATCCAACCATCTTAGAAGCATAGCCAACCATGTCTCATAACATAAAAGCCACCCTTTTCCCTCCAAACACTCATCCTAAAACTCCTCATCATGTTCAAAAGATTGCTGAACAACAACTTTTTTACTGGCTTCATCTTCTTTTTGTCAAAACTAACCTTGTTCCCCAATCTAGGCATTTTAGTCTAAACACTCCTTTTACCACCTTACCCTTCCTTCAAGGACCTATGCCTCAAGAACTCTTTTGGTATTTATGGTCTTTGACTACCCTCCATGTTAGCGCCATAGCCCTTGCACCATTACCTGTCTATCACTACTTTTGTGACAAAAACCATGAAGGCTCTCTCCTCCATCAGTTTCTAAGCCTCTTTGCTCCTCTACCTGATTGGAGAGGAAAATTTTATAGTTTTATTGATGATAATAATCTCTGGAGAATTGATAAAAGAAAACAAAAAAGATTTTTTTTGTATTTTTGTTCTTAACAAGTATTCTCATCTCTACTCAGATGGACTTTATTCCAGCGGGACAGTAGAATTGTGGAACTCTTATTTTGATTGGGTTCGCTAGAAAACCCATACTCTTAAGGAACTTGGTCATTATCTGGGACAAATCAATGTTTGACTGAAGATCAATTGTCATGTCCTAGGCCCTATTCCAACTGAAGAAGAGTATGACCCATTTAAAGGAATTATTCCTCTAGAAACTAGTTATGTTACTCAGGGAATCTTCTCTCAGTTAACATCTAGCCAAGTTCCCAAAGGAATACTTGGCCTTGAATTCCAAGACTCTCAAGACCCATGGAAGACTATCCGCAACTCAGTCTCTCCATCCCAAGAACATCATCTCAGGCATTTCAAAAATCACAACCTAAAGACCTCAAACTGCCTCAGCCCATTCCGCCTCAAGCCTACCCACCATACTACACTCAAGCCTTAATCCAAAAGGCTTTAGACTTAACCTATCCAGAATACTCTCACGATAACACATGGGATTTACATCGGGTACATATTGAGCTCTATAGAGATCATGGATGTCTCCTAATGATGATCACGAGCCTATCTACAAGGATTAAATCAAACCCTTCCAAACTGTCGGCAGCATCCTAGTCGTTCAAACATGTCGGCAGCCTTATCCTGTGTGTGATATACTTTTCAAAAAGTCTGTATCAGTGTGCTTAAAGGGTGTGATAAAAGTCGTAAAGTCTATAGTCCTGTAATAAAAAGCTTGTCAGTCACTTATATGTATAATTATGAGTGCTTTGTCTTCTTTTGGTCAAGTTTGCTTATAAATATGACGCTCCTTCTGTCATAAGGGGGCAATCAAAGAATCAATTGTAATCTCTCCTTGTGAAATACAATGTTTTCCTTCTAAATTTCTCTCTTCTTCTGAAATCCTTAGTTCTTAGCATGTCGTCTCTGTCTCTATGAAAGATTCAAGTATGCTCTGCACTTGGCTCTCTATGAGGAACCTGTGCATCAGAAAGAATCAGATCATGGTCTTGTGAAGAGTATTGGAGAAATGATGAACTGATAAGCATCAGAATATCCGTAAAGACTATAAGTTCTAAAGTGTCCTTGAGCGAGAGATGAGAAAGCTCGAACTTACCTAAACTTAAGGTCTGAAGGATGCATCTGGTTTACATCAGTTTGTTATTTCCCAGTCCATTTGCATCAGATGGGATAGATCTAGGTCCTAATATCTTTGTTGGTGTCTGAGTCTAAGATCTTCTGGTCTAAAGATCAAAGACACCACATTGACATTGGGATCCGAATACATCCACCCTCCACTATGGTATCATCATAGGCCCTAAAGCATCAATCATATTAATTACAATAATTTCCTTATTCTTTCTTATTCTCTATCTTCTAAAAAATAAGATTATTTTTAAGAAAAATGTTACAACTTTTAAATATTTTTGTCTTTTAACCAACTTCTTTTATCTTTATGTTTATTCCGTTAAGTTTTTTCTGTATAAAAAGGGACGTTTGTTTTATTCCTCTGTCTTATATCTGCATGTGCATGTTGTTGATTGAACAGCGCCTTCCTCTTCCCTACTTCTCCAGCAACTTGGCGGTTGCGAGAATCTTTCAACATTTGCAATGGCTTTCACTGTTATAGATTCAATGTCTTTCCATATTCAAATTCTTCGGGGAACACTAAACCCTTCAAGTTAGTTCTTTGATTTCTTTTTTTGTTGCACCTCGCTCCAAATCTTTGTGTAAATTCGCGTTTTCAAAAATTGCTCTCTCTCTCTCTCTCTCTATCTCTGCATTTCACTTTCGTGTTGGTGTTGCTATTCCATAATCGCAGTTTTAAGTGTTGGGGGATAAGAAGATAATGGGACAAAGGCGATGCAGAGAACGATATTGCATGATCTGTACGAGAAGCAAAAGCAGAGCCCCTATTATGACAATCTTTGCTGTCCCTTTACGGATTTGCTTCCCTGGATTGCAAGAGGAATCAGATGTGTAACCAGCGATCCTGCGGTAATTATTGTTGTTATCCAATTTCTGTGTGACAACGTAGGACTTTTTTAATTGTGATTTGGTGCTCTAATATATGCAGATTTTCGACAAAGCCATATCGTCATCCAATGCTTACAACGAGCAGTTCAGGTAATTTGTTTCGTACTTGTAACCCTTGCAAAATTTCATGAGCAAGAAGGTGCTAAAAGATACCAAAATAATCTTGAACGAAAAAAAAAATTTTAAGATACCAAAATAATAATAAAAAATATTAATAGAATGGTTAGTTCTAAATTCACATCAGAATTGTAGACTTTGACCTAGAGCTTGTTTGAAATGGGGAATGGAGCTTTCAAATATAGTTTTTAATCGTAATTTGCGGTGTACAAAATAAATATATGAGAGGAATTTTATTCCGACTCATGTAAATGTGCTTATAATGAACAACTTCAAACAAGTACCATGGGTTGATGTATAGCCTAACACCATCCATAACATTATAGGGACTATTTTTCAACTCCCAAATGAGAGGAAGAGAGACAACACAACACAAGTTTAACAATTGATGATTTTAGGATAAGGGTGAAGTAGCAACCAGCTGATCTTATTTCCTAGAGTTGGTAAAACGGGCTCGGGTGGTAGGCCCATCCCGTATTCCCAATTCTATTATTTACTGTTATCTTTTAGCACCTTAATCTTAATTTTGATGCATTAAACACCCTAATATTATTTTCCTGATACATCCAAGACTCGATAGTGGGATTATTCAATTCCATGTGGTACCCTAATTTTATTTACAATATATCCAACACCCTAAACTATAAAATTAGGATACCAGAAGTACAAGAAAAATAACATCAGGGAAATAACATGATGGTGTTAAATGCAACTTTATTCTTAGAAATTTTTCCTCGGAATAGGCAACACAAGATGCATGACTTTCTGCCTACTAGTATTATTGAATTGATTTGTGGCGAAGCAGGAAATTAGTGAAGTCAGGAAAAGACGTAGAAAATGCCTACTGGGAATTTGTTGTGAAGGAGATCCTATGTGTTTGAAATAGCAATGAAAAAAGTGGTTTTTTTTAATTTGATTTTTTATAATTTTATCTTTGGGTAAAAATCAGATTGTATAATGTGATTTATGTTTGGATTGATGATTGTATAAGTGACTTTTGTAAAGTAGAACTTGTTTGGATTGACTTTAATATAAGTAGCTTTTATGATAATGGTCAGAGATAAATTGAATTAAAAATTATAAAAAAATTAGCTTTCTCAATCAATGATAAATATAAGTACTTTTAAATAATATAAAAGTATAAAATAATATAGTCAAGCAATGATAAATATAAATACTTTAAAAAAATATAACAATGGTAAAAATTATAAAATATTTATGTGTATCATTCGATTATATATCTATTTATACAAGTCAAGCAATGATAAATATAAATACTTTTAAATAATATATTTAGTTTTCTTAATCTATCTAAACTAATAATACATATAAATTATAGGTATATAGGGGGATTATTTTAAGAGGAAAATTAAAATCAAAATTTTAAAAATAGTTAAATTGACGTCACCCTTCCCTTTTATCTCTCTTTTCAGTTGTCATGTGGCCATATTTTTCATCTCTCCTTTTCTCTCTCCCTCGATTGTGGGCAAAAGCTGGAAATTGTGGCTTATGACTATAAGCCACTTTCCCTTCCAAAGCACGATAGCCAAAATGCTTGTCTAAATACTGGGATTCTATGTTTGGAATAGCTTTTTTTTTTTTGGAAAATAAGTATTTATTGCGTAAATCGAAATAAAACTCCTCTTATATACTTACCTCGTATACCGTAAATCATAATTTATAAACACTTATAAGTAAAAAATAAGATATGTCAAATAAGCACTGAATAATACTGTTTATAAACAATACGAAGCTGCTTTGGCTAACATCGCACGTTGGGCTCAAAAGTCAAATTGTTGAACCACCTTCCCAAATACTCTTGCTGTGTTTTTTCCCCTTTAACCACACGTTGGCCCCTTGTTGCCGCCAACTCAAACTGACCCTTAAATATCACATTGAGGCTTGTTGTTATATACTACCTCTTATTCTTAATATAGGATATTATTTGTAATAAAAATTGTACTTTCTCTAGAAGTATTAAACTACCTTTAGTCCCTAATACAAGATTTCGTTCGTAGTGTAAGTTGCACTATGACCGAGATCTTATATTGAAGAGCGGAGGTAGTATACCACTCAATGGAGGACTTAAACATCCCATACTAGCTCAATTTTCATCAGGATGTTTTGTATTTGTAAAGTACAAAAGATTCAGATTTGTGGCTTGCAAATGGGATCATCTATGGTTACACTTTTCAGCCGAATTTCCACATGTTTACATTTTTTTTTCTTGGCTTTGTTTTACCCAACTTTTTCAAATGAATCATCTCTGCCTAAGAATTTTTCAAGATTTGCAATGAATGTATGCAAGAATCATAACTACTCTGGATTGATTGCAAGAAAAAGTTGAGCATTCATGTGAGAGTTGACTGAAATATGACTGCCTTGCCATTGTTCACTGTCTCTGCAGATTTCAACCATATCAGTAGAGCCAGCTCTAAAAGCATTTATGGACCATAGCATTGTGTCAAGGACCCTAGACGAAGAAGTATCAGAGGCCCAACGCATATACAAGGCAATAGCGAAGTTGGGAATTGATTGGAATTGTGTTGGATCACAACTAGAAACTGAGGTGCTGGATTCTTTCACTAAATGTTTTGACTGTGCTCTTAAAAGCCTGCAGAAGAAGGCTACGTCTAGTGAATTCATCACTGTTTTGCCTGCTGTTGCTTTGATTTCTTTCTGTAATGATCACCATAACTCTTTACGGCCAAAATGGTGCAGCATATTTGGTTCGGGTCAAATGATGGGACAAAACTAGTTCATATGAAAGACCAAAAATTTCTTGTGCCTTATAAATAAGATTACATCTAATATATTACTGAATTATTTTTGTGCTTTGTATGATGCCTAGAAGAGCAAATTGAGCTATTAATGACTTTGGAATCACTTGCTATTAATTTTATACAACCAAAAAAAAAAAAAATCTATGTTTAAAAGTTTTATTGGCAAGAAATGACTTAAATTTGAGTATTAGTATTTTTTGTGTATAAAATCCTGCATAGTATGATGCTTTCTTTTTATATAAAAACATATTAGGTTCTTCATCAATACAATTTTTAAATAGATACTTTTTACTATTTTTTTCCGAAAATATATATATATTTAAATAAATTATGTGTTTATATATAACAGACAATATTAAGTATTATTACTCTTTCCAACCAATAGTAGCTGGGCAAACAATAAGAATTTGATTATTTTCAAAATAAGGCCTAACATATGAATGTTGGTAATCTCATTAGAAAAGTTAATTGTTTAGGATTCTGGAATAATACTATCCTTTATACAAAACTTGATATTGTATAAAGAACCGGAGGTATAATTAACATGTCAGAATTTTTGAATACTTTTTGAATTTATAACAACAATGAATTCTGCCTTAGAATTTTCAACATTAGGAAAAAAAATAAAAAAAAGATTAAAACTAGTCAAGGGAAAGGGAGCCAAGGAAAGAAAGAGATAGAGAGTGAAGGGGAAAAAAGAATTCCACGTAGGCTGCTCCAGAACCCTTCTCTTATCTTCTTCTTCTTCCTCTTCCCTCAACAGTTCTGTATCTGTGACACAGACCTAACCACCCACCAAAATGGCCCTGCACTTGCAGGTTCCCACGTCCACCTTTCACACACCCAAATCCCTTTCTTCTACCTTAGCTCCTCCTCCCAATGCTGGCCTGCGATCGCCCTCCAATCCTTTTGCTCTCAAATCATCCTTCTTCTGTGGCTCTGTTAATCTCTTGCTTCTTCCCAATCATCGCAATCTTATTTCTGCAATTTCCAAGTTTTCCATGCGCGTCGCTTCCAAGCAGGCCTATATCTGTCGTGATTGCGGGTTCCCTCTCATCTTTTCCCCCTTTTTTCATCGCATTATCAATATGATCTCTGGAATTGTTGTTTATATGCTCTAATTTTTTTTGCTTCTCCTTTTTATCGATGCAGCTATATTTACAACGAGCGAACTCCTTTCGAGAAATTGCCTGATAATTACTTCTGCCCCGGTAACTAATTACTTCACTCCCGTCCCACTACTGATATGCAGATTTTCCCCTTTAAAAACTTTCTTCCTAAATTTTGGTTAATTGTCGAGCAAGAGCTTGTGATTTTTCCATGTTCGTAAACAATCTCGGTTTTGTTCTTCATTCTGAAGGGGAAACAGTGAAATAGCAACATCCACAGATTCGTATGTCTATCCTGTGGGAAATGGTCGACATGTTTTTGTCTTGTATAAAAAAATTATGAAGAAATAGACCAGATCAATACATATCATCATGTTTACACCAAATATTATTTAGGAGATAGATTGATAGATGCTGATCTGATATAACTAGAGTCATGAAAGAAGAAGAAAACTGAGGTGAAAATTGCTAAGGTATTAGAAAGAAATAAAGGGATTGTAATTGAGTTGTTGAATTGAAATGTGCAGTGTGTGGTGCTTCAAAAAGAAGGTTTAAGCCATATGCACCAGCAGTAACAAAGAATGCAAATCAAAGTGATGTGAGAAAGGCTAGGAAAGCTGAACTTCAGAAAGATGAAGCCATTGGGTAAGAATAATACAACCAAGTCTTATGTTTTGATCTACATGCCTTGCATTTAAAGATTGAAGTGTAGTAACAAAGTAATATCTGTGTGCACAGGAAGGCACTCCCTATTGCAGTGGTGGTGGGAATTGTGGCCCTTGCTGGGTTATACTTCTATTTGAACAGCCAGTATTAAATCCTTTTTTTTATTTTGGTTCTACTTCCTTCAATGTCTGAATTCTGTACTCTTGGGGTTCCCTTCCTTTTCAGTTTTCTTGTTCAGCTTTCCTTTTTGTTCCTGTTCTTCACTTCCCAATGTTGTAAGCAAATAATTGATCTAAAAACACAATGTTTTCTCCAAGCTAAACCCTAAGTAGACAATTAACACGCCCCATTTGATTTTTAATAGGTTCTGGGATTTTTGTTATTTGGGTCCTCTCAATTATTGATAGTAGTTTTGAACGAACAAAAATTATTGATAGTAGTTTTGAACGAACAAAAATTATTGATAGTAGCACTATGCTCATAACTTGTTAATTAGGACTGACATGGATGCTAAGAATACGGAGATTTTTTTTTAAAAAAAAATGAAATAAAATTTATTTATTATTAACGTAGAAATAAAAAATATTATGCTCATAATAGTCTCGTTACATCTGTAGGTAATTAGTAATATGATTGATTTTGATTTTATTTAGATACATGTGACGAAATAAATTTTAGATGTAGGCTAAATGAAAGCCACATTATGGGTTACTAATGTCATTCTCTTACAAATTAACTAATTATAAGTATTTACTGATACATATAATTGAGAAAACTATAAGAATACAATTTTTTTAAAAACATATCTCAATTAAAAATAGGGTTAAGAGGTAAAACTAACCTTAAACTTTTCTCAAAAGTACACCCACCACCACCATAAACCTTTTTTTGATGCAAAAGTAACCATGAATTTTCAAAAAAGGGGCAAAAACGACACTACCGTTAACGACCGTTTACTCAAAAGTTTTTAAGGGGCAAAAATACCCATAAACTTTTCTCAAAAGTGCACTCACCACCATAAACTTATTTTTGGGTGCAAAAGTGACCATAAACTTTTAAAAATGAGGCAAAAGTGACAGTTCTCTTACTGTGTTCAAATGTCATCTTTCGATTGTTTTAAATCTAGGAAAACAGCACCTCGACTTGTCCACCATGATTTTTCCAAACCAAAAATTGAAAAATTGATCTTCAATGAAGATGACATCGTCATCCTGCTCTCACCAACATGCTATAAATGGAATTGTTGATATCAATGGTGTCGTAAACGCAGTTGTCAAAATTGTTGATGGTGGAAGGATCTCAACAATTCCATTTATTGCACGTCGGTGAGAGAAGGATATCGATGTCATTTTCATTGAAGATAGGTTTTTCAATTTTTGGCTTGGAAAAATCATGAGTCGATGTGTTTTTTTCCTAGACTTAGAACAATCAAAAGATTATATTTGAATCCAATAAGATAACCGTCACTTTTGCCTATTTTAGAAAGTTTATAGCTATTTTTGCATCTAAAAAATGTTTATGGTGGTGAGTGCACTCTTGAGGAAAGTTTATGGGTATTTTTGCCCCTTAAAAACTTTTGAATAAACAGCAGTTAACGGTAGTGTCACTTTTGCCTATTTTTTAAAAGTTCATGATTACTTTTACACAATTTTTAAAAATTCATGGTTACTTTTACACCAAAAAAAAAAAAAAATTTTATGGTGGTAAGTACACATTTGAGAAAAGTTTAAGGGTAGTTTTGCCCCTTAACCCTTAAAAATAAAGTAAAATTATAAAGACTTGCACGTTAATTTTTCCTCTAGCCAAAAGGTATTACATAAAATATATAAGAAAAGCTTCCTTACTAATTGACATCATAGTTCACAATCACATAGCATCAACAGAATTATATGTTCCCCTCATCAAGTTGCCGAGAGAAGCATCATGTTCAAAAGCTTCAAACAGAGGACTATCACTTGCTTCAGCCTCAGCAAAGCAGTACAGAGGAGCCTGCCACTTCTCATCCTCAAGCACTGCTCCCACCTCAAATGTCATCACATCAGCAGTCATTCCTGCACTCTCCCACACAACAATGTCCGAATGAATTTGATCTTCAAGGTGATCACGTGAAGGATTAATTTGGAGATCAAGAGTTCAAATGTTGGTACCACAAGCAGAATCAGAAAAAACAATGTCTACTACTCAAGATCTTTAATATATATAAGGTATATTTACCTTTGATTATATTAAAAAAAGTTGACTAAATTAATTAATATATCATGTATTTTATATAACAGCTTAATCATACTTCCATCATTTACTCCCCTTCTTAATTATTATTGGAGGGACATCAATCAGTAAATTATAAAAAAAAAATGATAAATATGAAAACCGTACTATCATATTTACTCTACGAATATGTCCTGCGTCAAGGAGAGAGGGGAGACTAAGGAGTATTCATTAACACATAGGGTGGATTACAAGCTTAATTTCAATTTCAAATGTGTGAGTGATTGTGGAAGGAACGGTGCAGTACCTGTGTAGAAGATCCACTTGACAGGTCTGCGTGTGAGGACGTCTTCGTAGTACCAGATGAAGTCGACTTTCTGCCACAAATTGCCGAGGAAGTTATCGACGTAATGCTGGCCAAGGTAGGTGGCGCCGTCGAGCCAATTAGGGCGGAGAATTCCGACGGGTAAATGCAAAACCCTACATCTCCGATTGGGAGGAGGATCGAGAGTGTAGATGTAGGAGGTTCCGTTGTCCCATTCGAGATCGTATAATAGCTCCCCCAGCTGCTTCTGGATGATGTTGAAGTTGCGACCGTTGGGCCAATCGTACCAGAGGTCCACTTTCTGGAGTTTTCCGGTGTTGTTCACGAACAGAACCGAGTGGAATTGAAGAGGCCAAGCAACCGGAGTTGGATCCTCCGTCGGGTTCGTCGCTGCCATTGAAGGGAATTGGAATGTGGAGGAGAAAAGAAGGAGTAACGCTGAGAGAGAGATCGCTTCTACTGTAGACGCCATTCTTGCCTTCCAATAATTTGCAGCTCCCATGGCCAAAAGAGAACGAAATTTACAGAAGAGAAGGGTGAAAATCGGAGAAGATAAGAAATAAGAGGTCGATTTCTTTCAATTCCAAACAGTGAATCGCAGCTTTTTCCCCGTTCGGGCGGTGAAGGATGAAAAACAAGGAACGTCGCTAACAAACTTCAACTAATGCATACGTGTAAAGTGTAATCAGTTATCGATTATTAATAATATTATCAATTTATTGATAATTCTAATTAATCCTGCTACTTCCAGACTTCCTCCATTCCTAAATCTCTCTCATTTTAGAATCTGTAATTTTTCAAAATTATCATTATTTTATCCGGTATTAATAATTTTTTTATAGTCCCTCTTATTTATCCCTTTCTATTGATAAATAATATATTTAAGACATTACTTGAATAAATTAGTGAGAAAGTATTTAAGGGTATTTTAATATATAATACTATTATATTTTTCTATAATTTAAGTTATCTAATCTAATTATTTATTTTCTAATACATGTAAGAAATTCCAAGACACAAATCTTTTGTAACCAAAAGAGTTTATCACACAAGATTTTTTTGAAAAAAGTATTGTATTGAAATATACAAGGGAGAATGACATTTTTTAAGAAATCAGTTTCAAATATAGATTCACATAGTTGCAATCAGAAGTCTCAATAACAAAGTGAAAGTTACACTTGAAACTTAAATGTCTAATTTGCAACTGAGACTCCTAAATTTACATTTGTGTGAATCAATATTTACAACTCTTTTTATTTTTAAGAAAAATTATCTGAAACCTATCCATCATTCATTCACATTTTTGAAACTTAACGATCATTCTCCCACCAGCATATTAACTTATAAATCAAAAGGATTTTACAAAGTAATAAAAATAGAAAATACAAGCAAAAGCTCACCCATTATCCCTAGACTTATCATCATTCCTCACCTCTATAGTGAAAGGAGAAGGATAATCATAGGTATAACAAAAGTTTATCTAGCTTCAAAACTCACTCAACCATATTCACACCAGATTCAGAACACACAATTCGTAAGATATAAATATTGTCACTATAACTTGAAAACATGTAATGAAACACATTTATATAAATGTCTCTCCTTTCTTTATAAGCTTTAGTGAAACACCACAAATCCAAAAGAAGGAATTTACAAAATAAATACGTAAATAAATAAAGGTGTAAATTAATCCTGATGCACAAAACCAGAAAACAACATAATGCTTAATGTCATCATCAAACATGGTCTGAACCCACAATCATTCAAGTGCTTAATATCACATCGATTCAATCATAAGGTCGATTCTAGTTCTACCATCTTCATCATCTCAATACAAAAACATGAACCAATCACTTCCCATTCACAACACAAACCAGATTTCTTAGCTTCTCTCTGCAGAATCTATATAACTAATAACAGCTTCTCATCAGAATTTGATCTCTCTTCTCTCAGCAAAGAACTTGCCAGTAATAGCTTGATCAGGAAGAAGGGCAAGCCAGACTCCGGTATCAGCACCTTCCTCAACTGTGACGGTCCCTGCATAACCTGTTAGAGCAGTCTTCACCCACCCTGGACAGTAACAGTTTATGTATATCTTCCCTTCTTCTTCCCTCTCCAACAGCTTCTTCGCCATCACCCTCGTGTACGCGTTCACCGCCAGCTTCGACACGGTGTAGTCCGTCTGCGACGGAGGCCACCCTCCTTCCTTCCATGTCCCTTCCTCTGCTTGTTGCAGGAATTTGTTTACCATCTCATCTATCATTTCCTCTGTCAGATTGTCCACATCGCTCAGTTGTGCCTTCAGTTCTTCATTTTCCACTTTCTGCCACCACTCAATCCATATTGAATAAGTTCTCACAACTAAAATAATAACACATATATATATATATATTATAATATAAAAGTTCCGCATCCACTAATTAGAGAAACCACCGAAGGTATATAATATTAAGGGTAGTACTATCAAATTAAATTGACTTAAGCTATTTCGATAAAAAGGACAATATCAATGTATATACCTATATTTTAAAAATCTAATACAGTATCAAAGCCAACACAAGCCCGGAAAAGAATGAGATATGTAATTGATTATTTCTTAAGCAAGAACTAAAAGATCATAAAATCAACATGAGGATAGTACAGTAGAACTTTTGGTTTTTTTTTGGGGGGACAATCAACCACTTGAGGATATATAAAACATTCATTGCTCATCATAAATATGCTAATAAAGAGTTAGTTACTCATTTGCGCTGTAAGCCTTAAAAAGAAAATCCTTGGTCAAATGAAAAACTAGTTACTTACATTTCGCTTGCTACTTAGTCGGCTGAGACGAGTGCTGACATTTACGATTCGAGCACAGTGAGAAGAAGACTTCATTAATGGGAGCATAGCTTCAATCATCCTCTTAGTGCCAAAATAATTTGTCTCACAAACCATTCGGGCATTCTCAACAGAGTTATCAGATCCAAAATTGAAGTTTATACCAGCATTATTTATCTGCACATAATGATAGTTAAATGATCATAATATCAAGGGCGTTCATATTCTTTCATACTACCTTTGGTCCTTAATATAAGATCTCATTGGCAGTGTAATTAACCTTAAGAAGCCAAAGTTAGTATTATCTATATCTTGATGATTTGAAATGTATATGATCTGGATTTAGAAAACTGACCAGAATATCTAAACCGCCATATTTTTCTTTCAACCAGTCAGCAAAATTGCTGATGGATGATGAGTCTAAGATATCAAGCTGGTGACAATCCACGTCAAGGCCACCTTCTTGCAAGACCTTTGTTGATTCAACGCCAACACTTGCGTCTCTGGATGTGAGTATCACCGTCAATCCATGGCCGGCGAGCTGTCTCGAGATCTCGAACCCGATTCCCCTGTTTCCGCCGGTAACAACGGCGACAGTCTCTTTCGACCACCACCTACGAATCAATCCTCTCCTTTGTTAAAACCATGATTATACATAACTGTAATAACTGTTGGATTGAAAGAAAAGTGAGGAAGAAGGAACCTCTGATGATCAGAATAAGGGATGGTACGGAGAAGGGAAATCTCTTGGCGTCGCTTGTCCTTCTTGTCTTTGGATTTCTCTCTGTCTTTGTGCCCCATTATGTCTCTGTGTTACGTACGTAGTTGAATTAAGAAAGTGGCATTCTGCTATCATTCCTTCACGTAAAACTAATCCATTTCATTAAGACGATGAAAGAGCCTGGTCAACGCATGCCACGTGGATGGTCCTTCTTCCCACTAACTTCGATCAACGTGCTAGAACCATTAATCCCCCTGTTTTATTTAAACTATTTAGGGTTATTATAGCATTATGATTATCCACCCAGACCTGCATAGGAAAAGTCCCCTTAAAAGAAGGACTCTTGATTAAGTTTGACAATTTTTGAATGCGCTTTTAAAAAAATTAGGGAAAATGACGGAAAAGTGATCTGAAAATTGGGAAATGATAAATGGGTGATTTTATAAATGATAAAATTAAGAATTATTTATCACGTTTTGACATTTTTTAATCAACTTTTAATAAAAAGAAAAACCCATTTATTATTTTCCAATTTTCAGAACACTTTTCCATCATTTTCCCAAAAAATTATTGCCGTAACCAACGTGACGGGCTTTGTTCTGTCCCGATTTTTGTTCTTGCTCTCATATTTGTTTCTTAAAAATATTTCTGTTTATTTATAAAGTCTGTTCTATTTTCTAATTTATATAGGAATTAATTTAGGTCTACTTATAAGTAATGCACAAAGAATAATATACACAATATATCTAATTTTTTTTTTTTCAGAATATGTAATATTTTTATCAAAGATTTAACCAATATCTTTTTTATTTCGATATTAGTTATATAAAAAGATATTATCATATTAGTTAATACAAAATATTAAACGTAGTAGTTGTACCTTTAATACAAAATATTAGGAATATCTAAGTAAAGCAACAACCGATACACTAATATTGTGTAGACTTTAGACTAATGTTGAGTGTGGACTAATGAATTTAATTTACTTTTGATTTTGAGGATTTGAGTTTAAATATAAAAAAAGGAAGGAAGGGTTAAAGTGCAAATTTGTCTTGAAAATTTTCACTGATAAGCAATGTTATCTCAAAAATTTTGTTAGGTTCAATGTCACCCCAAAAGTGTTAAAATTGAGCAATATTGTCCATTTTCGTTAAAAAGTTAATGGTTAATATTAGTTTTTTAATGAAATAGGGCAATATTGCTACGTTTTGAAACTTTCGGGGTGATATTAAATCTGAAAAAACTTCCAAAGTAACAATGTTCCTCAATAAAAACTTTTGGAGCCAATTTACACTTTAACCCCAAAAAGAAAACCCTTAGATTAAATAATAAATTAATCATTTAATTAATATTTTAATGGATTTTAATCATAACATATTAGTCAAACCGTGCAATGCACGGGAAATTATATCTCATATTTTTAGTAATTGTAATAGGAAAAATTAGAATGAAAGATCTAGAGGAAAAGATATTTGTGGAGAAGAATCATAAAAATTGTAATTATTTAAAAGGGCCAAATATAAAAATATAAAATTAAAAATACTAAAATGCCCCTAACAAAATCTTCTACATTCCTCCTAGGCTCCTATATTCTTTTTCACATTCTATTTTTAAAACTAATATAAAATTCTACGTTTCATTAAATTAAACAATAATTTTCTCATTTTTTATTTTTCACAACTTGAACAGATATCTATGAAAAAAAATTACACGTTCTTCAATTTTTTAAATATTATAATTTTTTTAAAATCAACAAAAATTTTAATTAAAAATAGAATTATATAATTTTAATGAAACTCAAGGTCTTTTATAATTTATCATTTATGTTAAACCAAAAAATTTTATATGATTTATTTTTATTTTAGAAGCAATTTATGCGGGTTAAAAAAATTCATTTAATGTTAATAAAATTAAAAAATCTAAGTAACCTATATCCTGAAAAATATGAAATGATTTTTTTTTATTTTCATAAAAAGAATTTAATTGATATCAAAGTTGATCATATAAATCAGAAAATTTGATTATATAAATTGGTGAAAAACAAAAATTAAAAAAATATGAGTTTAACCATTGTTAATTAAATTTTATATTGAAAATTAAAAAAGAAAGATATGATAATATCATGATAGGTGGTTTCAGTTTTAATTTTATTTATTTTTTTAATTATGAATACAAGAGATTTGATTAGAGGCAATTTAGTGATTTTGAATTTATATTATGATGTTCAGTCCTTCTAAGTAATTACAATTTTTATAGTCTTTTATAATAAATGTTATTTTTTTCTAGGTCCTTTATTTTAAGTTTCCCATTGTAATACGATAATCACCTAGTAGGCGGTTAAACTAATTAGTTAAAATAACATTTTCCTCTTTTGCTCGAGTAAGAAATAAAATTTGAGAACTAATGGTCAAATTAGTGTACAATGATGCCATGGCAAAATTAATGTACAACGCCATCGACTGTCTTTGGATAAGATATGAGGTTGGAATTATCTTTACTTCATAAGTACTTTGTTAATTATGGATAATTTAGTTTAATTGTTGACCTTACTTGAATGTTCGGCATGGGAACGTGGGTACTCTGAAGGAAAATCACAATTCACACGTACTTCTTTTGAGAGTTATTGAGGTCTAAATTTTGCTCTTGTACTTGAAAATCACACATACTGCAAAATTTGTTCTTCCTATTGCCATTTCCAGGCCTCTGAAGGGCGTTGGTGCGGCGAGAGGGTGCATGTGGAGCAAGAAAAAATGGAAATCCTATTTTGTCCGAACCCATAAATAAATAAATAATTTAAAAATCCTTCTTATTCTTTCTTACTATTTGAATTTGGGAAAGTTTTCTTTGGAATAAATAATAATAACAAAGGGAACTTTTTTTTCAAAAAAATTACTTGATGATCATTGGATTCCAAATTGAGAACAATTATTTTGAGTCATTATTCTGAAAAAAGATTAAAAAAAATGAAAATTTAAGGAAAAAATTAATATTACCTTATCTGAGGGGAGGAGAAGAGAAGGATTTTCGTGTTAACTTATTTAGTTCAAGAGTACGGCCAAGGAAAAATATTTTTTTAGGGACAACTTTACCCTTATTTTATTTAAATTGGTTTTTTTTTCATACTTTGTATAATGTTTAATAAAATACAAATATAAATAATATCATACATGTAACTGTACTCTATTCGTCGCTTCTCAATCTCGTTTCTGGAGATGAACCATTGCTGGCGAACTTCTGGTTGATGGGAGGGTTACTAGTGAGCCCAACAATGGTTTTTTTATGGTATACTGTTTGGAGTTCGTGGCTTTTCCTCCCAACATAAATATCTCCTTTAGGAATCGAATTCAAGATTTCTGTGAGGCCTTACACCGCTAAACTAACTCTATATTTATGCTAGACAACATTTTCAAACTCAAAGGATTACCATAAGAATCAATAATTATAATTACACCATTTATTCCGTTATATAATTACAAGTGGGATGTTGTATTATTCTTTTTCAGTACGCAAGAGTGATGGAAATTATTCAGGAAATTATATTATTCTTTCACTCGTTTACATTTTCTGAAGCTTTTCTATTGGCCATAAAACTACAGCAAAATCATATCATACAATTTTAACACTTAAATCCATATTAAGCAAGTCAATCAATGTATCCGAGATTCCGGGTTATTCAATTCTATCATGATTTTTTTTTTTTAATAAGGGGTTAATGTAATATTTAGTCTATCAAATTTGCACTTATTTTGATTTTGGCTCCTTAAAAGGTAAAATAGTCTAAGTTTTATTAAACCATAAGGACCAATGCTTTAAATAGAATAAAATTTAAGGGACCAAAACTTATAATTTAAAATTTGATGAGTTAAAACTAAAATGAGGGCAAATTTAAGTGACCCTTATATAAATTAACCCACCTTATCCATATCTTTTTTTGATAATTCTCAGCTAATTTGGATATATTAGATATTATTTAGATTGCTGACCAATTTTAAGAAACAATATAATTTTGAACTAATTATAAGATTATTGGCTTTAAATTTTAATATTTTATTTGATTATTTCATGATGGGCTTAATACTTCCAAATATTTAACATGACAATCTTATTAATTTTAATTTGTAGGATGAGGAGGATCAGACTGTAAAATCCTATCCAACAGAATTAATTTTGAATTAGTAATTTATTACAACTATAGAGTTGGTTTTTCTAAAAAAAATCATCTTTCATCATGACTACTATTTGATAGAAACTCCTTAATATGCGTAATCAGAAGTGATACTTTAGAGGAAAATCATAAATTTGAGAGACAAAGTGGATTGATGCCTTATATTTATGACTAAATCCAATCCTTAAATAGCTCTTATATTAAGAAGTGGAAGTAGTATTTCCTCCGGTCCTTAATATAAGACATATTTACATAATTTGATTTGATTAAGGAAGTTAGTTTAGTTAGTTAATATAATATGTATTTTTTCAAACACTTTAGTTATCTCCATTAATTCCCTCATTCCCTCTCCTCTTTGATTATTGTTGGATGAACATTAATAAGGGTAAATTAGGAAAAAAATTGAAAAATATATATATATATCTTATATTTAGGACCAATATCAATTTCTCAAATATGTTTTATATTAAGAACTAGAGAAGTATTATTTATACACCTTATGATTCTTTTTATAAACAACTATTTTCCTGATCGTGTAAAACGAACTGGAGGTTACATTAAGATTAGTTAAAACAACAAATGCATAAAAAGTGTCATGTCTTTTCCAAATATACCCATGTTTATGAAAAGAGCATAGAAGAAAAAATAAGTAAAAAATATAAGAGAGAATAAAAATAAAATAAAATATGAAAGAGAATAAAAATAAAATAAGATCATAGGAAGAAGCTCAATGATACACTATTTTATGTTTGGATTGGTTTTTGAAAAAGTCAGTTTAACAAATTGAAATTTGTTTGGATGATTAATGTAAAAGTAAGTTTGGTTGTAAGATTATTAAAAAGGATATGAATTTAATAAAAATAAAAATAGTTAATGTACTATTGAGACAAATCTGAAATAATTAAATTACTTGAATTTTAGGAAAAATTGGAGTAAAGTCACTCATTAAAAATTTAATTAATGAGAATGACCTCATTTAGAGTATTGTCTTTCTTCATATATATAAATTTATTAAGTTATTCACGCCAATTAAATTACTAATGGGGGAGTTTTTCCCGATTTCTCTTAAATTTTATTATTTATTTTTTTAGATACGTTTATAAATAAGGATAAAATTGAAAAGAAATAATTATGAACCTTTAAGTAGACTTATATGATTAGGACCAAAATTTTCATCTACAAGTGGACTTATAATAAGGATTAAAATGTTATTTTAATAAAAGAATGTGGAATTGATATCTTTTCTTCATGAGGTACCTAATTTCTTTTCTCTCTGCGGTGGAAAAGCCAAAAGCCTGAATTTTTTTTTTGGGTAGGCCCAATGTATCTACCATCGATAGCGATGACTAATCCTCTTGTACCACAGACTTTCTGAAGGAGTTTTAGTGCTGGTCACGAAACTCTTTTCATACACACCGCTAGAGATCAAAACTCTGATTAGATACTTAAGAAACCCAAAAGAACAAAATTTTGACATATGATTTAAAGTAGTTTTTTTCTTCAAAAGTCCAATTGAAAAAAAAAAGATCCAAATATCACAAAAAGCCAAAAAATGACTTTCGGCTCGTGGGATGTATGTTTGGGACTCTTTTTTGTTTTTTTTTTGCCAGTTGTATGTTTGGGACTATAAACATTATCTCAAACACGCTCTTAGTCCAAGATAATTGTAACATAGTAGGTGGAGAGGATTTAGTGTTATTGTATTTTGCAGTTTTACTTGGAGAAAATTATATTCAGGTCCCAGATAAAAAACATGAAAAAATGATCCGTTGAAATCTCAAAATTATATTTAAGTTCCGTAGAACTTTTTTGCAATAAATTCCTATGGAGAGGGTTACCTATGGAGGGTTCTGACTTGAGGGGCTGACCAGCAAGTGGCTGAGTGAAGTGTCGTAGAGTGGAGCCACCGAGATGTCGGCTTTCCGGGGAAGGTGTATTGAGAAGGACCAAGGAAGTATGGGCTGCCAAAATCCCACATCAAGTAGTATAGGTTGATTGATAGGGTACTTAATTGCCTTGACTCTCCCACTTCAATAGCTAGTTTTTGGGGTATAGTTCTCCAAGGTGTTTGGGTGCCTATCAGTTAGGGTTTATGTTTATTATTTAGTATTTATTAGAATTAGATATAGATATTATATATGAGGATTATATCTTAGATATTACTACCTGCAGTCCTTTTTATAAATAACTTTCTCTCCCTTGGGGTTGGTCCATAACAAAAACAACTTTTTTCCCATGTCTCAAAATTTAAACTACCTTTTCCTTTTCTACCCCTATTAAAAATATGTCTTTATATTAATTATCACACACTTACCACTAATTCTCTTTCATTTAATCATTTATTACTCATTCTCTCTCATAATTTATACTCACTTTCTCTCATAGCTTTTTACTCATTCTCTCTCTTATCCCCTTTTCATAGATAGAGGTATATTTGGAAGAAATGTGACATTTTTTACACATTTATTATTTTTAACTAATCTTAACGGTCAGTTGGTTTTGCTCAATCGAGGAAAAATTTCCTTATAAAAAAAATCAGAGGAAGTATGATTTAACTTGATTAGATTTTGTTAGATTCTAAGGTAGTTTTGCCACTATATATAGGCTTATTTGTACTCTTTTTTATTAAAAAAGATCAATAATATTTAAAATATTTTTTCTATACTTCAATGTGATCCTTCAAACTCAATAAATATTATTTCATAATTTTTTAAGGGTAAGTTTGGAGATATATAATAAATATTGGGGAAGTAGAATTTAAATGCTATTAAGTTACTTCCTTAGCTGTGAGGCAAGTTGGAGGCCTAACTTCAAGAAGTTGGGCCTGGTAGTGAACTAACCAACTGGAATTTGTTCACTTCTCTAAATGTCTAACTTCCCTCCCTACTTACCCAAAACCAAGCTACCCCTTATACCCCGTTTGGTATGGTGGAATTGAAGACATGGAATTGGAATTCAATTCCATGAGTTGTGCATGTTTGGTACAAAGAAATGCTCATGGAATTTAATTCCACATGGAAGCCAAATGGGGCCAATTCCATCAAACTCAATTCCACCCAAATAGCTAAGATTTGCAATTCCATGTCTTCAATTCCAACCTTGCCCTTTCTGTGATGAGACCCAGGTTCAGGAACCCGGACCGGACCGGCCGGTCCGGCCCGAAAACCAGCTAACCGGCGAACCGGTCCGGTTCCCGGTCCGGTCCACGTTCCAATTTTTAAAAAAAATTATATTTTTCTTTTAGAATTTCATACTATAAGCCTAAAATTTTCAAAGGAGAGGGATTTTTTATTTTTCAATTATAAAGGCATTTTGGTCTTTTCACATATAAATTAGGACACATTTCCATGATATACCAAACATTTGAAAAAAATAAAATGGTGCAGGTTTTTGGGAGGAGAAGGTTCTGGGCTTCTCTGAATGATGTTTTTTTGGAGAAAAAAAAATTGAAGGACATTTTGGTCTTTTCACCTAAAAATCATATCACATTTCCATGACATACCAAACATACTTTTATACTTCATTTCCATTTCCATATCTATTTCCATTAAGATTAATTCCATCATACCAAACGGGCCCTTAATATTTTACATGCTATTTTCTATATTGCATGTTAATTGGAACAGTTGATATGTACGGCTTCCCTGTGGATCCTGGATATAAAGAAGGGAGATTTACACTTAGGTCCCATGCAAGGAAAAAAAAATGAAAAAATAGTCCCTATAGATTGCAAAATGAAAAAATATGGAGTTGTCAATACAGGCTCCTGGAGTTGTTAATGACAACGCCAGGAGCCTGTATTGACAACTCCATGGGACCATTTCTTCATTTCTCCTCTTCCTTGGGACTTCACTGTCATTCTCCCTATAAAGAATGGTATATGATTTTCTATATGTAATTAGGATTTCTAGTTAAATCGCCTATTCGTTTGGGTATGGTTATCTGACCAATACCCTCACACGTTTTCTTGTAGGACTAGATATTTCTCTGAATCTCGTAGGGGTCATATCCCTTTGCATGGGAGAGCTTATTACCAGATGATGGAGTGCTTAGGAGTAAGTCAACTTCTTTTTTGTTTATTTTAGCTTCATGAAAGGGTACACGAACACGATCTTTCCTCTTGGTAATTGATGAAAATCGTGGTTGATCCAAAAAAGAAAAAATATGATGGGAATCATGGTTAACTTTTGAAGCTTCATACTTAGATTGTATAAGTCATAAGCAAGAAGGATGTTAATTCTTCATTGAATTTGTTGTATGAGTATAATCTTCTTGGCTTCTCTTTTCGGGGGCATTATCTGTTAATTTTGTGTTTATACTGTCAAGCTTATCGGAATTCATTCTCCCATGCGCGCCGATCCAAATCATGTTGTAAAATGGGTTCCAGATCGTCATACTATTAGAGCAGCCAGCATTGCATCAGAGAAATTCTTGAGGTAACCAACTAGTTTTCTTTATGGCCTTATGGTATCTAATTTGTTTTCATTTTTTAAAGGATGTTACCAAGGGGCCTGAAGTGTTAAATCATGTGGTAAGTGCGATTTTTTCTTGTGGCTTTTTCTCCAAACTCAGCTGCTAAGACTGTAAAAATTGTGATAAGTGAAGCAGTTCTTTGTGGTCAAGTAATATAACAGATGACTTTTAGTGTCGTTCCTTTTTGTGGTGTGGAATTTTTGCAATTCCCAGAACGCAACTTATTCAACCGCAGGCATTTAGTCCTGCTAGTTTACTAATGCGTAGAACTTCGGGTAATCTGGCTAACTGTAAGAGTGAAAGACATTTAATTATGAATTTGAAAAATGCATGTCATTCGGATGGTTAATGCTAATGCAAGTCTGCACTTGCTGGCGCCTGCACTCCACAAGGACTATTTTGTGTTAATATGGCGCAAACATTAATTGAGATCCTTATTGGAAGTGGGATTCACACGTGTTATTTCTGAAATTTATCATGCCGACAGGAGAGTTGGAGCAGGATCAGGAGATCCACTGGGTGCATGTTCCATTATTAAGAAGCAAGTTAAAAGAAATCCAAGTGCAGTTCTAAAGCTCAGAAAAGCGGCACTCGACCATCTAAAGTATGTGAAGGGCACAACAATGTATCCTCTGGAGCATAGTCCCGGACATGGGTTGCTTTGCACAGTCCCCAGTGATTGAGCTGTAAGGAAGTTTGATTTGTTTCACTCATGCTAGTAGGAAGCATCTAACCACTGGTTTTTCCTTACAAATCTTGTGTTTCATTCATCTTTGGCCAAAATTTAGGTCAATACACTTGAAAAAATAGAGTTTCCCATCTTCCACCTACTGGCAAGGTCACCAATTGTTTGTAGCTCATTCTTTCATATGTTGTAGACTTCTTAAAGGATTTGCCGCCATTATCATTTTCATCACTGGAGTCTCTAATCACTCTGTGTGTATGTATATCTTATTTGACTCACTTGGCACTTCCCTTGGCCTTCAGCCATCCCTGTCTTGTTTGAGTAACTTGGAGCTCCTGCATGCATTTGAATCAAACAAGGTTTTAGTTTTATTCTTGAAAGAGAAGGAATGTGAGAACCGTGAAGTAAATCTTACAGTGTAACGATGGACAGATGGGAGCTATCAGCTTACAGACGATGAGATAGAAGCGTTGCTATTGTTGTACGATAGTTTCCAGCAGTGCGTGGTGAGTTTTGCTGTTCTTATCGCTGAAATAAATCTTTCGTTTTTTAACTCACTGCTCTACTTGTGCTGGCGTGTGTTTAAAAGGCGCTGCTTTGTTAGGTGCATATGGTTAGTTTTATGGTCATTTTTTTCTTGATTAGTTGTTTGAGCGTATGAGAATTACTGTCTGCCACAAATATAATAGGGCCTTGATTGAGTTTACGCAAACCTTAAGAAATTAGGCTGTCTGCTGTGCTTATAGGATTATGATTGAGTTCACTACAGATTTAACTCCTTAAAAAGTTTGGACAATGTTTACATTTTGGTGAGCTGCCAAGCAAATGCCAGGAAAATTCAACATAACACGATATCCAAGGATTGGTAAATCCTAGAATCGTTATTTTTGTGTGGAGAGATATATCGCTTTTTATGTCCAGGTTTGGCTAAATTTATGATCTTTAGTTGTGAAATCAATCTTACAGACATAATTATTCTCAATCATCTTTTCACATTGGCTAAATCAATATTTGTGTTTGATGCAGAGTGCAAATGGTCTAGGCCTCAAAGCTGTTCAGGCCAGAGATTATTGCCAAACCACAACAAACTTTCCTAGTGACGCCATTGGGTACATTTTCTTGATCACTCAGTCAACAAATTATTAAAATCAACTGTTTCCAAGTTACCTATATGGTTATGCAAATTCGTTAATTATGACATGCTACTACTCAAGAAATATGTTTTCCTTCCTGTGAAGGACTGAACTGATATCTTATATATCATATGGTTTACAAATAGATTTGAATTTGTAATTCTGACATGCAGTATGGTGTTCCTTTTTGTCAATTGCTTGTCCATTGTAATCTTTATTGATTTATGGAGATTTCTGTATAAACAGAGAGATCCCAAAACTGGTAAACTGGAAGCTTTTTCCTTTGATTTCAACCTATGTGAAGCTGTGGCAACATGGGAACAGGTAAGCACCTTCATCTTTGTGTCTCATAATTTGGATTACCTTCATCTATCGGTCTCCGCCTTAAAATGTGCTTTATGAATTATTTTCTGATTCTGTTTTATCGTGCACCCTATAAGGCATAGATAAACCTGTTTACAAGTACGTCAGTACTGCCATGGCATACTAGCAACATATGTATGACTGTTTTAGTTTTTTTTTTAAAAAAAAAAAAAAATCATTTTCGGGCTCAAATGCATTCTGGTGCCTGACTTGGCTGATCCCAAGTGAAAGGATTACTACCAAAAAGAAGATAGTTAGATGGTTGAACTTGAAACACCATCTTGATGTTATAAGGAAGGCTCTTTACATCATTTTCCCCTTTTGTAAGTGAATTATGTGATTAAAAAAGTTTAACATCATTTTACTTGGTTGAATTTTTTGGAGTATGACAATCTAGGATACTCAAAATGTATTGTTTTCTTTTTATTTTTTTTAAACTAGTTTTTGCATCAATATGTCGATACCCATTAGGAATCATTTTCATTCTTGCCATCCTCTTTACGTTAATGTTAATTCCTTTCAGTTGTCCTTAAGAGCAGCAGCATTCTTACCAAGGAATTCATTGATTCTTTGCCAAATGGATGGGAGGAAATTCATGGCAGAGGATCAACAAAGGAGTACTTCTGTAAGTCTGACTTTAAACCATGAGGACGGCAGCTAACGAAAATAATCTATAATTATGTTTATTAATTTGAGAAACGGTTAGTAGTTGTGTCTCAAATATTGTGAAATATTTTCCAATTCAGCAGTGCATTACTCTTCACTTTATATCCTGGAAAAATACAGAATTTTTCTTGAGCTACAACTATGATACGAGACATTTAATTAGTTTCCAGATCTTTTTATGATATGTTCTTTCTAGAGGCAAATCCAATGTGGATTTTACTTCCTCAGGAAGCTAGTGTTACAAAAAGAAGTTAATGAGTACATCCTATCACGAAGGATTATTGTATATACATGTATTTCTGAATATTTCATTGGAGTCCTAGGGTTGTTTGTTTCAGTTTACCAAATTTTTACCTTCTAGTTTCTATATTGCATATTTAAAAATTACCTATACTCCCATAGTGGTTAGTTTGGCAGATTTTGCTCAAGGATAAAGTAAGGCTAGCCTTATACTTTCTGTGAGGACAAGACCTTTTTCTTGGAGAAACTTTCACTGGTGCTCCCTGACAGACCACCATATTTCCCATGGCAGTTTGGACGCTGTGCTGTCATTGGTAATTCAGGAGATCTCTTGAAGACAAAATATGGGAAGGATACAGATGGCTATGATGTTGTAATCAGAGAAAATGGTGCTCCAACACAGGTTTTAGTGAATCAATAAAATGTTCCTGGTGTTCTACTTTTTCATCTAGTTCTGACCTCCTCCCTTCAAATTCATGCACAACTGCTGAACTACGCTGAACATGTGGGTAAAAAGAACACATTTCATCTTCTCAACCGGGGATCTGCCAAAGCACTTGACAAAGTTGTAGAGTTAGATGGTAAACTTCCGAATATGAAGTCCACTTGGCATAATTCCTTTTCTGGTTCACTAGAACTTTATTCAAACTGCTGGCTTCGCAGAGCAAAGGAAAGAGGTTTTGATAGTAAAAACTACAATTCATGACATTATGAGCAAAATGATTCGGGTACTGTTTAATAATTGCCAGTAAATTCACTAGCACTGCACGAGAGCGCACAAACATTTCACTCCATTGGCGTCACCAAGGCTTTATTTATTTATTAATTTTTGGCTTCCCTCTTCTGTATAGGAAACAAGCAACAACTCCCCCTGTGCGTTGCCCGGAGCAACATCTACAACACCTACTCACAAACTAACATTGTATGCATTCACTTCCATTGTATTCATAAATCATGTATATACTATATACTCCAACTTAATACAAGACAATTTCATTCCATGTTTTAAATATTCTTTAACCATACATCATTCACTACCTAATCAGCATCTTCGGTCACAAAATACATGCCAAAACCTTATCATAATTTTCACCTAGTATATATATGATTCAACACCAACCAAAAAAAAAATAACTACACTAAACATAGGTAATCAGCAAATACGCATATATCTCAACAGAGGTTTAAAAAAAAAAAAACTCTTGTAGCATCACACAATGAAGGTAGATCTTAGTCATCTACAAAAAGATAAAAACATATTAAGTTATTTAGAATAGTAAAATATTTAATGTAATACACATTAGTTGCTGTAATGCTTTATCCTAACCATAGTTTCTGTATAAAACTCCAACAACATACTGCACCAGCACATCATCCCCAAGTTGAACCCCAAAGCCTGTGTTTTTGCAATAGTTATACCAGCAAGCTTCCCAAACAGGACAATTCTCAGTTCATTCATTGCGCTAATTACATATTAAGATGAAAATTGACAAACACTTAATAGACATTCATTTTTAGAAAAAATGTGGCAAGCAAAAAATAAATATACAACCGACCAAAACTATGAAATGGTTCAATGTATCCCTTAAACTTAAACAATAGTGCAATGCACCCTGCCATGAAATGAAGAATTCTTAGTAGCTTCACCGTGGATCCTAAGCCCTTGTGCCTAGTTGCATATTTCATTTAATTTCTTCATCACAAGAAAAGATGCTCTTATTTTTAGACATGGTGAAATGTGAGATTGCGTTTAGGAGAGGGGATTCTTAGAGGAGCTTATGTTAACATTTGTTGAAGATCTAAAGAATGAAGGTAAACATTTAGATACATTATAACTTTTTTTTCAAATTAAAGATCTCTATTTGTTTTTCTTAGAGGGAATGTAATTCTTTACAAATAAAATCATGTCCCTTCTAAGAAAAACAATTAGAGATCTTTAATTTGAAAAAACAGTTATAATGTGTTTGAATGTTTTACCTTTCTTCTTTAGATCCTCAACAAATGCTAACATAAACTCCTCTAAGAATCCCCTCTCCCAAAAGCAATCTCACATTTCACCATGTACGAGCCTATTTTCTTGTGAAAAAGAAATAGAAATAAGTAATAAAAAAAGACAACATCAAGATGAAAAAGTTGAGTAAAATACACGAGATAAAAGAACACAAGGCTCATGAGATTGAACAACATCATCTTGCTCAGTGGTATTAGCATGACTGTAAAGAACCGTCACACACAAGAAGGGAACTATTGTACTGCAGTTTTGACTCAAGGCCAAACTAGGATCACTTGGGCCTTGACCCATCCTGATGGTGAGGTCCATGCACAAATCAGATAATGTGGAAAGCTTTACCTATCTGAAATACATGCAAAAATTTAGTTAGCCAAATTGCAATGTGAATGTAGTATGACTCAAAATGAAATGCTCAATTTCATTCATAAATCATGTACCGAACTACCCTCTCATCAGTACGGAAAATAGCAAGTAGGGGTGGACTGCGACAATGACAGAGAGAACAAAGATAAAAAAAAGTGAGATTAACAGAATAGTTATCACATATATCAGAATATGTGCATATCTTGAATAGGTGGTATTTTTAGTAAGGATTGAGTTAAACAACTTCAAGAGTCTTATTCAATACTGTGACACTAATCTTGAGCACAAGGGATATACAAAGGAATGTTGCTGCTAAATGACCTCAATGATTATCAGAACAAGGCTAGATTCAATGCTATAGGTTTGGAAAATTAGGTTGCAGAGCATAGTTGAATTACTGCCCAGCTATGAAAATCTTCAATCTAAAACCTGAGATCATGTCAAGTAGCTATTCCATGACCCAAGGAGGCAAGAACATCAATAACAAATAAATACTATGAACGATAAAAGCAAGCTCTAATCCATATTCTGTACTAGATGTCAAAATATTCATCATAAAAGGTTTTGTCAAGTAGTTATTCTAGCTAATAAGAAGCTATTCATTCTTGACATGTTTGACGTACCAAAATGTGGGCATGGTAGCTTGGAAGGTAGACAGCAGAGGGCAGCCAATAAAGCTTCGGGGGCCTGCATTGAAAAGACAATGGTTCTCCAATAATCGGTGGCTTACTGCAAATTTGCATCAGAGAGTTGCATCACATGCTTATTTCATAGTTTCACTTAAAAGAAATTCTACAAAAGATAGAAAGAGATTATTACTTGCATTCTCCAGGACAGTGCCAGACCAATTTGTAATTGTATAAAGTGCAAGCAAAATAGCACCAGATAGGTCAATCCACCAGTAATAATTATCACCAAGAACAGCTGCGATTAATCCAACCACATTCGTCACAACATCAAAATAGTGATCCTGCATTTTGGCATTTGTCAGCTGATGCAACAAAGTCGTGATTCCATGGATAAAGCAGCTCATTAAGATGAGATGGGCCCATACCTTTGCATAGGCACGAACAATCTTGTTTCCCAACCTTTCACAGTAAAGCCACAGTGCTAGTTTCACCACCGTTGCAAATATCATAATAGAGTATACTATAACCAGACTAGCTGATCAGAAGACATCTTTTCAGAAGGCTTATTTTCTATTAATTGTTCTGCAGCTTGCACAAACACCTGAAAGCCTGTAGCAAAATGATGAAACGATGTAATGTTTCTATTTCCTCTCCCAAAATGATTCGATGCCTTCTAAGCATATCTTTCATTAAAGAGGTGAGATCAAGAATATATGATCCTGTTCTTGTAAAACTATTTTACAAAAAAATAAAAACCTAAAGCTAAAGCATGAGAAACTGAATCTATGCCAAATTATCACCTTCAACCAAAAGTAGAATGTCGTCCTCGAATATAGCAAAGTCAAGATCTCGCTCACTATTCATTTGTTGTTTGGTTCAAAGGGATATGAGCCTTTTCTCACTAGTAAATTTAGCATTTAAGTTAAAGCTAGTCATAATATGTAGATAAGAAAAATAGCTGATAAATCTGAGGCATATGACGATCCTAATTATGGGCAGATACAGTTACATATTCAAAGTAGAACTTGACTAACAGCATGGACATGTTTTGTGTAAGAAAATTTTCAAGCATTGCAGAAAAACCAACATCGAAGAGAGAGAGAGAGAGAGAGGGATTTCTGACCTCCATTGAGCCAGAGAACCAGAGGCTTGGAAGCGGGATCCAGTGTTCGTAAGGGCTGAGAAAAAGAACAGCGTGTAAAAAAGGAAAGCTCAGCCCTTACTGGGGTAGGAGAAAGAAGGATGAGGAAGAGAGAGAAGAAATCTAACACTCCTTCATTTAATAACATCACAAACCACAAAAAATTTGAACATCTGAAATTTCTAACAGCGCCATCTTTTCAGTTTCGGCTAATCACCATGAATCATGCAGTAACCTTCAATCTTCAAATGGCTTTGAGGATTCACGAGCGGCGGAGAAAACGGAGAGAGAGGATAAAGTCTTGAAGAAGCCCGAGTGAGTCCATATGAGAGACATGAAAGAGAGAATAAGGTGCGACACTCATATAGAAACAACAGTTGACCTGCTCGCCAGAGTTGGGGGAAGGTGAGTGGCGACCAGCGGCGGAGACTAGATTATAGCAAAAGGAGAAAGACGCATGGTGCCCAGTGACCAGTGTGCCACTGTTCATGAAATACGCAAGGGTCAGAACCCTAGAATACATAAGTAATTACACGGGTACCCTATTATAGAAGGGCTGGAAGACTGTTGGTAAAAAAAAAAAAAAAAAAAAAGACTAGAAGACGATGAAGGAATATAAATAGAATATGCCACAACGGATAAATTCAAGGTTTAACTGGGCCATGTTAGCTGCAATTGCCTTTTATGCTGATTGGGCTTTATTGTTGGGCTTGTCTCAGTTCCATATTCTTGACAAGCGGCATCGATGAAAGCAAGCTTGGCGTGGTCAGTCAGCGAATAGCTTTGAGGAAGGGGCAGGGGCTTCAGCTTACTGTAGAAGATGGAGTTGGATTTGCAGAATCCACTTCTTGAAAGTTCTTTCGAAGCCTCTGCGTCACTGCATCTGACGGGTTCTTCTTTGCTGCTTCTTCCCGACGATCCTCTGCTTCACTACATCTCATGGCCTCCTGGTCACTGCAAGTCGAGTCTTCAATGGAGGAGGTCGATGGAGGAATCTCGCTCCCACCAACCAAGTTTGAAAAAATTAAATTCATTCAGAGACCTCGCCCAACTTTCAACCTTTTCTTTTGCTTTATAGGTCACAACACAAGGATCCGGCTTAGCTCCTTTGTAAAGGAGAAAAATGAGGCTCTTTGTAGAATATGAAACATTGGATCATGTCCCGGTCCAAATTTAATATATTATAAATATGAAACGTTGGATAATGTCTGGTCCAGATTTAATATATTAAATCTGGACCGGACATGATCCAACGTTTCATATTCTATAAAGAGCCTCCAGAAATAAAGCCGGATCCCACAAGAGATTGTGTCTTTAATGGGACTTGTTTCAGGGAAGATGCTGACGTGTTAACATCAAGGAACACAAGTTGACAACTGGGCACCATGTGGGACCCCTTAACGGACATTTTCTCAGACTTAACTAGAGCGGTAAAAATACCCCCACTTTTTCAAATTTACTACTTTGATTATATTTATAAGCCTTTTTTATCAAAAATTTAGTTCTATTTTATAAGTTTAATTTTAGGGTACTAAATGTGTTTTATACTTTTTTACTCCTATTAATTACAATAAACAAAAAAAATTATTTATGTTGATTTTTGGAACCAATAATAAATAAGGGCAAAATTGAAAATTTAACTTATATTTAATGAGTAATTAACTCTCCTTGGTATGTGAGAATTAGTTAAAAATGACTTATAAATAGAACTAGAGTGGTATATATATTTTAGCACTTCTAAAAACTCAATGGTTTTAGTTGCTCCTGATATAAAATATTGTTGTTAAAATTGTATCTTCACCCATTATCTATTACTCCTTCCACTTCTTTTTATAAAAGCCCAAAATTTAAATTGGCTTGATCGTTTTTATAAGAGTCTGATAAGAGTTGTCTAAGTATTTAATGATTTTTTTTTCATTTTTATCCATCATTAATTATAGATGTTGCATTAATTAAAAGGTTGGTAATACATATATTTACTCTATTTATCTCTCTTACTTGCTCCTTATAAATGAGGGCATACTTGAAAGTAAAAGTTTAGTTTAGAAATATTTATGATTTTTAACTAATTTTAACCACTTTCTTAAACCGTGTAATTCAATTATTGAACTTTTATAAATAGGACTAGATGGAGTATTTTATAAGTCACACAAATTAGTTTAAAGAGAAAATGATAAATATAAATTCTCTAAAGTAATTTATTTACTTTCCTTAATTTCTCAACCAAAAAAAAAAGTCAACAAGTTAGGTGTTATATTTAGGATCGGAGATACTAGAATGTTTAGACAAATACTCCCTCTTTTGGTCTTTAATATAAAACATACTTGGAGAGTTAATCTTAATTATAAATATAAGATATAGTTTTTATATTAGTTAATCTTTTCCTAATTGCCCCTATTGATGCTCCCTAATAATTAAGGAGGAGATGGAATGAGGGAATTAAGGAATATGTATAACTATGGTGTTTTTAGAAAATACTCCTCTGATCCTTGAGATAATACATATTTAGAGAGTTGATCTTGATCCTAAATATAAGATAGAGTTTTCATATTTGTCAATCTTTTACTAATATACCTATATTGTTTTCCCTCAATAATAATCAATAAGGAGAGTAAATGAAAGAATTAAAGAAGATGATTGAGTTGTTTTAGAAAATATATGTTATACTGACTAACTTAACAAACTTCTTTAATATAATTAAATTAAGTAAACATGTCTTATATTAAGAACTGGAGAGAATACATTTCATGTTAACTAATTTAAGTAACTTCCGAATATCGTAGTTTTATATATTTCTTAATATGACATCATAACCTTAAAAATAAATATAATAAAACGATTAGCGATGGGAGTGTTAGGGGTGTTCAAAGTATCCCGGTCTCGGATATCTTATCCTGGGAATTTCCCGTCCCGGCCGGGACTAGGACCGGGATCTAAAAAACCTGGGACCAGGATCGGGATCACACCTTATGATCCCGGGAATTCCTGGTCCCAATTTTTTTATATATATTTTTTCCTTAAAAAATAAGTTATTATTTTGTTTTTGTATTTTTTTACCCCATAAATTAAGTTATCATTTGATAAAATGTATATCACATATATCGTGATATAAATCCTAACTATATAATGTATAAAGATAATAACAAAAATGATGAATGTGATAATAATATGTTATTCTTCAATTCTAGCTCAATTTGTGTGCTTTTTATGACCTTATTAGGTGTTAAATAATCACTTTAAACACTAGATTATAAAAAATTTAACTAATATAATTATATTATTAAAATCGGGAATTCCCGATCCCGGTCCCGGGAATTCCCGTTGTCCCAGTTGTCACGGGAATTTCCCAGGACCGGGAATGACATCCTAGTCCCGGCCACCCCCTAAGTCTCGTCCCGGGAATTGAACACCCCTAGGGAGTGTGACTGTTCAAGTGTTCATCAATGATTTTATTCTTGTGTGATATGTTAAACTTTGAATTTATATCAGTTTAAAGTCTTAATGATTCAATAACACTTTTACTAAGAAAGTGCGATTGTTCAAATTTAATATTCTCCCTCCCTGAAACTCGATTCTCTCTATATAGATATAATGAAATAGAGGGTATATTTATTTAATATAAAAATTATTGATAGTTGCATTATCCACAGAAGGCCAGAAGGGTGACTAATGCAGCCCCAGGGACCTAGCTAATTAATATGGAAAACATGGATTGCTAATGAAAGCAAAACATAGTCGATGAATGAGATTGAAATATATTTACAAGTGAAACTTGTATATTTTATAAATCAAAAGCAACAATTTCTACCTAGCTACTTCCATATTTATAAATTGATATCTCCTTATTTTTTTTAGGAGATTTTCTCTAATACTCTTCTATTAAACTTTTATTTTGAACCTTTTATTTTATTTTTTGAGTATAAACTGGAGTTCATTAAGTTTCTACAAGAATATAGATTGTTGCTTTTTATTAGGTATAAGCTTTTTGTTTTCAACCCTGTGTTAGTAGTACTCATGACTATTTTTGTTGGCTCAGTTCTATAAATACAGTGTACAATCCGAATAACATTTAAAAACGATATCCTTAAGAGTTATTCTGTAATTATCGGTTAATAAAAAGCGGCACTCTTTCAAATAAAATGGACACTTTTTGTAAACATAGAAAAAGAAGGGAGACTGACTTTTTAGAAAAGTGGGGCAGAGGAGAGAGGGGCACAGGTTTCAAAAACAAAAATGATTAAACTTTTATATAAACAATTTTTATCCTTATTGCGTGAAATGAACCGCGGTTAAGATTAGTTAAAAACTATAAATGTATCCAAAATGTTATGTTCTTCTAAATATATCATTATTTATGAAATGAGCATATGAGAGGGAATAAGTGATAAATATGAGAAAGTATGAGTATAAAATATGAGAGAGAATATGTAATAAATGAATAAATGAAAGAGAATTAGTGGTGAGTGGGAGATAATTAATATAAAGATATGTATTTAATAAGGATAGAAAAGGAAAATGTTGTTTAAATTTTAAGACACAAGGAGAAAATTGTTTATAAAAGGATTAACCCTAAGAAAGAGAAAATTGTTTATAAAGAGGACAAGGGGGAGTAGTGACGTGGAACTACACTAAGATAAGAGCACTTGAGCTGTCAAATTCTCATTGGTCAGTCCATATTTGAGGTGGTGACCGAGTGCACCCAAGAATTTCTCGCTACCGTATGGCAGCGGCGTCGTTGAGTAGGAATTAACTATAGGAGAAGGGTGGATGGTGGGTCAGAACACCCCCCCGGGTCTGATTATCATTGCTGTGTGTTTTCATGTTTTGGGTTTTGGGAGAGCTATCTCTCAATTAAGATTTCACTATTTTAGTGATTATTGCTCTCCCAAAAGTCAAAATATAATTGTTTATAATAGTGATAGGAGCTTTTAAAAATAGATTTTTAATGATAATTTACTGTATACGAAATAAGTATATGAAAAGAGTTTTATCTCAATTTATGTAAATAAACCCTTTTGGAGTTCCTAAACGTGATATCAAATAAGCATATTTTATTCCCTCCAATAACATTTTTATAAAACATTTGTTTACTAATAGAATCGCATTAATAAAAACTAAAAGCATGTTTGGGATCACAATTGGGGATCCCAAAAGTGTTTATACACGTAAGTCGAGATAATACTCATTTCACATGTTTACCTTGTATACCGTATATCGCGATTGAAAAACTACTTTTGAAGACTTTAATCGCTATTCCAAAGAAACACTAAGTCGGATCAACAAAGCTACTCCTAGTTCAACTATAATCATATAATTTAGTTTAATTTCCATGAAATGTTTGTGTGCTTGTTATAAATTTCTAAAAAAAAATTACTACCTTTCAATCCTTTAAATAAGAGCTTGATAAAGTGTTTACTTTATTCTTAAATATAAGACCTTAATATATTTTAGCTCTCAGATTTATAATTTCCTCTTTCAAATATTATATTGATTACACACATGGCAATGGAGTTTCCGTTAGGGGAATAATCACAATACATATAATTAGAAAGAGTATTTGAAGAAAATCAACACATATTTGTTATAAATAACCAACTTAACCACTCACTCCATTTTTTTTTATAAGATAGGATTAATCGAGCTGCATTATTCCAAAAAGTAGTTAAAACTAGTTAGGTACAATAAATATTTAAAAAAAATTCCAAAAATGCTCTCATTTATATGAAAGGGAAATATGTTATATTGAATACTTTAGTCAAACATAGGAATTAAATGTAATAGTGGCATGAGTAATTTTTTATAGTTAAGTGAGAGTCAAATGAAAAGTTTACAAAAAACTTTTCAAACATCCCCTAATCGACTAATCCTATTTTATAAAATGGAACATAGTATACCCAAGAATATCATCTTCTAAAAAGGAACAAATTCTTAGCATTTTTTATCTACCCAACTCACCCAAGGTGAAACCCCAACTTCAATGATCAAGCTCATTTGTCTACCAAATTCTTAGCATTTCTTATCTACCACCTACCAATTCTTCATTTTTGAGCCCAAGATCCAACCTTTAACCAACCCCTCAATTTCAATCTAACTAATTTTCACACAAAAAAAATTCCAGTTTGATTCTGTACCTTGCTACCCGTACATAGACGATGAAGAAGACGAGATTCCCAAGCACATTGCACCACCTACGCCCTTCGTCCGTGCGTTTTTCTCTTTTTCCTTAATGCATTGATCACAAAAACGTGCTTCACTCCTCTCCTCTATGCGTTTTCTTTTCTTATTTGAGTGGGGGTTATTTTTGTAATTGCTCATAGGGAATTCATGTCAGAAAAGTCCCTAGAGACTTTTCTGACATTTGACTTTTTAAAGGGAGTTTTTTGAGATTATTTGTATAGCTTGAGACCTAGCTGACATTTTCCCTTCATTCTTTAGTTAAGGCTTTGTTTGATTGGAGGTTTTATTAAGTTAGGTTATGGTGGGGTGGGGTGGGGTTGAAGATTAAAAATAAGTGTTTGGTTGGAAAGATGTTAGGTTAGGTGTGAGAGGTTTTTTTGTCCTATAGTGGTAACCTCCCCTACTTTACAAAGCCTTTACATTTAGGGTTTTTTCTATATGAAAGAATATTTATATCCAATTGTAATTAAATTACCTATGACAATTTTTTAAAATTCCAGCACTGTCCTCCTTTAAATATTAATCATATTTATTCCTCTAATTACTTCAGTTTTATAGCATAGTCATCTCTCTCATCTCTGTAACATTTCTTCCCAACTTTTCTTCATCTTCTTAAACCTCATTAGTCCTTGACCAAAATATCCTAACAAGATCCTTCTAGATCATCACCCTTTTTCTTTCTTTCGTAAAAGAGGCATTATCGGAAGTGGAATTATTTAATAATACTAAAATTCCACTTTCCTAATTTGTGAACCCCATTTAACTTCATTAGTGTCTTAATATATAAAATATCAGAAATGAACCATTAGTGGGTATACTGAATTATAGAGGCCAATCATCAAGCTATATTCTTTTGGAGCATTTTTATTTGGCCATGTCAAATAGCTACCTTAAGAAACTACAGTAAAAAATTTTATCATTTAGTCCCCGTATGTCCCTATTTTTTCTTTTATTGTGATGTATTCTAAGTTCTTTCCATATCACTTCAACTTTAGATTTAGATTATACTGACCCCTTCATCATTATTAGCTAGGATCAGTAAACTGTCGTTTTCGTTTTTTCATGGTTTAAACTTTAAACATCAAAAGGTATAAAACTTTAGACCTAAATCACTTTTCAAACAGTGCATGTGACTGAACTCAATTTTTTAAAGAAGTATATATAATTATTAGAATAATTATTTTATAAATAATTATTATTAATAAATACATAGTAAAAGAAGAAGGAAAATATGTAGAAATATATTTTTGTCCACTTATAATTAACTCCCTTAGCCTAATCTCCTGAACCAAACAAGATACCAAATCTTCCCTACTCTCTTCTTAAACGAAATAATATTATAACCTCCTCTAACCTAACTTAAATAAACCTTACTTAATCTAATCTCTGTTGAACCAAATATAGCCTTAATGTTTTTCAGAATTTTCAACTTACAAGCATAATTAAAAAAAATCTTTGAATGTTATTCTTCCGCTCGCAAAGATTCACCTATTGTTGCACCCACAAAAAAAAAAATCACATATTGTTGACCGTTTTTCTGAAAGATCAGTTTTATATATACTTAAGGTATTTATTATAATATATATTTATTAAAGCAAATTTTTTAGTGCTATATTTCTTATAAAATAATTATTTTCTCCCCAACCATAGCGCTCTTTTTTTGGGTTCGGTTTACCCAATCATAATTAAGTTGAATGGAGTGAACTTGATTTTTTAAAAATATTATGAATTACTACTTTAATAAAATATAACAATGCTTAAATCTATATTGCATGTTGTAATCAGAGAAATGGTGCTCCAACACGGGCTTTACTGGATCAATAAAATGTTACGGTGTTCTACTTTTTCATCACACACACACTACATATATAAACTTTACAGTGTGTATTTGATATGGATGTTTCACTACACATGTTCATTAATGGCCCAGTCAATAATATAACAAAATATCAAATACCTTCAATATTAATTTGAGAATCTATGCGTGCATCCGTATATACCCCTCATTCTTAATGAGGAAACAAAAAGCCAACCAGAAACGGGTGCCACCGTGCCACGATTAGTTCGAAAAGAGCAATAATAGATAAGACAGATAAGGCAATACCATAATGAGTATCATATGTTTTATTTGCTTTGTAAGCAAAATAGAATCTATTTCTCTCTTAATACCAAGCATGGATTGGAGTCTTTAATAATAAAAAGCATGGATTGGACTCTTTCCTAATCTGTCATCAAGTTCTTCACTCCTGAAAAATAAATAAATAAACTTATAAATAGAAGGTTCACATATTAACATAATAAAATAATAATATTGGCGGAAAAAAAAACATAGACTTCTGAGCAACCTCTTCTTTTTGACCAGCTTTCTTTATTTCTTCGATCCACACCAAATCAAACGCTTGAGACCATGTTTTGTCTCCTAGAAAGAAGTACTCGAAACCCAACATCGTTGTGGATACAACGCACTACAATGTATAGAAGTAATTAATAGTCTCAAACATATATTATTGGAATAAAGATTACAAAATCATTAAAAAACAAAATCTTCAACCTGAAATTGCTCCCATCTCATAGCAGATTTTAGGACATATAACGCAGCTCTGTTCTGAAAGAAGATGTGGAAGTCCTTTACAAATAGAATCACATCCTCTGTAAGAAAAACAATTAGAGATGTTTAATATCTATATATACATATAAAAGTTATACTGTATTTGAATGTTTTACCTTCTTTTTTTAGATCTTCAACAAATGTTAACATAAGCTCTTCCAAAAACCCCATTCTCCCCATTGCAATCTCACATTTCACCATATCTAAAGATAACAACCTCTTTCCCTGTGAAAAAGAATCAGAAATAAATAATAAAAAAAGATAACGTCAAAATGAAAAAAATGAGTGAAATATACACCTGGAGAGATAAAGGAACATGAACAGCACCATCTTTGTCATGGTTAAGGATACTGGCGAGACCCTCCGCAATTTGGATGTCAGCTTCGTTTAAAGGAATGTCGTCACAGACGAGAAGGGGATTACCATTCTTCCCTAAAATGTCAAGAACTTTGTGTAGTTCTAGCTTACACCCAAGCAGGGGATCACTTGGGCGGTGAGCCACCCTTGCGGTGAGGTCCATGCACCAATCATCTAATGATGTGGAAGGCTTTCCCTGTCTGAAATACATGCACAAATTTAGTCAGCCAAATTGCAACGTGAATGTATTATGACTCAAGTAAAATGCAATGCTCAATTTCATTCATAAATCATGTACCGAATTGGCCTCCTGTCAGCACGGGAAAAAGCACTTACTGGTGGACTGCGACAATGACAGGGAAAACAGAGGTAAAAAGAGTGAGATTAATAGAATAACTATCACATATATCAGAACAAGTTCAAATCTTGAATAGTTGGCGTTTCTAGTAAAGATTGAGTTAAACAACTTCAAGATTTTTATTCAATCCTATGACACTTATCTTGAGAGGAATCTTGTTGCTAAATGACCTCAATGATTAACAGAATAAGGTTAGATTCAATGCTATAGGTTTGGAAAATTAAGGCTGCAGAGTGTGGCTGAATTACTGCCCAGCAATGCAGCATTATACATGCGCATCACTTTCAACCTAATTTTGCCAGGGATAAAATGGGAAATCTAGGCACAAAAGGCAACAGAGGTAGACATTATTTGAAGAAAATGCAGATGCAACAGGAGCATTCCGAAGAATCATCAAGGACCAACAAGAAGCTTGGGTGGTGAGAAGACAAATTCAACTTAGTTTCTTCAGTTCATCCTCTTTTCTATTTGTTTCAATGATGAATCTGATAATTAATGCAATTGTTTGTAGCGTAGAAATTCGGTCTGTGATGTGGAATTTGAGTCACTGAGCGCAAAGGACATGCATTTCAGGCATGTTTAGCTAATATGACAACATGCCCCAAGTATGAATATCATTTCGAGCAACACAGAATTGAATAAGATATTTTTCTTTGCGCACTTGCTAGAAATATAAAGTGCCAATTACAAGAAACACCTCAGCTGAATCAAGCTAATTGTACGTAGAAGGTATATCACCAAAATTCCAACATTAAATAGACTAGTGGGATTCTGCTCTCGGACTCTAGTTTAACTAGGTGAGACAAGTTGGTATATTATTAGCCATGTGCCGATTAGAAGAAACACCTTGGCTGAATCAAGCTGATTGTGCGTAGAAAGTGACTCACGAAAATCGCAGAATTAAAAAGGCTTGTGAAATCGACAGAAATCTGAAACCCAGAGAAGCAAAGCTAAATAGTTACGGCAAGCAAAACTGAAATCGACGGAGATCTGGGACTAAAACCCAGAGAAGCAACTTTGAAGAATGGAAGATATGAAATCGGAGACAGAGGGCTGGAAGGTAGACAGTGGGTGGCCGCCAAAGCAGCTCCGGTGCCTCCAATAAACGGTGTCTTAATTGAAATCTGCATCAGAATCATAGGGTTGCAGAGAGGGGGAGAGATGAGAGAACATGGTAGTAGAGAGGAGAATGAGGAAAATGGAAGTCAGTATAGTCTAATCTTTGCAGCAGAGGATTCAACTTAAATCAGTAGAGAAACCAGAGCTCCGTAAGCATATATACATGAATATGATTCAGCAAGCATAGCCATAGATTAAACAAGAAAACTAATCATTCTCTAACCAAATTGTGCGCTGGAAATTAGACAGCGGGGGGCGGCCAAAGCTGCTCCGGTGGCCTCCAATAATAAACGGTGACTGAATTGAAATTTGCATCGGAACAATAGAGTTGCAGACACACAGAGACATGAGAGAAGACGGCAGCAAGAAGTAGAGCTGGCCAAACGGGCCGGCCCCGCTAAAAACAGCCCTTATTTGATGGCCCGGCCCGTTTAACCGAAGCCCGCGGGCTTTTGGCCCGTTTACATTTTTTTTTTTTTTTGCTATTCTTTTTTTTGCTTATTCTCATAAAGACTAAAATACCTAATTTAAAACATAAATATCATCAACACTAATTTAAAACATAAATATTATCCAAATTTAGTAGAACACAAACACTAAAACTTAAGTCCAAACCATAATTAATGTTCATAACCAATTAAATAAGTTCACAGCCACAATCAAACAAGCCTACAAGCTTCAAATGTCAGTAATAATATAACATCTAATTTGGATTTTAGCGTATACATGCAAAAAAAGAAAAAAGAAAATCAAAGAAGAGAAGCTTCAAATGATGTCTGAATCAATGTGAGAGTATTTTTTATATAAGGGTTAGGTTAGGTTAACTTTACCTCTGACCAATGCTTACTGCCCATTGTCTTGTGCCCATTTAAAAAAAAAAAAAAAGGTTAAAAGGGCCGGCCCTCAGGGTAGGGCCGGCCCTTTTAGGCCCGCTTCCATTTTTAACCTCTAAATCATAGGCCCGGCCCTTGACGGGCTCGGGCCTAAACGGGCCGGCCCGACGGCTCGGCCCGAATTCCCGGCTCTAGCAAGAAGAATGAGGAAGAAAGGCAGTGAGAGGCGAGCAGAGGTAAATATATATATTTTCTGTCTTGGTTTACCCACCAACTTTTGTCACCCCTTTCGCCCTTTATCGCCCCACAACTTTGGTTGAATTTTTAACCAACTTTACTTCCCCAATTTTTTTCCTATAAAATTATGATTAACAACATAATATATATATATATATATATATGCGCTTTTACATTTTTTTTTCATGCATTTTGAACTCATAGACATTAATTATATGTGTAAATTTTTTTCTTAATACATATAGTCGTAATTTTTTTTGTTCTTTTTATATATATATTTTGATTCCTTTAAAAAAATTATGATAATTAATAATTATACTGATTTTAAATTTATATTAAATATTTTTATTTATTTAAATAATTCATAATTTTTCTTAATTTATTTTTTTAACTCATCGTTTCATTTTAAGCCATGAACTCCCTTTCAAATATTCTGAATAGATAATATTTTTTTAAAAAATAAAAATTATTTTAATTCAGGCTAAACTTCTTTTAGCAATGAGATAGGGGGATCAAGAAGCTATCTTTGTTTGAGCAGCTTTTGTCTATTCTTAGATTCTCGGAACTCCCCTATCTTCTTTGGTATTAAACCTTTTAATCAAGAGAAGCTTATATTATGTTCCTGCTCTGCTATAACCGCTAAAAATATGCCACATCAATGATTTTTATTCTACGTGTTAATTAGCTGAGGCCTCAAACTTTGAATTCAAACCAGTTTAAAGTCTTAGTGTGTGTGTGTTTGTTTAATGTTTGTTTAATGCGAGTAATTCAATAACTCTCCTCCTAAGCAAGTGCGACTATTTAAATATAACATTCTCCCTCACCCCACCTGGTACTCGATTCTCTCTCTTCCTGTATATAAATATAATGAAATAGAGGGGATATTTATTCAATATAAAAATTATTCCTCAGAAGGGTGACTAGCTAATTATTATTTTTTAATCTATTTATGTATCAATATTTGTATCATGCTATGTTGTAAAAGCTCAACATTATTTATCTATCTTTTTACTTATGTTTTGAGACTTGAGTAAAAAAAGAAACATTGTGAATTACTGAAATCTTTTATTTATAAACCCACTTATATGGTATTGCCATCTCAACTCAAGAGACTTCCCCATATACATATTGTAAAGCTGGGACAGCATTACATCACCGTGAACATACGTATATCTGCAAATTCAAATTATCCCAGCCAGGACAAGCCCGTCCCTTTTCTTGTTCACTTCGTGTGCTTGGCCATGGGCAAATGCAGCTCAGACAGACATATCAGTAAAAATATCTCAACATGTGTGTCTAAAAAGACAAGACAACCGAGTTGATGATGCCTTGTTCGAATAGGTAGTTAAACTTAGCTAGGTACAACAATTATGTAAAAAATACTTTTTTTTCCAAAAATGCTCTCATTTATGTGAAGGAGAGAATATGTTATATTGAATGCTTTAGTTAAACATAGGAATTAAATGCACCAGTGGCATGAGTAATTTTTATAATTAATTGAGGGTAAAATGAAAAGTTTTCAAAAAATATTTTCGGACATCCCCTAATCCCATCTTATAAAAAGGAGCTTAGTATACCCAAGAAACCTATCTCAGAAAAAGGAATGGAAGGAATATTTTTCTTGATGAATGGATTGGCTCTAAAGAGCAGTGCCACCCACAAAGTCAGTTAATATAACATATATTTTCTAAAACATCCTAGTTATTTCATTTAATTCCCCCATTCCCTTTGCTCTTTGCTTATTGTTGAAGGGTCGTAAATAAGCGTAAATTAGAAAAAAGTTGACAAAATTTCTTAACTACCACTGGGTTTTCCTTCCCTTTTCACTCATAAATAGGAGTAAATTAGAAAAATAATTGACAAATTTTCTTAACTGCCACTGGGTTTTTCTTCCTTTTTCGCTAACATGCTTTATATGATACAGGAGTAAGTTATTTAGTACGTATTATTAGTTTAGTACAAAAAATGAATAATATGAATACATTCATGTAATTTACTAACGAGTTTTAGGGGAAAAATTAAACTAATAATCCAAGTAAAAAAAATTGAAAGCAATGTATAATTCAAATCTTTTAATTTAAATATCAGAAAAATAGACTGGTGATTGAGCTAGCAGTTCAATAATGAACTTTTGATCAAATTAATTATAAATAAATTAATATATTTTTTAATTATATCAATTATTTTAAATCTAAAATATGAAAAGTAAATTTAATAAATATACAAAATAAAAGTATAATTTTAATAAATTGATAAAGATGTTATGATAGAAAAATAAAAGCAAAATAATTATGAAATGTGAGATATTTATAATCCATACTTCCAATTTTACAAATCGGCCAATCCTTTTTTGATTGATGATGCATACATAGTGTGGTGAGTGACGCCCGTAAAGTGGAGTAGTGTGGTCTGGTGTGAAAAAATAAAGGTGCATGGGAGTGTAAGAAAGAGAGTTGAAAGGTGCATGATTAGTTCTTATAATTAAGTGAGGGTGAAATGGAAAGTTCACACATGGCGGGAAAAAAAAAAGAAATGGAAAGTTTAAAAAGAAAATTCAGACATCCCCTAATCCTATTTTACTTTGTCTAAACATTTAATGTGCTTTTTTATTTTTATCCCAAATTAATTACATTTCTCTCCCATTTATTTTTTTCACTTATTATCTCTCCCCCTCATAATCTTCATAAACAAAGGGTATGTTTGGGTGGGAAAAAAGTTGCATGTCTTACACATTTATTATTTTTTACTAATTTTAATCAACAATTGGTTTTGCTTAATTTGAGTGGCTTTTGCTCATAAAAAAGACCAAAATGAGTATAAGAGTTATATGACTAATTTTAATAGATTAAGGGAGTTAGTTGTATTATATTGTTAATTAGTTATTTATAAAAAATATATGTTAGTTTTCCTAAAACTTCATCTTTCATTATAATTGCTATTAGATAGAAACTCTTTAATATGTATAATCAGAAATTATACTTTAGGGAAAATTATAAATTTAAGATATAAAGTGGACTGGTATTTTATATTTATGAACAAATTTAATTTCTAATGGGCTCTTATTTTAAAAAGAGGCAGTAGTATTACTTATATATCACAAGATCCTTGTCATTCGCTAGAGGGGGTCATTGATCAAATGGAGATAAAAATCTTAAGATGAAAATTAAGGGCCAACAAACTGATAGAAAAGTGGAATTTTGTCCCACCGTTTAAAAACTCTTCCTCGTGCCTAGATGGCTAGATCTCCTACTTAAACTCAAGCATTGCTTGAAGTTGTCTTAGGCCCTTTAAGGACAGATGGATTTTTTTTTTTAATTTAACAAAAACAACTATGTAGCAAAAAAAAAAGTAGAAAAAAATACATGTAGCTAAAAACTGACTAAAAAAATAGCTATGTTAGGAAAAAATTGCAACAAGAGAATATCAATTCATATTGCCTTCAGCAAGCTCTCTGGAGCACCACTACTTCCATTCAACACAATCGTATTCCCTTCAAAATCAACGTCGCCTATAACAGAATCGGATCCACATTGCCTGCTCATCAAAAAGATGAGCAAGGGAATGCTCATCACCCCAATTTTGGGTTTTTTTTTAAAATGTTGTTGAAAAAATATTCTTTATACTAAAAATTAATTAGTTTAAGATATTTGGTGTTAAAAAAATATTTTAAATATTGGATACTACTGGAACAATATTTCAGGATCCTGGTGTTGCAGGAAAAATATTTCTAAATGAAGGACTAGAAATTAATTGATTTGAGATACCGGATAATAAAAATATTTCAGAATATAGCATAAAATTTAATCTAAATAAATAAGGATGCATAAAAAAATTAAAAAAATGAGTCCACGCCAAAATTGGGATGATGAATATGCCCTACTCATCTTTTGATGAGTAGGGAATGAGGTCCCGAACAGGATCACCCTCTTTGATCTCCTCATCGAACATCTTCTCAGTTATGTTATCCTCCAAAAGTCACATTATGGCTCCTCTTAAAGGCCTGGCTCCATAACAAGGATCATAATTACTCTTCGTCACCTGCTCTATCCCAAAGACTTCCTTCAACATTATGTCAGCAATCTCCTTCACCCTAGCTTTGCGAGTTTCTTGAAAATGATCATTTCATCTAACCTGTTCAAAAACTCTGGCTAAAAGTATTGTTTCATTTCCTCATGCACCAAACTCTAGATACAACTGTGGTCCTTCTCATAACCCCCTTTCTCAATCACACTACTTCCTATGTTTGAAGTCTTTATAAGAAGCGTATTGTTGAAGTCCACAGTTTTACCCTTACTATTGTTTAACCTTTCATCTTCAAGAATCTGAAGGATCATGTTGAATACATCAGGATGAGCTTACTCAATTTCATCAACGAGGACAATAGTATAAGGCCGAAGACGAACTGCCTCAGCGTGTGTTTGTTTCAGCGATTTGGTAGGAAAATCGGACTTGAACAGTGGTCAATTGAACTTGAACAGTGTTTTGATAAAAAATGGGTGTTTGTTTCAACGATTGAATTTAAGGTGAAAAAAGCCATAAGTTGAAAAAAGTCATAAGCCTCAAAATGAAGCTTATTGGAGCTTATGTGCCTGTGTGTGTATAAAAAAATATCGATAGGAGTATTTTCATATTTTTGGGAATCAATGAGGTACTCAAAATCACTTCTAATCACAAAACATTTTTTATGAAAAATGTTCTAAATAATTTTCTCTTTCTTTAGATAGTAATCTTCTGCTAATTAGAGAATACTTTGGGATAAGAGTTTAGACAAGTTTTGATTTTTGTTAATATATGACTGTAGAAATGTAGAGGATAATTAATAATTAATTTTAATTAGTTTAGATTTATTATTTAGTTGTTTTATGATTTTATAATCAATTTTTTTTATAAACATGTCATAAATTAGTTTCTATATAGTGTTTTTACCTATTAAATTTAGTTTAAATAATTTATTTGGATTATTGGAGGTATTATTGAGATTTTAATCGGTTTATTTCGTTAGATTTTGAGCTATGTGAAAATATGAGTTAGGATTTAATATTTAAATTAGAATTTGATATAATTTATAAGATTTATGCTTGAGCTGCACAATAGAAAAGACTTTTGGAGTGTATCAATTTAAATTAGAGTTTGATATAATTTTATTAAAATTGTACCATTACCAAATTTTCAAAGTTAATTTTTGAGAAAATTGTGAAAAAATCCCTCCGTGTGTAGATATCTTCTCAGGTCTCATTGGCAATTAAGTTGCCAATGAGGACTTTTTTCATAATTATCCAGTCATTTTTTCATTTTTCATAATGTTTTCAATTTTTTTCTCTTACTTGATACAAAAGTCACTTATGCGCAAGTCAAACCAAACATCGTAACTTTTACATAAGTTACTTATCCAATCACTAATCCAGACACTCATCATTTTACATAATCTAATTTTTTTTCAATCTTAAGATTTTATAAATTTAAATAAAAATAAATTATTTATCCAATCGTCAGAATAAAAACACCATCAGTCAACTGACCCCTTTTTGTGTATCCGACACATCCAAGAGGGGAACCAATAAGCTTGGAGATAGTGTGCCTTTCCATAAATTCACTCATGTCAGGTCGAACCATGGTTTCTTTAGGGCCAACATAGTATGCCACCAATGCTGTTGCCAACTCGTACTTCCTTACACCGAGGAGGACACTAAGTCTTGAACATATACATTGAGAGATAGGGAGAGGGAGAGGGAGAGACTCAGTTGATGAAAGGATGTGGCTCCAAAGAACAGTACTAATGCAAGGATAGGATAGGACAGAGAAAAATCACGACACACAAAGATATTATTATATCTATATGTAGAAAGAGAGGGGAAAAAAAGTTGTAAGATGAAAAATAACGAGGGATGAAAGACGAAGAGAAAAGAGAGAGGACTCCATTAACATGTTTGCGTGAAAAAAGTTACCATCTCTAGTTCTAAATAGTAAAGATAGTAAGCTTTTTCACGCAAACATGTTAATAGCAATCTACTCTAATAAACACCATCAGACTCGCTTTGGATAAGATACAAGGTTAGAATTACTATCTCTAGTTTTAAATGTCGGACCTAGCTCATGGTCAAAAATAAAACATGAGACCTAGTTTAAAATGCAATTTATACTAGCTGCAAACTAAGTTCTACATGTGGGAGAGGGATGTTTCCAGTTACATTTATCTCCACTTCTTCTCTATTTTTATCATTGGATTTACCTCTAATGGTAGGGACTTAATATTATACAATAATGTTATTATAATATTATTAAACACAAAATACATATAAAAAATTTAAACTTTTACAATCATTTCTAAATACTTCAAATTTATAGAATTTTATTAAAATATTTAATTACACAAAATACAAATGAAAATTTAAACTATTAAAATATTAAACTGAAATTTAATTTTTAATTGTAATAAAAATAATTATGAATATATTAAATTAATCAATATTAATTCATCCAATGGATTTAATCATAGGGAGAATCTTATATTAATCCAGCTGAAATGTCAAAATCTAAATTTAGGCATTTACTTTTAACAAATTCTTGATCAGGCCGAGAGGTCTAATTAGGGATTTTTGAATATTATTAAATAGCCACATTATCCCCTCAAAATCATCTCTTCTTTCCCAAGTCATCCCTGTCAACTAATTCAATGATCTCTTTGCTCTCTTATTTTTAGTTATGATTATTAGTGTATTAATTAAAAACCAATGAAATTTACTCCTTGATTTAATATGTGATTCAAAAATGGAATAGGCACATCATTGTCCATTAATTTCCCTTTAGAAGAAAGAACAACATATTTAATTGTCTTGTATATAGGATCAACGTTAGATATATAAATGGAACAAGTGAAATTTTCCAACCACCAAATGCGAATGTTTTTGATGAAATAGAAAAATGAATCCACCCATTATATTCTTATATTTATATAATACCTTGGATGGACAAAAATATTTGTAGTGATTATGTATGATATATATAAATTTGAATAATTTTATTGATAAATAGTACAGCTTTTTTAAAAAAATTATATTATACATATAGATATATTCTTATATTCATATAATATCTTTTCCGGATAAAGTATTTGTTGCGATCATATAGGATATATACAAAATAAAATAATTTTATTTTGATAAAGAGTACAATTTTTTTATTAAAAAAATTTATATTGTATATATAGATAAGTATTTGTTTGTTTTATAAAAAAAAACAAATCATAACACAAATTAACTAACTAAAGAAATCTTAAATAAATCCCATTGAAATAATAAAAAATAATGGGCTACATCCATCTTCAATTTTTCTTTTTAATTATAGGAGGGCTTTTTAGTCTTTTAATAACATTCAAAAATCCCTAATTAGACCTCTTGACCTCATTAATAATTTGTCAATAGTCTAGGTTTGAATTTGGATTTTGATATTTTAATTCGATTGATACAGGATTCTCCCTTAATCATATTGATTTAACTAATTACAAATTTTAATTATTTCAGATAATAATAAAATACATACTATATCCAAGTAAAACAAGAAAGTAAATCAAAACTCTGAGAATTTCCTTTTTCTTTTTTTTGACTAGATTTTTTTTAGCAATCTTTTTTGACTAGATACGATGAGGATTTTGATGTTATCACATTCATAATTTGACAATAATATTTTGCTCTTTTACATAAGGTTGTTAAACTCACGAGTTTAAGCAAACTCTTAGTAGTAATATAAATTCGTATCGTGAACTCGAATTGTAAACTCGTAAAAATTTAGTTTACCATTAAATAGATATTATTAGTATATAATTAAATAATTAAAATATAAAAAGTTGACAACAATTTGATTTAAATATATTTTAAATCCAAATAATTGAAATTAAATCTATCAATATTTATAATTTATCGTATTTAACAAAGAAATTTCTATAAAATTCATATATAAAGCCGTTGAGTATAATCAAATTGAAAAAGTTAACACGAGTTCAAGGGTGCGTTAATACAATTTTATAAGCTAGAAACGTAAAAACAGTAAAATCAGTGTATAAACTCGTGAATTTAATCGAGTTTACCAATGATTCAACTCGATTTTATAAGTTAGAAATGTAAAAACAATAGACTCGAAGAGTCAACTCATAAGTTTGACCATAATATGTTTTACATGAGTAAAAAATAAATTTTGAGGAGTAACGGTCAAATTAGCGTACAATGCTATGGCAAAATTAATGTACAATGCTTCTCGGAAAAGAAGTACATGAGCAATTTTTTTTTTTTTTTTGCCAAGAAGTACATGAGCAAATTTAGACCTTAATTACTCTTAAGGACACATGTTCCCATGCTGAACATTCAAATAAGGTCATTCTTGTATTCTATAATTAATAGCAACTGAATTAAACTAATCTATCCATAATTAATAAGGTACTTATAAAGAAAAAATAATTCCAGACTCATATCTTATCCAAAGACAGCCGATGATTAGAGTAACTTTTTTCCCACAAACATTTTAATTACAATCTACTCTAATCAACGCCATCGGCTGTCTTTGGATAAGATATGGGGTTGGAATTACTATATATATAGTTTTAAATATAGAGCCTAGTTTAAGGTCAAAAATAAAATGTAAAACATAATTTATAATACAATTTATACTATAAATTATGTTCTATACGTGGGCGAGTGGCGTTTTCATTTATATTTATCTTCACTTTCTCCTTATTTATACCATGGGATCTACTTCTAATGATTAGGATTTAATATTTTACAGTAATGTTATTATAATATTATTAAATACAAAATACATTTAAAAAAAGTTAAACTATTAAAATTATTTCTCAATACTTCAACTTTATAGAAATTTATTAAAATATTAAAATGAAATTTAATTTTTAATTGTAATAAAAAATAAGACTAAATATATTAAATTAATCAATATTCATTCAACCAATGGATTTAATCATATTGATTTAACTGATTACAAATTTTAATTATTTCAGATAATAATAAAATACATACTATGTCCAAATAAAACAAGAAAATAAATCAAAACCCTGATATTTCATTGACCATACTCTGAAAATTTCCTTTTTCCTCTTTTTTGACTAGATTATTTTTAGCAATCTTTTTTGACTAGGTACGAGGAGGATTTTGAAGTTTTCACATTCATAATTTGAAAATATTTGACTCAAACTTTGGCGGAGGAGCTCTACAAGGGAACAGGGGTCCTAGGCTCCAAGCCCATTCATGGATGAATCAACCCAACCCACCCCTCACGTGATAATATTTGGGATCGTTCGGTAAATGAGTAAATCCATCTTTGTGGAACACAGGAAAGCGGCAAAACCATCCACATTCAACTGTACGGTGCAACGAATTCAAGGTCGGATTATTTTGTTGCCCTTGTGTGCGTGGAAGAATATCCAATGAGATCCTCTTCTTTCTTCTTCCCTAACCTTCCCCTTTCTCTTTTTACCCGTCTTTGTTGTGGAAAAAAAAACCCATCAAATTCAAAGACTCTGCTTGACAACTAGCGTTAAAAAGGGTCTCTGATTCTGGACTACAGTGTATTGGTTTCTTCCCTGTGCTTCCACAATTGTCGAGGAAGAAGATAGAGCTGGTTTAATTGTCTCATTGGGGACCAGTACACATAACACCGTTCTTCAATTTACTGATATTTATTGAAGCGGAAGTTAAAACTGTCCCCAGCTGCAAGCTTCAGTTTCAGGTAACTTCTTCGTCGTAGCGAGATTTTGGCCTTCAATTCAATCGCTATCACCAGCTGGATTTTTCTATTGATGTTTCTAGATAAATTTGAACACCAAGGTGTAGTTAGTAGTTACTAGTCAGGTGTCTATTGGAGGTCTTGTTTTTGTGACCTGTACATTTTGACCCTACTGAGTTCAGATAGCTGCATTCGAAATTGAGTTTAAGTTCAGAATCGATCGGGAGTTTCTTTCTGCAAAATTGAAGGTATATAAGAATGTCTGGGGCTGGCCAGGCTATGGACGTTGATCGTGTGCGTTATTCCAATGTGGACCCGAAAGCGAAATCCAAGGCTTTAGGGAATTCCACCGTCGCCCAAGCTAGCAATCACGGCGGCGTAGGCGGTGCTCGTAGCAATTCCGTCAGAAAAAAGGGATCGGTTTCGATTGATCATGTCCTCCTCGCTTTACGCGAAACCGAAGAGGAGAGAGATCTTCGAATTCGTAGCCTCTTCAATTTTTTCGATGCTGCCAATAATGGATATCTGGATTATGCTCAGATTGAGGCTGGCCTGTCCGCCCTGAAGATTCCGTCTGAGTATAAGTACGCGAAGGAGCTCTTTAAGGTCTGCGATGCCGACAGAGATGGCAGAATTGATTACCATGAATTCCGACGATACATGGACGATAAGGAATTAGAACTTTACCGCATCTTTCAAGCTATTGATGTCGAACACAGTGGCAGCATTCTTCCTGAAGAGCTTTGGGATGCACTTGTTAAGGCTGGTAATGTTCTAGTTGAGCCTATTTCTCTCTCTGTGTGCGTGTTTGTTTTTCCCCTCTCGTTGTATTCAATTTTTTGTCCTTGACAGCTATGATCTTGCCTTTCTTCTGTTACGCTACGTTTTTGTTTTTGCTTGCACCAGGATTGATCTTACTATAATTGCCGTTTCTTTTGCTCTGTATGCTTCTGTGCCTTGAAGTTTTTGGGGATAGAATTTGTTTTCCTTGGCTTTGTACCATTGTCCTCTTGCATAAGTGAGTCAAGACATGTTTACATAACTTTATCTCTCCCTAAACTTCCATTTCCTGTGGCTTTAACATTACGTTTGAGAAACTTAGCACGATGGGAAGTTGAAACCGTAGTAGAAGTGTTCGAAAGTGTGGTGATGCTTGTTTGGTGGTGCACACTTAACTGTAATTAAGATAGGAAGCTTTTCTCGTGATGAGAAACTTTATGGTTTTTTATTTTACATCTGAAAATTAATCTTTTAATCTGCATGGGGACCTGGTTCCATCTTTTATGGTGTAATCTATTATGTATTCAGAGGCTTGTTTCCTTGATTTAAGTTTTTACATGGAAAAACCTTGGGAGAATTACATTCAGGTCCGGCATAAGAGAAAAAATTAAAAGCTGGTCCCCTGAACTTGTCAATGACGCCCCTGGACTGGTCAATGGGACCATTTTTTCATTTTTTCTCTTGTGCGGGATCTAAATGTAATTCTCCCAAAAATCTTTGTCCTTGCTTTAATATATTTTAGAGATTCCATTCTTATATGCATTTTGTACTGCAGGGATCCAGATTGATGATGAGGAACTTGCTCGCTTTGTGGAGCATGTTGATAAAGATAATAACGGAATTATTACTTTTGAAGAATGGAGAGATTTTCTTCTACTCTATCCTCATGAAGCAGGATGAGTGGAGGAAAAGTACTTTGATTCCTATTTATAAGAATAAAGGAGATATTCAAAATTGTGCAAACTATAGAGGAATTAAGCTTATGAGTCATACAATGAAATTATGGGAAAAGGTGATTGAACGTAGGTTGAGGTTGGAGACTGAAATTGCTGAAAACCAATTTGGATTTATGCCAGGAAGGTCTACAACAGAGGCGATTTATTTATTAAGGGGGTTTATGGAAAAGTATAGAAGCAAAGGAAGAGATTTGCATATGGTTTTCATTGATTTGGAAAAAGCATATGATCGTGTGCCAAGAGATTTACTATGGAAAGCCTTGGAAAAGAAGAGGGTGCGGTTTGCATATATCAAAGCCATACAGGACATGTATGAGGGGATTACTACCAATGTTAGAACGCCTGGAGGTGTAACAAAGGACTTTCCTATAAGGATTGGCCTACATCAGGGATCAGCTTTGAGCCCTTATTTGTTTAACCTAGTGGTAGATGTTCTAACTGAGCCTATAAGAGAGGAAATCCCTAAATGCATGCTTTTCGCGGATGATATAGTTCTGTTGGCTGAGTCCAGGGAGGAAATTAATTCTAAGCTTGAGATATGGAGACGGACTTTGGAAGTGAAGGGTTTTCGTTTGAGTAGGAGCAAAACTGAATATATGCATTGTAAGTATGATAAGAGACAAGGTCGAAATGAAGTGGAAGTTATATTGGAGGGGCAAGTTATTCCACAAGTGACAAAATTTCGGTATTTGGGATCAATTATTCAACAAGATGGTGAAATTGATGGAGATGTCGATCACAGAATCCAAGCTGGATGGTATAAATGGAGAAAAGCCACTGGGGTTATTTGTGACCGGAAAGTACCTAATAAAGTAAAAGGGAAGTTCTACCGCACTGCTATAAGACCAGCAATGCTATATGGTAGTGAGTGTTGGGCTTTAAAGGGATTGCATGAGCATAAAATGGGGGTGGCCGAGATGAGAATGTTGAGATGGATGTGTGGGCATACAAGAAAGGATAAGATTCGTAACAATCATATACGTGAACGAGTTGGAGTGGCCTCTATTGAAGGAAAAATGGTAGAAAATCGTTTGAGGTGGTTTGGTCATGTTCAACGAAGGCCGTTGAATGCACCGGTGAGGAGGGTTGATCAAGCCGTATGGAGTCCTGTAAAACGAGGTCGCGGAAGGCCGAGACGAACGCTAAATGAGGTCATTGAGAGAGACCTTTTGATTAATAATATACCTAAGGATATGGTTTTCGACAGAGCACAATGGCGTCGTGCGATCCATGTAGCCGACCCCACCTAGTGGGATAAAGGCTTTGTTGTTGTTGTTGTTGTTGTTGTATCCTCATGAAGCAACTATTGAAAATATATATCAGCATTGGGAGAGAGTATACCTTGTAGACATTGGAGAACAGGCTGTCATTCCAGAAGGTATCAGCAAGAATGTGAACCAAAGCAAATACTTCATTGCAGGGGGAATAGCAGGAGTTGCTTCTCGTACTGCAACTGCTCCTCTCGATCGCCTGAAAGTTGTCTTACAAGTTCAGACGACAAGTGCTGCGGTTATACCAGCAATAAAGAAGATATGGAAGCAGGATGGTTTATTAGGGTTTTTCCGAGGTAACGGATTAAATGTTGTGAAGGTAGCACCAGAAAGCGCCATCAAATTTTATGCATATGAAATGTTGAAAAATGTAGTGAGAGATGCTCAAGGGGATGCAGATATTGGTATGACCGGAAGGTTGTTTGCCGGTGGTATGGCTGGGGCAGTTGCACAAACTGCTGTCTATCCAATGGATCTTGTAAAAACTAGGTTACAGACTTGTGCTTCTGAATGTGGAAGGGCTCCTAAGCTTGGGACACTGACAAAGGATATATGGGTTCAAGAGGGTGCCCGGGCTTTTTACAGAGGGCTCGTTCCATCTCTTCTTGGCATAATTCCTTACGCGGGCATTGATCTCACAGCATATGAGACCTTGAAAGACATATCCAAGAGATATATTCTTGGAGATAGTGGTAATGATGACATACACTGTATACTTATGAATCGGTTTCATCAGTTAAATTAGTTATTTTCACCCTCCCGATAATTCACTTGATGGACTCAAACTTCTCGTCTTGTTTTTCCTGTAACAGAACCTGGTCCTTTAGTACAACTTGGATGTGGAACAATTTCTGGAGCTCTTGGAGCTACTTGTGTATACCCTCTACAGGTTGTCCGTACCAGGTATTGAATCGTGTCAATGTTATTGTAATCGTTCACCTTCCCCCCAAAAAAACGAGTACTTGGAGTGGAGGATGTTTTGAATGGATTCTTTTAGGCTAGAATTGTTTTTGTTATTTTATGTCGGTTCTGCTCTGATATCACATTATCGCGATTTTCAGGTTGCAGGCACAACGGGCCAACACGTCCAATGCTTACAAGGGAATGTCTGATGCATTTTGGAGAACTTTTCAGAATGAAGGGTTCAGAGGCTTCTATAAGGGACTCCTTCCCAATCTTCTCAAAGTTGTGCCAGCTGCAAGCATTACTTACTTGGTCTATGAAAGCATGAACAAGAGACTAGCTCTGAAATAGAGATGTTGTGGTCATGACCTGAGGCCACCGATAATTTCAGGATTACGAGGATTTAGAATAGTCAGTAAATTTCCCCTTAGATATCTTAAGTCACACTTTTGTAGCCAGCAAATTTTGCCCCATATTTACATGAGCTAGAAGTTGAGTGAGAAATTAGGGTTATATCATGCCTCCATGCTTGATATATGATTTTGTTTCCTTTCTTTTGTTATGCCATTAAAAAGGAGGTAAGGAAGAAGGTCAGATTATGCTTCTGCTCTATTTACATCTTGTTATTGACACGAATATATTTACTAGTGAATGATATTGATAGATGGCATTCTCTGTCTTCTTTATTTTTCTTTTGGTGAAATTCTCTGCTTTTTTTCTTTGTTCATAACGAACAACTCAATGTTTTCCAAATTACTCACACTCACCATTACTAACATGTCCTACCTCTGTTCTCATTTGTAATGTAAATTAAACTACCAACAAGATTATATATTAAAGGCCTGTAGCTAGTACTTTGTTGTCAAAATGAGCCCTTCCAGATTGATCAGCTAATAAATAAATATTGAGATTGTTTCTGTGACGTTGCTGAAACTCAGTATTTCTTCTAGGTGTGGGTGCATAAAAGTGAGAAACCTCATAAAGATTACTATTGTTCTCTCTCCATGGAGAGGATATGAGAACGTATAAAATTAAAAATATAAGCTTTTACCCCAAAACAACAGGAAGCAGCCTTATCCCAAGAAAAACAGAAAAATCTAAGCTGTATGTGAACAGCCAACAGTAATACAGTTTATTCATGGCTCCCAACAGAACAGTTAGTGGAAGCTTACAAACCCTAATTTCAAGCTACTCACCACACCTCAGTTTCTGCAGCTTGATCATCTTAATAGTACAAAAGTTTCTGTGTGAAACATTCAGAATGAAGAGTGGGTGAAGAAACAGAGGGGTAACTAAATGACCACCATAGCCTTCAAGATTCAACAAAACAAACACTGATTTCGGATGGAAACTGCAAATACTGTCTGGTAATATTACAGCTGATGATATAAAACCAGTACAGAGAGATACAGCTTGATGAATGGGGAACCTGGAAGAAAGGCTTTGCCTTCCCTTTGCCTTTTATGACTTGCCTTTTCTCCACTTCTCTCTCCTTACCAATCACAGAGAGAAGAGAGTCTGATTATAAGCATAGCATGCAAGTTCTGAATTCATGTCATCTTCTTCTTCGTCGTCATCGTCTTCTTCATTTTCTTCTTTCTCCATAGCCTTCTTGTTACTGGGTTGAGATCAGGTTTCTGTACTGGGAAGGAAATAAACACACAGATTCTTACCTGTTCTTCCAAATGTCCTCTCTAAAGATGGTTATATACTTGGAGTTCGGATTTTTCTTTTTTTTAATTGGATCAGTTATATTCCTAAAAATGAATATATACATATATAGTGCATTCAAAGGAAGATTTAAAAAAAGGGTAAGTGTAAAGATAAGCTTTTATTCGTTCCAAATATGAGGATGTGAGGGATCAGTCTAAAGTTTTTTTTTTTTTTTTAATATCAGTGAAGCTTGAGAATATCAGGAGAAAAATAATAGAAAGAGCAGACAAAATGGAACAGATCAGCCCAGGGAGAAAAGAATTACATTTAATAAAGGAAATAATTCTCAGAATGGATTCTATCATCTCCCATTTGTGAATATTTCTATTCTTATTGCTTTACACAAAAACAAACACAGGAACCTAACTGACAATTTTTTTCCAAAAAAAAATTGGAAATAAGATATAAACGTTAATGATTACACTTTGAAGAGGTATGCCAAAAGCCCAATACCACTTGACCTAAAATTTTATTTTATTTTATTTTTAACAGTATTTTATGAAAAGACAATTTATCATTAAAAAACCATCATCAATCAAATGACTATCTCAACTAATCTAAAATCTATTTTCAACTAATCTATAATCCAAAGTTTTAGAGAGGAGAAGATGAAGCAGAAACAAGGGATAAAGGAATAATGAGGGAAACAAGGGTTGTTAAAGGAACAAAAGGAGCGAATTCATATGATATAATAACAACAATAATATTAATTAATTAATAATAAAAAGGTACACTAATAGATGTCAAAAGCAGCCAAGTGTAAAGAGAGAATAAGGATATAGATAAGCACTTCAAATTTTATAGGGCTAATTATTGGCACATGGCACCGTCCACACCCATTGTGGACGCACTGAATCTGGAAAAATCAGAACTTCTCGTATAAGATAAAAGGATACTAATTCCCTGCATTGCAAAAATCTTTCATGGTTTGGGTAGACCAATCTCGGTCGTTCATTTTTGTCATGGGGAATTATTTGTTTAAACGAACGGTTGAGGTTGGGCCACGCACATAATGGATGACAATCCTCAGCGCACCAAATCTCCAAGTCTATTCTGAAGATAAGCAAAGAAGAGCAATATTCAACTTTTTTGGCTCATTTTTATAATAAAAGAATAGCTTTTTCGCGGAATAGCTTGCGGATTATGGACAAATTTACTATAATTAAACGCGTCAGAATCTCACTCCTTCCCTCTCCAAGAAGGTAACCATTACTACTCTAGTGTTATTTATAAATCTAAATTAATTAACTCTCATATATTAAGAAGAATTAATTAACTCATTAATTATGTGTTAAATTTTTAATTTTATCCTTATTTATGATTGGTTTTAAAAGTCATTATGAATTGATTCTTTTTGTTTATTATAATTGGTAGAAGTAAATATACAAAAACCGCATTCATTACTCTAAAACTGGACTCATAATAAGGATCAAAATTTTTAATCAAAATAAACTTATAAATAGAATTAGAGTGGTAGTTGAAACAATTTATTTAACAAATACTCCCTCTGGTCCTATTTATAATAGCCCGATAATTGAATTATGCAGTTTAAGTTTAAGAAAGTAATTAAAATTAATTAAAAATAATAAGTGTCTTGAAATAAAATTTTTTTTAAGTATGCCCTTATTCATGAGGGGCAAGTTAAAAGGATAAATAGAGTAAATATAAATAAAACCAATCATTTAATAAATGAAATATGTATAATTAATTAGAAACATAAATAAAAAAAACTCATAAAATATTAAGATAAGTTTTGACAAATTTTTATAAAAAAAATTTAAGACAATTTAAATTTTATACTGTTATTAAAAATGAGGGGAGGGAGTAATAAGGAATTGATCTTTAAGTTGTAACCTCCCAACATGTCTTGGACTCTTGGTGTAGGGTTTAGATAGGGTTGGTTAAAGTTTAGTTTAGTGGTGTGTGGTTGGTAATTTAAGAGTGGAGTTGACTTCCGTGTTTGGTTCCAGAATATGAGGAACAGTGAATTTGAAATTTTTATTAGTTTAGAAGTAATGGCAAGGTTTTTATTACAATATGCAAGTCTCTATGCTTTGGTTGATTGGCTTGAAACTAGTTTCCATTAACATGGGAAATTGCTTTGTGACTTCTAAATTTAGCTTGAAGCTAAAAATATGATGGGAACTGGGAAGTGAGGGAATTTGCTACAACTAAGATGAATTAATATTTTTCTACATCTTTCCATTACTTGGAAAAAATTTAATATTGTACTAAAATAGTGAATGATGGGGGCTTGATTTGGACCGGAAAAAATAAACAAGAATTAATTGAATCCGAATACAGGAAAAGTAAGAAATGAGTTGAAGGAAAAATAAATCAATATCTCTCTCTCTCTCTCTCTCTCTTTATTATTATTATTTTTTTTGGTGTGCGAGTGTTATGAAATGTATTGACAAACTACTGTAAATAGAATCAATATAATTGTTCTGAAAACCATGGTATAGAAGTGGACGTGCCGGAGTGGTTATCGGGCATGACTAGAAATCATGTGGGCTCTGCCCGCGCAGGTTCGAATCCTGCCGTTCACGCTTGTCTCCCTTTTTTCCCCGGTCATTGAATCAACACACACGCGCACCATAATCTGTGTTTTTTATTTTTTTAACCTTTTTTTATTTGGGTTTTTGGTGAATTCAACTTGTCATATATAATTCGTATGGGAAAGTGCAACTCAGCTCTCTCTCTCGTGGTATATTTGAGGCAAAAGAAAGAGAATGTGATGGAGATGTTGCAGATGGTAACTTAGGCAAACGTTACTTTTCCATCCTCATTTTCTTTAGATACAATAATATGGTCAAATATATTATACAAAAATATTACTCGCAATACATTTACCCCATAACACCGGACTTTATGATCACTGCATACAGACAGATACGCAAGTAAATCAGCATAACAGAACATGAATATACCAAATGAAAAACAACTATGACGACCAAACTTGTACCATCCGATTGACAACAAAGGTAAGACGACAAGCAAATTCCAACTGCCTGAGTAAAAAGTAAAATCAAATGTTTGCTTTAAGCGTTGTGAAATTGTGATCCTGACGTGAGTCTTTATATTTTTCACACTCCTACCGCTGCATATGCATAAAAAGAAGGCTTTGTTTGTTGTTTTCCATTTAGTAAATTAGCACAACTGAACATGAGTATACCAAATAGAAATCAACTAACTAGCACGACCAAACCAGAACCATCCAATTGAGAACGAAGATAAGACAACAAGCAACTTCCAATTGTTTGAATAAAAAGTAAATATTTGTTTTAAACGTTGTGAATTTGTGATCGTGAAGTGAGTCTTTATATCACACACACACACACACACACACACACACACAAAGAAGGCTTTGTTAGGCCTTCGAGCAGCGAGATATTTTCCAGTGTCCAAGACATTTTCAAGCATTTTTTTTTTAAAAAAAATATATGAAGTTCTTTTTTCTATAAACATCTTACATTATGCTGACTGGTCGGGGATATCCGTCATACTTTTTGATATTGTGATTTATAGACCCACATTTTTCGATTTTCTAGTTAATGGCAATCTCATAAGAAGAACCATCTTTCTATTTTGAGCTGAAAAGGCAACCAAATGCTTGAAATAAAAATTTATAAAAAGAAAAAAGACAAACTACCGCAAACACGCAACTCCTCATCGCCTTCTCCATTTACCAGCATTTAATAGTCCAAGTTTAAATTAGCATCATCGTTCTGAATTATTAATTATTTTCCCATCCTGTCATTCAGTAAAAGAATTTTTTTTTTTTGTTGCCCGGTTCGCCGAAGTTTTACCCGACTACATCCAGATCCGACCCACGTCGCACATTTGACTATGGTGGGAGAATCTCCCAATAAGAATTTTCTGCATGTATCTTTTTGAAGAGGAGAAAATTTTTCAAATGACGGAAACAAAAGAATATTTGGATTTGTTTTTCCAGAAAATAAAGGCCACCATGCATACGTCGAGCTCCAAAAACACTCAAGCAGGATTTGGGATAGTTGGGCCAAGAAGGGGGGGATAAAAACATTTCGTATAACAATGCAAATGGTGCTAAGTATTCCATTCTAACTTAAAACATCAGAGCAAATAAATTGTACAGCGCCAAGTAACTCAAATACTCAATTCTTCCCCAAAAAAAAAAAAAAAGAAGCAAAAAGAAAGAAAAGGACCAGCTCAGCCTAATAGAAAGTCCGATTTACTCTTTCCTGTGCATAATAATAACGAAAAAGGCCACTGATTTGGCTCAAAATTTAACTGTTTTGATGATATGGGATCTCACTGATTCAGATTCCATCATTTCAATCATCTCGCTTTGTTCGCCTGCGTGGAGCTGCAGATGCTTCCTCCTTCTCTTTGTTCTCTTCCTTGGCTCCACTGCTTTGCTCATTGGAAGCCTCCGCCGATTCTCCATCCGTCTTCTTTGCCTTTACCTGTGCCTTTGAAAGGAAATAGACGTCAGAGATTACCTCATTCTTAAACTAGGCCTACATGAAAGAGAAACAAAGAAGTTCCACAACTCACAGGCTGCTTCTTCCCGCCAAATATGAACCTGAAGAAAATTGTCAAGAAGACAGCAACAATAGCCACAAGAATTCCAATAGTCACATTTGGTTGCTTCTCTCCCTTTTCAATGAGTTCCTGCAGATAAGAATACAGAGAGTTAACACAAATTTTTCACCTGAGAATTATACCCAATGGAAAGACATTAGTTTTTCCTTTTTTACTTACAGATATCTGAGACTTGTAAGCGCTTAGGAAGGGAATGTCTGCGATCTTGTACAAGAGATCGAATATCTTCTTCTGCAAAATTAAAATTTAATCCAATGCATAAGAAGGAAGCAAAAGAGGGCACAAAAAGAGAAACGGACAGAGAGAAACGAAGTAAAAATTGTCAAACTCTGTCATTACCTGGAAGCCTGTACTCTCACTGGCAGTCACCTCTTCAGCCTTCTGCTTCTCCTTTTCAACGTTAAACTTAGGCTTCCAAGTAGTCTCCCGGTATGATTCTGCAACCTTATCATCATCTGCTATCAAAACGTTGTCGAACAGAATGCCATCTTGCATTGTCCAGATTTCAATGCCTATTGCGGCGATAGGCTCAAAATCAGGTTTCTCCAGTTCAAAGTGATCAGGATTGGGAATTTCCCTAGGCTTCCATATACCCTTGTAATTGGGGTTGTCAATAAGAGGGGCGTGCCATTTTCCTTTATAAGCCGGGTTCCTCTTCATTGGCCTCTTCCACTCACCACATCCAGGAGCCTCTTCACACTTAGGGTTATCAATCTTCGGAGCCTCCCATTCACCATCCTCATCATCATCCCAATCTTCAGGTTTAGTGGCTTCAGGATCATCTATCTCTTCAGGTTCATCATCCAACCATCCTTCAGGTTTCTCAGCTTCTTCATCTTCAATTTCCATGGGTGCATCCTCATCCCAATCATCTGGCTTAACTGCATCTGGGTCAGGAATTTTATCTCTCTCATCCCAGTCCTCAGGTTTTTTGTCATCAGGATCAGGGATAGTTTTTGGAGGGATAAGTGCTGGCTCAAAGTCGTCAGAAGACAAGAAATTAGCCGTTTTCTTTTCCTCCCCATCAATCAGAATTTGCAACTGATTGTCAGGCTTCAATACAGCAGTGTAGACGTGAGTTAGTTTGTCAGATGGGACAGTAGGAGGAAACTTGAGATGGTGTTCCACGTATTCCCCACTTTTAGGGTTCTTATGCTTGAGAATGAAGTGAACCTTGTTGGTGGCCCCACACTTATCAGGACCAAACATAATAGAATAGGGAGATTCATTGTCAAATCCCTTTGGTGTCCATCCAGCCGCCTGGGGTCGAAGATACTTGAGATATGCACCACCACATTCAAGGCCATTCTGTAGGCGAACCTCAAACTGGAGAACAATGATTCCGTCCTTAAGACTCACAGCCTTCTCAAGCTCTTTCACGATAGCATATTTCCTTGCTGGCTCACTGACAAGAAGTCCATAATCATCGTGGCCCTCACTCACAGCATGCTTCCAGACACCTAAACCCAAAATACAAATCAAATTAAATTTCAAACTTGGGTGAATCAAAAAGACATGGAATTGATCCATTGAATCTCTATTCAAACAAGCATTTCACCAAGCCAAAGTAATATCTGTTTACAAGTAATTAAAAGCGCATCCCATCATAACACAACACGGCAGCCCCACTAATTTCTGAGATATAACACCTATTATAATATAAAATGGCTGGTCTGACTTTCAGAACACACGTCAACTCTGATGATAATCAGTAAGAGATTTCTCAAGTTTCTCATAACAACAACTAAAATACTTCCAAAGGGCAAATACCAATTGCACAATGCTTTGAACACAAAAGTACTCAATTATTGAGCAGGAGTAAGGTCCAAAAGGTACGCATAGATTATTGTTTGGGGCAGGTATAATAATTGAAAACGAAGTCTAACCAGCAACACTCATCCTTATATATAGGTTCACAACAAATCCACAATATTAGCTACCTATTTTTTTCTCCATTTATAGTGATCTAAATTAAACTGAGCTTTTCAAATCACGGATTTAGAAATCTTATATTCGTTTTCGTTTTACACATGTTTCCAAACAAACGGTTTTTGATTTGTTGGCCTGTTATACATTTTCTGAGCAAACAGTTTATGGGTAGCCGCAAATTTCCTCAGCATTGTGAATTCAGGCTTAGAAGTGGCATGAGACTAAGTTGGACGATAAATTCTTTTAAACTACGAATAATTTTAAACTACCACTGAAGTGAGTATTGAGTCGCTAAACAAAGATTTGAAGTACGTACATAGGTTGTTTCAGCTTCGATAAGTTATCAACACCAAAGAAACAATGTAGGATAATATTTTGAAAACATGAATTACAATCCGTATGAACACTGAAGCCAATTTTTTCACATGAGATAAAGTTGACAGCAATCCTCGTAGAACAAAAGAAAAATTAGTGCTCTACCAAAAAAAAAGCAAGGGACGGAAGACACGTACCACTGAAGTCCTCCTTCTGGGACACAATCCAACGGCCTTCAAAATTCTCGTCAAATGACTCGTAGAAGATCTAAACCAAATTAAACGCCAACAATTCGCCAATTAGACTTTGAGAGCATCACAGATCAAATTCTTAAGAACAAAAAAAGAAGAAAACAAAGAAACTACAAAATTGAGCTCCCATTACCGCATCATCGTTATCATCGGAAGCAGAAAGCAACTGAAGGGAAGAGCAAGCAAATAGAAGGAGCATCACAGAGAGCCCCGTAGGGATCCATTTCCGTTCTCCCATCGCTCTCAATTCCTCCGGCCACAACTAAAACCCTAAAACTACGATAAACAACTTTCAGGCTTCAGCGTGGAGAAAGGGCAAGAGATCTGTAAGATCTCAGAATTCGAACCACAAAGATGAAGTCATTGCCGGTTTGTTCTACTTTATAGATCTCCGTGAGACTAAGTTCGAGCTGTCGCAACCAATGGTTTTACGTGCCACGTGACATAGTCCAATAGAAACTTGCCACGTCATCTTAATGCATCATTCATGGCCCCTTCGCCTATGAAACCACGGATGTTTTTCATTTTCTCGTCACTTTCCAAAGTTAGAGCATCTGAATGGGCTCCATGTAAGGCCCATGGGCCGGTATTTAGCATATACAATTAATTATTAGTTGCTCATTCATCAGGCCTAGAGAAAGGTGACAGTTTAAGACATGGACTCGTTGTCTGGGCCACGAAGAGTAGGACTGAATCCCCACCCTCTCTCTTCTATTTCGCGCTATGGGCTTTAAATATTCCAATCCACAAGTTAGCTTTATATTAAAGATCCGGTAATAATGTTGTTTGAAATTTTGAATTGACCTAAAGAAAACTGTAATGAACCAAGATTGGAATCATTACTCTGAAATATATCACATTTAGTGTTCGTTTGGAATAGCTTATTTTTGAGTAATAAGTGCTTATAATTCGTGATTCACGGTATACGAGGTAAGTATGTGAGAAGAGTTTTTTCTCGGCTTGCGTAATAAGGGCTTATTTCCCAAATATAAGCTCTCCCAAACACAGCCTTAATGTCTCATAGTTTAAGGATGGTCGATAAGGCTCCAACCAAGTGGTCACATTACTTCGAAAAAGTCGAGCTCTTCTCCCTCACTTCAACTTTGTGAGGCTGAGTGTAGTATAGTGAGAGAGAATAGCTCAACTTTTTTAAATATAACTGAGCCTTAGAATTTTCAGCTTTTTTTGTTTTTTCTAAATTTAATAAGGACAAAACAGTATTTTTCACATTTCAAATTAATTGCATCAAGTCCCTTAGGATGATTTCAAGAGATTTGGTTGCCATTAAATTTGTTAATTGGGATTAGTTGCAATTTTGCCAAAAATATATGGACATCCTATTCGTAGCATCCTAATGCACCTCTTAGCTCCACTTGCTCATGCACCAAGCCATTGAAGAGGTTGTGATGCAAGGCTTGCTGCCTTGGAGAAGAGGAGGAAGAAGCAGATGAAAGAGGTCATTACATGGAACTACGAATACACAAAATCAGCTTTCTTAGTGTAACTTGTTCCTTGATGAGTTTGTTTTGATATCAAAGTAAGACATCAATTAACTCCCCCCCCCCCCCCCCAAATTGAAAGAGACTTTCATTGGAACGGGCAACATTACATCAATTCTATTACAGCTACTAAGCAATTACAAGTAAAACTACAAACATTATTATATTTTACAGCAAAAGCTGCCTATTAATCTAGGGCTCTTGGCCTGGCACGTGGCACCTACATCTCTATTCAACAGCTTCCTCAAATGTTTCGGTGGTCGAGCAATCCAATCCATTGGGTAAGACCCAACTAATGAAGCTTTAGCAACCCAGTCGGCTACTAAATTTGCTTTCCTGAAAATTCAATTATAAGAATGGTTTCCTTTTAATTTCCTTGAATGCTAAATGTTCCCAAGGATATTTATACATCTCCAATCATTTGGAGGGGAATCATTAGAGAGACAATTAATCAATATTTGGCATCATATTCAAAATGAACCTCATCTAATTGATTTTCATAGTTATATTGCACAGCATCCAGAAATGCAATCCCTTCTGCCATTGAGGCCGAGCTAGCATTTACAATGCGTACAGTCCTATCCAGTATCCACCCATTAGAGTCTCTTACCACACACACTATAGCTACTCTATTTTCCAATTCCTAGAAAGCACGGTTAGTATTAATTTTAAGAACATTACCTTCTGTAATTTCTCGTACATGTTGATCATTGCACTCCGGTTCCCTTGAGTTAGATGGTTTCTGCTTCGAACTGAACCATCTCTTAACTTCCCAAAATTCGTTGAGCAATCTTTTTGCTTGGGAAAAAGTAAAGATAGGATCAGGGTTGATATTTTCAAAGAGGAAAGTATTACGAGCCTTCCAAACTTGCCATAGGGTCATGGCCCATATTGCTTTCTGCCATTAGGAAAGGGTTTCTCATTTAGACAGCTTCCAACCCATTGAATCATATCAAAATTTTCAATCTCCTCCACTCTAAAAGAAAGATTACTACCAAACCAAGATAGTTTTGCCCATTCACATAAGAAAAACAAGTGTTCCATGGACTTAGACGACTAATTGCAAATAAGGCACCGATCCACAAAACGACCATTTCTTTTAGATAAATTTTTGAAGGTGGGTAAAGCATTAGACATCAATCTCCACATGAAGCTTTTATTTTTTGGAGGTATCTTCAAATTCTAGATTTCTTTCCAAACTGCCTGTGAGTATTGTTTGAGGTTGTTGCAATGTTTTCTACTCTTCCTAGTACATTCCTTTTCGCACATTTATACCCCTCTCTCACAAAATAAATGCTTCTTTTCCCCTCTGTCCATACCCACTTATCCTGTCTATTGCTTAAAGACACTATAATATTTCTAATTGCTTCCTTTTCAGCATCTGAAATCCAGCCTTCAATAGGCAGTAAATTCCACCTCCCCTCCCTCCTTAAATCAGCCACCTTTAGCTCCCTAAATGATTCATGTGAGTATGAAGACATTAGTTTCTTCCCAAGTAAATCCCCTATCTATGGATCACTTGAAACTCTAACTTGAGATCGATTCCTTATACTTCAAATTACCTAACTCTCTATTACTCTCCTTCCCTCTAATATGCTATACCATTACCACAAGAGAGTTCAACCTTTTTTAGCTTCTAAAAATGAATTTCTAGGGAAATACCTAGCTTTTAGAATCTTTGCCCAAATCTGATTCGGGAATTGAAGGATTCTCCCCCCCCCCCCTAACTTTGTTAATAGTACCAAATTGAATACCTCAAAGTCTAAAAACCTAATCCCCCCTCAGTTTAACTCTCTCTCTTAAATGTATAATATCTACGTATAATATCTTGGCCAACAATTTGTATATTAAACAAAAAAAAAAAGTAAATCACATAAACAGTGCAATCAAAACCCCAATCTAATTTTTTATCAAATTTGCTCCAATTTCACTTCATAAACTCAAACAGCATTGTACCATACATTATAATTCTTTTTTTTTTATATCATCAGCTGGTATCTAATCCGGAGTTCGTACTCCTCCTCCCAATACAAATATTTCTTCTAAGATTTGAATTCAAGATCAAAGAGATATAGCAGTGTGTCTTGTACCGCTAAAACAACTCTATAATAACCAACTCTATATTGATAGTTATACCTCAGTTTTTACCTATTCTAAAATGAGGTATGAATCTCAAACGATGCAGAATGATAGCTTCACAAAAGTCTGTGCGCGTATATATTACAAGGTATCTGGGCACAGAACATTTAATTACATTTCTTTGTGTTCATAAGTAAAAACCTTTAATACAAAACCTTTAATACAATAGAAGCTAAGATCCGTACGTACCCTGTTTTTCCTACAACTCTAAAACAAGCCAGAGGAAAGAGACTCCCTCAAGCCAACGGAGGGTTTTTTTTTCCTGATATATGTACATACAACTGGAGCACTTTTATATGAAAATCCATTACATAGCGATAGACAAATGATCAGACGTGAGAAGGATCAACTCCAACAGATTTCAGAGTTTCAATTTTAGCAGGGACGGCGAAAGCATCGTTGCGAATGGGATCAGGGATGACCTGCTTCTCCGGGTTGTTCTTATACTGAATGTGAGCCACTTTCCTGAAGAAAGATCCCCTGAAGAACTTGTCGGATTCCTCCGCCACGTGCTCTGGCTCCACCACCTCCGGAAGCGTCTCCCTCCTCTGTTTCTTCACCCTCACCGTCGGCGATGTCCTCAGCTGATGCCACGCCGTGTACAGCCCAAGCCCCCCTGACAACGCTATCATCCCGATCGCCACGTACACCGGCACATAGTCCCCCTTCGCCGCCGGCTTCCGTCCCTGTTGCTGGCCGTGGTGATGACCGTAGCCGTAATCAGCCGCCGGAGCGTATGCTTTCGTCTTCGGTGTTGTTGACGTCGTTAACCTTCGGATTCCCCTGTTCAACAGTTCTTTTCCCAAACCCATCTGCATCAAAAGAGACAAAATATGGCTGAACAAATGAAGAGTTTAAAAAGATTGCAAAATATAAGAGTGAGGAAGTTAAGTTGATGAACATACCGCGGATGGGGAAGCCATGATTACTGACAAAGATCAAAGAGTGAAGATAATGAATCTTGATTGAGAAGCAGAAGTCAGAATCAGAGAATTTCCAGAGAAGTAATGAGTAGCTTGTTGCAGTGATCAGTGAAGAAAGAAGAGGGAAAGTTCTGGAGGCACGTACCAGTATGGAGAAAGCCGAGGGACACTTGTCGTCAATCCTAGCCATCCACGATAATCTCCGAAGTCGGAAGTGGCGCGTGTATTACAATTACTTGATATAAATTTAACGTAAAATTATTATTTTTGTTATGAATATTAAATATTTAGATGTCCATTGACTCATATTACTCTTCCAGTCAATTTGACATAAAGAAAAAAAGATGACTTGATACAAAGCAAAAGCAAAAGAAGACAAGAATATAAAGAAAAGAAGACAAGGACATAAAGAAGATATAAAGTAATCATGGTCATGTAATCAGGGTTAAATATAACCATGATCATGCAACGAGGGTTAGATTTCTGCCTCTATATAAAGGGCTGTAATCGATTGTTTCAATTGAACTGAATGAGAACTTCTCTCTAACTTCTCTTTAGAAATTCTATCGATTTTCTCGAATCCTATCAATCTTCTCTCTTATCACATATATTTTTATAACAATTTTGATATATATATTTACGTGTGTGCGACTTATAAATGGTGCAACCATTCATCAATTTTAGATATCTTAATTTTTGGCCTGGGTTAGTATGTATCAACTTTTAGCACTTCTGAGTTTGTGACTCTTCTATTTAGTTATTTGAGTAGACCGAGTAGATATGATGACAAAAAAATGTTACTGGCTCCTGTTCTAATTATAAGATAAAATTGATTTTTTTAAAAAAATTAAGGAAATTAAATAAATTACTTAATCATATTATATATTATGTATCCTTAGATTATATATTAATTTATTAGTTAAATTAATTAGTTTAAAGAAAAAAAATATAAATATAAATACTCTAAAGTAATTTAATTAGCTTTCTTAATTTCTTAAAAAAAAATCAACTTTATCTTATAATTAAAACCGGGTAAAGTATCTATTTTCTAAAAAAAAAAATTTTAGATTAAGTTTAAACAAACAGAAGAAAAGAAAATTGAGAGGGCATATCTAGCCATTTAGTTATGGCCTTATGGAGGTTCACTCTCATAGGAGTCACTGTGACCGGACCAAACCGCAATCCATGAATTCGCAACCAACTTGATTGATAAGTTACATTGTATTATTTGTAAGTTATTATACCATGCATAAAAAATATGTAATTTATATATTACTAAAATATATAATAAGTTGTCTTATTTTCTAAGCTTCATAAAATGGAAGAAATTTCCCATTCAACTGTGAAGAATTTTAAAACTTCTTTCAGCTTTCTTTTCCAAATTCCAACTGAGGTGGCAACCTTATTCGGTTCGATTAGGCTGGCAAAGACATGCGTTTTATTTTATTAGGTGAGGTGAAAGCACTAAATCATTACTCCTATTGTTTTCCCGCAGGTTATGACCCCCCCCCCTTCTTTAATTTTATCAAAATTCAGACAAACTTTCTATTTTTAAACTAATTTTTCGCCGTCCTCTATCAAAGATTTGTTTGTCCGTGATTAATAATTAATTATTTTCATTAACATGAAGGGAAAATCCCTTTTAAAGCCATACGAAATACCCAAATTCTAATTTGGGTTGCTAAACTTAACAAATTATTAACCAAGTCACATGGATCAAAGTGAGATTTAGAAATTAGGTCAAATTACTTTCATGCTCCTGAGTTCTTAAAAAAACAAAATTAAAGTGTGAAGTTCTTTTTTTGCTCTCCCACGTATCATTAAAAAAAAAATTTAATTTATTAATTTTCAAACCTGATTAAGATTGGGCCGTAGGATACAAATTAATGTGTATATATTTATTGTCTAAGGACTATTTTTATATATTCATCAATATTTAAAATGTTTTTTATATATCCATCCATTGTAGATACGAAAAACTTATATTTCAGTTTCCAACCACTGCTTCACATATGCTTCCCCCATCCCTATGGCAAACCAACATCAGTCATCTCAACGGAAGATGCTCCAATGGTCATCTTATCATTGATTTCATCGTTAACACACAGAACTCTTGATCGTTCTATCTGTTTACATCCCCAAACTGAGAAGGGACATACGGTATACACTCATATTTTTTTATGAAATTGTTGCTGTGCAGCTGAGTCTTTAAACATTCCATGGGTGAAACCATATCAAGGAATTAAGAACGTTGAAATAAAAAATTGGACGAAAGAGGGGGGGAGTGAATTTTGCTCTTGTTGGAATATGTAGTAGTTTTACGATCTTAAAGACTGCAAGAAAGTGTTTGAGAAGTCATTGGTGGGAGAAATTGGAGGCAATGCCTTCAATAGAACTTTTCAGTTGCAAAGGAGTTTACCGAAGATCAAAACTTTCGTGTCTCATGATTAATTCAATCTCTTCTACCGTAACAGTAATATTAATTTTTGAAATGCTTTGCAATCAACTCAATTACATGTGAGAGGACATTAAAGTCGTTTTTTCTACATTTTGAAATTTTAAATTGGATCGATGACGTAATTAAGAATTTGTTGAATTCACCAACCTCATTTAGAATTTCTCTGTTTGAGCTAGCTTTATATGGAATTTTCCCTAACATGAATGCTATTCGGCAATTAAAAAAAAGAACAAGTAAATCTCAATGTTTCACCGCACCGCTTTTTTAAAAACATTATTTCAATCATTTTATAAAGTCGGAACACTTTAACACATTATGTATATTTAAATACGAATTTATTTGTGTTAAACAAGATTTGTTCTTCGAAGGGCTTTCGCTCTCAGTGAGACCATGCATCCAAACATTTGTTTCGTCTTGCAGCTGTCGTTACATAGCAATAGCATTGCTCTGCACGTTAGAACACGACGAGATACGCTTCGGATAAGCGCAGAGGCAGAAGGTAGTGCTAAAGCCTGGAGTACGATTTGCCCCCTTATAAAGCATAATTCACCAATCTTTTATTCTGCCTTTTTGCCCAAAAAAGAAAAAGCTTTCCTTCTACCGCCTCATGACAAATGCTTTTGTTGAAGACGACCAATTCTATATGTGAATAATATCTATGACAACTTTTTTTTTGGCGGCCAATTTGGAGAAGGTCAACAAAATCCAAAATAACAGTTTTGTAAAGATCAAGAAGCAGCACAAGCATGCACTGAGTTTTAACTGAAACTTAGTCTCTAAAATAGCCCATGGTAACAATGAACTTTGCCGCATGTACCTTATTATGACATTATAGAAAAAATTGTCCCCTCAACCTAACAGACAAAATTTTAAAAAAATACATAAAAATAAAAACAAAGGCAAAACAAAACAGCATTTTCTTCCCCTCGCTAACTCAAAAGCATAATGTTCATACCTTCACTCATTTTCTATCAAAGATGCCTATCTTATAAATTACCTCCCATCATTAAATTACATTCATTTGCGGCCACCAGCAGCCTTTCTTGGAGGAGGAACACTGTCTTCATCATCTGACTGGATGTCTCCGTACTGCCATATTCCACGCCTACCAGTTCGTGCTTCTTGCTGGAACATCTCCAAATTATCAAGGGCAAGCTGTCTTTCTTTTCTGTCCCACCTATTTCTCTTCTCAATCCTAGCAAGTCCTTCCTGGAATTCCCACAGAAACAAAGCAAAGTTCAGAAGATTGCATTTTTCACATGTTTAGGGTATGCGCACAAATAATAAAAACAACAGCCACTAAAAGCCGCCTAGACTGGCTCATGCGATAAGTGTACAATGAGATGTGGTAATATCAAAGGTTTAAACCTTCTTGAAACTATGGCATTAATGTGAAAAACAAATGGCTTTGAAAGTTAAAGAATAAGCTACAAGAAAACACCTGAAGCATGGAAGCATTAATGCTGATCTCAGCATCAGCAGCTACAAGAGTTACACCAAGAATTGTGCCAGTTCCCTGTCCTTTCACTTTTCCTCCTGAGGTATCTTTGTCCTCAACCTTGGCCATGAACTCTTTTCCACTGTTTAAAGTCATCTCACTCAGATATTCAGCAGCTTCTTGACCAACATCATCCTCCAAGCTTGGAACCTTGATGTATGCAAGACTGCACAATTGAGCAAGACCAGGTGCAGCAGACACAGATGGATCAACAGGCCGTAATTGACTGTAAGTTACTTCTTCTTGGTTTCCATAATCAATGTAGAATACTTCAAATTTGTCCTTAGGAGATTCTACTGGTCCTCGAGGTGTATTGACAACCTACAATGCTCAATTGTAAATACTCAGGATGATGAAACAAAGGATTACAAGTTTGAATTGTAAATAACATGTATTAAAAAAAGGAAAAGAAAGAAAAGGGCATGTGGCATATGGAATTTCACAAGCAAAAGACAGTCACAAAATATTTGGCATCTGGTGGCATTACTATAGGCAATTAACTTGCACAAGGGTCTCTCAAGGGAGCTTGTGTTTAAGGAGTTGGTCTTGTGATGTGACCCACAACCCTGATTAATCCAGGAATCATATACCCAGGCAGAAAGAAAAAAGACTACAGGATCATATCAAATTTTGAAATCAGATTTGAGTAAACGAAATCAACTTTAGTTTTATCAAATGATATTAAACTAGCAACTTACAAAGGGGAAAAACCAAAAGCAGATATAGGGTGAAGAAAATTATGTTTTACAGAGGAACTGGAATACGATAACTCAATCATCAGGAGATTATCTCCCTAATATAATCCCAATTTAATGGTCAAATGCTTTTAGAAGCTTGCATACACAGCTAATGTTTCAGGTTGGAACTCACCATTGCACGGTACCAAGAATTGTCTGCCAGAAAATGACAAAGGACTATGTCACCCTTCTTGGGATTGAAAGTACCAATCACAGGAGGTTCATGAAGGTTTAAAGATGCAAGTTGTTGCTGAATCGATGCTATCTTTTGATCACCAACTGTCTGTACATAGAATTTACCACCTCCCAAGATTTCGGTAACCACAACCTGACAGTTCATAGAAATAAGTAATTCATGTTTTTAAAAACAAGGATCACTTATGCAAAGTGTAGCCAAAGCACCTTAAGCACTTCTTGCTGCTTGTTTTCAACAGCTGCACCGTTGGACACTTCCTCCCCCTCAACATAGTTCTCCCAAATCTGCAAAACAATTCATCTTACAATATTTGAAAGGGGGAAACATTAATAACAATATAAGACCATAATAGTTCCTTTCTTACTTTCAGCTTTTGCCTCCTAGCAGATTGTTCAGCTTGCTCAAGAAGGTGAAAATCAGGAATTCTGTCACTGCCAAAGGAGGTTTGAAGTTTTGCAAGGCCAGCTTCAAGAAGTACAGCTCCCATGTTGGTCCTTGATTCCCATAGGGATCCCAAGAAAGTTCCAGTTCTATCAACAGTTTCCACTTCAATCTGCACAGAACACATATTATAAAGAAAGCAAAAATGAAGTAATATTACATTCACAGAGAACTTGTGTTACCTCAACATCTCTCTGCATAATCTTTCGCCTCATTAGAGCAATTGCTTCATCAGAATGTGGCTCATCACGACCAGGACATCTGACACCAGAAAATGAGAAGGCAATGCTGCAAGTTTCTTTAGGAATCAACAGCTTGAAACGATGTCCACTGAGGACATATTCCACAACAGCAGGAATTTTTCTACTTCGGTGCAGGAAAGGTAAGAAATCTCTGGCTTTCTTGGACGATGCCTATGGGGAAGAAAAAGTTTAAAGTTATATTTTATGACCTTGAAAATAGTAAGAAATTTAGCATAACCATCACTATTCTCACTATGGTCAAGTCAGTTATATGCATGACTGGAGGATCCTTAGCAGAATGGATTCCTTTCTTTCCAGAAATGGCACGTGATTCAGCAGCAAGTAGAGCATCGTAGTAGTTTGATCTCTCCTCAAAGTCACGATGTCTAATGACAGTCCCAAAACCACGGCCAACCACCAACTCTGCAACATTTACCCCAGTTTGCTGACCTCCAGCAGGAGAAGCTGATGACGGGGCATCATCACCATCCGCCTTCACAGGAGACGCTAGGAATACAGATCCAAAATCCATTACTCTGGAATCTGCAGGCCCCGATGCTGTAGATCCATCTGCTGGGCCAACCTTCCTAGAATACTCCATTTGAATATTCACCTGGGAACAAGAGTAATCAGTATAAATGAATTTTCTCAATTACGTCAAAATAAGGTATCATAACTTATTTTTGCACCTGACGACCAATGAGGCGTGTTCTTAAAAATTCCTTTGCTTCACGGGCATAAGGAGCTGGCCTTTCATCCCGACGAGGATTGCCAATCTTTGGACACCTGATACTTGACAGGTTGACTCTCCTCTCTGCTAGTGGACTGCCATAAGGGATGGAATCATCAGCAACAATTATGCAGTCCCCACTTACAACCTCTACCACCTGGAAAAGTCAACTTAAAATATCATAAGATGGCATCACCAACTGATTATTTGTCATAAGTACATGTTTGGACAGAAGTTTACCTTTCCTGTAAAATTCTGGTCATGAATTGCTTTTGAATTTGTAGCTGGTGGTACATAATTTGTCCAAATCTTTAACCTGCTCTTCTTTGCCTGAAGCTCTGCATTCTTCAGCCTCCGCTTTGCATCTTCTTCCATCATATTTGCACTCCATTCAACATATTTAGCAAAGCCCTGTATTATAGAAGAAAATAAAGTGAGGTATTATCAGAATATAATCACAGTAAAATTACAGTAGAAATATTTACAAATGATATTTCAGTCAAGCACAAGAATACATCAGCATCCGAGTGTATATAAACCATAGAGTCTTAAAGTACTCTGTAATAATCCCTAAGAATGAACAGGAACCCAGTACGAACAGCAAGCATAATGCATCCCATTTAAATCCAATGGTCAGCACATGCTTAGAAATCAATAAATATAAGATTCCTTCAGTAACCTATCATGCACATCATTCAGAGTGTAAGCACTGGCATGTCCCTTTCAAGGACCCAACCAAAATTAAGTACACATTCAAGTAGCTACAAGCATGATAGAGCTTCCATGAACCAATCCAAAAGGTGTGCTGCAGAAGCAGTTTATTATATAAAACTGCAAGTAAAATAAGAATTGACTGCACAAAATAGATTATGATAATATATTACTCAAATGAAGAACATACATTTTCCACAAGCTCCAGTGCTAGATCCTTAGCTGATTCACCATCAGGATAATACACTGAACCAATCAAATTGCTGAACTTATCAACACCTTCCAGGACAATGCGAACCTACATATGCCCACATAAAATTCAGAAAATTTGTAGAAATGCACAAAGCAATATACATCTGATAAAAGCAGGCCACTCACATCTCGGTTCAACACACGCATCTCAGTGAAAAATTTAGCATCTGGTGCAAAAGGATCAGCAACAGTTTCAGCAGATGTTGAAACTGCCAGTCTCTGGGCAGATGTAAGAGGGGCTTGAGGCTCTCCAGGAACATCTCCATTAGTCTCATCAGCTGCCAATTCTGTTTCAACAACCGTTTCTGTTGCAGCTCTCCTTCCCATTTGTGGAGCCTAATTCAAATTGAATATATATATATATATGATTAACATGCACAAAAGATTTGTAGTAATGGCAAGAGCATCGTATGAAACTTGCCTGAATACCGGCCATGAAAACTTGGACAAACTGAAACCTTGGAAGTAAATACACACGAAGGGTACTACCATCACGAACTTGCTCAACAATTCCTTCCATGGGCAGGCCCTTGTTCTCAGCTAACAAACCCATAGCATCCAAGTTGCTAGGATCACCAATCGCAGAAGGGGGTAGATTTCTGACAGATGCCTCAGCAGCACCAGGGACCTGCAATCATCCACAGAATCAAATATAGCATATGCATGGCATATTTCTATAAATTCAACAAATATAGGTGCTATAAATTCTCTATTCTCTGTCCCATCCTAGATGCATCTTGTATGGTCATATAAAAAGTGTAATAAATCAGGATTTTTAAGAAATACGATGGATGACAAATCAAAAGATAATCCATAATCAAATCTCTCAAGATAGGAAACATGTGATTACACATTTTCACAATGTGTCTGTGAATTGATGCACTTAACACCTAATGAAACAACTTTAGGACGTCAGCAGGGTAAACATCCTTTACTCCATGAATGAATCTTAACAGTGTCCAGGGAAAATTACAAGCAAACAAATTTGCCAAGAATGGAATGGGTAGACATCTAAGGACGATGTGCTAAACAATTAGTTTAGAAACAAGATTCAGGAATAAAAATAACCTCTGTCAGCATTCAATAACCCATCATAATGCCATTTATACAGTTAACTATCAGAAGAATAAATACGTAAAAGGGAAATTCAGAAACAGACCTTGCTCCACCGACCAAGGCCTTCTTGTTTAGCATGTTCCTCCAGTCGCAATAATTCTGCCAGGTAAGGACTCGCTTCTGCTTTCTGTTGCCCCTGCTCTCTTACCTGCATCAACAGGATAACAGCTATTCTATTCAGATACGGATGAATCATTTAAACATGGAAAATCTGCACGGAAGCTAATAATTTTTCAACCTTGGCCCAGCCTTCCCCAACAACCAGCATTCCAACATTTTTGTCACCAAGAAAAACAGTACCAAAGTCCCGATTAATTGATGGCACATTGTAATCAACTCTAAAGGTCACTTCCTGGTCAAAGAATACATCAAGTCAGACTTAATATGCATTATGTCAAAAAAATACCACCATACCAGCCAAACAAGACAACAATTTTTATATTGCGCACCTTCCCTATGCAGAGTTTCCTTAGAAACTCTCTACTTTCCCATGCAAATGGCTCATCCACACCACCTCTACGTGCCTAGCAAAGAATGATGTAAATCAGTACTCAGTCTTGGACGGTTTTAGGTTTTAAGGCACAAGTTTACACAAAACATGCATCAAAAGTAATTGCTGGCAACATCATATCCACAGAACAAGAGAATGTCAGCTTGAAACACATACCAGTCGAGGAGCAATCAGGGATGACAAAGTGATGGTCTTTTCAGGCAGAGGACCAGGCTTGCTGCTGGCCATGGCCATAATGACCACGCAGTCCCCTGAAGGAACCGCTTTCACTCTTCCCCTGTACCATCCCGTTGCTGCTGCCATTTCAACAGCTACCGAATGATCTACAACCAAGCGAACAAAAAGATTCGGAACATTATCTCTAAAATTAAAAATACGAAACTTTAAAGACATAACATAATATATATGCGTATATAGACGTTTATATTCCTGTTCAAGCACAGATATAGATAAAGGCGGTAACGCATTACGAAAATCGAAGAAGTCAACCTGGACTACGCAATACACTAATTAGATGTAAATTCTACATATTTTGCTCCAAAAGGAACACTTAGATCCACAACAATAGAACCGGAAACATCACAAATCACCACAGGCATTCACAAGCCTCAGAGATTGAATGCGACGGACCGATGCATGACACTATCGGGATCGGATCATCACTCGCCACAAAAACCCATAGAGATAACAAATCACGAATGTTTGTTATGAAACAGAGCAACCATATGACATTTGAATCCGTTATTTCTCCGCAAGAAAATACAATTCAAAGCCCAAAAACGACTAAGATAGTGAACTGGAGCGCAAGCAAAGGTATAGATTGAATAATAAACCAAAGATCTATAACAATGGATTGCAAGAAGAGGAGATATACCTTAAATCAGAGAGGTGCAGAGGAATTTGCCTCACACTGGTCACTTCGGATCTATCGAAGCAACGCAACCGGGATCGAACGGAAAGTACAATTTGAATCACAATCTCTGGCTTTCAACAAATGATGAACAGAGAAGAGATCCGAAGCTCGATACGGCCAAATCCGGGCGGCGGATCAGTGAGAGAACCAGGAGAACGAAGAGAGAGGCTGAAATCAGTTCTTAAATAAAAAGGACGAGAGCTGAATTGTAAGCTGGCAGTGATATTAGCCTCGCTTTCGGAGCAAAATTACGCGAAGCGCCATTTAAATAAAATGCCACCAACGCCAGCGTCCTAATAATGTTAGGAAATAAGGAATCCTGAAGATAGAGAGATTTGGATGAGTAGGCCAAAGAAAATGGAAAAAACATGTGATTTAGAAAAGATTTTTTTTTTATTGGATTAATGTGGAAATTTACTTATGAAGTATTTCCTCCACACAGATATAGATATATATATTTTTTTTTCCCCCTACACTATTTCTGTTAAACAATCAGCAATTAACGTTAGTTGGCTTAATATGTCATATTTGTTAAAGATATAATATTGTAAAAATTATTGAAAGGATATAAGAGTTTAAAATTTAAATTTGTTAAATAATCAATATTGGTTGACATGGCACCATTTTTACAACATAACCCCTTTTTCTTTTACATTTTTGGCCTTCTAATTTAGAAGAGGAATAAAGAATATATAAGAGAAAATATTCGTTTTAAATTATTCACAAAATAATATTCATATTAAAATTGAAAAATATAAACTAAAAACATTCAGATTAAAGTATAACATTGTAAAAAATTATTGAAAGGATATAACAGTTTAAAGTTTAAATTATCTAAAAACTTATCAGGTAAAATAAAATTATCTAAAAGCTAGAATAGAAGATATTATGTTTAAGTTAGTAATTTTGAATTTTTAAACAATTAAAATATTTGAGCTTCCCAAAAATTAAAATTTTTTATCATTAATATTGAATTCTCGATAAAATAATATATGAAATATAAATTGAGAAAAATACCCTCTGTCCTGATTATAAGATAAAGTTGACTTTTTTGGAGAAATTAAGAAAGCCAATTAAATCATTTTAGAATATTTATATTTATATATTTTTTTTAAACTAATTAATTTGACTAATAAACTTATATATAATCTAAAGATACTAAAAATATAAATACTCTAAAGTGATTTAATTGGCTTCCTTGATTTCTCCAAAAGAGTCAACTTTATCTTATAATTAGGACCAGAGAAAGTATATAGTAACCAAAACTCTTTTTTAATTAACGTTGTCTGCTAAACTATATGTTCATATTAAGATAAGGGGGGGAAAATGTTTATATTAAGAGACTCGTTTTATAAGTTTTGCGTTTGGACACAGCAGCATTAAAAAATTGACGTGAAATATTGTTACTCAACCTCGATCACTTTTATTTCAAATTTCAATTAAATTTGTGTTATGATCTAAACATATTTTTATAACCTTCATATTGAACATGTGAAATATCTTGGATTTTCATATGCTAAAAACAAATATCACAAAACAGCAAACCAAAATATGAGCGAACACGGCAATCAAATCCAACAATAATACATTATAATTGGGTTTTATTTTATGGAAACAAAACGACTCATGTAAAATTAACGATGAGTATTATAATTTCTATTACGGTATTAAAAAGTGTGTAGAACTATTCATTTCAATAAAACGACAAAATTGACATGTGAATGGTTGCCATGTTCTTCTACCTAAATAGAAGAACCGCAGATCCGGATAAGAGATTAATAGCGATTTGGGCACTATTTTATGAGTTTTGCATTGGGTTAAGATAAAAAATAAATAACATGTTACCCAATCTTGAAACAAATATTTCAAATTTCAATTAAACATGCACTCTCTTCATTTGTTTGTTAATATAAGATATATTTACTTAATTTAATTATATTAAGAACGTTAATCTTTTTTTTGCCAGAAATATTAAGAAAGTTAATTAATATGACATGCTTTTTCTTAATTATCCTAATCATCTTCCTTAATTCCCTCAATCTCTCTCTTACTTGATTATTATTGATGGAGCATTAATAGGAATAAATTAGTAAAAGATTAACAAATATAAAAAATAAGTCTTATATTTATAATAAATATCAACTTCTCAATTTGATCCTGTATTAAGAACCAAGGGCAGTATTATGATTTACACATAGGATTTCCACCCAATAAAAATCATAATTCATGAATTAGGAAACCAAGATATGAGCGTAGTGAATAGTGATAGTTATGAAATTCAACTATGTATTTGGACTTACTTTATATAAACAAAACGAATCACATAGAAATAATGGTAATTATGATCCTCCTCATTAATAGATTTTAAAGTTGTCTATTATTTGATAGTAGAGTACTAATCTAATGGTGTTACTTCGATACATAGCTTGACACTCATGCTGACTCAATGTTGATTTGCAAATTTACTCCTTCCTTTATATGATTGTAATGAACTAAAATAGAATTTTCTTTGGTACCGCTTGAAAACAAAAAGAAAATCCATCCAATGAAAATATTTAAGAATATAGTAATACGAATTATAACATCTTGTTCTACCTAATGGCATAGACTTTTAAATCGCAATGAAATGTATACTACAATTTGAACACAATGTTACAAGTTTGATACGAATACATTAAGATATGAAAAATTGACATCTTAAGAATCATTTGAGTTAGTGGTGGTAGGAATGGTTTTTTTTTTTTAATATGACTTTTACAAATTTAAGATAGAATAAAAATTAAATTATAAATAAGATTTGTATTTAGATTAGTGGCGGTAGAAGTGACCTTTTTTTTTTTCAAAAAGCTAGACTTTTGAGCTTCTTTTCATAAGCTACTTTTAGGGGAGGAAACTCAATTGCCAAAACGCTAACTCAAACATCTCAAACATAAAAAAGTCACACTACCATGCTTTTTTAAAGCAAAAGCCACATTTGGGATGGTGCCAGGCTCTTACTCAATCTTAATATTTCTATAAAACATGCATCACATCAATGTGTGTTTGAGTGTAAACCCAAAACTGTGGTTTCAAAAGCATTTTTCCGTAAATCGAGACAAAACTCCTCTCACATAGTGCTTTTTTGGGATAGCTTATTTTTTGGCAATAAGCGCTTATAAATCGTGATTTACGATATATGAGGTAAGTATGTGAAAGGAGTTTTATCTCGACTTACGTAATAAATGTTTACTCTTAAAAAATAAGCTAATCCAAGCATACTTATATGTACCTCATAGATCATTAAAACTATTCTCCAAAAACTAATTTTGAACATATTTTCATGGCTTTTATATTGGACCATAACTATTTCTGGGTTTGGGGGGGATTTGGTGAGAAACAACAACAATTCTTTTCCTCTCTTATTATGTTACAACTGTCTTATTGTTCAAATAATTGGTAGTTAGGTTGTTCAAACGGTATTATTCAATGGTTATTCATTGGCTCATTAACATTATATGTCTTTTATTTGATTATCAGAGGATCAACTTCAAAGCCATTACAAACCAAAACTTTCTCCTAGTTAACATTATTGGCAAGATTTCTTTCTCTATCGCAATAACATTTTTCATGTGTACTTTTGTTTTTTAAATTTGACACCGACTTGAGAATGCCTCTATGCTTTACTTTTATGATACTAACAACCTAGGTCAAAAATTTTTGTTACAAATATTCAAAATTGCATGACAAGGTTTTGCTTTTAATATAATATATGCAAGTTTGAATTATGGTTGTCGTGTTTTCTATATAATTAGCAAAAATCTCAAACCTAGTTAAGTATGCATTACAATTTGAACATAGTGAGTTTTATATCAAACATAATAAATATATGAAATTTGATGAGTGAACCAATCTAAATAATAGATGTTTCAAGCGCAATGAAACAGTTATTGCGACAGGGCTTGTTTGTTTTCGCGGTGGCTTAAAAAATAAGCCCGTATCACGCAAACCGAGAAAAAACTCCTCTCACATACTTACCTCGTATACCGTGAATCACAAATTATAAACACGTTTTGGACAAAAAATAAGCCATTCCAAACGAGCACATACTAGTTAATCATCTTGGGATTTTCGCCTAATAAAAACAAAGATAATAAATCGAGAGAGCAAAATATGAATGATAACCGCAACAAAATTTTCCAAAGTGCTTGGATTTGTTTTTATATAATAGAACAAATTATATATAAATAACAGGAAATTTTATCCTCTTCATTGAAAATGTTACAATTGTATATTGTTTGATATACTAACAATTAAATTGATCATACAATTTTAACTGGTCGTTATTAATTAGTTTGTTATAACTGTCATGGCAGTTATGAATAAAAACCCTTCTATTAGTGCTATTGACGAAATTTCTTTTTCTCTATCCTTATGGCATTTTTCATGTGTACTTTCGTTTTTAAACATGACATCTTTTCATGTATGCCTTTATGCTTTACTTTTATGATTCTGACAAACTAAATCAAAGATTTTTGTTATAAGATATTGTCTTTAATAAAAAAAAAGATGCAGGTATATATGAGTGGTTATCATGGTTTCTATATAACGAGCAAGAGGATCAAACCAAATTAAGTATGCATTACAATTTAAACATAGGAAGTTTTACACCAAAAAGTTAACATATGAAAAGTTGACATGTCTCCCAATCTAAATAATAGATGTTTCAAATGAAAAAAAAAACACACACACACACACACTTATTGCAACCTATATGTCAGTCATCTTGGGAGTAACTTTCACCAAATAAAAATAAAAAATATTAAATTAACAGAGTAAAATATGAATGATAACGGCAACAAAATCTAACAATGAACTTGGAATTGACTTTATGGTAATACAACAAATTATATAGAAATAACGGCCAACCTTGCCCAATAAGGGCATGGTTCAAATTGCCCATAGAGTGAAATATATATGAATGATACCGGCAACAAAATCTAACAATGAATTTATAGTTGTCTTTTACAGTAATACAACACACTATATATAAATAATGGTGTCTTTTATAGGACTGTTTGTTTGTTGGAAGAAGTTACTTTTTTTAATCTGATTTTTATAAAACTTATTTTATAAATGTGATTTGTGTTTGAATTGATAGTGATAAAAGTGACGTTTTTTGAAAAACTAGACTTTCAAGCTTCTTCTCAAAAACTGTTTTTTAAAAAAAAAAAACTCAATTACCAGAATGTCAACCCAAACACTCTATTTTTTCAAAAGTCAATTTCACCATATTTTTTTTAAGAAAATGGCCACTTTTGGGATTGCTATCTGATAGTTTTCAAAGCCATTACAAATAAAAACCCTCTACCAATAATAGCCATTGACAAATCTCTTTCTCTCTATCCTCCTGTCATTTTTCAGGTATGTGACTTTAGTCTTCAAACTTGACATCCACTTGGCTAAGCCTCTTATCTCTTTGCTTTACTTTTTTATGATGCTAGTTTGCTAACAGACTAAATTAAACATTGATGTTGCACATATTCAAAATTGCATGATATTTTGTATGAAATAAAAAGGCAGGTATCCATGATTGTCATGTTTTCTATACAATTAGCAAAAATCTCAGACCTAATTATGTATGCATCATGTTCAACATACTAATTTTTATACAATATATTAATATATGAAAAATTGACATGTCGCCCAATATAAATAATAGATGTTTCAGATGAAAAAAAATATTGCAAAATACATTTGTTTAATCATGCGTCTTGAGATTTTCACATAATAAAAATAAAAATAATAAATTGATAGAGAAAAATATGAGTGGTGATGAGTGATGACAACAAAATCCAATCTGTTTTTATGGTAATAAGATAATTAATATATAAATAACGACGAATCTTATTCTCTCGACTAAAAAATGCTATAATTGTGTGCTGTCTGTATACTAACGTTTAGATTAATTAAACAGTTTTAATAAAAAAGATAATAGAATACTACTTGAATTTTAAAATTTTAAATAAGTGATTTTTCAACTCTTTTAGTTAATATCTATATTCTTATAGGCAACAAGGTCAATTTGAAATTTTAAAATTCAAGTAGTATTTTCTTATTATTTTTCCTTTAATAAAACTTCTTGTTGTTCAATGTTATACTTCTTAAAGTCAATTCCAATAACACCCCTGCGACGGTTTCAATAGACTTATTGGTGTGATTCTATTTGGGTCAATGATAGTAACTAATAGTCAAAAAAAAAAGTGAGATATTAGGGAGGAGTACCCTGTCTTCAATAACATGTCAATGGCTCGGTACACACCTTGTCCCCTTTCAACATCATGCTTGTAGTGAGCTTTAGAAACACGAAAACTTCCCTAAATCCCAATTTTTTTATACAAGAAATTTAGGCAAGGGGTTGGATTCATGCACAAGTCAAAGGTAGGCGCCTGCTTGATTACACACAATCCAGATGCCTATTGATTACACACAGTCTTTGGAAAACTTCGGTGTGTCTAAGTTATAGAATTAGTAATTATTAATTTTAATAGATTTTGATGGTTATGGAACAACAAGAGAATCTTATAATTTCAAAAGTGCCAATAAAAGTGGTTACAATGAAGTTTGAGCCCATATTTTTTAGGTATGAATTGTATTCATGCTAATTAGACTAACTTTTATTGATAGTAACCATCAATTAGTAATTTTCAATTCAAAATATAAAAATTAAATATTTTCTGCAAGTCATAAAAATACGATTTATTCACTAAGTTCCATGCCTTTCATTGACACAATATTGTTTTTTTTTTTTCTTATTATCTTTTCTCGCATCATTTTTTTAATTTACTAAGTGGATTTTAATTTTAAATTCTTTACTTAAAAATTTATTCAAATCAATAGAATATCCTCAGTATATTGAGAGTAATTAATTAAATTATTTTAAAATATTTATATTTATTGTTTTTTCTCAAAACTAATATATCTGACTTATAAACTAATATATAATTTAACCATATACAATATATGATATGATTAATGAGTAACTTATTTAGCTTCCTTAATTTCTCCTAAAAAAATAACTAATTCTTATATTTAGAACTTAATATAGTAATCTTTTATTAATAAGATAATCCTAAGCGACGGAGAGTAACGATGTCTTTGTAGATACATGTCAACGCAAACTATCTAACAATATTATTTAACTATTCACAGAATATCATGGAGGAAGCCACATTGCAAAAGAAGAAAAAGGAAAGAAATATGTTTATTTGTTTTAGGCTATTTCTTCAATAAGACATAATTATATTTTAGTCGTTCATTATAATTATGATATTTACTAGTACTGTCTTCCAAAATAGATATATTAGTCCATTATAGTGAGCCCTTTGGGGTAGGTTTTTTTTTTTTTTTCCTTCTTTGTTCAGAACTTTAGCGGAGTTTACTCGGTCACATAGACAGCCTTTACTTATTTATTTTGGTTTATTTTCTGCTTTCAGTATTGCCAAATGAAATTCTAGATTCTGCAATTTATGAGTTGCCATTTGTACTTGAAACTTCAAAAAGAAAGGGCCTTTTTTGAGGATTTACTTTTGTTTCCTCAACGTAAATAAATACTTTCTGCTTTGAGTGATTTCTAATTATGTCTATTTCCTCTTATTGGATGTGAACGAAAGTGCACGCATGGTGCATCCAAGCATCATTTGCTCAGAACCCAAATTAGAAACTCTCTACATATACTATATCATTTTCGAGACTGAAAACAGAAATAAAAAATCTTTTGATATTTTTAAAATATTATTATTTAAATTTAATTAAAATTTTTTTATTACTGTTGATATTTTATTTTTAATTAAAACATAAAATAAATATAAATGAAAATATAAACTATTTAATCATGATTGAAAGGCGATGCACTTGATAAGAATTGACTTCATTATTATTAACTAAAAAATCTATTGGCTTTACCTCCTAATCCTGCTATAAGAGTGTTTTTTTTTTTTAACAGTGCTATAAGAGTGCTAGTTCAAGCATTGTTTCTAACGTAAAAGGCCTTTTCAAATGATTGATTATTGGCATGTTTGTTTGGACGTTATGATTGTTTATAAGTTACTTTTTACGTAAATCGAGACATAACTCCTCTCACATACTTACTTCGTATACCGTAAATCACTATTAAAAGTAACTTATAAGCAATCGAATCGCTAAAACAAACATACCCTATGCCTATTCTCAATTGGACCGTGGTGCCAACTGCCAAATATTAAATGTACAAAGAAAAAATATACTATGATCCCAATTGTTTTCCAGGTTCAGGTTAAAAAAAGACGAAGAAGAAGAAGAAAGGACCTAATTGTTTAGGCTGAACTCTGTGAAGTTTTTTTTTTTGATTAAAAATTGGAATTCATTAATATAACATAAGATTAATACAACGACAACTCAAAAGAGGCAAATCTACCAATCCTTCATCAACCAATGCCTGCTGAAAGAATAGGTGGTGGTTGATCAAAGATGACAAAATACTCAGTATTGCTATGACAAAATACTCTGTGAAGTTTTCAGTGTACAATGACAATTGAAATATGAAAAACATTAAAATGATCCTTTTCTACTCAAGAGCAACATTGTCTTGGAAATTTTCTAAATTGCAACAACTTCACCTCCACTGTTACCTAAGTTGAATTTTCAGTTAGTTGGTCAAATATGCGTATCTAATAAATTTATATGTTATCCATTTTATTTTTTTAAAAGATAGATTTATAAATAAGATTTTTTTAAAAACAAAATGTATCCAATCTAAATAGTTGGAGAAAATCAAAGAGATTATAGCATCTTGTGCGATGAAGAGAGAATCGAATAGGTACATGTTTATCTCGACATCGACTCGGCATATTTAATCAACTAACAATCCAAGTTAACCTAGGTAACAATCAGAGTGCATATTTTTATGGTATTTTTCTAGATATCTCCCTACTTTTATCTATTAAAGGTACTAAAAAAAAAATCTGAGGCTATAGGCACTACTAGTATTGCAGAGGGAGAAGGCGGAAAAGAAACTGACACAAACAAAACTTGCATATAATGGGCTTAGAAATTAGGGAAAATCACTCTCAAGTCCCAAGAAAGCAAAATATTAGTCCCTGAAAAATTTGAAATATCAGAAAAGTCCCTAGGAACTTTTCTAATATTATTTCTCAAAGTAAAATGACACACATGCCCCTCTTGTAATTGTAAAAATCGAAGCTTCAGAAAGAGAGGGAAGACGCAACTTTTTAGTTGGAGAGACAGAGAAACGATGCGAAAGGGAGGGGTTTGAATTCAAACATTGAAGGAATCAAGTTTAGTGTTGAAGTTCCTGGCAAAGGATCGAATTTGCAAGTTCCACATACTGATATAGAGGTAGAATAGCAAACTGATTTTTTTTTTTTTTTTTGGTTCTGTGTGTTCGTTGGATGAAGTGAAATTGAATGATGGTGAAAAGTAAGTGATTTGGGTCAATAGGGGACAAGGTGGTAGGAGGCAGATGAGTAATGACATGATTTAGGTAAAGATATGATCTTGAGCATTGTAGTTGGGGTTTCAATAAGGATGGGTAGTGTTAAAGTCACAATGCTCTGTTTTTTGGGAAGGTTATAGAGGAAATGATACGTTTAAAGTGAGAATGGTTGATTGTCATGTTGGTAGGTGCTGTGAAAAATGCTGATATAGGGAAGGATTTAATTGTTGTTAATTCGTACAGTTGTAGTTGTTAATATAACTTTAATAGTTGTTAATACAGCAAATGAGGTTGGGGGTTAGTGGGTGCTTTGTGTTTGGGGAATATAACAGAGGAAGTAGTATGTTTGAAGTGGGAATGATTGATTTTCATAGTGGTGTGTGGTGTGAAAATGCTGAAATGGGAAAATAACAAATTATTGTTAATTCGTGCAGTATGAGTTGTAAATATAACAGTTTTAGTTGTTAATACAAAAAATGAGGTTGTGTGTCATAATGCTCTGTTATTGGGAAAGGAAATAGAGAAAGTTGGACGTTTGAAGTAGGAACAGTTGATATTTTAATGTTAGATTATATGTGGATATGATATACTATATGTTATGAAATGCACTGTGATGAAGTTGGAAAATTAGGTTACATTAGTTGTTTAAATTCATTCTATGATGAACTTATAGGGGGGACTTTCATTTGGTACACTATTAGGTCTGACAGATCCCTTGTGAAAATAACTCATTATGTTGTGAAAACATGCATTAGGAGTTGTGAAAATTTGCATCAGTTGCTGTCAAATTTTGCAACAATATTTGTAATAAAATAGGCATTAAAATTAGTTAAAATGATGGGTTGCTTAGGTGACAGTGGTAAAGTGTGAAGTTTATAAAGTCATGGGAGACTTACAAGTCACTTGTGCATGTGTGTAACGCACTTGATACAATAGGTCAACAAATTGTCAACCACTTGATCAATTATGATACAATTCAACTGTTGTGAGCTGTCTAATGGGAACTACTGATGCAGTCCCAACATCAGGTTGTGAAACAAATTGAACATGTTGTTAATACACGCTTAATGGGTTGTAAATATCTCAATTGGTCATACTTAACGTGAGGCAACATAGTGTGAGAGAGAAAGGCGGTGGATGTTGTGAAAACAACTCAAAAGATTGTTAATACATGCTTTACGAGTTATAAATTACTCAATTGGCTATACTTAACGTGGGGCAACATAGTGTCAGAGAGAAAGTTGTTGGAGGTTGTGAAAACAACTCAAAAGGTTATTAATACATACTTTATGAGTTGTAAATAGCTTAATTTGTCATACTTAACTTGAGGAACAATAGTGTCAGATAGAAAGATGTTGGAGGTTGAGAAACAAATTGAAGAGGTTATTAATACACACTATACGAGTTGTAAATAGCTCAATTTATCATACTTAACGTGAAGAAACATAGTGTCAACGAGAAACGTGTGGGACATTGTGAAACAAACTCAAAAAGTTGTTAATACACGCTTTATGAGTTATAAAGAGCTCAATCTGTCATACTTAACATGAGGAAACATAGTGTTAGAGAGAAAGGTGTTTGAGGTTGTGAAAAAAACTGAAAAGGTTGTTAATACACGCTTTATGAGTTGTAAATAGCTCAAGTGGTTATATTTAACGTGAGAAAAGTGTCAGAGAGAAACGTGTGGGACGTTGTGAAAAAAACTGAAAAGGTTGTTAATACACGCTTTATAAGTTGTAAATAGCTCAAGTGGTCATACTTAACGTGAGAAAAGTGTCAGAGAGAAACGTGTGGGACATTGTGAAAACAACTCAAAAGGTTTTTAATACACGCTATACGAGTTATAAATAGCTCAATTTGTCATACTTAACGTGAGGAAATATAGTGTAAGGAGAAATGTGTGGGACGTTGTGAAACGAACTCAAAAGGTTGTCAATACACGCTTTACAAATTATAAATACACGGTTTATGCGTTGTAAAACTGATATGAGGTGATCTCGATTTTGTTTTGCTGTGGCATACCGAAAGCGAAAATGGTCAGAAGAGGATATTTTTTACATCATTTTGCTTTTGTTTTGCTTTTGTCGTGTTTTCTATATAATTAGCAAAAATCTCAAACCTAGTTAAGTATGCATTACAGTTTGAACATAGTGAGTTTTATATCAAACATAATAAATATATGAAATTTGATGTGTGAACCAATCTAAATAATAGATGTTTCAAGCGCAATAAAACAGTTATTGCGGCATACAAGTGAATCATCTTGGGATTTTCGCCTAATAAAAACAAAGATAATAAACTAAGAGATCAAAATATGAATGATAACCGCTAGGGATGAGTAAAAACCCGGTGGTTTGGTCTAATTTGATCTGATCTGAGCTGATCCGGTTTGGTATGATCCAGTCCAAATAAACAATATAATGAAATCGGATTAGACTGAAACAGACTGACTGATCGGGTTGGATCGAGTTCTAGACCAGGGGACCAGACCACCTAGACTGGTCCGGTCTGGTCCAGGTCAATTTCTTAAAAGATATTTTTATAATTTAAATGTTATTTTTTATTTTTTATTTAATGTTGTTACAGTTTTTTTAAGGATTTATAATCAAGTTTTATTTTTTATGATGATTTTTATATGATTGTAGGTATTTTTATTATCTTAATTATATTTATCATGTTTAAATCTTTTTTCTCAACATATTTTTTTAATTGTTGTTGAATGTTGTTGGATATTCTTATAGATTATAGGTATTTTTGTTGTCCTAATTATGTTCAATAGGTTCAAATTTTGCCTTCCAAACAGAAAAAAATAAAAATAAAAAAATATTAAATTTAGGTCCTGAACTATATGAACCAGTCCAGGTAGTCCACCAGATCCGATCTAGTCTAGCCCAATCTCAGGTTAGTGCTAGACTAGACTAGACCACGGATTGCTTTATGCAACCCGAGATCTTTTTAAGATCAGACCTCGGGTTGATATCAAACCCGGTCCAGTCCAGTTTATGCTCATCCCTAATAACCGCAACGAAATTTTCAAAAGTGCTTGGATTTGTTTTTATATAATAGAACAAATTATTTATAAATAACAGGAAATTTTATCTTCTTCATTGAAAATGTTACAATTGTCTATTGTTTGATATACTAACAATTAAATTGATCATACAATTTTAACTGGTCGTTATTAATTTGTTTGTTATAACTGTCATGGCAGTTCTGAATAAAAACCCTTCTATTAGTGCTATTGACGAAATTTCTTTTTCTCTATCCTTATGGCATTTTTCATGTGTACTTTCGTTTATAAACATGACATCTTTTCATGTATGCCTTTATGCTTTACTTTTATGATTCTGACAAACCAAATCAAAGATTTTTGTTATAAGATATTGTCTTTAATAAAATAAAAGATGCAGGTATATATGAGCGGTTATCATGGTTTCTATATAACGAGCAAGAGGATCAAACCAAATTAAGTATGCATTACAATTTAAACATAGGAAGTTTTACACCAAAAAGTTAACATATGAAAAGTTGACATGTCTCCCAATCTAAATAATAGATGTTTCAAATGAAAAAAAAAAAAAACACATTTATTGCAACCTATATGTCACTCATCTTGGGAGTAACTTTCACCAAATAAATATAAAAAATATTACTCCCTCCGATCCTAATTATAAGATAAAGTTGATTTTTTTGGAGAAATTAAGGAAGCCAATTAAATTACTTTAAAGTGTTTATATTTTTAGTATCCTTAGATTATATATTAGTTTATTAGTCAAATTAATTAGTTTGGAGAAAAAATAAAAATATAAATACTCTAGAGTGATTTAATCGGCTTCCTTAATTTCTCCAAAAAAATCAATTTTATCTTATAATTAGGATCAGAGGGAGTACATTAACGGAGTAAAATATGAATGATAACTGCAACAAAATCTAACAATGAACTTGGAATTGACTTTATAGTAATACAACCAAATATATAGAAATAACGGCGAACCTTGCCCAATAAGGGCATAGTTCAAATTGCCCATAGAGTGAAATATATATGAATGATACCGGCAACAAAATCTAACAATGAATTTATAGTTGTCTTTTATAGTAATACAACACACTATATATAAATAATGGTGAATCCCATCCTCTTTGCTGAAAATGCTACAGTTGTCTATTGTCAATTAGTTGATGATACGGTTTTAACCTGTTGTTATTCATTTGTTGTTATAGGACCGTTTGTTTGTTAGAAGAAGTTACTTTTTTTAATCTAATTTTTATAAAAGTTATATTACAAATGTGATTTGTGTTTGAATTGATGGTGGTAAAAGTGACGTTTTTTGAAAACCTAAACTTTTAAGCTCCTTCTCAAAAACTGTTTAAAAAAAAAAAAAACTCAATTACTAGAATGTCAACCCAAACACTCTATTTTTTCAAAAGTCAATTTCGGCGTATTTTTTTTAGAAAATAGCCACGTTTGGGATCTGCTATCTGATAGTTTTCAAAGCCATTACAAATAAAAACCCTCTACCAATAATAGCTATGGACAAATCTCTCTCTCTATATCCTCCTGTCATTTTTCAGGTATGTGACTTTAGTCTTCAAACTTGACATCCACTTGGCTAAGCCTCTTATCTCTTTGCTTTACTTTTTTATGATGCTAGTTTGCTAACAGACTAAATTAAATATTGATGTTGCACATATTCAAAATTGCATGATACTCCTTCTGGTCCTAAATATAGGACAAAGTTTATAGTGTAAATTGCACTATAAATTTTATCATATATTTAGGATCGGAGGTAGTATTTTGTATGAAATAAAAAGGCAGGTATCCATGATTGTCATGTTTTCTATATAATTAGCAAAAATCTCAGACCTAATTATGTATGCATCAAGTTCAACATACTAAGTTTTATACAAGATATTAATATATGAAAAATTGACATGTCGCCCAATATAAATAATAGATGTTTCAGATGAAAAAAAATATTGCAACATACATTTGATTAATCATGCGTCTTTAGATTTTCACATAATAAAAATAAAAATAATAAATTGATAGAGAAAAATATGAGTGGTGATGACAACAAAATCCAATCTGTTTTTATGGTAATAAGATAATTAATATATAAATAACGACGAATCTTATTCTCTCGACTAAAAATACTATAATTGTGTGCTGTCTGTATACTAACGTTTAGATTAATTAAACAGTTTTAATAAAAAAAGATAATAGAATACCACTTGAATTTTAAAATTTTAAATAAGTGATTTTTCAACTCTTTTAGTTAATATCTATATTCTTATAGGCAACAAGGTCAATTTGAAATTTTAAAATTCAAGTAGTATTTTCTTATTATTTTTCCTTTAATAAAACTTCTTGTTGTTCAATGTTATACTTCTTAAAGTCAATTCCAATAACACCCCTGCGACGGTTTCAATAGACTTATTGGTGTGATTCTATTTGGGTCAATGATAGTAACTAATAGTCAAAAAAAAAAAGTGAGATATTAGGGAGGAGTACCCTGTCTTCAATAACATGTCAATGGCTCGGTACACACCTTGTCCCCTTTCAACATCATGCTTGTAGTGAGCTTTAGAAACACGAAAACTTCCCTAAATCCCAATTTTTTTATACAAGAAATTTAGGCAAGGGGTTGGATTCATGCACAAGTCAAAGGTAGGCGCCTGCTTGATTACACACAATCCAGATGCCTATTGATTACACACAGTCTTTGGAAAACTTCGGTGTGTCTAAGTTATAGAATTAGTAATTATTAATTTTAATAGATTTTGATGGTTATGGAACAACAAGAGAATCTTATAATTTCAAAAGTGCCAATAAAAGTGGTTACAATGAAGTTTGAGCCCATATTTTTTAGGTATGAATTGTATTCATGCTAATTAGACTAACTTTTATTGATAGTAACCATCAATTAGTAATTTTCAATTCAAAATATAAAAATTAAATATTTTCTGCAAGTCATAAAAATACGATTTATTCACTAAGTTCCATGCCTTTCATTGACACAATATTGTTTTTTTTTTCTTATTATCTTTTCTCGCATCATTTTTTTAATTTACTAAGTGGATTTTAATTTTAAATTCTTTACTTAAAAATTTATTCAAATCAATAGAATATCCTCAGTATATTGAGAGTAAATTAGTAAACATGATTTATTCTAATATGGGTTTTAATTAAAAAATATACTTCAAAAATTTTTTTAGAATACTCTTCAACCATGTCGATGATTTGAACTAAAATGCATGATTTCAAAATAGAAGAGAAATCTTTATAATTAAGGTAAACAAACAGGTGGTGAGAGTATTTTAATCAATATTTACTTAGTCTAAGCCATGGAGTCAAATTAAACAATTTTTTTGTGAGGAAAGTCAAATCAACCGATTAGTATCAATGCATATATTACCTCGACTCCTAAAAAAAATTAAGAAAATTAATTAAATTATTTTAAAATATTTATATTTATTGTTTTTTCTCAAAACTAATATATCTGACTTATAAACTAATATATAATTTAATCATATACAATATATGATATGATTAATGATTAACTTATTTAGCTTCCTTAATTTCTCCTAAAAAAATAACTAATTCTTATATTTAGAACTTAATATAGTAATCTTTTATTAATAAGATAATCCTAAGCGACGGAGAGTAACAATGTCTTTGTATTTGAGCAAAAAAAAAAAAAAAAAACAATGTCTTTGTAGATACATGTCAACGCAAACTATCTAACAATATTATTTAACTATTCACAGAATATCATGGAGGAAGCCACATTGCAAAAGAAGAAAAAGGAAAGAAATATGTTTATTTGTTTTAGGCTATTTCTTCAATAAGACATAATTATATTTTAGTCGTTCATTATAATTATGATATTTACTAGTACTGTCTTCCAAAATAGATACTCCCTCCGGTCCTAATTATAAGACAAATTTGACTTTTTTGGAGAAATTAAGGAAGCCAATTAAATCACTTTAGAGTATTTATATTTTTAGTATCTTTGGATTATATATTAGTTTATTAATCAAATTACTTAGTTTGAAGAAAAAAAATATAAATATAAATATTCTAAAGTGATTTAATTGGTTTCTTTAATTTCTCCAAAAAAATCAACTTTGTCTTATAATTAGGATCGGAGGAAGTACTATATTAGTCCATAATAGTGAGCCCTTTGGGGTAGGTTTTTTTTTTTTTTTTTTTCCTTCTTTGTTCAGAACTTTAGCGGAGTTTACTCGGTCACATAGACAGCCTTTATTTATTTATTTTGGTTTATTTTCTGCTTTCAGTATTGCCAAATGAAACTCTAGATTCTGCAATTTATGAGTTGCCATTTGTACTTGAAACTTCAAAAAGAAAGGGCCTTTTTTGAGGATTTACTTTTGTTTCCTCAACGTAAATAAATACTTTCTGCTTTGAGTGATTTCTAATTATGTCTATTTCCTCTTATTGGATGTGAACGAAAGTGCACGCATGGTGCATCCAAGCATCATTTGCTCAGAACCCAAATTAGAAACTCTCTACATATACCATATCATTTTCGAGACTGAAAACAGAAATAAAAAATATTTTGATATTTTTAAAATATTATTATTTAAATTTAATTAAATTTTTTTATTACTGTTGATATTTTATTTTTAATTAAAACATAAAATAAATATAAATGAAAATATAAACTATTTAATCATGATTGAAAGGCGATGCACTTGATAAGAATTGACTTCATTATTATTAACTAAAAAATCTATTGGCTTTACCTCCTAATCCTGCTATAAGAGTGTTTTTTTTTTTTAACAGTGCTATAAGAGTGTTAGTTCAAGCATTGTTTCTAACATAAAAGGCCTTTTCAAATGATTGATTATTGGCATGTTTGTTTGGACGTTATGATTGCTTATAAGTTGTTTTTTACGTAAATCGAGACATAACTCCTCTCACATACTTACTTCGTATACCGTAAATCACTATTAAAAGTAACTTATAAGCAATCGAATCGCTAAAACAAACATACCCTATGCCTATTCTCAATTGGACCGTGGTGCCAACTGCCAAATATTAAATGTACAAAGAAAAAATATACTATGATCCCAATTGTTTTCCAGGTTCAGGTTAAAAAAAGACGAAGAAGAAGAAGAAAGGACCTAATTGTTTAGGCTGAACTCTGTGAAGTTTTTTTTTTTTTTGATTAAAAATTGGAATTCATTAATATAACATAAGATTAATACAACGACAACTCAAAAGAGGCAAATCTACCAATCCTTCATCAACCAATGCCTGCTGAAAGAATAGGTGGTGGTTAATCAAAGATGACAAAATACTCAGTATTGCTATGACAAAATACTCTGTGAAGTTTTCAGTGTACAATGACAATTGAAATATGAAAAACATTAAAATGATCCTTTTCTACTCAAGAGCAACATTGTTTTGGAAATTTTCTAAATTGCAACAACTTCACCCCCACTGTTACCTAAGTTGAATTTTCAGTTAGTTAGTCAAATATGCGTATCTAATAAATTTATATGTTATCCATTTTATTTTTTTAAAAGATAGATTTATAAATAAGATTTTTTTTAAAAACAAAATGTATCCAATCTAAATAGTTGGAGAAAATCAAAGAGATTATAGCATCTTGTGCGATGAAGAGAGAATCGAATAGGTACATGTTTATCTCGACATCGACTCAGCATATTTAATCAACTAACAATCCAAGTTAACCTAGGTAACAATCAGAGTGCATATTTTTATGGTATTTTTCTAGATATCTCCCTACTTTTATCTATTAAAGGTACTAAAAAAAAAAATCTGAGGCTATAGGCACTACTAGTATTGCAGAGGGAGAAGGCGGAAAAGAAACTGACACAAACAAAACTTGCATATAATGGGCTTAGAAATTAGGGAAAATCACTCTCAAGTCCCAAGAAAACAAAATATTAGTCCCTGAAAAATTTGAAATATCAGAAAAGTCCCTAGGAACTTTTCTAATATTATTTCTCAAAGTAAAATGACACACATGCCCCTCTTGTAATTGTAAAACTCGAAGCTTCAGAAAGAGAGGGAAGACGCAACTTTTTAGTTGGAGAGACAGAGAAACGATGCGAAAGGGAGGGGTTTGAATTCAAACATTGAAGGAATCAAGTTTAGTGTTGAAGTTCCTGGCAAAGGATCGAATTTGCAAGTTCCACATACTGATACAGAGGTAGAATAGCAAACTGATTTTTTTTTTTGGGTTCTGTGTGTTCGTTGGATGAAGTGAAATTGAATGATGGTGAAAAGTAAGTGATTGAGGTCAATAGGGGACAAGGTGGTAGGAGGCAGATGAGTAATGACATGATTTAGGTAAAGATATGATCTTGAGCATTGTAGTTGGGGTTTCAATAAGGATGGGTAGTGTTAAAGTCACAGTGCTCTGTTTTTTGGGAAGGTTATAGAGGAAATGATACGTTTAAAGTGAGAATGGTTGATTGTCATGTTGGTAGGTGCTGTGAAAAATGCTGATATAGGGAAGGATTTAATTGTTGTTAATTCGTACAGTTGTAGTTGTTAATATAACTTTAATAGTTGTTAATACAGCAAATGAGGTTGGGGGTTAGTGGGTGCTTTGTGTTTGGGGAATATAACAGAGGAAGTAGTATGTTTGAAGTGGGAATGATTGATTTTCATAGTGGTGTGTGGTGTGAAAATGCTGAAATGGGAAAATAACAAATTATTGTTAATTCGTGCAGTATGAGTTGTAAATATAACAGTTTTAGTTGTTAATACAAAAAATGAGGTTGTGTGTCATAATGCTCTGTTATTGGGAAAGGAAATAGAGAAAGTTGGACGTTTGAAGTAGGAACAGTTGATATTTTAATGTTAGATTATATGTGGATATGATATACTATATGTTATGAAATGCACTGTGATGAAGTTGGAAAATTAGGTTACATTAGTTGTTTAAATTCATTCTATGATGAACTTATAGGGGGGACTTTCATTTGGTACACTATTAGGTCTGACAGATCCCTTGTGAAAATAACTCATTATGTTGTGAAAACATGCATTAGGAGTTGTGAAAATTTGCATCAGTTGCTGTCAAATTTTGCAACAATATTTGTAATAAAATAGGCATTAAAATTAGTTAAAATGATGGGTTGCTTAGGTGACAGTGGTAAAGTGTGAAGTTTATAAAGTCATGGGAGACTTACAAGTCACTTGTGCATGTGTGTAACGCACTTGATATAATAGGCCAACAAATTGTCAACCACTTGATCAATTATGATACAATTCAACTGTTGTGAGTTGTCTAATGGGAACTACTGATGCAGTCCCAACATCAGGTTGTGAAACAAATTGAACATGTTGTTAATACATGCTTAATGAGTTGTAAATATCTCAATTGGTCATACTTAACGTGAGGCAACATAGTGTGAGAGAGAAAGGCGGTGGATGTTGTGAAAACAACTCAAAAGATTGTTAATACATGCTTTACGAGTTATAAATTACTCAATTGGCTATACTTAACGTGGGGCAACATAGTGTCAGAGAGAAAGTTGTTGGAGGTTGTGAAAACAACTCAAAAGGTTATTAATACATACTTTATGAGTTGTAAATAGCTTAATTTGTCATACTTAACTTGAGGAACAATAGTGTCAGATAGAAAGATGTTGGAGGTTGAGAAACAAATTGAACAAGTTATTAATACACACTATACGAGTTGTAAATAGCTCAATTTATCATACTTAACGTGAAGAAACATAGTGTCAACGAGAAACGTGTGGGACATTGTGAAACAAACTCAAAAAGTTGTTAATACACGCTTTATGAGTTATAAAGAGCTCAATCTGTCATACTTAACATGAGGAAACATAGTGTTAGAGAGAAAGGTGTTTGAGGTTGTGAAAAAAACTGAAAAGGTTGTTAATACAAGCTTTATGAGTTGTAAATAGCTCAAGTGGTTATATTTAACGTGAGAAAAGTGTCAGAGAGAAACGTGTGGGACGTTGTGAAAAAAACTGAAAAGGTTGTTAATACACGCTTTATGAGTTGTAAATAGCTCAAGTGGTCATACTTAACGTGAGAAAAGTGTCAGAGAGAAACGTGTGGGACATTGTGAAAACAACTCAAAAGGTTTTTAATACACGCTATACGAGTTATAAATAGCTCAATTTGTCATACTTAACGTGAGGAAACATAGTGTAAGGAGAAATGTGTGGGACGTTGTGAAACGAACTCAAAAGGTTGTTAATACACGCTTTACAAGTTATAAATACACGGTTTATGCGTTGTAAAACTGATATGAGGTGATCTCGATTTTGTTTTGCTGTGGCATACCGAAAGCGAAAATGGTCAGAAGAGGATATTTTTTACATCATTTTGCTTTTGTTTTGCTATGGCAAGGCAAAGCAAAAGCAATTGGCCACACCGTCAAGTTGTAAACCGAACACAACATGTTGTTAATACACGCTTTCAGTATTGCAAATACAACATTTTCTATACGTAACGTTACAAAACTTCGTTCCAATCAGAAACGTGTGGCCGGTTGTCAAACGCATTCAACATGGTGTTAATAAACACTTTACGACTTGTCAAACACACCACTTCCTCTGTTTCCTTTCCCAAAAACAAAGCACCATGACACTCAACCTCATTTTCCTTATTAACAACTACTACTGTTATATTAACAACTACTACTACGCGGATTAACAACAATTTATTTTTTTTCCATATCTGCATTTTCATAGCACCCCACCACTTCAAACACACCACTTCCTCTATTTCCTTTCCCAAAAACAGAGCACCATGACACCCAACCTCATTTTCCTTATTAACAATAACTACTGTTATTTTAACAACTACTACTATGCGAATTAACAACAATTTATTTTTTTTTTTCCATATAAGCATTTTCATAGCATCCCACCACTTCAAACACACCACTTCCTCTGTTTCCTTTCCAAAAAACAGAGCACCATGACACCCAACCTCATTTTCCTTATTAACAACAACTACTGTTATTTTAACAACAACTACTATGCGAATTAACAACAATTTTTTTTTCCATATAAGCATTTTCATAGCACCCCACCACTTCAAACACACCACTTTCTCTGTTTCCTTTTCAAAAAACAGAGCACCATGTCATCCAACCTCATTTTCCATATTAACAATTACTACTGCGCGAATTAACAATAATTTATTTATTTTTTCTATATTAGCATTTTCACATCACAATGAGGTTAGAAAAGGGGATGAGTTGGACTATTCATCATCATCATCACCTTCATCCCTTCCTTCTTTAAAAATGGCGGAAGCTTGAGATCAAAAAAATCCCACCACCTTCCTTCCTTTTTCTTCTTCCTTCTATCTTACATCCCATCCCACAAATCTTTCACCACCTCAAAGCTTTGGCCTTCACCATCACCACCATTTCTGCAAAGAGAGAAGTAGGGAGCTGAAAAAAAAGATCACATCTGAGAGCGAAAACGCAGAATAAATGAGAGAGAGAAATAATATAAGAGAGGCATGTGGGTCATTTGACTTTAGGAAATAATATCAGAAAAATTTCTGAAAATTTTTCAGATATCTCAGATTTTTTAGAGATTTTTCGAATAATATTTTATTTCCTTATGATCTGAGATTGATTTTCCCTAGAAACTATAAGCATGTTTGTTTGAGCTTAAAAAAACTTATAAGTTGCTTTTTACGTAAATCGAGACACAACTCCTCTCACATACTTACTTCGTATACCGTAAATCACTATTAAAAAATAACTTATAAGCAATCGAATCGCTAAACCAAACATACCCTATATATGCACGACACGCCTATTAATTATTGTATACTTGGCGTGGTGCATGAATCTAGTTAATATGCGCTATATACGGACAAGATAAGCATTTATCTGAAGCCACTACCTCTTTTGCTCCCATTCAACTCTCAGCTGGACATCACGATCTAGGAGTGCAAGCTACCCTCCAATAGCCTTCTTGCAAATTGCCACTTTTTCCCACTTCCTTCGTTGACATTTTCGAACACTTATCTCAAACTCTCTCTATATGGCATCTACAAACATAGGAGTAGTACCTACTAGGCTACCAGCTCCTATTCTTAATGCTACCGTAAAGAAAAACTATATTCGTCGGTTTGGTAAAAGCGATAAATGTGTGATTTTTGTATTTTTATTTCTGATTATATCCATATTTAAAAAGACCGTGTATAAAAGGTAATAGATGGAAATTTAGGATCCAGCTCCCGTCCGCTGCGCCCCAATCCGCTGCCCATCCGCTGCCTCAATCTGGGCCGTTGATATAAGATATCAACGGTCCATATTTTTCCTTTATTATAAAAATAATATTATTATAATAAAAATAAAAATATTATTTTTATAATATATTCAATCTGAGCCGTTGAGATCTTATTTCAACGGCCCAGATTGAGGCAGCGGATGGGCAGCGGATGAGGGGCAGCGGACGGGAGCGGGATCCGGAAATTTATTACAGAGAGATAATAATTGACATATACTCCCTCTGATTCTTATCATAAAGCACTAACTATCAATTCTCACAATCAATAAAAATAGTTAAAAGTATTAAAATTGTCCTAAAATTTAAGTAATTTTCACTATTACCCTTATCAACTATACTAAACTCAGATATCTATTAATTATTACTCTTCCACTACCCCTATTAAATATGGGTATACATGGAAAAATAAATTAAATGCTCATTGAAAACTTGTAAGTGCCTCATGAAAAGGACCAAAAGCACTTGTTAGTTAGTGTCTTATAATAAGGATCAAAGGGAGTATGAAAAAAATCAATTTAAATTTTAAGAGAAAGTGGATTTATTTCTTATATTAAGGACCACTTCTACAAGAGAGAATGTTCGTTATAAAAAAGACCGGAGGTAGTATAAAACTTAGTTGACTAATTTGGATGCGGTAAGAAAGTTAATTACATTAATTATTTGAAACAAATATAGGTTAATTTTTCTAAAATACTATCTTTTATCATGACTACTTGTAGATAGAAACTCCTTAATATGTGTAATCAATACAATAGATATACTAAGTAAAACATTACTATAAATTTGGTAGACAAATTGGATTGAGATTTGTATTTGTGATTAAATTTAATCCTAACTAACTAGCTCTTATATTAAGGATTGAAACTCTAAAAGTAGTATAAGATTCACTTTATAGTTCATTTTCTTCGTTAAAGTGAATCTTATATTAAGAATTAGGGGTAATATTAAATATTATTTTCCAGAGTATAATAAATAAGTTCATAATTCCATGAGGTTTTAAAATATCTTTTAAAAACGTGGGCAAAAAATTTAGAATACCTTTTCAAAGATATCCATATTTAACGTTTTTTTTAGAAAAGAACCTTTGATGTTTGATCTTTTAAATTCACAGTATATTTTGTTTTCGTTCTTTAATTTTTTAAACTGTCTTTTTAATCATCTAACCCTAATGTCATCATCTTTGCTAACAAAAAATGCTGATATTAAAATATTAAAAATTAATAAAAATATTCTCAAATACTTACATGTTAAGTTTAATTTTATTGATAAAAAAAATTATCATTTGAGGATTGAGACAAATGATGTTAGGATTAGAGGACTAAAAAGATATTTTACAAAATTAATAGACTAAATTGAAACCTTATTATAAAATTAGGGGATTAAACACTTTTACCTCTTTTCAAGCTTTCAATAAATAACCTTTCTAAAAAAACCCTATTCAATTAGGGATATATTTAGGAAAAAATCATTCAGACACAATCAATATTCTTCCTTACTTTAGACAATTATTTATTATATTTAAAGACAAAGGCAGGACTCCAGGGGGTTTCTAAATTTCTTCACTTCCCCACCACACTGTCCAATACGCCATGCTGTGCACATTTAAAAGGCCATTCCATCCATATAATTACTCATACTGTTTCGAAATTGGGAAAAAAAGTTCTCAATTGCCATTTTCCCTACACGTTCAATAAGCAGTGTCCTGAGCTTCAACTGTCTGTCATTAATTTTTTACCCAAATGAATGAAAAACAAATACATGGTTACTTGCTTGTTATTTTAGGTGCTCATAGACTAGTGGGTCGCAATTATGATTCACTAAAGTTTGAAACCGCACCATTTTTCAAGTGTGAGCTCATACATGGTTGTTTGCAAGTATTGGCGTCTTTTAGGGTTAAGGTCCAACTTTGTCCCCAATTTCTGGGAAATAAACACCCTGTCGCCAGGTTTTCGCATAGGAGTTTGAGCATTCAAAAAAAAAAAAAAAAATTTGGATCAATTTCATGCCCATAATGTTAAAAAAAGAGTAATGTCATCCATAACCGTTAAAAATATCAACGGTCAACATTATTATTTTAATGGTCAATGTTAATTTTTTAATTGGTAAAACAACTTTGCTCTATTTTTAATAAGGAAAAAATTGGTTGGAAAAAACTTCTAGATACCAAAGGCTTCTATACAAAAACTTTCGAAACAAAATTAAACATTAATAAGCAAGATCATAGTTTCACACAAGCCATTTGCAAGCACAGGAACAACTATGCAATATAGGGAGAAATATCTCAATCTTCAATAATTTCACGGCTTTTACTCCACTTTGGGGTCTTTGTGAAACTATAGTGCCCATAAATACGCATGTTTCATTCTTGGCACCGTATCATTCAACCACGCAAGACTCTGGGAGGGGCAAACACATGAGAAATAGGATCATTCGGACCAAGATCATTGATTGGTGGACGCTGTTTGTGGTGGTTGGTCACTGATTGGTAAGCCATTGCCAGTGCCAAAGCCTGCAAATTAGAAGGAGCACAAAAACATTGTTACATAATAATTTAAGATAGTAAGAAATTGTAACTAAATATAAATTACAGCCATATGTATACGATGTGATCCTGGTCAGGGCGAGTGTAAATGCCGGTAGTGACGGCGGTTCTACGCCGGCTGCCACCAGGTGGCGGATTGTAGATGTTCTTGAAACCTGTCGGAATTACAATGACGGGTAAACCTACAAGATTTCCTAGGCAAACTTTCTCCCAGTCAGTCACATTGCCGATGAAGGCATCGACCGTGAAACTCTCTCTTATCTCCTTTATTAGCTTTCCCCTTGCTCTTTGTGCCTGCAAAGAATAAAATGTGAAACTATGTAGCAAGTTATGTAAAGCACTGAAAGAACATGAATTGAAGAATCCAAAGGTCACCTATCATATGTAAGAATAAACCATAGTTATTATGCAGAAGATCTTAAACTAATAAAGCTCCTGTGGTAGGAAACCGAATCAGATAACATAGAATGAACCTAAATGTAATCCACGGCCGGGATTAAACGTGCACGGCGCAGTTCAGTAGGCCACGGATCTTGAGCTTCATTCACATTATCTTGGCCTGATCGTTGCCACTCATCAAAGTGAGCCAGCATATCAACATCCATAGTGAAATTGAGTATACCTTGAACAGAGTCAACTGTGTAATTCAATTGAAAAGGTACCATCTTCACACCCTTTGTTGTAAGAACATTAACAACCTAAAATTGTTGTCCCAGAATTATGTTCAGCTTACATATTATACTGATAAAAAATTAGCCAAATTAAATGAACATGAACTAACCTCCATTTCAGCATCATCAAGATATCCAACAGTAAGGTTAGTTATGTCAACTGAGAAAGGATCATCAATGTGGCTCTCTCTAGAAGAGATATCATCCGGATCCTTTCCCCGAATAATATCTAGGACTATAGCGCAATCAGTTGCACTTCTGCAGAAAGGGCCTAGCTTATCCTACAAGAATTATATATTACAATAAAGGTCCAGCATTTATTTCAGATAATCACACAAGAACATGATATCATGTGGGTTGTACCAAGCTTTCTGATATGCTCATTACACCGCTTCGACCAACTGTACCAAAAGTTGGTCGCAACGCGGTCACGCCACAACGCGCAGAAGGATAAGTGATGGAGCCAGCTGTTTCCGAACCAATAGCAAATGGAACCATACCTGTAATACAATAAACAAAGTCACCTTGCTGGAAAACACAAACCAAAAAAAAAAAAAGGAAGCTTCTTAACCAGTAACTGATGGACCATATTCCAAGGATTGAGTGAAACTTTTTAGGAATACCAGCTGAGGTGCTGGCAGCCGATCCAGCAGATGAACCAGAGGAGAACTCTTCAATGTTCCATGGATTTCTAGTTCTTCCTCCAAACCAGATATCGTTGCATGCCAAAGATCCAGAAACAAGCTTTGCAACAAGAACAGCTCCAGCAGCCTTTAGCCTAAATGAACAAAGTCAGCAACTTCTTTTTTTCTTTTTAAGATGGAGTGGCTGCACATTTACATCTTGGAATTGATACCTTTTGTAGACCCAAGCTTCCTTGTCAATAACTTGATCTTTGAAGGTTTTTGAACCCCATGTAGTTTTATAACCAGGTACAGCTATTATATCTTTCAATCCATATGGAATTCCATGAAGAGGGCCTAGCAGGGAAGCCAATATCATTTTAAATAAGAAACACAGAAAATCAGCACACATACAACAAAAATAATTCACAAGCCAACTTTCTAACCCACGGCCATAATTACTCAAATATTTTATCATTTTTTAACTGATATTTTTTATCAAACATCTTGTTCAAAATGTAAGAACTGAGATCAAAAGGATCATTTTTCAATAACAGGAACAAACTTCTAAGTTTTGTTGGTTGGTTAAGATGCAAGAGAGGATAGTTGAGTAATCATCACATTATATTGCCAAGCTTTATGGAGTTGCATATGGAAAAGAAAGAAAAGCTGAAAACTGAATCACTTCGAAACATTCATTTGCTAGAAAAAGATGTCTACCAAGATAGACTCCTTTGGCAAGCAACTCATCAGCTTGTTTCGCTTGCTTGTGAGCCAGTTCTTCAGTATAAGTGATCACAGATTCAAGAACAGGATTGAACCTGGTGTTATTTTGAATATTTTCAGATCACTTCATCAAGTAAGAAAACACACACACACACACCCAAAAGGGAAATGCCAAGATATCAGTGTTCTCAATACTACTCTTTTAGCCTCCGGAGGAAAATCTGGGTAAGCTCCTGGGAAGTGATTTGTTTTGTTCTAAAGAGTTCAGCTAATTCAAGAACCTGGTTTAAAAACACAAAAATATAAGTCATTAATCAAAATAACACAATATGGATCAAATTCAAACCAATATTCTAGTGGGGATGAATCGCTTACACTCATGAAGGCAATGTCTTCATCAGATTCTGGTCTCTGAATCCCAGAAACAGAAGGATGGTTAAATCTTTTATTCGTTGGCCGATGGCCCCAGTCAGGATTGAAAACCAAAGCAGGTGGGTAATGGAGGCCTCCATTTTCAGAAGCCACAAGTTTCCGATTTGCTTGTATAATTGGGATATTGAGTCCATGTACACCTTCATTAATCTCTACAATCTAAGGTCAGCACGAATTATTCACACTTCACATTCAGTCTTCTATCACCAAGTAACACAGAAAGATCAATTGCACAAGTAAATTAAATGACCTGTTCATCATTGAAGAAGCTGGCATCGAGTAAACCTAATGAACGTCTGAGGCAGGAAACATCAATGTTCTTCCCTCTACTTTGGCATTTGTTCTTATGATCCTGATTGATTACAGAAGGAAAGAATATCAAAATATAGTTAATGCATGCAAGTATCAGACTACAATTCTTAACTTTGATTTCTGAACTTATGGCACAATTTCTGTTTTATAGGTGGTTTGGAATAGTAATAATTAAGATAATCATTAAAGCTAAAGCTGCTGGATACCAGAAACGAAATGAAAATAACCTTTTATATCTTAAAAGGACTAATTAACGGAAATTGAAGAGCTTTGAAACAAACCTGAACTATCTCACAGAACAGTGTCCATATTCTTTTAAAGTTTCTCATTTGTTGCACATTTTGTCAGGACCACATTACAGAGAAAGGAAAAGGAGACTACTTCCAAAAAGAGACTCCGTTTCAGGGCATTAAGCTTAGTCAACTATACGCATGTTTGACCTCATTTATTTTTGGGCAATAAGACCTTATTATGTAAATTGAGATAAAACTCCTCTCACATACTTACCTCGTATACCGTAAATCATAATTTATAAGCATTTATAAGTAAAAAATAAACTATTCCAAACCAACACTATAATTAACTTTCAATCTAACGGAAATAAGGGTATGCCACAGAAATGCAGGTAGGGGCAATACAATGTGTGTTTCGAACAATGATAAGAATATTTAAAAATAACTTTTCAATTATGATTTACGATATACAACATAAGTTTTGTTTCGATTTATGTAAAAAACAGATCATAAGCTACTATGACGCCAAACATGCAACTAATTTTTTTTAATCATTATCGAAGAAAAGGGAGAAAATAAAACAAATCAATGGGATTCGTAGAAAAACTGAAAAAGAGGAAAACAGAAATAATCATAATACTCCTACCATGGTTGTGGCGGGTAAGTTGGTCGGTGGATGATGAGGTGGCAGGCAGGAGGAGGCGTCAGAATACGGAACTACGGAAGAACTTGGCAACATAATAAGCCAACAACGAACCAGAAGGTGGGTGTGGCGCCGCCGCCACGTGTCAGGCGTGTAAGTGGCGGAGTAGGACCCTTATCTTGTGGCGGTATGGCTTCTTCCTCCTTCGATCGGTTTCTGAGACGGAAGCAGTGAGGATTCGAAACCAGCAATGGCTCTGAACAAACCCTCTCAGATGTCTCCGAACTTTTAAGAAATTCTTAGTCAACCATCCCGGTTTCTTCTGTCTCATGACTCATGAGCATCTCCGATCGGCGGCTTGTTTCTATTTTCTATTTTCTTGCATTTTCAGAAATAAATTTATAAAACAGTTTTAAAAAATAAGTTTAAAAAAAATAAAAAGAAATTTAGATACTCATTTTAAAAAATTTATTTTTAAAGTGACATGACGATATAATTATTAGTGGTAACATGATAATGGTTGTGACTGACAATATATTATCAATAGGGATAAGTTATGCTCTCAAAAAATAAAAAATAAAAAAACAACTAAAAACTGTTTTTTTTTAATTTTTAAAAATAATTTTTTTAAAATAATTTTTAAAAATTAAAAAAAAAAATTAAAAACAAAATCAATCAGCTGTAGCTGATTTGGGAAGATAAATACGCCACTTTAATCCACGGTATGTCTCTTATTCACATTGCTTTATTAATTTCAGTCGGTCGGTTTGGTTTTTCCCGTCATTAGGTGAGGAATGGTTTATAGACACGGACAAATAATTTAATCAATTTTTAATTTTTTTTTTGGCCACTGTAATCTATTTTTTAATTTATATAAAAAATTTACCAAATTTAATATTTAAGAGAGAATGGGTAACAATTTTACATGAATTCATTTCAGAATACAACATTTTTGTTAAATTCCTGCCTAGCATGCCGCTATAAAGCCCGTATAGATATTTGCTCCCGAAAATAATGGAGTTAATTATCAATCCTTTTTTCAATGAATCATTTCTGACGATGTATACGGTTATAGCCGAGGAGTAGGCTGCATAGCTCTGCTGTGCGTTGTCAGAAGTTCTAATACTCTTTTTTTTTTTAATCGTGAACTTTATTATTTTATTTATTTGGATATAAAAATATACATAAACTCTACATATATGAACAAATTTCCCAATTCTAATAATTTAGTCAAGGGATATGCAAAACCCCAGTGGTTCGGTCTGACATGAAACAACCCGGTCTAGTCTGAAAAGAATTGGCCTGAAACAGAAAAGGACCGGACTAGATCAAAATGCCCTCTTCGAGTTGGACTAGACTGAAGACAAAGGGGTCAGACCAACTGGTCTAGTCCAATCCCACATGAGTCTTTTCTTTTTGAGTAAAATTCATTGATTGCCCCTCTGTTTTATCTATATAAACCTCTTCTTTATTTTGAAAACATATATAAACCTCATTTGAAATTAAAATGTAAGTTATAGAAACCTCTTTTATATATTTGATATTCCATTTTCATCCACTCAACCGTTAATTAACTATTAAGTTTGACTATTAAACATTTATTTTGACCAAAATACCCCTTTTTCAACAAATGAATAAACATTTATATTTACCTAAAAATAAATTTTTATATAAAAAAAATAATTCTAATACATGTATGATCAAAATTTCCAATATATTATAAATTTCTTTAATTTTTATTATATTATAGAATTTTTAAATTTTATCATATTTATTGAAAATTATTTATTTATTATTCTTTTAAATGACTAAAAAATATGCATTTCAAATGAAAGGTAAAAAAGAAAAGAAAAGAAATATGTTTTATTCATAATATGTTATTAATAATGTAAATTTGATACAGTATATGATTTATATTAATCTTAAATTATAATTTTTTAACTACATTTTTTGTACAAATATTTATAAACATGTTTATTTTAGTATGCATCTATTAATAGGATTAATCATATTTTTAATTAAGTTTTCTATGTGTACATTAATTAAATTAATTAAGTATTTATCTTAATATGAAAAAAAGTCAACATATAACTATTTACAAAAGTAAAAAATAAGTTAATAAAAAGAAAAAAAACTCTTAAATTACTTAAACAATTTTAATCAAAATTAGGAAATTAGTAACGATGAAGGATAAATTAATAAATAAAATTTATTTTAATATAAATTTTGATTAAAAAATAAAAATCATTAACGGAGTTAACGATTTGGACTTAAGTGTATGTTTTCAAAATAGGGGAAAGATCTGTGTAAATATAATTAAGGTAAAATATAAGGGAGGTTAGAGTATTTTACTCTTTCTTTTTTAATGTAACATCTCTATATATGTAATGTATATAGGAGGTTTTTCCTCATTTTGATAAGATAATACATTCAATAATAAGCCTTGTTGAACGCGAGAAATTCACACAGCCACTATTAGACTTGTATTTCTTTTTTAATCAAATTTATTATGTTTTACATTCACATACTATATTGAATATCCATCTATTACTTCAATATAAAAATATAAATTATTGAAATGATTTAGCTTTAATATTTTAAGATTATTTTTATATTATTATAGGTATTTTTACTGTGTTATTTGTGATTATTAGGTTAAAATTTTGTCTTCCATTAAAGTGAGAAAATTACATGGAGGTCCTAGATTATCTTAACTAGTTTAAGGGCCCGTTTGGTACGATGGAATTAATCTTGATGGAGATGGAAATGGAAATGGATATGGATATGAAAATGGAAATGAGGTGTAAAAGTATGTTTGGTATGTCATGGAAATGAGATATGATTTTTAGGTGAAAAGACCAAAATGTCCTTCAATTTTTTTTCCCCAAAAAAACATCATTTAGAGAAGCCCAAAACCTTCTCCTCCCGAAAACTTGCACCATTTTATTTTTTTCAAATGTTTGGTATATCATGGAAATGAGTCCTAATTTATATGTGAAAAGACCAAAATGTCTTTATAATTGAAAAATAAAAAATCCCTCTCCTTTGAAAATTTTAGGCTTATAGTATGAAATTCTAAAAGAAAAATATAATTTTTTTTTTAAAATTGGAACCCGGACCGGACCGGTTCACCGACCGGTTAGCCGGTTTTCGGGCTGGACCGGCTGGTTCGATCCGGGTTCCTGAACCTGGGTCTCATCAGAGAAAGGGCAAGGTTGGAATTGAAGACATGGAATTGCAAATCTTAGCTATTTGGGTGGAATTGAGTTTGATGGAATTGGCCCCATTTGGCTTCCATGTGGAATTAAATTCCATGAGCATTTCTTTGTACCAAACATGCACAGTTCATAGAATTGAATTCCAATTCCATGCCTTCAATTCCACCATACCAAACGGGGCATTAAGTAATTCATTGGGCCAAATTCGGTCCAACTCAACTTCATGTTGGTGTTGTACTAGATCAAATCACGGACTGTCTTGTATAACACCAGATCTCCATCAGACCAAACCTCAGATTGGTGCCAAATCCAATTTGATCTGGTCCATGTATATCCCTAATTCAACAAAACCCGTGTAACTTTTCTTTCTCTGGATCCCACAGAGCCTAGTCGAGGTTGGGTGGTGAAATTAGCATTAGAGGTTTGGTTTGTCCATCATCATGACCAGCCACATCCAAAAATCTTCGCCGATTTTAGTAACCATCTCCTTCTTCCCTTCGTGCCACCACCGTCACAGCAATTGCCGGCGAGATCCACACCCGGCCATCAATGCGTTATTCACCCTTACAACTCTAGTTGGTAGATCTGAAGAACAATTTGCTGCACTCCCTCTCTTTCTCGGCCTGCATGTTGACTCCACCATTGCTGGGTGTCAATGAGGAGGCTAAGCGCGAGAGCACGATCTCCACCAGTTGTCTGGACAAATGGGCATCCAAATCAGTAAGCTTCGGCTTCGCATATGGAATGAGTAATAGAAGCCAACAGTAGTTTTGGTTCAGTGATGCGGGGCATATGGGAAACTAGTTTAAGATCTTTGATAATTGAACACGGTGAGAAAGAGGATTTGAAAGGGTGAGCGATGGAGTCGATGGAGAGAAAGGGAGGTAGAGAGACGGTGATGATAACGAACTATAAATGAAGGTGATGTTGACGGATAGCAAACAATGCCGTGAGAGTGTGTGATAACGGCGAGGAAGTCTAAACAAAGAGATGGAGAAGCAAATAGAAACATAGAGCGACCAAGGAAGGCTAGGACCCACACAAAAGAAAACATTACGGGTGTTTGGGTAATTAAAGGTTCTCATTGGAATAATATCTCTAAAGGGGTGAGTAATATCACAACCCTTAGTCAAAACATTCACAGCTTCTGTATATTCTGATAATATGACGATCTTTTTGTAATCTCTATTCCAACAAATCTGAAGACCTTGGATAACGGCAATGATTTCCGCTATTGCTAGGGGAATTGTTGTAAGTTTACACATGAATCCACATATCCAGCGACCATCTTCTCCACTGATAGTGCCCCCACAGCTGCTTCTCCCGGACTCAAGAACTGAAGCATCCACAGCTAGGGTGATATAGCCCTGTTGACGATCTTGGCTACTCCTTCCTACACCTGCACTGTTCTGGTTAGTGTAGAATTTGCAATTAGCTCGTAAATCCTTATCCCAGCTTGCCCTGAAAAAACTGTCATGTACATTTGTGTTATCTGTAGTGATCTCCCCTCTGAAGAGTTTTTTGCACCAATCCGTCCAAATATCCCAGCAGATATAGCTAAATAGCTATGCCTATTGAATCTTTTTAGTGAAATCCCTTCCTGCTTCATGATCGAGGTTCCACTGCAGCCATTCCGTGCCCTGAAGGGTTTTGAACTTTTCCCATAAGGTTGGGGCCACAACAGATATCCATCGTTCTTTCGCATTGTTGCACTCCCTTATTAAGTGCATCAAATCCTCCTCCTACTCACATCCAAACGGACATCTGGCTGACTCTTCCAAACCTCTTTGAATTCTCAGCTGCGCTATGTGTACTCTACCATGTGCAAATATCCATATAAAAGACTTAATCTTTTTTGGTACGTCCCACCTTCACAGCATCTTCCAGATAGATTCCCTTTCTCTATGTGTACCTGCAAACATAAATTGATAAGCAGATTTCACAAAAAAACGACCATTAGATAAAGGTTTCCAGAAGTAAATATCCTTCCCTCTTTCTTCCCTAGGTGGGTGAGCGCACATGATTTGATCAACAACTTGCGGCTGGAACCATCTGCTCAACTTGTTTCTGTCACATTCTCCTCAGCAATCAACATAATCAACAACTTTTTCATTCCTGTCTGCAAATGCTTCAAGACCCGGAATAAGATCAATAAGAGGTCTATTGATTTCAGACCAGTTATCGAACCAAAAGGACGTCGATTCGCCATTACCAATCTTGACTCCCAACCCTTTTCAAAACTTTTCCCAATTAGTACAGATTCCTCTCCATGTGAGGGATGCCCTTACCTTCTTTTTAATATTAAGGTTGAAAACTTCTCCACACCTATATTTACTGCAAAGAACCTGACCCAAAGCGCCTCTCTGTTGTTCAAAAACTTCTAGCACAACTTCATCAAGAAAGCCTCATTTTGTTTTTGCAAATCCTTATTCCTATTCCTTAGTCATTTGCTCCCATGATACAAGATAAAGCTTCTTTCCCTTGTCGTCATCACCCTATAAAAAACTTTTGGTCTTCTTTTCCAATTCCTTTACCAAACCTTTTGGCAATAGCATAGTCTGCATATAATAGGATGGCAAGGCGTTGACCACTGACTTAATAAGGGTAGTCCTCCCAACGAGGTTCAAACATTCACATTTCCACCTTGATAATTTCTGTCGGGTTTTCTCCAATATTGGTGCAAAAGTTCCAAGAGATACTCTCTTATGTATCAAGGGTATCCCTAAGTACTTGCTCAAATTTCCTATAAGTCTAACCCCCATACTTCGACTAAGACATAGAGCTTTAGAGCCATTAACATTCTTGGAGAAACAAACTCTAGTTTTATTCTTATTCATTAATTGACTCGACGCCCCACAAAAAGTCTCTAAACATTTCATCATACCTTCAACCTGTCCTTCTGAAGCCTCACCAAATAAAATGAGATCATCTACAAAAAATAAGTGAGAAATGAAGGCCCCTCCCCTTCTGAGTTGGATCGGCCACCACAACCCGTCCTTTATGGCATCGTCGATGATATGGTTTAATCTCTCCATACATAAAGTAAAAATGTATGGAGAGATTGGATCTCCTTGCCTTGTGCCTCTAGAAGAAGTAAAGGTCTTTGTAGCCTCCCAATTCCACAAAACCTGGAAGGATGGTGTAGTAATACATGCCATTATTATTTCACACCATTTATTATCAAAACCTACTGTCTGAAGAGTGTCTTTGATAAAATCTCATTCAAGTTTATCATAAGCTTTTTCCAGGTTTTGTGTGAGTTGAATTTAAAAAAACTGAAAAAGCAGGATTACAAAATTTTAATAAAGAGCATATGTATAATAAAAGAGTAATAAAAACTAACTAAAAATTATTAACACCACTTCTATGATTTTCTTAAATCCAACTCAAAAAAATGTTCCCTCCCCTCCCCTCCCCTCATACCAAACAAGTCTTATTTTTCCACCATTTAAAATATTTTAGGGATATTTTTGTGGTAGAGGGGTGTCACCATTATTTTCCTCTCTATTTACTTTCTATTAAGTGTATATATCATTAAATGAACTTTCAATGGTTGAGATTTAATAATATGTAAATAATATCATTATAATAAAAATTTACCATGGTAAATCTCAATCATTGAAAGTTGATCTAATGGTAGATACACTCAATGGAGAGTAAATGAAAAGGAAAAATCAATAGAAACATCCCTCTCTCATATTTTTGCACTATTTAACGGTGTTGTTGTAATGGTGTTGGATGCACCTCCCCAAAAAGTTGATTATTAAATTTACACAATCACCCTTTTTTATACCGCTTCTTATTACTAATTTTTAGGCATATAATTCTTTTATTGTAGGCAATAATATTAAATATTGATAGACACTAAATATAGGCATTTTTTCTAGCAGAGATTTAAAACCTTCATTTGTTATGAACTAACCCTCCCACTAGACTCAAACAAGTGATAGATAATTGGTATATGCATAAGCACGAGAAAATTAAATAAATAAAAAAAATTAATTACACTTACTAATTCATCTTAAAAAGTTAATTTTTTTTAGACGAACACTAATTGGTAGTATATATAAGTACCAAAAAATAATATTTCCACTTACTATCCAGTTTAACTAATATTAAAGTGCTTTGCAATTATCCTGTAAATTTAATTCTTGTTGATATTCATAACTTGCTCCGTATATATGGTTGAATGTCCCCCATCACTCTCTCTCCTATCATAAATATAAGATAAAGTTGATTTTTGTGAAAATATTAAAACAATTAATTAAATTACTTTAAAATATTTATATTTATCGTTTTTCTCTAAACTATTTTGTCTAATATATAAAATAATATATAATTTAATGATACATAACAAATGAAATGATTAAATAACTTATTCAGTTTCCTTAATTTCTAAAAAAAATTAATTCTATCTTATATTTAAGATCAGATGGAGTACATTTTATACAAAACTACCAAAAAAACGATTGTCATTAAACATTATGCAGGAAGTCAAAGTCCTTACTCTAACTAATCTGAAACCTTGTTTGATTAATTATTAATTATTACCAAGCTACTTGATTGTTAAATATACTTAATTCATTATTTATTAATCATTAAATGCCTTATTCCCCACATAGAGTGTTTATTTGGAATAACTTATTTTTAGATAATAAGTGTTTATAAATTGAAATTCACGATATACGAGATAAGTATATGAGAAGAGTTTTATTTTAACTTACATAATAAATACTTATTTAGGTTAAATAAGCCTAACCAAACAGAGTCAATTATTATAATATTATTATCTATCATTTGTTTGCGGGGCGGGTTGATGCCGCCTTGGAACATCTAATCTACTATTTGGCACATAGCGGATCCCAACTCTAGGTTTAGCGTATGACGCGGATTGAGTTTGGTTTGGGAAAATATATTAAGTAATTAGCACTTAATTTTTTGTTTGTTTGTTTGTTTCTAGAGCATATCTCTCCATAGTCCATATCCTCAATTTGTCATTTGCACGTCGATAGACGACAACTTCCTAACTCGTAAGCCTATTTTTTTTATTAGGCATTTGTATTGAAATATACTATTTTTGGTTTTAATTATAAAATAAATTTGATTTTTTTAAAAAATTAAGGAATTTAATTAAATTACTTTAGAATATTTTTATTTTTTTTTCAAACTAATGAATTGGACTAATAAAGTAATATATAATCTAAGGATACATAATATATGATATGATTAAGTAACTTATTTAGTTTTCTTAATTTTTTTCTTAAAAAGTCAATTTTATCTTATAATTAGGACCGGAGTCAGTAATAAATACCTAAATTAAAAAATGGAAATGGGGAGAACCCCGCAAATTATATTATCTGCTTTAATAATTAAGCGAAAGTGATGTATTTGTTTCCTAATCTCTTGTGTCCCCGCGTCTGATACATAAGCATCAGATATCAGGTCATCAAGTACTATTAACTCACTTATTTATACTGCCTAATGCCTAATTGCCTATTGTCAATAATTTCACTTTAATTATATGATTAATAATTTTCATCCTCACTTATTCAGTTATTCCAGGTTTTATCGAAGTTTCATTGCTTCAGTTATGTTTCTTTTATCTGCAGGTCAAAAAGATGCTATGTTTCTTTTATATTTAGGCTAAATTATATAAAACTCCCTGAATTTTAGGTCAGTTGCAGATAATCACTTTAAAATTTCAAAGTTTAAATTTAGCTCCTCAATCTTTTATTTTTTTATTATAACCATCATGCCGTTAACTAACGGTTATCTTTGTAACATAAATTGCCACGTCAAATTAATATATGCACTAGTACAAAATTCCCGTTTTAGACTGCTACATTTAGATCGGTTCTAACGGATAAGGTTTTAAAAATTTGACCCGTGGCAGTTTTGTAAATATATAGAACTTCTAAGACCGATTTTAAAAAAACCGATTTTAAAAAATTTATCTAGACAGGTTATAAACAAAACCGGTCTTAAAATATGAAAATATTTTAAAATGTAATTTTTTTAACTTTTAAGACCTGTTATTAAGAAAACCAGTCTTAAATAAAAAGTTATCTAGATCGGTTATAAATAAACCGGTCTTAAAATATGAAAATATTTTAAAATTTTAAAATTTTTAACTTTTAAGACCGATTTCTTTTATCTAAAAACTTAAAATATTTAAAACCGATTTTTATGAAAACCGGTCTTAAAGATGAAAAATTTTTAAATTATTTTTTTTCACCATTTTAAGACCAGTTTTAATGGAAAACCAGTCTAAAAGATGAGATATTTCGGTGTATTTTCACTTCTGCGCGCCCAGATCCTGCGCTTTGAACCCTTTCTTCTTTTGTCGCCATTTCTCTGTGAGCTCTATCGCTGCTTGTTCTGAACTCCCCCATCGCTCCCGGTTCCTCTTTTGCTCCACTCTCCTCCGTCATTACCGTTGTCGTTGCTGTGTTCCTCGTCGCTGTTCTTTGACCATTGTTACTCTCTTCCGCCGCCGCCACTATTCTCCGCAATGACCATTCTCCTCTATCATGAATTCCCTTTGCCACCGTGACTTTGGGTAGAAGCTCACTCCTTGGTCTTCAATCAGGTTAGTGTTCTGTTAATTAAAGCCCTCAACTTTCAGCTTGTATTTGCTATTCTCAACAATATTAACTCTGACATTATATAGTGGTTAGACACGAAATAATTGCAGAAAAATGTAATTAAGGTTAAAGGAAAAGCTATGTGATCGATGACTTTATTACTATATACGTTTTTATTGTTTTGGACCAAAAGTAAATAAGGTCTCTCTGACTTGTGATAATTGGCTTAGAGTAATACCATTCTAGGTTTAATTTTGTTTTAATTTAGTGTGATTGTTTGATTATCAGTATTATCGGTTTAGTGTGATTATTTGATTGTCAGTGTTTAGTGTGATTGTTTGATTCCAAGTTCTGTTTTTTTACTACTTTCAAATGGTGTATGTTAAAATTCATTGAAATCTCTAAAACTCTGTGGTGGTCGTTTTTTTTTGTCTATCCTTTTGCTGTTGGATATAGGGTGCTACTAGTGTTGAGATATTGTTAACTCGTAGAAATCGATAATATTCTAGCACATTTTCTTCTCTTTTCACTCACTTTTGGGTATAAATTTTGCATATAAAGAGAGTATTCAAGGAAATGTGATATAACAAAAGAAAAGTCAAACTTTGGCTAAATTATGAGTTAAATGCATATAGCTATGATTATTTGTGAAAGTCAAAGTATCCATGAAGGCCTCCTCTTTGTAGGTGGAAGAAGACAAGTCATAAAAGCTCTCAAAAATCAAAGAAAGCTCATGGGCTAGGAGGAAGTTGCTGTGCTGTTGGAGATCTAGACTTTCTGTGCTATATGCTTCAGCACTTGGCGCTTTGCTGAAGCCAACGAGGACCAAAACCTATTGTGTCATATGCTTCAGCACACCACAGTGTGCTGAAGCACACGACAGACAGTACAACCACGCGTTTTACTTGCTGAAACACATGTGGAGGGTTTTTAAGGAAGAGATAGGTAAAAAATAGGTCATTCTGAACTTTGGAGGCTATCTTGGAGGCTTGCTCTGCTACGATTTGGAGTTAGAGGTGGAGATTGAGCTAGAAATTGAAGATTTGAAGAGATCTAAGCTTCTCCTTTTGGTTTTTCCTCTCCATCTACTATTATTTCCTCATGTTCTATTGTTTTTCTGGTTTATCCCCATTTTCTCATGGGTTGTATGAACATGTGTAGCTAGATCTTTGATGTTAGGATTATTTTAAACCCTTATATGGATTAAGTACTCATTTTCCCTTTATATTTGTGATTAATGATTAGATTATGTTGATTTTACTCTTTGCTTAATGCTTCTTGTTGATTGGTCACCAATAAGTTTGTTGGGTTCACTTGATAAATGCCTAAGAGGGTTAAATTGAGTGTAGAACTTGAGTTTAATCGTGTGAGAACTTGAAATTTGTGAGTTAAATGGATAGTTTTGTTAATGAGGTAGAGATACACTCATTGACCTCATATAGCCATATAGGATTTGTAATGAAAACAAGGTTTAATTAATTAATTAATTAATTAAGAGATTAATGAATTAATTAAACTAAACACCTATTTGGAGACTCGAGAGAGCACTTATAGGTAATTTAGTATCCTTGGCTAGCATAATATGTCATTAAGAAGCATATATAGTGGGGATTCGATTGAGTACTTTTGAAATACAAGGGGGATAAATAATCCTAACTCCCATTTTATCCTTGAAGTCCATGAATCACTTGTTTTTATTTTTTTTTAATTTCAAAATTTCGTTCTCTCCACCATTGATAATTGTGTAACTCAACTTACGTGAAAGTGCGATAATTGATACTTGACCGGGTTTTGGAATCAAATCTTCGTGGGAACGATACTTTACTTATCACTTTATTACTTGACGCGATCCGTGCACTTGCGGTAGCGAACAGATATATATGGATCATAGTTGGATAAAAGCTAAACGAATGAGTGTTGAATATAATAATGGGGTGAGGGGTTTTTTAGACTTCGCTAGAAGAAATGTCGATGATGATAGTGGGAAGTTTTATTGCCCTTGTGTAGTATGTTTGAATGAGAAGCAACTAAGTACTGCAGATATATATACACATTTAATTTGTGAAGGATTTCATAAGAGTTATACTGTAACCCCCTCACGGTAATTATATCTAAACTACGCAATTTAAGTGAAATAGAGACCATAAGACAAAAATCATTTTTATAATCACTCATCTCCAAGAGATGGGGTTAATAATCAAAACATTTAAAACAGAATTCATCTGGTCTCACATTCACTTTCGAATACAATTACCTGTGTATATATCACATAATAAATATCAAAGTGCGTAACCAAAATCCCGACAACCCTGGGTTACTTATATATATATATATATATATTAGGTTTAGAAGTTTCCCAAAATAGGGATTACATGACCAAAAATTCATATTTACATATCATATACAAAGTAATCTCAAAATCCAAAATCCAAAACGGATAACCAACGGTCCGAACTCCAGTATGTCCCTACTAGCCCTAACTACTCCTGGTTGGCCGCTTATCCCTAGAACCACTTGCCCTGACTGAAAATGTTAGTCATTTGGAAAGAGTGAGATTCTAAAGAATCCCATTAGTAACAAATCATTTATACCACACGTAATCACATAACATGTAAGCAAATCATCACATAACAGCAGCGACACAAATCACACTCCACCCTCATCCCCTTTTACCACTAGGAAGGCACACCGTCCTAACCCGAACCGTTGTTAGCAACTCAGGGACTGTTGGTATGGCACTGCATACGAATAGCCTTACGGCTCACATATAGCCTTTCGGCTCACAATTCGCCTTTCGGCCCACATATATCACACCTTAACCTTATCCCCTTTTACACCCGGGAAGGTACACAACCCTTACCCGAACCATTGTTAGCGACTCAGGGACTATTGGTATAGCCGCGCTTCACAATTTCACAAATCTTGCAACATTCAAATCCATCATAAACCAATGATATATCACACATACAATGTATCATATAAGGTATAAAGAAAGAGTCACTACCTGTATCTTTCCTAACTGGCTCCAGTACCGTGGTCTCACGAGGGAGACAGATATCAAATCCTATACCAAATTAGGGACAACCGATCAATCTCTTTTCCAATACATCTTTGCATAATACTTTAAGTTGGTTATCATTTAGGACTCTTTAGGTGGCTATTAGAGGCCTAAACATATGTCTAAAGGGTTGGAAGAACTACCCTAAAAACCCCTTTTTCGAAAGGTAAAACAGTGATTTTAGGCTGGCTTACTCGAGTGAACATGACCTCACTCGAGTGATGAGACACTCGTGCCTGAGTGAGAACGGCTCTCACTCGTGAGTGTTTGACAGTGAGCAACTACCCTGACCTGAAAGTGCCTACATCACTCGAGCATGAAACTTTGCACTTGGGCGATGATTCCAAATCTGCTCGAGTACCCAAAAGTGCAACACAAAGAGTGACAACCCGAGAGCACATATAATCACCAGAGGGAAAAGCTCACTTGAGCATGACCCCTAGCACTCGGGTGAGACGACAATGCTTGTGAGTGTTAGAGCACACACTTGACAAATGACCAGCGAGTGATAACCCGAGAGCACAAGCAACATCAGAGGGACAAGTTCACTCAAGCATACCCCCTAGTGCTCGGGTGAGAGGCCTGTACTCGCGAGTGTCAGATCACACTCTAGAGCATTGGCCAGCGAGTGACAACCCGAGAGTAACCTTAACTTTGGACTCACACCATCACTCGAGCAATCCCTTGCTCACTCGAGTGAACATCAACTTCACTCGTGGTTACAGAAGTGCACTCGAGCTCCACTCATAGAACCCAGGAAAAAATCAAAGTAGAAAAGGGAAAATACACGTAGCACTTGAGCATGATCTTCCCTCACTCGAGTGTTGCTATCAGAATGCCCAGAACGCAGCACATGACAGAACTTTCCCAGATGGTCAAAACCAATCCTAATGGTTTCCAAACTTTTCACAAAGCTCATACACACTTAACCATGCCTAAGGAACACATTGGCAACTTCCAAAACACCCAAATACCATTCTAACCACAATCTATGCCCTTTGGTCTCTATGACACACCATATTTTCAAATTCACTCAAATCACTTCCAACATCAAAATCATATAAGATACCTAAAGAATTTCACAATGAACTAATCTAAACATTAATCACTATGAAATTCACACATTCCAAAATGGCCATAAAATAGGGCAAATTTCCAAAATTTACCAAACTTATCCAAAAATCACAAATAATATATCAAAATGCATCAAATCCTTACCTCTTCAACTTGCCAAATCCAGAATCTTGATTCTCAAACTTTCAAAATTCTTCAACACACAAACCACCACCTTTCAATATTCTGAAACCATCACAATGGAGCTCTCAATGAGATGCACAACATTAGAGAAGAGGATTTGAGCTTAAGAGGATCACAACTCACCCAAAAATTAAAGCTTTTACTTTTTCTTTCCTTTCTTGAGTTCAGCAAAAATGGGGAAGGAAGAGAGAGAAAATGAGAGATGGAAGAGATGATGATGAAGCACACTCCCTCCCGTAGCCATACCTCCACTGAAAAGAGAGAGAAGGGAGAGAGAAAAGTGGACTTTTGTCTTCTTGTGCCACATCCAATGGTTCACACTATGCCACATGTCACCATCTTGTCAGTTCTACAATGAGCTCACACAAGCTTAATGCACAGGATCCCGAGCTATATACAACAAATCTCAACCATTGATCTCTAATCACCAAATACACATATATCAAATTTACATCATATTTCTCTAAAAGTGTTTAATTACACTAATTACAATAATTATCAGAGTCATTAGCTCTTAATCCCAAATTGAGTCATTACATATACAGTATGAGTATGGTATGGTGAAGAATTAGAAATGCCAAGTTCATCTAAACAAGGGGGAGTGGGTTTTGATGATAATAACATGGATACGAATGATCGGATAGAAGATATTATTCGTGATATAGGATAAGAGGCTTTTGAGCAATCACATGCATATGGTAATATGTGCAGTGATGCTGAGACATCGCTGTACCCGGGGTGTCAAAAATACCAATTGTTGAAAGCAGTATTGAAATTGGTAAGCTTGAAAGCACGATATGGATGGAGCGACAAGAGTTTTTTTAGAAACGCTTGAGGCTTTTAAGGACATGCTTCCAGATGATAATGTGTTGCCTTCTCGATACTATGATGCTAAGAAAATACTGTGTTTACTAGGGATGAAGTATAAAAAGATCCATACATGCCCTAATGATGATATATTGTATAGAAAAGAGGATGAAGAAGAACAATAGTGTCTGATATGTGAAACCTCGAGGTACAAATCAAATAACATCCCTGCAAAAGTGTTGTGGTATCTTCCAGTCATACCAATGTTCAAGCGCTTGTTTGCTAATGAAAGCGATGCAAATAATTTGAGATGGCATGTGGATAAGACGATATTAGATAAAAAGTTTCGACATCCGGCTGATTCTTCTCAATGGAAGAAAATCGATCAATTATTTCCTACATTCGGTGAAGAACTTAGGAACCTTAGGCTTGGGCTTAGTGTAATGCCCCAAATGTTGATTAAAGGCTAATGACAATTATTATGGATATTTGTGAATTAATTGGAATTATTATGTATTTTGTGGCAATTTTTAATTAATATGCCATAATTGGTGGAAAATTGGAAGCATGGAATTATTGGCCATAAGTTAGTGATTAAGGGAGAAATTAATTACTAATTAAGAAAACTGAGAAATGTGATTATATGACTAATGGAGGGATTAGAGAAGCTAATCGGGTGTTCACTTTATGGGAACCAATATGCTTGTGACATGTGGCAAAAGGAGATGGAGCAAGAAAGTGAGTAAAAGTTTAATGAAATATTTTAATATTTTCCTCTCTCTCTCTCTCTTCCCCTCTTTTTCACTGAGATAGCATGGAGGGAATATTATCATCATTTCACTTCTTCTCCAACACTCTTCTCTCTCTCTCTTCTTCCATTTCTAGGGCCATTGGAGCTTAGGAGAGAGAAAGGAAAAGCTTGATTTTGAGGTAAGCTAATGACCTTAAATGCAAAAGTTTACTTCATTAATGTTGTTCCTTGGAGTGAGAGCTTTATTTCTATGTTTATAGTTTGACCATTGGAGTTGATTTGTGCCCACAAGGAAAGTTGGGAGTTGGAGAATCAAGAAATCTCTTTGGCAAAGTGAAAGAGGTAAGTGAGACTAATCTATCTAAGTTTTATGCCAAATGGTTTAGTTTGAAATTTCTGGAAAGTTGGGAGTTTGGAAAATTGGGTATCATTTGTAAATCATTTGGATATATTTTGTTGGATATTATATGTACATATTGGATAGTATTTGTGTAATCCCCTTGTTGTGGGAAACTCTATGGGTAATTGTACCTTGTAGACCCTTATTTATTGAATGAAACCTGAGTGTGTCAGGAATTTGCATTATACTCTGATATGTATAAATGAAATCAACCTGTACAGGTCATTTATGTTTGAAATATGAGTGTGAGATCATTGTGGAACAAATGTTGTAAAAGTTTTTTGAAAACCCTGATTTTGGGAAGTCTAAATTTTTATAAGTCCCAAATCATGCATGGTCTCTAATTCAAACTTAATTATGTTTTTATGAACCAATCCCTGCCTATGGGGAAGGGGGCTACACTTAGCACAGATGACATGAATCCTTTTGGTAGCTTAAGTAGTATACACAGTTTGTGGCCTGTTCTGTTGGTAATTTACAACTTATCTCTTTTTTTATGTATGAAACAAAAGTACATCATATTGTCTATGTTGATTTCGAGACCAAAACAACCTGGAAATGACATAGATGTTTACCTAGAACCCTTGATCGAAGACTTGAAGAGTTGTGGGATGAAGGTGTTGGTGTTTTTGACGCGGACAAGAAGGGGGTTTTTAAAATGCGAGCCATGATCTTTTATACTATAAATGACTTCCCTACATATGGAAACTTGTCAGGATATAGTGTTAAAGGCCATAAAGCATGTCCGATTTGTGAAGAAGGAACATTCTACCGTCAACTTCAACATAGAAGAAAGACAATTTATCATGGCTATAGGAGATTTCTTAGACGAGGCCACCCGTATCGTAGATTAAAGAAAGCTTTTTTTGGTGGACAAGAGTTTGAAGATGCTCCGAAGGCATTGAATGGGGAGCAAGTTTATGAAAGGTAAAAAATATCAATGTTATCTTTGGTAAGACTATAAAGAATAGTAATGAAAAAAATAAATGGAAAAAGAGGTCTGTCTTCTTCAATTTTTCATATTGGCTCAATCTTGATGTTAGACACTGTATTGATTTCATACATATGGAGAAAAACGTATGTGATAGTATTGTTGGGACACTGCTTAATATACAAGGTAGTTCTAAGGATGATGTGAAGACAAGATTAGATTTGTAAAAAATGGGGATACGAGAAGACTTGCATCCACAGCCATATGGTAAGAGAACTTTTTGTCCTCCAGCTGCTTATACTTTGTCTAAGGATGAAAAAAGAAGTTTTTGTGAGTATTTACATGGCGTCAAAGTTCCTTCAGGGTATTCTTCAAATTTTAGGGAGCTTGTGTCAATGAAAGATTTGAAGTTAGTAGGGCTAAAGTCTTATGATTGTTATATCTTAATACAACAACTACTCCTAGTAGCTATTCGAGGCATTGTCGAATATGATATTCAACATATTTTGACTAGACTTTGTTTCTTCTTCAATGCTATTTGTAGTAAAGTCATTGATATAGAAATATTGGATGAACTAGAAAATGAAGGATATATGATCTTGTGCCAACTTGAAAAGCTTTTTCTTCCTTCTTTTTTTGACATCATGGTACATTTAATTGTTCATCTAGTAAGGGAGATAAAGTTGTGTGGCCCTATCTATTTATGGTGGATGTACCCAATTGAAAGAACTATGCAAAGACTAAAAGGGTATGTGAAGAATGTAAATCGGCCTGAAGCATCTATTGTTCAAAAATATGTTTCTGAAGATGCCATGGAGTTTTGTCAAGAATACCTATCAAATGTAAGACATATTGGCCTTCCTGAACGTCATGATGAAGAAGGGGGTAGATGCGGGGCTAAAGTAAAAAGTGTTGATTCTGATAAATTGCAACAAGTCCACTTGTACATCTTGAATAATGTTAATGAAGTTCAAGATTACATTAATGCTCATAAAGAAATTGTCTGAAAAGAAAATAGTCGAATGACTGAACAAAGGTTAATTAGGGAGCATAACAAAACTTTTGCCCATTGGTTCAAACAAAAGGTTAACGGAGAAGAATGTGTTTCTGATACAATTAAACGGTTAGCACGTGGTCATGAGGTTGATGTCATAACTTGAACTTCATTTTTTTATCAATGGTTATACGTTTTACACGAAGTCCCTTGATTATAGGAGCATTATCCAGAACAGTGGGGTTATGTTAGTGGCTGAATATATGCACTTCTCTAGTTCGAAAGATAAGAACCCTAGATTGGCAGCAATAACTTATTATGGGGTTATTAAAAAGATTTGGGTGGTTGATTATGTTAAAATTAAATTTTCCATTTTCAAATGCAAGTGGGTTGATGTCAACAATGGTGTGATGATTGATTAATTGGAATTTACATTGGTTGATCTGATTAGTAGAGATGAACATTTTATTATAGCATATCAAGCGAAATAAGTGTTCTATGTTACCGATCAAGCAAATAAAATGTGGTATGTAGCTCTCCAAAGAAAAAAGGTCGTTATCATTAATCAGGAAAGTCATTCAATGAATGATATTCTTGAGACTCCTTCTTTTTCTAGGGGTCTACCAAAATTGAACGAAGAAGATGAAGCAGACAATTAACACGGCATAAGAAACGATCATCATGAAGGGATATGGGAGGATATCCCTTTATAAAACTACTTTGAAAGTTAGTTAGCTAAGATATTTATCATGTATATTGTTGTTGGTATATATAAAACTACTTTTTGTTGTCGTCGCAGGAAAATGAAGCTAGTGAGATGTCTTAGTTGGGACCGAGCTCAACCTATGCGCATATTAGGTCACAATGGAGAAATAAACACTCTTAGAGGCAACATGAACTAATATGTTGTGAATCAATATTGTTACAAACTTGTACTGTTTATTATGTAGAAACTAGAAGAATAACTATTTTTTGCATGCATATTTAAATTCATATAGGATGAAGGCACGTGAAGGCCTACTCAAATGCAAAGAGCGAGCTTAATTTGTCTGAGTCTGAGTTAAAGGGTCTCTTACCTATGGTTGATACTTTTTTTCCAAAGCCTATTGTTGATGCTAATTCATCTAATTCAGGTGGTTCTAATTTTTAATTTCCATCTATGCTACTACATGTATATCAACAGATATGAGTAAATCTATGTCTACTTGCGTTTTGGATTGTCATATATGTGATTTATATAAGATGTTTGTTAAAATGTGTAAGAGAAAAATTTATTTGGATGTCGTTGAAATTACTGCTTGCTAAGTGAAATGTAAAACAGGGGAAATGACTTGTTGGGTAAATCTTTTAAACGGAAATTTTTTTTAAAAAAAAACTTTTAAGACTGGTTCTCAATAAAACTAGTCTAAAACTTTTTAGATTGGTTTCTTCGATAACTGGTCTAAAAATATTTATTTTAAGACCGGCTTCATAAATAACCGGCCTTAAAAATTTTTTAGATATGTTTTATAACCGGTCTAAAAAGTAGCAAACTTTTAAGACTAGCTGTATCAAGACTGGATCCGGTCTAAAATATCATTTTTAACCGATCTTAAAATTGATTTTTCCGCTAATGATGGCATGTGGCATCTTATATAAATTGTTAATTTTACAAACCCCTTTGAGCTTTGATTAGTTACATATAACCCTCTGAACTTTGATCAGTTATATATAACCTCTGAACTTTGATCAATTACAAATAACCTCATGAGATTTCAAAATTTAAATTTACCTCTTTTAAAAATTTGATTTATAATATTAAACCATGCATCATTACTTTTATTATCTTAATAATTTTATTAAGATTTTTACCATCATTTTTCAATTAAAATAGTTTTTTTATGGCAAAAACTAGGAGAATAATATTTTTAAAAATATAAAAGTAGAACTTTGTAGATTTTTCTTTTTTTCTTTTTATGTATTAATCCCAATTCCCAAACAATACATAAATATAAGGCTAAATTAATATAACTAATAAGTAAAATATTTGCATATTTATTTTCCCTTATATGATTATTTTGTGGATGATATTTGAGCTTAATTTAATGAATTAAGGTGTAATTGATAAATAAATAATGATTTTGATATAAAATAGAATTTTGTTTTTTGGGTGAAATGCAGGGCTAAAGCCCATCCATTTATCTCAGAATCATCTATGGGATTGAAACACCCACATAATCCTTATACAAGTATTTCCTAACTTCTTGGGGAGGGTTCTCAAACACAGCAATCACCTCCTCCTAGTCAAAACTTAAATTTGCAAGGCAATCAACACAATAATTGACTTCTCTATATACATGCTGAAAACTAAGCTTCTCAGACCTATTCATTTCAAACTTCAACATTTTTAACAAACTAGAACATACATTCTCATTCTCCCTAATTCTGTTGAGAATATTTACAACAGCTAATAAATCACATTCAACAACTAAACTATACAAACCAGCATCAAAAGCCATTTGCAAACCTGTTATTACACCCCCAGATTTCAGCTTTTATTGATGTGCATATGCCTAGCTTCATAGAGAATCCTCTGATCTATTTCCCTCCATAGTCCCGAATTAATCCTCCACATCCAACACTCCCAGATTGACCTTTAGCTGCACCATCTACATTTAGCTTTGCCACTCCCATCCTTGGACACACCCATACGATGTTTGCTTCTTTCCTTCCCAGCCCAAGCTTGCAAAGATTCTCATTTGAATTCACAGTAGCATCTGTATAAAAATCGATTACCTTTTTAGGCTGCTTAGGAAAATTAAAACCTGGTTCAAACATACTTTTATTTCTCCAAGTCCAAAGTTGCCAGCAAGTGATAGCAAACTCTATCACCTTCCTCCCTCTCCTTCTACCTAAGTTCCTATAACCCCCTCCTCTATCAAGGCCGAAATTTGGTTAATAAATACGTGATTATGTTGAATTAGAGACCATAAGATGATTTGAGACTTATTAAAAGTAAACTTCCCAAAACAGGGTTTTAAAAACGATTCAAAAGCCTGGTCAACAATGGTCTCATATTCACATTTGAATACATAAATGGCCTATACAGAAAGATTTCATTCATAATTATCAGGATACAATGTAAATTCCCGACACACTTGGGTTCTATTAATCAAATATGGGTTTTACAAGGCAACAATGCCCATAATTCGTTTCCCTTACCAGGGGATTACACAAAACTATACTATAAATCCAATAGGTGTACAAATCCCAACAAAATATTCAAAATCCAACTATGATAACCAATATCTAAAATAAGTAACTCCATGCCTAGAGCTTCATCCACTATTCGTCACTCACTTTCCTTTAAATCCTTCGGCCCTGTCTAAAAATATGTTTTTGGGACAGTGAGATTCTAAGGAATCCCTGTAGTAACAAGTCACTCATAGTATGCACAACAATAAGGCATGAAAGCAAATCATCACACACACATAGCAACTACAATGAAATGTAACCCCCTTCACGATCAAGGCTGAGATTAAGTTCATCAATACATAATTATGTGAAATTAGAAACCATAATGCAATTTGGGACTTAATAAAAATAAATTTCCTAGAATTAGGGTTTTCAAAACCTTTTTCAAAACCTGTTCAACAATGGTCTCATATTCATATTTCAATACACAATTGGCCTAAACAATTTGATTCCATTTATAAATATTAGAGTACACCATAAATCTCTGACACACTCGGGTTCCATTAACTGATTAAGGGTTTACAAGGCACAAATCCCAAATAGTTTCCCATAACAAGGGGATTACACAAATACTAACCAATATGTACATGTAATTCCCAACAAAATAACGAAATGATTTACAAAAGGATAACCAATATTAAAAATAAACTCCTAGCCCAGAGTGTTATCCATTCTCCGTCACCCACTTTTCCTTTGATCCTTCGACCTTGTCTAAAATTGTTTTGGGAGAGTGAGATTCTAAGGAATCCCAGTAGTGTCAAATCACTCATAGTATGCACAACAACAAAGTATGAAAGCAAATCATCACACAACACACATCAACTATAACGGTAGTTACAACGGCAAGGGCAGGTATGACTTGCGTCACCCTTACGTTGAAGTGCTCACACTGAAGTTCTCATGCTGTATTGCACCATCACATGATGATATCACATATATTACCACAACCAGGATCTATATAAAATATTTCACATACACACACAGCCACACTGGCCGGATACTCAAACAGGAATCCACGATTCCGCAACACACCCCTAGCAATTACAACGGCAGAAACAATGGCAGGGGCAGGTGTTATAACCATCACCCCCTACGACTGCTCACACTGTAATGCACTACAGGAGATAACACATTCAAAATGATAAGTCATGCATACCAATCATCATACACAACATGAGAGAAAAGTTACTTCCTTGGTCCTTCTAGGCGTACTCTGGCACCGGTCTCTCCCGAGTAAGGCAAATGTCAAATCTTATATTCATAATTAGGGACGAAGTATTATTCTCTATACCAATATTCAAATAACTTTATATCACTTAAATTGGTTGTCATTTATGCATTTTAGGAAGCTACACATGTCTCTAACAAAAGCCCCAAAGGGTTAGAAAAACTATCTTAAAGATCCCCTTTTGGAAGCACAAGAACATAATTTTCACTTATGCACTCGAGTGAAGATTGCCTCGCTCGAGTGATGATGCACTTTGCGCTCGAGCATAAAGGTTAACACTTAAGTAATAGCCAAATGCTCACTTGAGTTTTAGGAAGTGAAGCACAGGAATTGTTAACCCAAGAGCATAAGAACTTTCAAAGTATAGGAGTACTCAAGTGAAGAAGGCCTCACTTGAGTGACAGCTTAACACTCGCAAGTGTTAAGGCACACTCTTGAGACTTAACAACGAGTAACAACCTGAGATGAGAATTCTATGTGTCAAATACACCTGCACTCGAGTGAGAGGAGGCTCACTTGAGTAAGAACCCACAACACTTGCAAGTGAGACAATACTCTTGCCTTTCGCCCAGAAGTGCCACATGAAAGTCGAAGGCAGAAAGGGAAAATGTACTATTGCATTCGAGTGAACCCATCCTTACTCGAGTGAACCCTAGATCACTCAAGTAAACCCCAGATTACTCGAGTGATGCTTATCAGTAACCAGAAAATGCAAAAAAAAACTTACAGTACTTTCTAAAAGTTTCCCAAGAGTTTCCAATAGACCTAAAACCTCAACCAAAGCTACTCCCACACAAAAACACCCAAGGAATTCAATGGAACCATCAAAACTACCAAATTTCCATTCCATCAGCATGATTTGGTATTAAGCCACAATCAATGCAAATTTCCAAAATCTCCAAAACTAACATTTCAATCCCAAATCCATTTCTATTTATTCAAACACATACCGAAACACCCATTTCCATGCCAAGAACATGCCAAACTACCAATGACCCTCTAATCCCATGAAAATAGGCCCAAAATTCTAGAAATTTAAAGGTTCATCATTTAGCACAAAACATAGACAGAAAGGCTTGTTTCACTTACCTCTTCAACTTTTTCAAAGAGATTTCTTGATTCTCAAAACTTCAAAATTTCTTGAAAGCTCAAATCAACACCAATGGCCAAAATATAACCCTAGAAATGAAGCTCTTAACTCAATGAATAACTTTAATGAATGGTGTTTGAGCTTAGAGATCATTCTTCTTACCTTTTTCAAGCTTTTCTTCTTCCTTCTTTGGTCTCTAATGGTGCCGGAATGAGAGAGAAAAAGAGAGATGGGAGTGTGTGAGGAAGAAGAAGAATCATGATCCTAATCCCCTCCCATACCATTTCAGCGCAAACCAAGGAAGAGGAAGAGAGAGAGAGAGAAACATAAAAAAAATTGCGATTTGACTTTTCCCATACCCTCTCTCTTCATAAGCTTGCCACATGTCTTATTTCCATTGGTTATCCTCAAATAAGTAACCAACTAGTTACTCTAACCACTCCCTTAGCCATTTAGTTATACATCTCATTCTTTCTTAGTTAGTAATTAATTTCCTCATTAATTACTGACTAATTACCCGACAATTTTCCTAATTTTGGCATATTAATTAAAATTGCCACTAAACACATAAAAATTCCAATTTAAATTCACCAATCATTCTCAATAATTGTCATTAGGCCTTAATCAAGATTTGGTACATTACAACAATGACAGTTACAGTGGTAAGGGCAGGTATGACTCATGTCACCTTTACGTTTACTCACGCTAAAGTGCTCACGCTGTATTACACATTTACATAATCATATCACGTATATCACCACAGCTGGGATCTATATAAAATATTTCACATACACACACCCACAGTGGCTGGATACTCTAATAAGAAATCCACGATTCCACAACACAACCCTGACAATTACAATGGCAAATACAATGGCAGGGGTAGGTATGATAAATATCACCCCCTATGACTGCTCACGTTGTAATGCACTACGGGAGATACACATTCACAAGATCACAATGGCCTTATGCCAAATATTTTCACAACAAAACAATGATACGTCATACATACTAAGCATCATACACAACATGAGAGAAGAGTCACTACCTTGGTCTTCCCACACTTGCTCAGGCACCGGTCTCTCGTAGACAGGGCAAATATTAAATCCTAGTATCATGGTTAAGGACAAAGAGTTATTCTTTAGTCCAAATCTCAATCTCAAAACACTTAAAGTTGGTTATCATTTAAGACATTTAGGCGGCCACTAAAAGCCCAAACATATGCCTGAAGGGTTGGGAAAGACTATACCAAAAATCACCTTTCAGAAGTGAAAAATGCTAATTTTTGGGTATTGGCCATGGCCCAAAAATCTACTGGCCGCGGCCAAAAACAGTTTTGAAACATTTGGGCCGCGACAAAAAAAAATCTTGTTTCTTGTCTTTTCAATTTAGTACCAAAGTTTGGTACTAAAACTGGACTCTGTTTTCAAGCAGTGTTGAGTTTTGTGTAATTTTGGAATTGTGTGTTGATTTCTAGTAATGGTCCATATTTTTCCAGTAAAGAGAACTTAAATAGATTTCATTTGCTTTTAGAATCACCTCATTTCAATTTTTCTAGAATTAGTTATGATTTTTGGAAGTTCAGGCAAGAATCTAAAGTAAGTAACCTATCCAAAATATCATTTTCAACACAACCCCACTACTATCTTGTTTCAATCCAGCCCCTACTCCTGTTTTCTTCACTAAATAGTTTCATGAAAAAATCTTGAAAAAAATTTACAATTCTTCCTTCATCTTCCAACCATTCTCCTTCTCCATCCCTCAATATTCTTACTCTATTTCTTCTTCTTCTAATAGTTGTTTTGGTATGATAATATCAGGTATTTCTATCTCCTTGCTCTATCTACTTCCCTCTCGAATTTTGGTACCACATTATTTCTTCCAGTTTTAGAATCTCAATCAGCTCATTTTCCAATGATTTTTCAAATTGCAGCAAAAACATATTTTCTTTCCTATCAATACTAAATTTAATGCCATGAAGCCTATTTAGTAGTATCCTTTTTCAATACTCAATTCTTCCAAAAACCTCCTTATTCCAAATTTTTAAATCATTTTGTAAGCTGCTTAAATTTCTATGTGCTTCCACATTATTCTTCCAACAATTCTCTAGCATCCCTTGAAAATGCTCATTTAATTGCCATGCTGCCTCATACCGAAAGACTCTTGTTTTACAAGTATAGATTTTTGGATGTAAATCAATTAAGATTGGATGATGATCCAAGCATACTCTTGTCACAATTTTAACTTCAACATCTTCAAAAGTCCTTTGCCATTGAGAGTTCGCCAAACATTTGTCCAACCTCTTATAGACTATATCTAAACTCTCCCATTTAGGTCCCTTCCAAGTGTAAAACAAACTTGCTACATCCACATCAATTAACTTACACCTTTGAATCCATTCCTTAAATCTCCTACACCTTGTTTCATTCACTCTACCTCCAACCCTTTTGCTCAATTAGAGACTTTTTTTCATTAAAATCCCCTGCTAGCATCAACCATGGTTCTCTAATTTCTTCATCCATCTCACCCAAATTAGTCCACAAGCTTTGTCGTCTCTGCTCATTCGGACATCCATACACAGCAATAAACAAAAATTCATCTTCCCTAAAACTTATTCTACAATGAATTAATTGGTCATCTTTAACAATTTCCCCAATTTGAATCCCCTCATCATTCCATACTACCCAAATTCCTCCCGAAAACCCTTTAGCCTCTCTTCTCAATGATTTACTAAACCCCCAACTTCTAATTGCTCTTCCAGCTGTACTTCCACTAACTCGCGATTCAAGTATAACCACTACATCTAATTTATATTTCAACTTCAAATTTTTTAAAGCAGCAGCAAAACCTTTGCTCACTGCTCCTCTACTATTCCAAATTAAAATATTCATAATAAATTTGGAAAGAAAAAGAAACTTGACACAACTTAGCATTTTGTTGCAAGCGTTGGAGTTAATAGCTTCTTATCCACATTCATCTTTGAACACTCTATCGGGTCCTCCTCCTCTTGGAAGGCCTTTTGTCCCTGGTCAATATTAGCCTTCTCCCTCCTCTGAAGCCTAAAGTCCCCCGGATCCATATTTTCTTTGTCCTCTATCACAATCTCCTGATTCTCTCTACTTCCCTCAACTCCATACAATTTTCATTCATGTACTCCATTAAAATTTTGAACCAGACTCCTACACATCCCGCCTCTACCTCTAATTAGAGCATTTTTGAACTTAAGTTCCTTCTCCCCTTCCTTATTAATCTTCAAAGATTCAAGCTTCCTACTAGCCTTCTTTATGTCACAATCCCTAAATTTAGTAGCCTCATTTTCATACTTTTTCTTATACTTCAACGACCCCTTATCCTCTACTGCTCCTTTCTGCACATTGTTAACCTCCCTCAATACATTAGGATAGTGGCATAAAATAGAATTTATTGAACAATACTAAATTTGACCCTGTTTCAATTTTCAGGCAATATCTGGAGCTCTAGATGTTCGATTAAGACGTTCTTTATATGGATAAAAAGATTAAAAAAAAAGCTCTACAACTTTTATGTTAAGGCCACAACCTAGTTTTTCCTTCAAGAGTTTTGAATTTTGCTTGGAAATTGAGAACAAGAATTTATTCCAGACAAACCTTTGCCCATTAATTTGACCATAACTTGAGCTGCAAATGTTGAAATAGGGAGCTTCCAGTTGCATCTTCAAGCTAAGATCCAGAGCTACAATTTTCATGATGATCACATTGTGAAATTTCACCATTTTTCTGTCAAAATTAGGCTACAATCAAGAAGTTTGGCTGCCACAAAGTCAATATTGGTGGCTTAGGGTCAAGATTCATGCCTAACAATATAGAAATTTTTGCACCCCTTTCATCTATAAATAGAAGAGCTTAAGACATAAGGAAACACACCATCTTAGAGTTAATTTCATTCATTGTATTTGCTTCTTGCATGCCTTCTTCATAGAAGGCTTAGGTAATCCTCATTTATGGATGGTCTAGGTTGCCTCCTACATGGAAGATTTTACCTTCTATACGAAAGGCTAGAGTTTTCCATTTTCATGCATCTTGTAGTTGTATCTTTATGATTTAGAATTTAATAATTAAGTTTCATGCAATGTTTATGAAATTTTTAATTTATTTTGGTTTTATTTTTAATTTCATCATGAGCTAAATTTTCATTTTTCTAGGGTAATGATGTAGCTTACTAATGACAGATTGGATCTTAACTTATTAAATCTAATTTTAATTTTTTCCTTTATGATTGAGTTTTGATTATTGTTCTTAATGCTTTAGATTGATTGACCATCTTTTGAATGATTTCAATATGTATGTTGAGACCAAAATGAGATACATGTGTGCATACATGTATGTAGATCCTATAATTAAAACCAAAACCTGCATATAAAATAGGAATATATTCATATGGGTTGTGTAGTCTTAATGAATTCTATAAATCTTAATCCATAATTAATTGCTTTAATTCATATAGGGATATATTGGGTCGACAATTAATTATAAAATTACTTGACCTTGGAAGAAGTTAGTAATTAAATAAGGGAAACTCATCTATCAATCATATGGAATAAATTGGACTATAATAAATAGGTGATTCAATCTGAAATTTGCTAAGTAAAATATAATCCATATGGCTTTTTCTTATAGTTATTTTCATATAATTGCATTCATATTTAGTCATTTTTATTTTGTACTCTCAATCACCAACTAATCGATCGACTAAATAGAATTAAGATTACTAATTTTTGTAACCCCCTCCATAATTATATCCGAAATACGCGATTAAAATGAAATAAAGGCCAATAATAATCAAAACTCATTTAAAATCCCATCCTTGAGATAGGGTTTTCAAAAATACCTTTTAAAATCTAATTAACTTGGTCTCATATTCACATTTCGAATACAATTACTACGCGAAGATAAATCACATTCATATAAATATTAGAGTGCACAACATAATCATCTCGGCAATCCCGAGTACATACCTTTGCTAAAGATACACAGGGCACAATTGCCCATTACAATTCTTCAAATGAGGATTACACAATCTCATCTCAAATTCATAACCATATATTCAACCGAATCATATACAGTCTTCACAACTCATTGGTAACCAACTACCAACTCTCATCTCGAAGGAGTCCTAGCCGCTCCCTCCACGAGCCACTTGCCCTATCTAAATTGTTGGTAGGGAAGGGTGAGGTTCGATAGAATTTCAGTAGGAAACAGATACCATAATGCATGCATGATAGATGCTATGTGTATGACATGTTAGCTTTATCTAGATGCATGCCCCAAAATGATATTTCTGCATGCTCAATGTTTCATATAACAAAACTATAGCCATAGCAAAACAGAAACAGAGCTTCATTTATACAAATATGCTCTACACAATCAAGTAAAGCAATCACATACATCACTACACAAGCAAAGATATCAAATACATGCAAATAAGGTAAGTCTCCTACCTCCAGTCTTTTCTCCTTGATTTGCGTGCCAGCAACTCGGGGCTTCACATTCGATCATACAATGTCAAATGTACTATTTAGACACTTCCATAGTGTTTCTGGGGGTTATATGAGGCTATATTGAAAATTTACTAAAATACCCCAGGGGAGCCGACCCGGCTCCGCCGTACCCGATCCGGATGTACTTTTCTTGAAATTTTGACATGGTCTATTCTGACATATTTTCGCCTAAAGAATGCATTTTTGGACTCGGAATTATCAAATACAATGTCAATTTACAAATGTACCCTTGGCAGCCCCACTTTAAGGGTTTCAGGGGCGTTTTCGTAATTATGCTTTTTCAGCATTTTCCGAAAAAGTGACCGACTGTAACCCCACCTAATTTTCACTCCTGAACTCAATGGAATCAGAAAATCATTCAAAATCCATATCTAACCCCTCCAAACTAGCCTTGGCCGAAATTCTCAATTCCCCGGAAAAAATTGGGGTTTTTCGGTTTCGGCTCCGTAAATGCGTTCATTTCTACTTCTAACCACTTTATTGACTATTCCATTAGGTTACAACTACCATTTAGTACAAATTTTGGCAGCATAACCCTACTAACACAACATTTCTAAATTTTACAAACAAAGACAATCCAGCGAAATTTCACCGATTAAATTGTCCACAACAGCCAGAATAGTCAATATACGAAGTTTAGGAAGTTACCTCTTCTTCCTTCTGGCTTTTCCTTCTTGTGGCTGAAAATCCTAACTTAAAAAAACCAATATTTGTGCTTCAAATACCTTACATAATATAGAAGAGAAGCTTAGGAGAAGGATTATACGCGTTAGGTATGAATTCACCGAAGAAATCGACCTACCTCACGAGTTTTCTTCCTCTTCTCTCTCTAAAACTCCCTCTCTCTCTTTCTCGATGGTGCTGCACGGTTTTTGACTGATGGAGGAAGAGGATGATGACTTTATAACATTTAGCTTATGTCATCTTTAATTGTATGATGTCATAATTCCAAAATTGACATTTTCGGATTTTCTGGCAGATTTTCTGCCCAATCTTTGAAAAATCATAACTAATTCTAGAAAAATTAAAATGAGGTGATTCCAAAGCCAAATGAAAGGTATTTAAGCCCTATTTATAGGAAAAATATGGGCCATTACCCAAAATCACAAAAAATTTCAGAATTACATAAAACTCATCACTGCCCCAAAACAGAGTTTAGTTTCCATCCCACAATTTGGACAGTCATATCTCCTAGCTCACAAAACGAAATGGCACAAATTATATGTCCATGTTGAAGCTTGGGATGTGATATTTAAGACTGGAAAGTTTCAGAATTTTTAGACATCATTTGGTCATTCAAGACGTTCACAAAAACGGACTGCCCAGAATAGAGTTTCACTTGACAGAATTTTAGATTTTGCATCTTTGCTTCCAATGGTCCCATTTTCATACCAAACATCATTCCAACATAAATTTTCATAAGGAATCCATTGGAAACACCAAATAAATCAAATTCACATCACATTTACATGTTTTCACAACAATCTCAACATGTCAACACAATTCACATTTCAAAACCTAACATTGCAACTTTTCCATTCCAAAGTTTCAAACCAATTTCAATGACATCAAAACACACTATGAAACCATTTCCAACACAATACCCCATTCAATTCTTCCGTCTATTCTAAGTCAATTTGAATGTTAATCCACAATTGAACTCAAATACAGGGTTTCAGCGCTGCTCACAACACACACGGATCACATTCTAGTGCCAAATCACATCATATTCTCCAAAAGGGTTATTTATCACTAACCACATCCACTTTTGAAGTCATTAACCCTTAATCAAAATTTGGGATCTTGCTAAACCGGGGCTTAGCAATCAACTAATCTCAAGCTTATTCTCTAGCCTCGAGTCTCAAAATTCGGGTATTACAATTTTGGTGCTTAGTGATCAATCCTTGTGGGAACGATACTCTACTCACCTCTGTATTACTTGTTTATGACAATGTACACTTGCACTTTTTAATACATCATTTACACTCGTAACAATAACCTTAATACTAACAGGAGAATAAATAGTTTTCTTTTTTCCTTCATTTCTGTCTCATGTATTACAGTTCATAACAACAATAACGACTCAATTGGGCAAGCCAGCTTTACCTCCTTTGGCTTCGTGCCATTTGATGCATCTTATCTCTAGCCTAAAAGTGAGTACATGTCATTTGTTTTGACTTTTTTAAACTCTGGCCTTTACTTGGAGTGGTTGAATCTAGTGGTTTTAGTGAGATGCACTTTTATTTGGTGTTCCTATTATAGTGCTAGAGATAATTCTTATATTTCACCTAGAGTCACGTCTTTTCTTGATGGAGATGTTGACAAGACAATTTTTTGAATGTTTAGATATCGTGACAGAGAAAGTTTTATTAGATGCTTTTTTTTTGTTCAATTCATCGACATGTGTGTTTTCTTAATATTGCAGGAACACAAATATAACTTGAATTATATTGCAAGAGAAATCATTTTAAGTTATTTGCAATTTAGGTGGAGAGCTTATTTTTATGGGTTATGATGTGCGTTTTCTTTGTGGTCATTTGTCTTTATGTAATGTGACTTTGTTGTTCATTTTTATTGAAATGGTTGGTTGTGTAGGCTATGAATGAGTGTAAGGTAAGGAAGGGTGTGCTTATATATGGTGTAGTAGTTTCTCCTACGCAATGCGCGGGGCAGTTCGTGCTTGTTATACAAAACCCCTATATATGCTTTGGGTTAGTTGCATATAACTCCTTGATATTTTAAAGTTTAAATTTAACCTCTAACATTTTATTTTATTTTTTATTATAAGAACCCTACCATTAACTAATCATTATCTTTTTAACGGAAATTGTCACGTAAAATTAATAGGTGACATGTAACATCCTATGTAAATTACTAATTTTATAAAACCCCTTGAACTTTGATTAGTATTTATAAGAATATTAAACCACGTGTCATTAGTTTTATCATCTTAATAATTTTATTAATATTTTTACTATCATTTTTCAATTAAAATAGTTTTTTATGGCTAAATTTGGAAGAATAATATTTAAAAAATATAAAAATATTGTTTTTTCCCTTACTATCTTTTCTCGCATCAGTTTTTTTTTTTTTTAATTTACTAGGTGGATTTTAATTTTAAATTCTTTACTTAAAACTTTATTCAAATCAACAGAATATCCTTAGTATAATGAGAGTAAAGTGGAAAACAAGTTTTATTCGGTTTTTTATTAAAAAATATACTTCAAAAATCTTTTTAGAATATCCTTCAACCAAGTTGATGATTTAGACTAAAAGGCATGTTGTCAAGATAGAAGAGAAATCTATATAATTAAGGCAAAATAAAAGGGATGTTAGAGTATTTTGATCAATATTTATTTAGTCTAAGCCATCAAGTCAAATTAAACGGCTTTTCTTTTTTTTTTTTTTTTGTGAGGAAAGTCAAATTAACCGATTAGTATCAACGTATATATTACCTTGAACCCTCGCATGCAGCGGCTGCTATTACGACCATTTACCCTATTATAAAATTAGAAATTTTGCAAAAATTGGATTTAGACCCATTATAAAACACTGATAAGATGCTTCCTAATTAGTTTCTTGAGTCGATTTGAATAGACAGAATCCATGTCCATCAGATAAGTCTCAGCAGTAATGCTTCCTTTCATCTCCCTATTTACTTTCCCCGACTCCATTCAAACGCATCTTCATCTTTCCCTTTTAATGGATCCTTAAGGACTTACCTTCAAATGTTAGGGAAGATAAACAAATACCAGTGGCGGATACAAACCATCCTCGCACAAGTCCAAGTTTGAAGAAGATGTTAGGGCGCCCTTCTCTATCCCTTTTGGGACTTTTTTATTAGTGTTTTTTCTTTTTCAAATTATAAGGTTTATTTTTTAAGAAAATATTAAAATTAAATCTGCTTTGTTAGCTGCACAATCCTCACTAAAAGTCGCTGAGTCAGCGTTTTCTGTTAGTAAAGTCAACGGTGTTAAAATTATAGGACCAAAAGTATACTTTATAAACTTAAATGACCAAAATGATACCTTGTACAAACAATCAAACATATAGGATCAAAAGTACACTTTGGCGTTTTTAAAAATATTGTTATTTAAATTTAATTAAAAAATGTTTTATTACTCTTGATATTTTATTTTTAATTAAAACATAAAATAAATATAAATGAAAATATGAACTATTTAATCATGATTGAAAGGCGATGCACTTGATAAGAATTGACTTCATTATTAATTAAAAAAATAGCTGGCTTCATTATTATTAACTAAAAAATCGATTGGCTTTACATCCTAATCCTGCTATAAGAGTGTTAGTTCAAGCATTGTTGCTAACGTAAAAGGCCTTTTCAAATGATTGATTATTGCCTATTCTCTCTCTCTGTTTTTTTTTTTTTTTTTTTTGCCTGCGAGATTATTGCCTATTCTCAATTGGACCGCTAGAGGTGGTAATATGGTCCGGCCCGGTGGGTTCGGGTCAACCCACCACGGGTTGGGACCATATGGGTTCGGTCCCAAAAGGACCGCATCAATATGAGTTGGCATTTAGCCAACCCAACCCATAACCACTGGGTTGGCGGGTTGGGCGGGCCAACCCATATTTTTTTTTTCAATTTTTTTTAACAATATAATATACTAAGATTATTTTTTTTATATACAATAAGATTGTTTTCTCTACATACTTAAACATAACAAAGTTAAAATACATTACAAATTAAATATTCATCACAGGTTTATACACAACAAAATAAATATAAATCCACAAGTCATCAGTATAACTTAACAATAATTAATAATTAATTAATATTAAAGGTGTTTCAGTTTGAAGCACGCTGAGGAGAGTAGGGATTGAGGAGAAATGGGTTGGACTTTGGAGTTATGGTTTTGGAGATTTGGACTATTGGCTAATGGTTCTTCCTTTTCCCTCTTAGTTAAAAAAAATATGGGCCAACCCGCCAACCCGGTGGTCCAACCCGTGACGGGTTGGGACCATATGGGTTCGGGCCAAAAAGGACCGCATCAATATGGTCACAGTTTTGTAGAACCCAAACCGCCCATTTTGTCGGGTTGGGCGGGCTCGGCCCACGGTCCCAACCCATATTACCACCTCTATGGACCGCGGTGCCAACTGCCGAATATATTTTTTTTGGACCGAATCTGCCAAATATTAAATGTACATAGAAAAAATATACTATGATCCTAATTGTTTTCCAGGTTCAGGTAAAGAAGAAGAAGAAGAAAGGACCTAATTGCTTAGGGTAAACTCACTGAAGTTTTCAGTAAAAAGGTAGTATAATGACCATTGAAATATGAAAAATATTAAATGATCCCTTTCTACTAATGAGCAATGTTACCTCAGAAAATTCTAAATTGTAACAACTTCACCCCAACTATTACCCAAGTTGCATTTTCAGTTAGTCAAATATACTTGTCTGACGAGTTCATATATTATCCATTTCATATTTCTAAAAGGTATATTTATAAATAAAGATTTTTTTTAAAAAAAAATGTATCCTGTTTGAATAGTTGGAGAAAAATCAAAGAGATAAAACATCTTGTCCGATGAAGAGAGAATCAAATAGGTTCATGTTTATCTCGATGTCAATTCAGTATATTTAATCAACTAACAGTCCAAATTAACCTAAATAATAATCAGAGTGAAAATGGTATGATTTGGAAACTTTGAGGTGACATTACTCCTAAATAAACTTTCAAACCTTTCAGTCATACTTACCTTCTTTCTATTCTCATCCGATCAGACCTCAAACTTCCCCTTCATTTTAACAAAGAAGCAAAGAAAGCTTGACTTAGGGGTCTTTTTTTACTAGTAGGGGGTTCAAGTGAAGTGCCTAATCTTATAAATATCTCTTTCGTGTTGGCGGGATCTACCTCCATTTTCTTAATAACTTTTGGGGCAAAATTGGATATTAAACCCCCCCCCAAAAAAAAACATATGTATATATATAAAATCTCTTTTCTTTTTTTCATTCAATCTTTTTCTTTCAAAATTTCTTCTTCTTTTTAAATTACTCTCGTACAATGTTTTTATGTTTTTTATTCTTATAAATCATATTTAGAGGAGATCATCTTCATTTAAATAATTACATGGTAAATTTTATTTACCATGAAATAATTCATTCATAGAATTATTTAAATTCTCAAATAAAAATTAGGATATTCCAATTATGCTATTTCAGGGTCCAAAATTGAGTTTTGCATATTTTTAGGGTATTTTTCTAGATATCTCCCTACTTTTATGTATTAAAGGTTAAAAAAAGATCTGAGGTTATAAGGCACCGCTAGTGTTGCAGAGGGAAAACGCGGAAAAGAAACTGAAATGAACAAAACTTGCTTATAATGGGTTTAGAAACTAGTTATGGTTGGAATAGTTTTTTTTAGAAAATAAGTGTTTATTATGTAAATTGAGATAAAATTCCTCTTATATACTTATCTCATATATTGTAAATCATGATTTATAAACACTTATACACGCCTGTTAATTATTACTACCTCCGGTCCTAATTATAAGATAAAGTTGACTTTTTTTTAAGAGATTAAGAAAACTTAATAAATTTTTTAATCATATTATATATTATGTATCTTTAGATTATATATTAGTTTATTAGTCAAACTAATTAGTTTGGAGAAAAAAATAAAAATATAAATACTCTAATATAATTTAATTAACTTCCTTAATTTTTCTAAAAAAAATTAATTTTATCTTATAATTAAAATCGGAGGGTATTATATATTTAGCGTGTTGCATGAATCTAGTTAATATGCGCTATATATGGACAAGACAAGCATTTATCAGAAACCACTACCTCTTTGGTTCCCATTCAACTCTCAGCTGGACATCACGATCTAGGAGTGCAGACTACCCTCCAATAGCCTTCTCGCAAATTGCCACTTTTTCCCACTTCCTTCGTTGACATTTTCAAACACTTGTCTCAAACTCTCTTTATATGGCATCTACAAACATAGGGGTAGAGCCCGTAATATGGTCTAACCCGTGGGCTCAATTCATGAGCCCGCGGGTTTTGACGGGTTAAGGTTGGAAAAATTCCAACCCATAAAAATGTGGGTTTGTGCATAACCCGTTGGTTGATGCGGGCTAGCTTGAGGGTTAGCGGGTTGGCCTGCAAAATTTTTTATTTTTTATTTACATATAATAATTTTATAAAACTTATAAGTTTTCCACTCCTATCTTGATACCTCCCAATTCAAAAAGAAAAAATATTAGCTTCTTCCCTTCTTTTTTAAACAAAACTATTATATCTTAATTGCTTGAGGATGAGTTTATGTTTTATTTATAAACTTTAACAAATTTGATAACTTTATTTCTTAAATTGTAGATTATTTTTTTAAATTTTTATAAGAGAAATAATTGATACTAGAAAGGTAAATTTAATTACTCATATATATATATATATATGTTTCATATTTTCAATCCTCTTCAAAAAATATAAATTTTTTTTTTCGAAAAAAATACGGGCCCACAGATTGACCCGCAACTATAGCTGGGAATACGGGCCAGCCCGCGGGTTGCGGGCTGGCCCGCACCAACCCGCGGCCCGCGCGGTGCGGGCCTGTGCAGCCCGCACTTCTGCGGGCTGGCAAAATGCCAACCCTAACCCGCAGTGTGCGGGTTGCGGGCCAGCCCGCGAGCCCGCATTTTTTTTTTTTGAAAAAAAAATCATATTTTTTAAAGAGGATTAAAAATATGAGACACATATATATGAGTAATTAAATTTATCTTCCTAGTATCAATCATTTCTTTTATAAAAATTTAAAAACATAATCTAAAATTTAAGAGATAAAGTTATCAAATTTGTTAAAGTTTATAAACAAAACATAAACTCATCCTCAAACAACCAAGATATAATAGTTTTGCTTAAAGAAGAAGGGAAGAAGCTAAGATTTTTTTATTTTGGATTGGGAGGTACCAAGATAAGAGTGGAAAACTTATAAGTTTTGTAAAATTATTATATAAAAATAAAAATTAAAAAATTTTGCGGGCCAACCCGCCAACCCGCGGGCTAGCCCGCATTAACCCGCGGGTTATGCGGTGCGGGCCTGTGCGGCCCGCATTTTTGCGGGTTGGGATTTTCCCAACCCTAACCCGTCAAAACCCGCGGGCTCACGGGTTGAGCCCGCGGGTTGAGCCCGTATTACCGGCTCTACCCGCAACCCGCACACTACGGGTTAGGGTTAACATTTTGCCAGCCCACACCGTTCGGGTCACGAGTTGGTGCGTGCGAGCGCGTATTCCCAGCTATTCATAGGAGTCGTACCCACTAGGCTACTAGCTCCTCTTCTTAATGCTGCTGTGAAGAAAAACTACGGTGATTGAGATTGGTTAAAACAAATAAATGTGTGCCTTTTGTATTTTTATTTTTAATTATATCCGTATTTAAAAAGAGTGTGTATAAGAGGTAATAAGTGGAAATTTATTACAGAGAGATGATAATTGACGTATACTCTTTTTGGTTCTTATTATAAGAAATCAACTACCAATTCTCACAAACCAATAAAAGTAGTTAAAATCATAAAAATTGTCTTAAAATTCAAATAATTTTATATATTACCCTTATCAACTATACTAAACTTAAATATCTATTAATTATTATTCTCCCACTACCCTTATTAAATATAGGCATACATGAAAAAATAAATTAAATGCTTATTGAAAACTTACAAGTGCCTTATGAAAATGACCAAAAACACTTATTAGTTAGTGCCAATAAGGATCAGAGGGAATATTTAATAAGGGTAAAAATGAAAAAATCAATTTAAATTTTAAGACAAAATGGATTTGTTTCTTATATTAAGGACTACTCCTAAAAAGCGAATGTTTGTTATAAAAAAGACCAGAGGTAGTATAAAAGTTAGTTGACTAATTTTGATGTGTTAAGAAAGTTAATTATATTAATTATTTGAAACAAATATAGGTTAATTTTCCTAAAATACTATCTTTCATTATGACTAATTGTAGATAAAAATTCCTTAATATGTGTAATCAATAGATATACTAAGTAAAACATTACTATAAATTTGGTAGACAAATTGGATTGAGATTTATAGTTGTGATTAAATTTAATCCTAACTAACTCTTATATTAGAGATTGAAACTCTGAAAGTAGTATAAGATTCACTTTATAATTCATTTTCTTCGTTAAAGTGAATCTTATGTTAAGAATTAGGGGTAATATTAAATATTATTTTCCAGAGTATAATACATAAGTTCATAATTCATGAGGTTTTGAAATATCTTTTAAAAACGTGGGCAAAAAATTTAGAATACCTTTTAAAAGATATCCATATTTAACCTTTTTAAAAAAAAAAAAAAAAGAACCTTTGATGTTTGATCTTTTAAATTCACAGTATATTTTATTTTGGTTCTTTAATTTTTTTAAACTGTCTTTTTAATCATCTAACCCTAATGTCATCATCTTTGTTAACAAAAAATGCTGATATTAAAATATTAAAAATTAATAAAAATATTCTCAAATACTCACATGCTAAGTTTAATTTTATTGATAAAAAAATGATCATTTGAGGATTGAGACAAATGATGTTAGGATTAGAGGACTAAAAAGATATTTTACAAAATTAATAGACTAAATTGAAACCTTATTATAAAATTAGGGGATTAAACACTTTTACCTCTCTTCCAGCTTTCAATAAATAACCTTTCTAAAAAACCCTATTCAATTAGGGATATATTTAGGAAAAAATCATTCAGGCACAATCAAGATTCTTCCTTAATTTAGACAATTATTTATTATATTTAAAGACAAAGGCAGGACTCCAGGGGGTTTCTAAATTTCTTCACTTCCCCACCACACTGTCCAATACGCCATGCTGTGCACATTTAAAAGGCCTTTCCACCAATATAATTACTGATACTGTTTCGAAATTGGGAAAAAAGGTTCTCAATTGCCATTTTCCCTACACGTTCAATAAGCAGTGTTCTGAGGGACAACCGTATGCCATTAATTTTTACCAAAACGAATGAAAAACAAATGCATGGTTACTTGCTTGTTATTTTAGGTGCTTATAGACTAGTGAGTCACAATTATGATTCACTAAAATTTGACACCGTACCATTTTAAGTGTGAGCTCATACGTCGTTGTTTGCAAGTTCTGATGTTTTTTAGGGTTAAAGTCCAACTTTGTCCCCAATTTCTGGGGGGAAAAAAACCACTCCGCCCCCAAGTTTTTGTATAGGAGTAGTGAGTATTCAAAAAAAAAAAAAATTTGATCAAATTCATCCAGATGACCATTAAAAATGTCAACCATCAACATTATTATTTTAACACACTAACATTAAATTTTTAACTGTTAAAACAACTTTGCTCTATTTTTAACACTTTTAGGAAAAAAATTGATTAGAAAAAACTTCTAGATACTTACGGCTTCTATAAAAAACTTTCGGAACAAAATTAAACCTTAACCTTGCATTATAAGCAAGATCATAGTTTCACAAAAGCCATTTGCAAGCACAGGAATAACTATGGAATATAGGGAGAAATATCTCGATCTTCAATAATTTCATGGCTTCTACTCCACTTTGGGGTCTTTGTGAAAACTACAGTGCCCATAAATACGCATATTTCATTTTTGGCACTGTATCATTCAACCACGCAAGACTCTGGGAGGGGTAAACACATGAGAAATAGGATCATTCGGACCAAGATCATTGATTGGTGGACGCTGTTTGTGGTGATTGGTCACTGATTGGTAAGCCATTGCCAGTGCCAAAGCCTACAAATTAGAAGAAGCCCAAAAACATTGTTACATAAGAATTTAAGATAGTAAGAAATAGTAACTAAATATAAATTACAGCCATATGCATACAATGTGATCCTGGTCAGGGCGAGTGTAAATGCCGGTAGTGATGGTGGTTCTTCGCCGGCTGCCACCAGGTGGCGGATCGGAGATGTTCTTGAAACCTGTCGGAATTACCATGACGGGTAAACCTACAAGATTTCCTAGGCAAACTTTCTCCCAGTCAGTAGCATTGCCGATGAAAGCATCGACTGTAAAACTCTCTCTTATCTCTTTTATTAGCTTTCCCCTTCCTCTTTGTGCCTGCAAGGAATAAAATGTGAAACTATGTAGCAAGTCATATAAAGCACTGAAAGAAAATGAATTGAAGGCTCCAAAGGTTACCTATCATATGTAAGAATAAGCATTAGTTATTATGCACAAGATCTCAAACTAATAAAGGTCCTGTGGTAGGAAACCGAATCAGATAATATAGAATGAACCTGAATGTAATCCACGGCTGGGATTAAACGTGCACGGCGCAGTTCAGTAGGCCACTGATCTTGAGCTTCATACACATTATCTTGGCCTGATCGTTGCCACTCATCAAAGTGAGCCAGCATATCAACATCCATTGTGAAATTGAGTATACCTTGAACAGAGTCAACTGTGTAATTCAGTTGAAAAGGTACCATCTTCACACCCTTTGATGCAAGAACATTAACAACCTAAAATTGTTATCCCAGAATTATGTTCAGCTTACATATTATACTGATAAAATATTATATATAGAAATATCTGATAAAATATTAGCCAAATTAAATGAACATGAACAAACCTCCATTTCAGCATCATCAAGATATCCAACAGTCAGTTTGGTTATGTCAACTGAGAAAGGATCATCAATATGGCTCTCTCTTGAAGAGATATCATCCGGATCCTTTCCCCGAATAATATCTAGGACCATAGCGCAATCAGTTGCACTTCTGCAGAAGGGGCCTAGCTTATCCTACAAGAATTATATATTACAATAAAGGTTCAGCATTTATTGCAGATAATCACACAAGAACATGATATAATGTGGGTTGTACCAAGCTTTCTGATATGCTCATTACACCACTTCGACCAACTGTACCAAAAGTTGGTCGCAACGCTGTCACGCCACAACGAGCAGAAGGGTAAGTGATGGAGCCAGCTGTTTCCGAACCAATAGCAAATGGAACCATACCTGTAATACAATAAAGAAAGTCACCTTGCAGGAAAACACAAGCCAAAAAAAAAAAAAAAAGAAGCTTCTTAACCAGTAATTGATGGATCATATTCCAAGGATTGAGTGAAACTTTTAGGAGTACCAGCCGAGGTGCTGGCAGCCGGTCCAGCAGATGAACCGGTAGAGAACTCTTCAATGTTCCATGGATTTCTAGTTCTTCCTCCAAACCAGATATCGTCGTATGCCAAAGATCCAGAAACATGCTTTGCAACAAGAATAGCTCCAGCAGCCTTTAGCCTAAATGAACAAAGTCAGCACTTCTTAAGATGGAGTGACTGCACATTTACATCTTGGAATTGATACCTTTTGTAGACCCAAGCTTCCTTGTCAATAACTTGATCTTTGAAAGTTTTTGAACCCCATGTCGTTTTATAACCAGGCACTGCTATTATATCTTTCAATCCATATGGAATTCCATGAAGAGGGCCTACCAGGGAACCCAATATTATTTTAAATAAGAAACACTGAAAATGAGTACACATGCAACAAAAATAATTCACAAGCCAACTTTCTACCCCATGGCCATAATTACTCAAATATTTTATCCTTTTTTAACTGATATTCTTTATCAAACATCTTGTTCAAAACGTAAGAACTGAAATCAAAAGGATCATTTTTCAATAACAGGAATAAACTTCTAGATTTTGTTGGTTGGTTAAGATGCAAGAGAGGATAGTTGAGTAATCATCAAATTATATTGCTAAGCTTTATGGAGTTGCATATGGAAAAGAAAGAAAAGCAGAAAATTGAATCACTTTGAAACATTCATTTGCTAGAAAAAGATGTCTACCAAGATAGACTCCTTTGGCAAGCAACTCATCAGCTTGTTTCGCTTGCTTGTAAGCCAGCTCTTCAGTATAAGTGATCACAGATTCGAGAACAGGATTGAACCTGGTGTTATTTTCAGATCACTTCATCAAGTAAGAAAACACACACCCACACACCCACAAAGGAAATGCCAAGATATCAGTGTTCTCAATACTACTCTTTTAGCCTCCGAAGGAATATCTGTGTAAGTTCCTGAGAAGTGATTTGTTTTGTTCTAAAGAGTTCAGCTAATTCAAGAACCTGGTTTAAAAACACAAAAAAGTACAATTCATTGATCAAAATAAAACAATATGGATCAAATTCAAACCAATTATTCTAGTGAGGATGAATCACTTACACTCATGAACGCAATGTCTTCATCAGATTCTGGTCTCCGAATCCCAGAAACAGAAGGATAGTTAAATCTTCTATTCATCGGCCGATGGCCCCAGTCAGGATTGAAAACCAAAGCAGGTGGGTAATGGAGGCCTCCATTTTCAGAAGCCACAAGTTTCCGATTTGCTTGTATAATTGGGATATTGAGTTCATGTACACCTTCATTAATCTCTACAATCTAAGGTCAGCACGAATTATTCACACTTCACATTCAGTCTTCTATCACCAAGTAACACAGAAAGATCAATTGAACAAGTAAATTAAATGACCTGTTCATCATTGAAGAAGCTGGCATCGAGTAAACCTAATGAACGTCTGAGGCAGGAAACATCAATGTTCTTCCCTCTACTTTGGCATTTGTTCTTATGATCCTGATTGATTACAGAAGGAAAGAATATCAAAATATAGGTAATGCATGCAAGTATCAGACTACAATTCTTAACTTTGATTTCTGAACTTATGGCACGATTTCTATTTTATAGCTGGTTTGGAATAGTAATAATTAAGATAATCATTAAAGCTAAAGCTGCTGGATAACAGAAACGAAATGAAACTAACCTTTTCATTTTAAAAGGACTAATTACCGGAAATTGAAGCGCTTTGAAACAAACGTGAACTATCTCACAGAACAGTGTCCATATTCTTTTCAAGTTCCTCATTTGTTGCACATTTTGTCGGGACTACAGTCCACAGAAATGCAGGTAGGGGCAATACACTTTTTTTTTTTAAATCATTATCGAAGAAAAGGGAGAAAATAAAACAAATCAATGGGATTCGTAGAAAAACTGAAAAAGAGGAAAACGGAAATAATAATACTCGTACTACCATGGTTGTGGCGGGTGAGATGGTCGGTGGATGATGAGGTGGCAGGCGGGTAGGGCAGAAGGAGGCGTCAGAATACAGAAGAACTTGGCAACATAATAAGCCAACAACGAACTGGAAGGTGGGTGTGGCGGTGGCGCCACGTGTCAGGCGTGGAAGTGGCGGAGTAGGACACTTGTCTCGTGGCGGCATGGCTTCTTCCTCCTTCGGAAGCAGTGAGGATTCGAAACCAGCAATGGCTTTGAACAAACCCTCTCGGTAGCCTCCGAGCTTTTAAGAAATTCTTAGTCAACGATCCCGGTTTCTTCTGCCCCATGAGCGATCTCACAAGTCACAAGCAAGACCACTCAATGCTCAAGGACAAACTAAACAAAATAATAATAAATAAAAATCTGGTTCCGTTGTCGCTGATTTTGGGAGAAATGTTCTTTCTCTGGACATAGATACGCCAGTTTAATCCACAGTATGTCTCTTATTTACATTGCGTTACTAATTTCAGTCTGTCTCTTTGGGTTTTCACGTCATTAGGTTAGGAGTGTTTTATAGAAACGGACAAATAATCTAATCACTTTTTAAATTTTTTTTTTTTTGGCGAGTGTAACCAAGTTTTTAATTTAAATAATTAATTTACCAAATGTAATATTTAAAAGAGAGTGGGGTAACAATTTTACATGAATTCATTTCAGAAACAGTATTAAGCCCTTATTTATTTAACCTAGTGGTAAATGTTCTAACTGAGATTATAAGAGAGGAGATCCTTAAATGTATGCTTTTTACGGATGACATAGTTCTGTTGGCTGAATTCAGGGAGGAAATTAATTCTAAACTTGAAATATGGAAACAGATTTTAGAAGTGAAGGGTTTTCGTCTAAGTAGGAGCAAAACTGAATATATGCACTGTAAGTGTGATAAAAAACAAGGTCGAAATGAAGTGGAAGTTAAATTGGGAGGGCAAGTCATTCCGCAAGTAACAAAATTTCGGTATTTGGGATCAATTATACAATAAGATGGTGAAATTGATGGTGATGTCAATCACAGAATTCAAGTTGAATGGTGTAAATGGAGAAAAGTTACTGGAGTTATTTGTGATCGGAAAGTACCTAATAAGGTAAAAAGGAAGTTCTACTGCACTGCTATAAGACCAGCAATGCTTTATGGTAGTGAGTGTTGGGCTTTAAAGGGATTACATGAGCATAAAATGGGGGTGGCCAAGATGAGGATGTTGAGATGGATGTGTGGTCATACAAGAAAAGACAAGATTCGTAATAATCATATACGTGAACGAGTTTGAGGTGGTTTGAACATGTTCAACGAATGGCGTTGAATGCACCTGTGAGAAGGGTGAATCAAGCCATATGGAGTCCCGTAAAACGAGGTCGCTGAAGGCCAAAGCGTACGCTTAATGAAGTCATAGAGAGAGACCTTTTGATTAATAATATACCAAAAAATATGGTTTTCGAAAGAGCACAATAACGTCGTACGATCCATGTAGCCGACCCCACCTAATAGGATAAAGACTTTATTGTTGTTGTTGTGATTGTCATTTCAGGATTCAACATTTTTGTTAAATTCCTTTGTAGCATGCCGCTATAAAGCCCCTAGAGATCTTTGCTCCCAAAAATAATATAGTTAATTATCGATCCTTTTTTCAATGAATTATTTCTGAGGATGTATCCTGTTGTCGCTGAGAAATTGGCTGCATAGATCTGCTGTGACTTGTTAGAAGTTTTAAACTTCTAAACTCTTCCTTGGGTTTGTTTGAGAATTTGGTGGAAAATTATGTTCACGTAAGTTGAGATAAAATTTCTCTTATAAATTTATCCTGTATACTGTAAATTATGTTAGAAAGCAGTTTCTACCTCTAATCTAAACATACACTTTTTTTATATTGCTTCTTGTCATTTTTTAGGCACAGTAATCCTCTTATGGGAGATAATTATGTTAAATATTGTTAGGAATTAAATGTAAACAATTTTTTTAATGAAGATTTAAAACCTTCATTCATTATATTGTTATGAACTAATCCTCCCTCTAAATTCAACTCGTTGATATATATAGCTTTTAATTGTTGGGTAGTTTGTACTGTTTACACTACATTCTTTTGACCATGATGTTTACACTACATTGGGAATATATGCTTTTTAATGGTTATATGATTTCGTAAAACCCAATACTTTTATTTGTTTTTTTTTTAACTTTTGTTTAAATAATATTATCTTTTTGTATTGTATAAAAAATATTCTCTTTTTATAGACAGATATAGAGTATTAAACCTTGTAAAGCATAATTATGGTAGATATTCATACTTCTAATAGGAGTAGTTATGTACATATATAGGTTGTCCTAAACCAAAATTGTTGGATATATCACTCATCCAGGCATACTTAATATATAAAATATTTTAATAATATTATCATATTCAAACATTACTTTTTGTGGGATCAAACAATAAGCACACAGTTTGCTCAAAAAAGAAAAAAACAATAAGCACACAGTACATTAGTGCATAGATACACACACCCACACTTATATGGGTTTAAGCATGTGACCTCCCCCAAAAGGGAGAGGCAGCTGACATTTAAGTTAAAACTAATTGGCTATTTTTTTTTGGTCAAACTCATTGGCTATTAAAACATTGTTAAGTTTTGAATAAAGTGTTTAATGGTCATATCATAACCATTTTTTTAGGTTAATACAATCTTTTCTTTTTTTAAATTTACTTTTATTTTGATCTTAATTCCTCAAATTTTAAATTAAAGGTTTTGGTCCCTCAACATTGGTCCCTATTATAAAATAAAAATATGGATTATTTTATCTCTAGAGGGACTAAAACCTCTTGTTTGAAACTTTATGGATCAAAATTAAAATAAGGACCAATTTGAGGGATCAAAGATTATATTAATTTTTTTTAAAATGAACACTCATTGGTGTATATATATAAGCACGATAAAAGCAAATAAATAAAAAAATTAATTTCACTTACTAATTTATGTTAAAAATATATTTTTTTAAGATGAACACTAATTGGAGATTATAAAATCACGAGAAAAATAAATAAAAGATTAATTCCATTTACTATTCAGTTTAAATAAGATCAAAATGCATTGCAATTATCGAATGTATTTAATTCTTGTTGATATTCATAACTTGCTCGGTATATGGTTGAAGAATCCCGATTCTCTCTCTGACATTCCCCTCCTTGTAGTTTTGGGTGTAAATTGGAAGGGTGTTTCATCTTTTTTTTTTTTTTTTTAAATAACATTGAAGGCCCTCAAGTATTTTTTTAAAATAATACCAACGTTTTAAAATATTTTTTTGTCTATTATGTAGTATAAAATAATTTTTCAAAAGCACCTAGTATCTGACAAGCTACACACTAAAGTTATTTTTTCAATAGCATTCTATATCTTAAATTAAACTTTAGCCCATCCAACATTTAGTATGCCAAATTTATGGTGCTCATTGCTACTAGAAAAACATTTTACAGGCTTCTCGTTGCAACTAGAAAAATAATTTAGGATGTTGAATGCTATAAAAATAAATTTAAGATACAGAGTGTTAGTGAAAAAATAGTTCAGGTTGCATTTTGTCAGATACTAGATGCTACTAAAAAATTATTTTATGCTATATAATGGACAAAAATATATTTTAGAACATTGGATACTTCTAAAAAACATACTTGAGGGGCTTCAATGTTATTAAAAAAAAAAAAAAAAAAGGTGAAACACCCTCCCAATTTACACCCAAAACTACACAAATTTGAGTATGGAAGAGGGAGAGGTAAAGTATGGGAATGTCGAGGAAAGAGTCCGGATTCATCGTTGAAGAGGAATTCTTGGGTGCACCCAGTGCCCCCCCTAATTTATGCTCCGTCCATTAAGAATTTGTTATATCAATCATTTTAACCTTATGTGTCTGCTGATGAGTAAATTTTTAAATTATTATTAGTTTACAAATTTTTATAGGGTTAAAGAGTAAAATGTAATACCCTGAATTTTGAGATTGAAGGTTAGAGAATAAGCCTGAAATAAGTGAACTATTAACTCCTGATTTAATAGATGTCCTAAATCTATTCTCTAATATTCATTATATCCTTGGGACATTAAATAAAATAAAATGGTAAATTTTGGAGAATATAATTATGTTTTTGGTGAAATTGTCTATGAGGTACTGAGCTTGTCATGAGATTTTGTATGATCAAATGATGAGAAAAAATTATAAAATTTTACAAGATAAAAGTAAACATCTTAAGCTTTAATTTGATAAATCATGTGCCTCAAATAAAGTTATATGCAAAAAGATATGAATTTTTAAAGTTAGCCCAGAAAAACTGAAAAGATTCTGGAGAAGCATCCAAAGATGGAAATTTTGGGAATTTTGTGCTTCGAAATGGCTAAAGTCTATATTTTTTTTTCTTGAAACTAGACTCAATAAGAGTTCCATAACCTTTGGAATCACTCCAATTAGATTTTTCTAGAATTATTTATGATTTTTCAAAGTTTTGGTAGAAATCTGCTAAAATTTTATAAAAACCCGAAATTGGGAAAATAAATTAATTAAATTGGAATATGTTATTAAAACATTTCATCTCCTTCCTCTAGCTCAAAAGTGACGTGCTTCAACCCTGAGAGAGAGGAGATGCAGAATTTTTAGAGAGAGCGAAGGGGAGGAAAAAAACTTACAAAAGTAAGTGATTTTTTCGGTAAATTTGTTCCTAATGCGTATAACTCCGTTTCTGTAACCCCCTCCGTAATTATATCCGAAATACAACATTAGAGTGAAATAGAGACCAATAATAATCAAAATTTATTTACATTCCCCATCCTTAAGATAGGGTTTTCACAAATACATTTCGAAATCAAACACTTTAACCTGGTCTCACATTTACATTTCGAATACAATTACATCGTGAAGATAATCAACATTCATAATATATTAGAGTGCACAATAACAATACCGACAAACTCGGATTCATACCTTCACTAAAGATTCATAGGGCAATACACCCTTTACAATTCCTCAACGGGGATTACACAAATCCATCTCCAATACATAACCAAATAACCCAATAGACATTCAAGCACATATACATCCAATATCCAATTATACATTATAATCTATCATCCGAATATATACAATTATCCCAGCATATAACGATAACCAACTACCAAATCCAAATGCCCATAAGGGATTCTCGCCACCTCTAGTCACTTGCTCCTTCCTCGAGCCACTTGTCCTGTCTAAAATGTTGGTAGGGGAGGGTGAGATTTTAGAGAATCCCAGTAGGAAACATATATCAATATGCATGCAAGATAAGTGTTTAATGCATGACATGCTTGCATCACAATAACTCGTGCTCACATAATGATATATCCGCATGCTCAATGTTTCAACAACATACTCATGGCCATAGCATAAATAGAAACAGAGCTTCAATCATTCATATATGTTTCACATAATCAAGCAAAGCAATAACATGCATCAATACACAAACACAAATATCAATACATACATGAGAGGTAAGTTCCCTACACTTATTCTTCCACGTGTGCTCCAGCACAGCTTACTCACGATCCGAGCGGATATCGAACCATGATCAGGGTGAATATCCAACCTTATAACCAAATCAAGGACATAGGATCATTTTCTTTTCCAAATTCTCATTTGCATAACACTTAAGGTTGGTTACCATTCATGACCTTTAGGTGGCTAATCAAAGCCTAAACACATGCCTAAAGGCTTGGGAAACACTTGACCAAAGGTCACCTTTTAAAAGTCCAAAATGCTGATTTTTGGGGGTTGGCCGCGGCCAACCTACCCATGGGCCGCGGCCAAGAAAATTCTGTTTCCTGGCTGAATTTCCAAAATTCATAACTAAATCTAGAAAAATCAAAACAAGATGATTATAAAGCCAAATGAAAAGTAATTAAGTCCTCTTTATAGAAAAAATATGTATCATTACTGGAAATCACCACAAAATTCCAGAATTACACAAAACTCAACACTACTACAAAACAGAGTTCTGTTTCAATCCCAAACTTTGGATAACCACATCTCACAGAATACTAAACGAAATGACACAAAATATATATCCATTTTGAAGCTTGGGATGTGAAATTTAATACTGGAAAGTTTCACAATTTTCTGAAATCATTTGGTCATTCAAAACGTCTACACAAATAAACTGCCCAGAACAGAGTTCCAAGGGATAGATTTTCCAATTTTCTACTAAAGTGTCCCATGGCTCCAAAATTAACAATCAAGCCTATTCCCACATAAATTTTCACAAGGAACACAATAGTAACCTCAAAATGACCAAAATCACAACCTATCAACATGCCCTGTTTTGACCAAAGCACAAAACCAACACAAAAGGTTCCAAACTTCACATTTAAGCTTCAATGCAATTCTATTCATTTCAAAACACTAAACAAGGCACCATTTCCATAACAACAACATACCATACTCCCCAAGACCCTAAATCACGAAAATTAGGGCTAAAATTCCAGAAATTCAAGGCCCAACCAATGGCCACAAAATTTATATGAAATTGAAGTTTTCACTTACCTCAACAACTTTCCCAAAGGCACTTCATCATTCTCCAACTTATAGAATTTCGTGATTCCTCAATACCCCTTCACATGCACACAAGGAGAGGGAGGGAGAGAAAGAAAACAATAAAAAATGTGGGTTGACTTTCTCAACCATTCTCTCACCATACCCACTTGCCAAGTATCTCAATATCATTTTTTCTCATAAAGTAAGTAACTCATTAGTTACTCTAATCACACTATTAGCCATTTAGTTACATATCTCATTTCCTCTTAATTAGTAATTAATATCTCTATTAATCATTAACTAATTGCCCATCAATTTCATTCTTTCGATTTCCACTAATCATGGCATATTAATTAATATAGCCACCAAACCCATAATTATTCCACTTTAATTCGATAATTATCCTCAATAATTACCATTAGCCTTTAATCAAAAATTAGGGTGTTACAGTTTCTAAGCTTTATATTCATGCGATTTAAGGTTATGAAGCTCAATTTCTGTGTTAGGACAGCTAGGGTTTTCTTCTACCACAAGGAAAAGCCAAAGGGGAGTTTGAGGTAACTTCCAAACTCCTGTATATTGACTATTCTGGCTATTGTGGACAATTTAATTGATGAAATTTTGACAGATTGTCATTAGTTTTAATTTTTGGAAATGGATTGGCCTAGGGGTTATGCTGCCAAAATTGGGTCCAAATGATAGTTTTAATCTAATGGAATAGTCAATAAAGTGGTTAGGAGTAAAAAGAAACGCGTTTAAGGAGCCGTAACAAAAAAATCCCAATTTTTCCTGGATATCCTATAAGTTTCAGCCAACTCTAGAAATGGGCCTTGGAGTTGGATTTTCAATGATTTGATGGTTTCATTGAGCTCAGGGGGAAAATTAGATGGGGTTACAGTTGGTCACTTTTTCGGAAAAGCCCATAAAAGCATAATTACGAAAACGCCCCTAAAACACTAAAATAAGGGCTGTCAAGGGCAATTTCATCTTATGACAGTGAATTTGGTAATTTCGAGTTTGGAAATGGATTCCTTGAGTGAAAATACTTTGGGATAGCCCTAATCAAAATTTTGAGAAAAGTACAGTCAGACGGGTATGATGGAATCCGGATTCTCCTCATACTTTTTCCCCTCCCTTGTGCCTCCCTTACTTAAAACATCACTGTTTTGGGTTCAAAAAGCATGGGGTTGGGTCCCTTTTTTAAAAAAAAAAATATATGTCGCATCCTGAAGTTTTTTTTTTCAGTACCGCCCAGTATCATGAAATAATGTTTTTTACATTTAGTATGGTAAAATATTTTTCTAATTGCAACGAATAGTCTAAGCTTAAAATACAAAATAGTGATAAAAAAATATTTCAGGGAATTAGATGCAAAAAATAATTATTTTAAGATATTGGGTATTATTGAAAAAATTATTTAAGATGCTGAATGAGTTAAAAAAAATTATCATACTGGATGTTATTAAAAAATACTTTAGAATGTAGTTTGCTAAACATTATTTAATTTGCTGAGTGAGTTAAAAATTAATTTATGATACTGGGTGTTACTAAAACAATACTTTAGAGTGTAATTTAAGAAATAGACAATAGTTACTACTAAAAAAATATTTGAGAGTGATCAGTGTAATAAAAATTATTTTAAGATACTGGGTGCCATTTAAAAATTATTTCATAATACTGGGCGGTACTGAAAAAATACTTTAGGATGCTACGTATATAATTTTTTTAAAAAAAGGACCCAACTCCCTGCTTTTTAGACGCAAAACGGCGCTGGTTTAAGTAAGGGATGCGCAAGGGAGGGGAAAAGTATAGGAGAGAATCCGGATTCAGGTACGATAAGGCCGAGCGGGTTTCCGGGGGCATTTTAGTAATTTTTTAAAATAGACTCATATAACCCCTAGAAACACTATAGAAGTATCTAAATGGTACATTTGGAATTGTAGGATTGAATATGGAGCCTGAGTTGTTGGCACACTTTATGAGGCACACGTTTCGAGGCGAAAAAGAGTTAAGGTAGGGGACTTACCTTATTTGCATGTATTTGATATCTTTGCTTGTGTAGTGATGTATGTGATTGCTTTACTTGATTGTGTAGAGCATATTTGAATAAATGAAGCTTTGTTTCTGTTTTTGTTATGGCCATAGTCTTGTTGTATGAAATATTGAGCATGCAAAAATATCATTATGGAACATACATCTAGTTAAAGCTAACATGTTATACACATATCATCTATCATGCATACATTATGGTATCTGTTTCCTACTAAAATTCTCTCGAATCTCACCCTCCCCTACCAACAAATTAGACAAATGAAAACAAGAGGTGTATTGAAAGCAGAGAAGAGAACTACACGGGAGGAATGCAGTGGCGAAACGAAAACAGGAAGATGTGTCCGTATTACTAGAACGGGTTTAGATACCCTAAAACCCTGTGTAGCTACAAGGTTTATAATTATTATGCATGAATCCTTATGAGGAATTTCTAGAATTATGCATATATTATCAGTATATTTATACTATTTCTGTGTTGCTCATTGAACCGCATATCGTTTTCCACCAATACTCTGGTGAAGATGAAAAAAAAATGAGGGCCTGACATTTTGGTATCAGAGCCCAAGCGGCTCAGAAAAAGCGAATGGTTTTGGCAACATGATAGTATACTGATAAAGTCTTGATTATATGAAAAAAGGAAATATGCACAGAACAGGGCACTAGGGAAGTGAACTACCCCTTTTCTGTGAATCAACCCCGAAAGATTTAGGAATACCCAAGGGCAGCTAATGGTGCAATACTATACGAGAATGGTCTAAGAATATTGCGGAACCCGAGGAAGCGGGTACAGCTAAGGCCAACGATAAGACTACATAGTATTTAGTCAGCTGGAGGCAGCTGGCACAATGTTTGAGACGATGATAGTCTCAGGGTACCGGTGGTCAAGAGTGGATAGAGCTAGTATCTGCGTTTTGACACAGGTACACGAAAGTTAAGCGTACTAATCCAAGGAAATCTTAGGATAGGTAACCCCATGGGAAGTTGAGTTGATAAGTTCATAAAGACGTGATGAATAGTAATTGCTTTAAGGTTTCTCCATGACTAATGATCCTTTTAGTTAAATGATTTAAAGAGTACCTAGACGCATGGAGATAATAATGATGTAAGTATTGATTTTAAACCGAGACAGTTTTGTCACAGTGAATATTGCACATGAAGATCCATTTGACGGGTCATGAAAATTTGAGGCATTGTAAATGTTTTGCGGTTTCTCCATGCTAAGTAATGATCCTTAGTAACACTATGAGGTCAAAGGAATGTAGATACGATATACGATACTCTATGATGAGTAGTAATCATACTGTATATTGATCCGAGGGGATCCGATCTGATGATACTGAAGGTTGAAGATAAGCTTAAATTAGATCTAAGTTGAAATAGTGCCTAGGTCAAAATGTGAATTGGTTGCATTATGGTTCTGATGTATGACATAAGTTTGAACATTGTGCATAGTGTTGAACCTTTAGTAATGGTTGGAGAATATTACCCAAATACCGTGAAGGTTAGAATAGGCGCTATTAATCTTGATTCTTAGCGAAATCTATTGGGCATAATTGAGGAAAATGATTTCCAATATATATGATGTTAAGGTTCAAGATTTCATGATGAACATAAAAGTTGGGTTAGAGACCCTAGGTTGTAAAATCCTACATGCCAAATAAGTTAAACCACACTGAAACTAAAATTAAGATTGAAATTGAAAATGATGAATATTGGCCTAATGGTAGTAGGTTTCGCATAGGCTTCGTACTTACCCCCAAGTACGTGGGTTCGATTCATACGGAGGTGCAAGGAACCCATAAGAGGAGTGGGGATATCCTTGTGAGTCCACCCTCGAACCCGAGGCAGGTGCCTCCAAGTCAGGTAATCTGGTATCAGTAAGTAGGGTCCAGTAAGAGATTGGGGTGTAACACTAGCTCAATGGTAGTAAGGTTCGCCACGGCGCTCATCTTAACCCCTAGGGTGAGTGTTCGAATCTTAAGAAAGGCGAAAGAAAGGCATCAGAAGAGGGGAATACCGATATTTATGAGTCCATCCTTAGCCCTGACGAGTAGGTCATCCAGTCATCAGATTGGGGTACATTCAAAAAGAATAGGGATGTGAAAATAAAAAGGCGAGCGAGGATATTCAATTGAGTACAGGTACCCATTTACCCAGCTTACCCTGGAAGGGTGTGATGCTGGTGCGATTGTGACAATAAAAAGGAAAATTGGTGAATCTGGAACCATATCCCTTGGGCCTGGATTGGGCTTCTGACAAGGGATGGACTTATAGAAATTGATACATAGTGCCTACGGGTACACTAAGTATGACCGAGCATGGTACCTACGGGTACACCGAATTGCATATTGTTATTTTAATTTATATCGATAACAGGTGGTATGTAATGATCAAGGATCATAGTAATAAGCTACGAGTAATGCAGTAGATCACAGATCAGGAAAAGATTAGAAATCCAATATTATCCAAGAAAGGCTAATGTTATAACTCTATCCTCCATACACTATGTGAATGGTTGTATCCTTTATATATGCCATCTTCTATAATATGTATGATACACAGTGCCTTCGGGTACACTGACATGCCCTGTTAAGGACTGAGGTACGAAATGTGAAGGGTTTACAACAGAGGTTGACTCTAAATACATTTCCGAATGAGCTGAGTTATGTGTTAGTATTATATTACATTATATGGTGCAAGGCATATACATTATAGAATTCTCTATGAACGATTGTGTGTTACTACGAAAGCCAAGTGGAATCCAAATGAGGTACGAAACAAGTAGGGGTTGCAACAGTGGTTGGCCCTAAATGTTTTCAACTGGACTGAATTACGGAACAAGTAGGGATTACTACGGAGGTCTAGTGGGATCCAACTGAGGAAGTAAGGTAAGTGTGGGCAGACGGTGTAGTCCCACTTATAATGTATTAGATAGTATGAAACATCAGAGTGGCGCAGCGGAAGCATGATGAACTGTATGTGCTTGGGCCTAAGACCTAGTGGACCAGTATGTCTATAGGCTGGGAGATGAATTCAGAAATGTAACAGGAAGTGACCCGAGGAATGGGGGTAGAGACCCGAGACTATATGATCATTATGTTGCACAGCTTGTGAGCCTACAAATGAAAACAGGATGGATTGAGTGATAAGTAGTGATCCACAAGTTGTAGACGTTCAAATTTCGAGGACGAAATTTATTGAACGGGAGGAGAAATGTAATACCCTAAATTTTAGGATTAGAGGCTAGAGAATAAGCCTGAAATAAGTGGACTGCTAACCCTTGATTTAATAGATGTTCCAAATCTATTCTCTAATGTTCCTTATATCCTTTGGGCATTAAAAAAAATAAAATGGTAAATTTTGGAGAATATAATTATGTTTTTGGTGAAATCGCTTATAAGATAGTGATCTTGTCATGTGATTTTGTATGACCAAATAATGAGAAAAAATTATAAAATTTTACAAGGTGAAAGTAAACAATAAACATCTTAAACTTTAATTTGATAGATCATGTGACTCAAATAGAGCTATATGCAAAACGATATGAATTTTTAAAGTTAGCCCAGAAAAACTGAAAAGATTCTGGAGCACATCCAAAGATGGAATTTTTGGGAATTTTGTGCTTCGAAATGGTTAAATTCTATATTTTTTCTTGAAACTAGACTCAATAAGGATTCCATAGCCTTTGGAATCACTCCAATTAGATTTTTCTAGAATTATTTATGATTTTTCAAATTTTGAGTAGAAATCTGCCAAAATTTTGTGAAAATCCGAAATTGGGAAAATGAATTAATTAAATTGGGATATGTTATTAAAGCATTTCATCTCCTTCCTCTAGCTCAAAAGTGATGTGCTTCAGCCTTGAGAGAGAAGAGATGCAGAATTTTTAGAGAGAGAGAAGGGGAGGAAAAAGCTTACAAAAGTAAGTGATTTTTTCGGTAAATTTGTTCCTAATGCGTATAACTCCGTTTCTAAGCTTCCTATTCATGCGATTTTAGGTTGTGAAGCTCAATTTATGTGTTAGGACGGCCAGGGTTTTCATCCACCACAAGGAAAAGCCAAGGGGAGCTTGAGGTAACTTCCAAACTCCCGTACATTAACTATTCTGGCTATTATGGACAATTTAATCGATGAAATTTTGATAGATTGTCATTAGTTTTAATTTTTGGAAATGGATTGGCCTAGGGATTATGTTGCCGAAGTTGGGTCCAAATGATAGTTGTAACCTAATGGAATAGTCAATAAAGTGGTTAGGAGTAAAAAGAAACGCGTTTAAGAAGCCGAAACTGAAAAACCTAAATTTTCCCTGGAGTTCCTATAAGTTTCAGCCAACTCTAGAAATGGGCCTTGGAGTTATATTTTCAATGATTTGATGAAATCGTTGAGTTCAGGGGTGAAAATTAGGTGGGGTTACAGTTGGTCACTTTTTTGGAAAAGCATGAAAAAGCATAATTACGAAAACGCCCCTAAAACACTAAAATAAGGGCTGACAAGGGCAATTTCGTCTTTTGATAGTGAATTTGGTAATTCCGAGTTTGGAAATGGATTCTTTAGTCAAAAATACATTAGGATAGCCCTAATCAAAATTTTGAGAAAAGTACAGTCAGATTAGGACGATGGGGCCGAGCCGGGTCCTAGGGGTATTTTAGTAATTTTTCAATATAGACTCATATAACCCCCGGAAACACTATGAAAGTGTCTAAATTATATATTTGGAATTGTATGATCAAATATGAAGCCCGAGTTGTTAACACGCTTTATGAGGCACATGTTTCAAGGTGAAAAAGAGTTAGGTAGAGGACTTACCTTATTTGTATGTATTTAATATCTCTGATTGTGTAGTGATGTATATGATTGTTTTTCTTGATTGTGTAAAGCATATTTGAATAAATGAAGCTCTGTTTCTGTTTTCGTTGTGGCCATAGTCTTGTTGCATGAAACATTGAGCATGCAGAAATGTCATTATGAGACATACATCTAGTTAAAGCTAACATGTCATACGCATAGCATCTATCATGCATGCACTATGGTATCTGTTTTCTACTGAAATTCTCTTGAATCTCACTCTCCCCTACCAACAAATTAGACTGGTGAAAACAAGAGGTGTATTGAAAGTAGAGAAGAGAACTACACGGAAGGAATGCAATGGCGAAACGAAGACGGGAAGATGTCTCTGTCTTACTAGAACTATAACGACCCCTCTTAATTACCATATAATTAATTTCCAAACCAAGTAAAACATTAAATATCACATAATACAACATATTAGGGGATTCCGTCCACAGTACAAACCCCAGTATGCAGCGTAGTATTCAACATACGCAACATAAAATCAAAAAGACCCTTAAGTTTGGCAATATATATTATGCTCATGTAACCAAACGAAACATACAATTGATATCAAATCAAGTCTCGTTTGCCTTCCCTTTGGTAACACCACCTGAACTCTCGCCTGAAAAATTTAAAATATTGATAGGGTGAGTCACACGGACTCAGTAACCATAATTCCACTTTAACAAATATGCAGGGAATGATTATAATATAATTAAGCGGGCAAAATATATTCATATAACATAAAGTTCAATCTTCCCAAAATATTATTATTCCAAAAAACCATTCAATATGCATAAAACTCCCTCAACCATCCTTATAACCTCCTTAACCGCTGACAAAATCCATGAGCTATAACATATAATAGGATTAGTCTCTTTGATAAGACTGCTCCAAGCTCTCCAATAATGAGGTGTAATCCGGCCAAAAGCTACAGAACTCATATCAGATCATGGATTTCCTTTCCGTCGAAAATAGAAAGGTGTCACCTACCCTTGAGCTGACCCTTAACTCGGCTAAAGGAAAGGGTGATACCAAGGGTCCTGAATGCCAAAGCCATCCACTGTGCACACGGTGGTGGCTATACCACGTGGTATAAAAGAATCAAACCTCCTCAATCACAACACCACATCCAACATCTCAACATCAAAATCTTCAATATCAATAATTTATTCATATATTTCATATTTAATGCTATACCTCATCAATCATTCAAATAAATCATTCATGCCCACTTAACTAAAAATTACTAAAAACATGATTAATACTATCATTGTACATTTTTCATATATAAATTACTATAACATATTTATAGCAGTTAAAAATACCAACATACGTATATAATCATTTCAACAAGCATACATGATAAATTGGAAAGTGGTTACCTCAAGTTCTTGACACAACTAAACTTGAGAATTTAACTCCAACAAACCAAATTCAAATTCACTCTACAATAAATATATATATTTACATGTTAATATAATTTATAATAATTGTTAAATATTACAAAATAGCAAATAATAATCCCCATAATTGACTCAATTTTCTTAAAAATAACAACAATTTATCTATTCCTCAAATTCCTTTTTAAATCAAGATTTCTTAACTCTATTTCACAATAAAATATTTAATAACCATAATTCTCTAACTATAATATCAAATTATAATTTATAATTTCACATAACTCAAAATCTGCAAAATTAAACCGATTAAAATTTCAATAATACTTCCAATAACTCAAATAAATTGTTTAATCCAAATTTAATCGGTTAAAAACGTTCCTAAAGCATAATTTCTTATTTATTTAAGAAGAAATTAATTATAAAATCATAAAACAATCAAATGATAAATCTAAACAGATTAAAATCAGCTATTATTTATTCTCTACATATCTATAACCATCATTTGTAAAAACTCAAAATTCTCCCAAAATCCTAACCCCAAATTTCTCGTTAATCAATATAATATTACTATCAATACGAAGATCAAAATACGTAGAACAACTTTTATGAAGGAAGTTTGTTAAGAAAACGTGATTTTAAGTACCAAAATTATCTGCTAAATTCAGAACCTTACCTGTTAAAATTACGTTCGCTCCGCTCGTGAAGCATAACGAAAATGATGAAGGGTAAGGGTATTAATAATACCCTCCCTCACATTTTTTTTCCTTCCAGCGGGCCCCACGTGTTTTTTTATTTTATTTTTTATTTTTTTTCTCAAGCGGGACCTACATGTTTTTATTTAGAAAAGCAGCCGACAATTTTGTTTTTTTTAATAATATTACAAGAACGGGTTTAGATACCTTAAAACTATGGCTATAAGGTTTGTAATTATTATGCACGAACCCCTATGAGAAATTTCTATAATTATGTATATATTATCAATATATTTATATTATTCTTATGTTGCTCACCGAATCGCATATTATTTTTCGTGAATATTCTGCTAAAGATGAAAATAAAATGAGGGCGTGACACAAAATGGCTCGAAAGTTTTTCTGCTAATGGGCATTAGGTATGTGAAAGTTTTTAAGGAGGCAATTTTGCTCCGAAAGTTTTAAAAAGTGGGGCAATTTCTCCCCTATCTTAACAATCAAACAGTCAACATGTGTTGATCTTATGCAGATGTGGCATGCCAAAAATTAAAATGGAGAAATCAAAGAATCAACCAAAACCAAACAATACATAGATCAAAACCCATGTATATGATATATGAGCACTCTAAAAATCGAGAAGCATTCCATGTACCAACCTAGCCAAGAAAATAAGGGGGAAGAGTGGAAGAAGACAAGACGGAAGGAAGGGCGAGTAATTTGTGATGAAGCAAAATCCCAAAAATATTCATCATATTGAACCCTAAACACATCCAAATTTGAGTAAAAATTCCCAACTAATCAATACGCCAAGATGGAAAAAAAGAGAGCCCAAAGATTCGCTCAACCCAATTGATTCAAATCCTCTCTGTAAAATAAAGAATCAATATACCCAAAGTTTGATCAAACCCACAAATCAACAATAAACGGGCTCAACCACTTTGAGTGAGAACCAAGGGCCAACGGGAGAGGGAATAGAGGGCACCGATGGGGGCGACGGAGGAGATGCAGAGCTCGTGAGACACGGAGACAGGCTCGACAACTTTGTAGATGCGGACAAGGAAGAAGGTGAGGGAGGCACAGAAGGTAGAGCATGTTTGAGTCTGAGAGATAGGGATAGCGGCAGAGGAGCCCAGATCTCGCAATCGAATCCTCCAACACCCCATCTTTCTTCAGATCTGAGTCCAAATTTTTCGAGTGTTGGAGGAGATTGAATGAGGTCCAGTAATTTAGATGTTTGGTGAGAGCTAAGGGCATATTTAGCGGGGATTTTTTTATTTTTTTTAATGATGTGGCATAATACATGGCATACCATCCTATATGGCAGAGCAAGCTCAGCATTTGGTCAACCATTAGTTGACTATTTGGGTCTGTTAGGACAAGGTCAACATTGCCCCCTTCCCCTAAAAAAATTTCAGACAGTCAATACTCATTAGCGGAAACTTTTGAGACATTTTTACCTGTTAGCCCATTTTAATAATTCAAAAACTCTTTGTTTTATAAAAGTGTGCTTAGATTTTACATTATCTCATCTATACTCATTTATCTCTCCTAATTCATCTTCATCTACATTTTAGTATGCGTTTGGATTAGCTTTTGAATAATAGTTTTTACAATTTATGAAATAAGTATGTGAGAGGAGTTTTGTCTAGACTTATGAAAAAGGGCTTTTGAAACTATAGTTTCGTAATTTCCCAAACACTCACAACCTTCGTCCTTATCATAATCTCTCTCTATCCTCAAGTTTCTTCTTCTTTTTGCTCCTAAAGAAGGAAAATCATGCTTTCATTCATTCATTTTTTTGGATTCTGGTGTGAAATCAATTTTACTCTTGGGATGTGGTAGATCTATTGCAATAGAGACCACCGCCGAGAAGCTTGCATTTCTCATAAATGTTCTCATATGGTTGCTTCTGTCTGGGGGTTTTCATGATAGTCACTCGGTTTGCTTGCAACGTTGGCGACTTTTGCTTCTTCTCCCTTCTAGAGTCTCTCAACTTTGTCATTGCCGACTTCGGCTTTGGGGCTTTGCTTGTCAAGTCTAATGAGGCCGTCGGTTGCTGGTCTGCAGCTTGACCGAGGCTTACTCTACTAAAGAGAAGGACGAGGCCATTAGTTGACTTTTTTTGTCAAGTGATGCCCAAATCCATGACAATGGAAGCAAAAAGATGGCATCTTGCAGCGACATCATCCCAGGGGAAATCTTGAAGACAGCAAAAAAGGGGTGGGATTAAGGTGGGGGCAGAGGAGTCAAGTAGGCAAGAAATTGGATTAATGATTGATTTTAAAGAAGAAGAAAAAATTTAGGGGTAGATATGGAGAAAGTGCAGATGAGGAGGAAGGAGGGGAGAGAAATAAGCATATTTGAGATAGAAAGAATATCCCATTTGCACACTTTTCCTTAAAAAAAGGAAAAATTACAATCAAGTCCTGGGGAAGGAAAAATAAGAAAAAATGGTCCCAGGAACTGTCAAAATTACGGTGAAGTCCCATGGGACTTTTTTGTAATATATTTCAATCGGCAAAAGACTGAAATACCCTTAATAACTTGGAAAAAAGAAGGCAAAGACATAAAACTTGATTTCCTCATCCTACCACTTGAGATTTGGATACTTCTCTACTCCTCGATATGAGACGTTGTCGGCAAACAAAAGCAATCAACGCGAGCGACGTGTTCATGGGTCTTCTTCGGTGAGGTTTGGTGGCCGCCATCTAAGTAAACCAACTCTCATCTTTTCTCATTCATTTCTTTCTTATGTTTTGAAGATTATATAGTGTTTGTTTGTATGCCATCTGTAAATTTAGATTAGGGTTACTTCTGTTGTCTGTTTATTGAGCAGGAAGGTTTGATTCAATAACTTGTGAGAGATGATTCCCTCTTTGTTCTTTTTTATTTAAATTTTGGTCTAAAGAAAAGCAAGATTTCAAGCCCTATGGCCGCTATTGCTCGCAGCTACCAGGGATACTGGCTGATTTCTAGCCTGAGGCCTGATGAATGAAAGGCCTGGAAAGTCAGCTCTGTATTGAATATTGAGTCTCTTGACTGAGAAAGAAGAACCTCCTCCCAAGTAATTGATGCCTGTATAATATATAGATGATGCTTGTAGCCTTAGGCAATGTTTGGTATAAAGAAAAAAGTGTTTTATAAAAAGGGAATTGGGAAGTGTATTGCATTATGAGGTAAGGCAATGTTCATTATTATTTCCTTTTTGGAAAAACACACTTTTCCCCATATCAAACTTTGTCTTGGAATTCTTTGAATGTTCCATCCACCCAGGACTGCAAAGTTCATAGGTTAAAAAAATCAGTAAGGAAGGATTTCTTAATAAATTTACCAACATTCTTTTGCATAAGCTCATTAAAATATGTTGTGTCAGCCACTTCCAATTTAATCACCCACTAGGGCCAAAAGGAAAACGACATGACACATATAATATGAAAGGGATGTTACACTAAAATTATCCCTTAGCTTCCATTCAAAGTATACAAGAAACTCAAAAAGTAATCTATAACATTCCTTTCTTAACCATCAAAATTTTTTTTCATGCTTCCTTCTTTCCAAAATTGTCATTCTTGAGCATCATAAATTGTGGAGACAAAAAATAACAAATAAAATGAAGTCTTGAGGGAAAACAAACCTTGCTAGATGTTGATAAGTAAAATATTTGCATATTTATTTTCCCTTATATGATGATTTTATTGTCGATATTGGAACTTAATATAATATATTTGGGTGTAAAATAAATAGTATTTAAAAAAATAAATAAAAATATGAAAAAAAGGTCAGTATTGTAGCAGACCGTTATTGTAGCAGACAGAGGTAACTGTAGCAGATGGAAGAACTGTAGCAGGTGACAAAACACTGTAGCAGTCGTGGAAAAACACGTAAGTTTGCTGAGAGGTCATTGTTCATGTGTGAAAAGAAGCACTAAACACTGTAGCACATGTGGAAAAAAAAGCAACGGACGCACTCATGAAAGGACTTCGCTTGCCTATATATAGATGTGCCTCTTCGCAAAATGAGGAGGAAGTAGGGAAGGCATGGAACATTTCTCTGACAGTCAGAGATCCTTCTCTGACAGGGAGAGATCTTTTCTCTGATAGTTTTGAATAAATTATGTTATTTTTTTATATTTAATTTCATGCATTGTATTACTTTCTGCATGCCTTCTACATGGAAGGTTTAGTATTGTATTACTTTTTGCATGCCTCCTACATGGAAAGCTTAATATTGTATTACTTTTTGCATGACGCCTACATGGAAGGTTTTACCTTCTAAATGGATGGCTAGATTTCTCCATTTTTCATGTATATTTTGGTTGTATATTTATATTTCATAATTTAATATTTAAGTGTTATGCAGTATTTTTAAGGTTTTCATTCAAGCTTTATGCAATATTTATGAAGTTTTCAATTTATTTTGGTTTTATTTTTAATTTTATCATGATCTAAATTTCTATTTTTCTAGGGTAATGGTATAGCTTACTAATGACGAATTGAATCTTAACTTATTAAATCTAGTTTTAATTTCTCCTTCATGATTGAGTTTTAATTATTGTTCTTAATGCTTTCATTTGATTGGCCATCTTTTGAATGATTTCAATATGCATGTTGAGACCTGAAGGAGATGTCTGTGTGTAGATCCTATAATTAAAACCATGACTTGCAGATAAAATATGAATATATTCATATAAGTTGTGTAGTCTTACTGAGTTCTATAAATCTTAATGCATAATTAATTGCTTAAATTCATATAGGAATATATTGGATTAACAATTAATTATAGAATTGCTTGACCTTGGAAGATGCTAGTAATTAAATTAAGGAAACTCGACTATCAATCATATGGAGGAAATTGGGCTAAAATAGATAAGTGATTCAATCCGTAATTTGTTAAGTGAAATATGACCCCTAGAGCTTTTTCTCATATTTGCTTTCATATCATCTGCACTCATATTTAATTGTTTTTTTCTTTTATTTTGTACTCTCAATCACCAACTAATTGATTGACTAAATAGAATTAAAATTATCCATTTGGTACTTAGTGATCAATCCTCGTGGGAACGATACTCAACTCACTTTTGTATTACTTGATTACGACAGTGTACACTTACACTATTTAATACATCATCTAAACTCGTAACAGATGTCTAACCAAGGAAAGCAAAAATGAGCTAAAGACACTTTCGATATTCCCCAATGCTGGATGTGTGAATGAAATCCTCCAAGCTCTGAACAGCTGATTGATTAGAAGAACTGGGTTGAAGAACTGAATACAGAGGACATATTTATAATTTGAGGGTTTGATTTGTGTCTAATGCTTGCTAGTATAAGGTTTTAGATAATTGTTGAGTTCATTTTTGCTAAGTGCAAATTATATTGCATAATGATCAATGATCAATTGTTTTACTTTGTCTATTATACACACTTTTTTGTCACACTATAAACAATGCATGCGTATGTTTATTTTATTTTATTTACAAGCTTAAAATTAATATATGAACATAATCTACCTCATACTTCAAAGTAGTGGTAAGTGCAACACACCATGTTGCCATGAGCGCTTGTAGGAATAGTGTCAAGCATGATGCTGGATAGATAACCTTGATAATGAAGCTAGTATAGTTTTTTGGATAATGAAGCTAGCATGATGCTAAAAATTTTTTTTCCAAGGAAACAAGATGGACAGAGAAAAAGCTATTAAAGACAGAAGGAAGACAAATCACAACATGACCAAGGGCACCAAGCTTGATTAGGTACACTTTATTTACTGAGGAATTTTTCATCTACAAAGAGAAGCAGAACTCCATGAAATTAAGGTTAGGTTCTTAGGTGGCTAGTTGTAATGGCATGGTGTAGCTGACGATGAGGTCCCTAGCAGTGCTGGACAAGTGTCACTGAGACCCCTTGCCAAGATTTGTCCCCCCTCCGCCCACTAAAGGCTTAGGGATTTTCCTGTTGGGTACTCGTAATTTCCCTAAAAGTCGCTTCCCCAAGGACTCGAACCCTGGACCTGAGGGATAAGTCCAAAGCCTAAGAGCTCCTTATTAACCAAGTGTGTTATAGCACATTTGGCTACTAAGGATCACATAAGGTTCATACTTGACCTTCAGGTCAAGCCTTCGATCCTCGGAGAGGCAACTCTTAGGGAAATTAGGAGTACCCAAGAGGAAAATCCCTAAGCCATCATGCGGAGGGGGGACAAATCCTGCCGGGTGCTGTGTGTAGTCTTGACCAGCCTCGGGTGCTATGTGTGGTCTCGGGCTGTTACATAAAAAGGCGCCTTTTTATGTAACGGCACAATGTCGCTGATGATGGGATCCCTAGCGGTGTCAGACAGGTGTCACCGAGACACCCTGCCAAGATTTGTCCCCCCCCCTCCGCTGACCGAAGGCTTAGGGATTTTCCTCTTTGATAGTCGTAATTTCCCCAAGAGTTGCCTCCCCACGGACTCGAACCCTGCACCTGAGGGATAAGTCCAAAGGCTAAGAGCTCCTTGGTAACCAAGTGTGCCATGGCGCACTTGGCTTTATCTCCTTCTAAATATGTCATAATCCCTTCCATTAGATTTGAACCGATTCCTTTCCTCTCCTTGGCCTATAAAATGACGCCCCATGGTTCCTCTTTATACCAAATTGGGCTTCGTGTGTCTTCTTTTACCCTCAAAACCATGGTTTCAGAGGCACTTTTCCACAAAGCGAGACAAAACTCCTCTCACATATTTACCTCGTAAACTGTAAAAGCTATTCTCCAAAAGCTAATCAGAACACATACTTCATTACATTTAATCCAACCATATGTACAAGATAATATTATTTTATGCTTAATTGAACATGTGCTCAACTTCAACAATTATTATATATTTCTCTTGGCATAACATAATGCCACTTGGCATGTTTATAAGCCAAATAATTATTTTCCCCTCTTATTTCCTTATTCCACAATTTACATAATTGCCAACACATTTTATTTTCCAATTTTTGGAATAGTTGGCCTTCTTGATAGATTGTTTGCCCTAACTTTGAAAAATTATAACTAAAGTTGTAGACATCGTTTTAGAGCAATTTCAAAGCCTATAGAACCCTTATTAAGTCTAGTTTCAAGGAAAATATAGACTTTTGCTAGCTAGAAGCGTAAAATTCCCATATTTTCAATCTTTGCATGTTGTTCCAGAAAATAATCAATTTCGGTGGGCAAATTTCAAAAATTTATAACTCTTTGTATATAGCTTCAATTGATTTATATGACCTATCAAATTAAAGCTTATGATGTCTACATTCACTTTGTAAATTGTCATAATTTTTTCTCATCATTTAGTCTTCTAAAACCTCATGACAAGCTCACTGCCTCGTAAAAAATTCACTGGAAGCATACTCGCTTTCTTCAAAATCCACCATTTTATTTTCGTTAATGCCCTAAAGATATAAGAAATATTAGAGGATGGATTTGGAACATATACTAAATCGGGGTTTAGCAGTTTTCTTTATTTAGACTTATTCCCAAGCCTTTAATCCCAAAATTCAGGATATTACACTAGTTACTCATCCTCATAACAAACAAGTAGAAAAAGTTTTATCTTTGGTTCAAGACATACATAAGAGGAAGAGAACCAATTAGGGTGATGACTTGGATTGTACATTCCATCAGTGCTTTATGCTAAATTTTTGGTAATGATGAAATACACACTTATTGTATTGACAACTGATTGTCTTGACAGCTCATTAGGGGATTATAATGATCATATACACACTCATTGTATTTATACTAATGTTTTGGTAATGATCAAATTCAATCACATTGTGTTGATACAATGTTTTTGGTTATGATCAAGTTCAAACTTCTTGTACTTGAGACAATTTTTATAATTATGAATTACAGGGTCATTGTTATGACTTAACATTAGTGCTTAAATTATATAATGCAGAAATGATGCTCTTCCTTGCACATTGTTTTATTACATTAACATCTCCAAGGACTACCATTGACAACTCCAGGGGTGTCCATTGACAATGCAATGAGCCTCAATTAACAATTCAATGGGTATCCATTGACAAGTCGAGGAGCCTCTAAGTCATTGGGCCTCCATTGACAAGGCATGAGGCCTCTATTGACAAGTTTTGGTCCATCCATTGACAAGTCGAGAAGTCTCCATTGACAAGTCATAGGGCATCCATTGACAACTCAATGAGCCTCCATTGACAAGTCATGGGATCTCCATTGACAACTCAAAGAGCTTTCATTGACAAGTCTTTGGGTCGCCATTGACAAATTACAGAGCCTTAAGTGACAAGTCATTGAGCCTCCGTTCACAACTTAATAGGGGTACATTGACAACTCAATGGGCGTATATTGACAAGTCGAGGAGCCTTCATTGATAAGTCACCGTGACTCTATTAACAAGTCCGGGGGCCTCCATTAACAACTCCATCTGCCTCGCTTGACAAGTCAATACATATCACTGGACAAGTCTTATAATATGTCCACCTAATTAATATTGAATTACAACAACAGAGGTAATCTAAAAATATATGCACATAAAATATCACTTTCCAAGTGATCATAACCTAGTTGCACTAGCACCACAAATGTGTAAACATAATTGCATATATATTAACAACTTTATAGGCGTCTATTGACAAGTTAATGCGTGTCTATTGACAACTTCATGTCCATACATTGGCAACTGAATTTACATCAAATTACAAATTTTCATAAAGGAAAGTGGGATACAAAACCATATTATATCCAATTACATATGAAAATACATGTACAAGGTGCTAACAAAAAATTCATATAACTTCCACAAAAATCAAGTGGTATGGATTTCTATCTAATGAGATTTACAAAAAAATAATATGACATGCACTTTCCAAAAATAAAAGAACCCAAGCCACCATAATTGATCAACTTGGATTAGAATTCTTACAAGTCTTTATAGAATGAGCACTCTCGTTGCTCCTGCCACAATAATAAACCTTTTTGTTGTGAAATTGAGATTCAATCCTTCTTCTTTTTGGCCGACCCGGGGGCCTTCGAATGATTGGTGGTCACAACAAATTTTGTCATTAGCTGTGTCATTGTAAGGGCTTTAGGACGAGGGCAAGATTGATGTGCATGTACTTTTATCAAACGTCAGTGTGAACTTCATAATAAGTCTGCATCTCTCTTTTCCCACAATAGAGGATATCATTCTTTTGAACTCTTCATAACTTGTCCCTCTTTTAATGGTTCTTGATCTGACCGTTCCCTTGACATTTATTATATCACCTTCTCTACTGACTAAAAATCTTCCCCCTACATGAAGGAAACATGGTAGATTCTTCCCAGACGTGCTAGCAATCACCGTTGTCCATCTGTACAATATAGTTGTCATTAATAAGTTTACTGCCTATATCAACAACTATCGCTGCCTCTATTAACAATATATTCTGACTTCATACATTAGGAGTTCCAACCACACAATTTTCACACAATCTTCATTAATTCTCACTTTTAATTAGTAAAAACATCTTAAACTTCCAAAAAAACATGGCAAACATTTCAAACACTTGCCAAATCTCATGACACCACAAGTCAAACATTTAAATATGACCTATAGTATCATTAATAAGTTTAGCACACATATTGACAACTATTGCTACACTTATTAATAACTCCTTTTTTCCTTCGCACAGCAGCTGATGTAACTACAAACCTTTCACTCTCATCTTCATTCCTTAGCCCTTCCATTACAAAAACACAGCACAATAAACAAAAAAATAGAGCATAGTCATAGCGAAAACAAAGTATAGTAAACCATACTCAAACACATTGAAAACCACAACCAAAGCATATACGTTGCATTTACCTAGGTCTGCCTTTATAGTTTACAAGTATAACGCATGACAATACCCACAAAAAGATAACAACTTTTTCCATTTTTTTCAACATAAATGAGGATGATTCAAGAAAATCTAAAAATCTGTTTAGCTACTCAACAGAAAACATGAATCAAATGGAATAATGAAGATACAAGACGTGTTGTCATCAATTCCATACCTTCCTCTTTAACCTCGTCTTTGAATCAGACCTTCCATGCCGTTTCACGCCAATGTTGCCTTCTGAATGACAAACTCTTTCCTTCCCTCTCTCTATTTCTCTCACAGGGGTATTTTAGTCTTTTGCCACTTGCAATATATTACAAAAAAGTCCCATGGGACTTCACCATAATTATCCGATTTCATAGGACCATTTTTTCATATTTTTTCTTTCCTGGGACTTTAGTGTAATTTCTCCTAAAAAAAGAGTTTTTGAATTATTAAAATTTGTAAACTAATATTAATTCAAAAAGTGACACATAAGCGGACGCATAAAGACAATTTTTGAGTGGGGACGGAGCATAAATGGAGGTGCGTGCACCCAAGAATTCCTAATGGTTGAATGGTCTTCCCATTTTTACTACTTTTTATCCAAAACGGCCAAAAAAAAGAGTGGCATTGAACATTATGCAGGAAGTCAAGGGGTTCACATTCCAAGCTCATCACATAAATGAACAACTGATTTTTTATTATTGTGATGAGATCTGAATCGTTTAAACTTTAATCTGAACAGTTTAAATTTAAAATTTTTAATTTATAATTTTTTAAATGATAAATGTATTTTTATGAGAAGTGATAGTTATAAGATTATCTTTATTTTTAATTCTACATATAGTAAAATAAAAATTTATTTAAAATACAAAAATTAAGTTATATTAAATCTGCACCGTTAAAAATCAATCTAACGGTGAATATGGGTGATGAGCACATTTTTTTCTCATCAAAATGATGAGCATAAAATAAGTTCCCGAAGTGAAGATCCTAACTAATCTGAAACTTTGTTTGGTTAATTATTAATTATTAACAAGCAACTGGATTGTTAAATATACATAATTCATTAATTAATTAATAATTAAATACCTTATTCCCGCCCATAGAGAAGAAATCTATTATTATAATATTGTATCTATCATTTGTTAAAGGCGTGCTGATGCCGCCGTTGAATATCTAATTCTATTTGGCAAATAGTGGATCCCAACTCTAGGTTTAGCGGATGAGGCGGCTTGTTTTGTTTGCTTTGTGAAATTATATTAAGAAATTAACACTTAAATTTTTGTTGTTTGTTTCTAAAGCTCATCTCTCCATATCCTCAATTTGTCATTTGCACGTCGATCGCTTCTAGACGACAACTTCGTAACTCCTCCTAAGCCTATTTTTTCTTATTACGTATGGAAATTTAACTTATACCTAAATTAAAAAAATGAAAATGGAAAGATCCCCGCAAATTATATTATCAGCTTTAATAATTAAGTGAAAATGATGTCTATGATTCCTAATCTCTCGTCGTGTCCACACCGTCTGAGAGATAGGCATCAGATACACGTCATCAAGTGATCCTGATGCCTATTGTCAATAACTCCACTTTAATCACATGATTGATAATTTTCATCCTCACTTATTCAGTAATTCCAGGTTTTATCACAGTTTCATTGATTCAGTTATGTTTCTTTTATGTTTATGTATTGTTTGGGAATTGGGATTAATACATAAAAAAATACAAAATTGTATTTATGGATAGAGTAGTTGAATTATTTGTATTTTGAAAAGGGGTTAATAATGTCAGATAATTTGCGAACTTAATTGGTGTTATTTTGATTCTAAATATAAGATATAACCTTTTGGAGAAATTAACGAAACTAAATAAATTAGCTTAAAGTATTTATATTTATTATTTTTTCTTTAAACTAATTTACGTGACTTATAAACTGATATATAATCTAATGAAACACAATATATACTATAATTAAGTAATATATTTAGCTTTCTTAATCTCTTCCAAAAAAATTAAATGAGTCTTATATTTAAGACAACAGGGAGTATTAATTTTTTTAGGATACTTATTCTTAAAATTGTTTGGTATTTATTGTAATTTTCTCAATTAAATAATGATCAAATTAATGGACCCGGGGACGATATTGTGTCACCTTTAATTTTAGGGTGTCCAATATGCCGTAAAAAAGTTTCAGAACAAAATTTGACTTAAACTCTGTTAAAAAATGTGTCAACTTATTTTCTGTGATTTTTTGTAAAAATAATTCGGGCATGCGTGGAAGAGTCTAAATTTTTAGGAACCATCTTCGTCAGCATCACAGCTTCCTTGTCAAGAAGAAGTGGTAGGTCTGGTATATATTGGCGCCTGGTCATTGGTTACAGTACAGTCTTAGCCGTCAAAGTCAACCCGCACATTGCCGTGTCACATTCCCTCTCTTCCGTTTCTTTATGAATTACTGGCAGCTAAAAACAAGGGAAATTTTCATTGAGTTACGACTTAATTTCAATCAATCTAAAATATTTTAAAACTTCACACATTTTTTGGGTTAAAATTAAATTAATATATTTATAGGTGAAAATATAATAATACTCTTTTGTATTTTTTTAAAAGGATATTTCCAAGATAAATATTGACATTTATATTATAAATAAAGACATTTATCATATAAATAAAAGGATTCAAAAGAACCTAGAGAATTAAAAATATTTTGATTATTTATAAGACAAATATGAAAATTTAAAATATAGATATGACATTTACAAGACATACAAAGGGATTTGAAAGAATCTAGGAAATTTAAAATATTTTGGCTATTTACAGAAAAAAATATAAAAATTTACAAGACAAATATGAACATTTACAAGATAAATATGAGTATTTATAAGACAAATAAAAAAAGGGCATCATTGTATTTTCACATACAAAACTTAATTTTATTTTGACCTTAAAGGGTGTAGTAGAGTTTCAAAATCTTTTTGGGTTAACTGAAATTAAATCATATCCTTATGGACTAACTGAAATTCTCTCTAAAAAAGACAGAATAAACTTATGTTTTTAAAAATCCAAATTTTAAATCATAACAAATTATTATTTTTTGTATTAATTTCACATGATTTGTTTTTAAATTAAAAACTTAAAAGATTATTTTTAAATTTAAAAATATTTTTGTTTGATTTCTCGGACATTTAAACGCAATTAAATTATGAGCTCATATTTTGCACAGTGTGAAAAAAAAAAAAAGATTGTCGGTGGTTTGGATATATTATTATAACTTTATTTTATAAATTTTGTATTACAACTAGATTTATGGATATCGTTATTCATTTTTCTAGGGAGAAAAAAAGAAAGGCGGCCTCACCGAACCCTGTTATAATCAGTATATAAGACATTGTTACGCACTACCTCCATTTCCATCTTCTTCAGAATATTCTCATCTCTGGGTTTGAATTGATCCATTAATTAATTCCTCAGCTCGAGAAGTGATCATCGTCTATCTCGTCGGCGCAAAAACAATGGAGGGCCTTCTGCCTTTAGTTTACAGAGCAGTGAAGAAAAGTCGAACTCGCCGGGAATACCAACGTCTCCGATCAGTAACTTCTCCTCTTATAAACATGGCCGAGGTCTATCCTCGCAGCTCTCAGAGTAATCTCTATCAGTTTGAGACGCCTGATTCGACCCAGACGGTAACTGAACTTTATGCAGACGGCGGCAAAGATGATCACCGTGGTCGTCGTCATCACCAGCGGCACAATTCCGTCGGAGATTTCACTTCTGGCCGGTACTCGTCTTCTCAGCGGCACACAAACAGTGCTGCTCCGAAGCCTTTCGTCCGGTTTAGCAGTCACAGAAGAATTTTCTCATGTATCACGGCGTAGGGTAAGCTCTTCTTGCTGGTTAATCTGTGCTCTCTCAAGTTAATTAATATATATATATATATATATGATGTTAATGAATTTGAAGATCCATTGTATTCTTCCATGATGGTGCTTGTAAATTAATTGTAATTGTTCAAGTGTACGTAGATGTATTAAATTGATATGTTTCTACTATAAAAAGCTAAATTTCTGAGTGATGTAATAATAATATTGAAAAAAAAAAGATAGCCTTTAATTTTCTTGTCATATAGTTCAAGGCTGGTTCATCTTTTCTAATTTTCTTCATCGACTTGTGCAACCTCGCTCGTTTCCAGCTCAGGTACGTATATACGTTGGAATACTTCTCTTTACGGGTTGTTACGTTTTAAACTGTTAATTGGTGTGTAAATATAATTACCAATTATGGAAATAGAAAGAAAATAATGGACATACAAATTGTGAAAAATAATCATCATACTTAAGAAAATAGATAATATTTATATGCGAAAAAAAGTATTTAATTGTAATTTTTAATTTTAACCTGTTTACAACATTTTACTTTGATGAAGTTGTCTTAAAAGGACGTATCTGGAAGTGGCTCAGCTGGTAAAGTCGAATTGGCCGTGTACAGCAAATAATTAAAATTTTCACTAATCTATTTTATTCTTAAAAGCATGGTTGAAAAAAGGTACCACAGTGTGCCATATCATTCCTAAATTTTCTCTCCATGATTGTATGCTAATTAGCATTGTACCAATTACCCACGTTTTATGATTGTATGTTAAAAACTATCTTGAATAAATAAATAGATTTTTAGCTTTGATTTGCCTATTTTTAAAATATATTATTCTATAAATTTCATTTATTTTCCATTCTAATTTTTTTTGGAACAAACTTCTTATTCCAAATTTAAGGATTCAAAATATTTGGTAACTACCCCTGTTATCTCTCTTTATTTTGTTTTCCACATTCTAAATTTAAGAATTCAAATATTTTGTATCCAACTTCTCCTCATCTCTATTTTTTATAATATGTTTATTTTGAGATTATTTTTTATATCTTTGTTTTATTTTCCACCTTTTAAATTCAAGATATTTTATTTTATTCTTCACCTTCGATCTGAATTTAAGATTTTAAAATATTCTTTAACAAACTTCTCACATCTCTTTTAGGATATATTTATTTTGAAAATATTTTATTTTATATCTTTATTTTATTTTTCATGTTTTGAGCTTAAGATTTTGTAACTAACTTCCCACTCTCTCCCTTTATCTTTATTATACAGATAATATATATGATTTAATTTTCTCTCTCCAAATTTCAAAATTATGAACCCTCAACCCAAAAAGGGAGGGAGTTTCAGGCTTCCTTATTTATTAGAGATCGTGTAATCTGCAGTTTTTGTTGTTGCTTCCTTCACCATCATCATCATCTCTCCATCAAGATGCTTCTTTTTCAACATTCAGAAACTCCCTTTCTCCCTTGTATTTTCCTCTTCAGTTCATTTTCACGCCTCTATTTTCTTTCATGTCATTTGCTTCTATTCATATACTTCATTTATTTTTGATACTATAGTAAATATTGTGTAAGGGTGAGGATGGTGAAGAATTCAAAATAGATGTGGTGGTTAAAAAAGTGAGAGGCTGATAAATGGGTTTGGATAGTTCCCACATTTTCATTTCAAGTTCATCTTTTCAGGGAAAGTTTTGATTATTTTTATTCAATCTTAATAATGATTTTCAACTATATATCCTTCACATATGAGTTATGGGAAGTAGCAATTGAACTCAATATTTAACTTAACTTATTGGCATTCTTTTACAGATAGGTTATTTTGAAACATATAAGTTATGGGAAGTAGCGAGCTCAATATTTGATTATAGCTTAATGTTATATAATTTATAATATGAAAAATAGTTTTTACATCCCTTGCATTGCACGGGATCTATACTAGTTTTAATTAAAAAAACAATGCTAATAGAGGCGGACAATTATTGTAATTCCTAATTAAGGACGCATAATTCTCCCTAAACCCTTCCTTAACACGTGCAAAGATGAACACATTAATTAATATATGGGCGAAAGTGCAAAAATACCCATTTACATATATCGCATGTGCATCTGGCACCATGTACAATCCTTGGGTGCAAAAATATCCATGATCTTTACAAAAAGGGGCAAAAATACCAGCTCCATCAATTAAGGCAAACGACCGTTAAGTTTTTTTGTGGGCCCCACTTTAATATTTTTTAATTAATTATTTTAAGGGCTAAGGTGCAAAATTACCTATCTACATATCCTTCGGGTGCAAAAATACCTATGATCATTAAAAAAGTGGACAAAAATGCCAGCTTCGTTAACGAAGGCAAACGCCTGTTAATTTTTGATTTTATGAGCCCACTTTAATCATTTTTAAATAATTATTTAAAAAACTCTCACATTCTCTCTCTCTTCCCGCACCCCTTTTCTTCTCACCCTCCTTTCTCTCTCCTCGTCCAAACTAGAGCCCCACCTTCACACTAGTAATAACTCTTTTCGGCCACCCATATGGTCATCGCCTTTATACTACCCGTTCCCTCCAAATGCTCTTCCGTAGTTCATCATCAAAACTTTTCCCTTTATTAACGAAACTAGAAATTAAGGGGAAAAGTTAATAAGGGGAAAATTAATTTCTGGCTTCGTTAATAAGGGGAAAAGTTTCGATGATGAACTATGAAAGGGCATTTAGAGGGAGCAGGTAGTATAAAGGCGGTGACCATGTGGGTGGCCTTAGAGAGTTATTGCCGGTGTGAAGGTTGGGCTCTAGTTTGGATGAGGAGAGAGAAAGGAGGGTGAGAGGGAAAGGGGTGCGAGAAGAAAGAGAGAGGGTGAGAGTTTTTTAAATAATTATTTAAAAATGATTAAAGTGAGCTCACAAAATCAGAAATTAATGGTCGTTTGCCTTTATTAACGAAGCTAGCATTTTTGTCCACTTTTTTAATAATCATAGGTATTTTTGCACCCGAAGGATATGTAGATAGATAATTGTGCACCTTAGCCCTTAAAATAATTAATTAAAAAATATTAAAGTGGGGCCCATAAAAAAACTTAACGATCGTTTGCCTTAATTGACGGAGCTGGTATTTTTGCCCCTTTTTATAAAGATCATGGGTATTTTTACACCCAATGATTGTATATGATACTAGACGTACATGCGGTATATATAGATAGGTATTTTTACACCTTCGTCCTTAATATATTAATATCGTGTAGGTAGAGACTAAAGCCAGAGGAATAGTTTTGGCCAAAAAAAAAAAAAAAAAAGCCAGAGGAATAGTTTAACGGGGGAGTCAAGAGGGGATAAATATTTTATAACTAATATATGCTGTCAAGTTACCCTACTTTGAAAAAGTTTATAAAAAAAGACCCATTGGGGTTAAAAGTTATTGGATGATTATTTTATTCCCACTGGTCGACTCGCATTAGGTATTTATCCATGGGATGGGAGGCACATTGAGCCTATGCGAGAGAAAATTAGGGCAAGCAATATTAAGAGGAAAAATTCTAAAACATAATAAATTTATTATTATTATTTTTAGAAACCCCCCCCCCCACAAATATTTCATTTCCCTTATTTTTTCCTCAATTTTCTCTTCATGTAAGTATAGTCTAAAAAATGGGATTAATTTCCATGACATTTTAACAAACTTACTAAAAGCAGGCGCAAGCAAATTAGAATGTATTTGGATTATCTTTTGGAAAATAATTTTTGGAGAATAAGTGATAAAAGTGATTTTAAGAAATATATGTTGAGCATAATGGATTCTGAAAAAAAAAAAAGTGATTTTGATAAAATGATAATATTTGGGTATAGTGATCAGAATCACTTTTTCGTGGTCAAATTACTAAAAAGTATATTAGCTTTTATGATAATTACATATAAAGGATAAGATTATATTTTATGTATTATTTAACATTAAATTTCATAACAAATACTAAAAATATAATTTAAAACCAATCACATTACTAACGTATGAAATTTCAGATAGTACTTTATTTACTAATCTATAGTTTTGTGATAAGTATTGACGACTTTCTACGCACTAATGTTTTCACTATATTTCTTCTAAAAATACAGAAATTAAGTCAATGTTAAATAATTAATTTTTTTATGATTAGAAGTGCTAGCATGCTTTATAGCTGGGCTAGCTAATATTATAATAATTAAACAAAAACACAAAAATATTCAATAATATCCTGAATTGTATTGATACGGCGAAGAAACGTGTTGGCAATTAGTAGTAGTATGTGTTACTATGTTAGTGGTTATCCATTGCAACGGCGTAATTCAAATGATAATGCAATTGACTTTGAAATGGAATAAAACGTCATTTAGTATTAATTGGAGTATATGCCTTCTTACGTTGTCACTCGTATAGTCGTGTAATCAAGAGGTTTCAGGGTGGAGGCGCATTTTTATTTCGGAAGTTATCAAAAAATCTTAATTTTATCTTGAAAATTTTTTTTGAAGTACTATCGCTTTGGAAATGTCAGAAGTGAAGTGGAGTTGCCTTAGCTGTCAGTAAGGTTAATTTTGACTGTTTATTTACCAAATTATGTTGAGATGTCTTGACACCTAGGATAGAATGCCATGTATTACTACCCATATAATGCCACATCAGCATCACCATCTTCCCCTTCACTTCTTCACCCACTCGGATTCCAGGCTGCCTCCTTCTGAACCTTCCCTTCACTTTGTCCCCTTCCCCCCTCGTACGCTCAAGTTCATTTCTTGATTTCTTGACAAGCTCAGAAAATTGAGAGCTCGTAAAAATTCCTTGAGAAGAAGGCATTTTTTCCCATAGTGAATTTTGTGATTGGTCGATGTTGTTGAGGTATACGCAGGAACCTAGAAAAATATGGGATTGGTTTCTCCCATTGTTCTCTTTCTCTTATTCTTCTCATAATTTCATATCCACCGTTAGATTAAAATAATACCTAGTTCATATTTAATCATTTATAAAAGTATTTTTATAAACATAAATAAATAAATTTAAATTCTTAAAATCTGATCTATTTCATTCATAATTGCAACCCTTAAAAAGTAAATAAATTTTAATTTATAAAATATTATAATAATAATTTTATAAAATATTAAATCTAAATAATCCATTTCATGATCTAAAGATAGAGATAAAATGATGATAATAAGAGTATTTCTTCCGAGAATATGGGATTGACCCATTCAATTAGTTACTCTGTAAATTGAGATTGCTCAATTATTTTAGCTCACCGGTACTTGTTGAAATTTTCCCAAAAACTTGATTCTCGCTCAAGTCAATTGTTACCGGGGAGGTAGCTCTTTTGAAATCTCTTTTGGTATTGCACCGGATAAGAGGTTTTGTCTCCCTGAATATTTGGGCTAGAGTCTTTGCAATCTGTTTTGTTATGTCAACAACCAAATTCGGATTAAACACGATGGGTAATATAAGAGGCAGAGACAAACTTTAAGCCAAAAAAACAAGTTCCTGTATATGGTAGACGCTGAAACGGCTGCATCTGAGAGGCAAGTTGAAAGGGGGAAAAATGGGTTGAGGCAATTTGTTGAAGAAGAAGAAAACGGCTGGTTTGACTTGAGGAGGAGAGAGAGGGATGATCTGGATGATGAGGTGGTGGGATGATGAGCTGGCTGTGCTTAGTGTGCAACATTGGCCAAAGTAATAGTCAAAACTAACAATGGCTAACGGTTGGTTGGGGTAACATTGCTAAAAAAAAAAAACTTTTGAAACAAACTTGAAATTTTCTGAAAACTTTTAGAATAAAGATGGACGTTAACCAAGGTAATTAAATTAGAACTGGTCTGTGAACCGATCATGATATTGGGTCAAGGATCAGTGGGTTAGACCGGAGCTAAATAAAAGCTAAACCGGGACTAAACTGATAAGAGATAGAAGATTTTAAACTTGCAGTATGAAATTTTAAAGAAAAAATATTAAAAAAATGATTTAAAAAAATAAATAAAAAACTTGACCTGGACCGGACCAATCAACTGGCCGGTTTTTGGTCCGGGTTAGAGAACATAAACGTTAACCCAAGATTTTATTATATATTCTTATTATCACGATGCACTTGGGATTTTTGTTTCCTTTCCCAAGCTAAATCTAACCTTCTAAGACACCAAGTGTGTGTGTGAAAGAGTGGAACCTACGATTTTTGTCATTCGTCCGTTCATTAAATGCCAAGAGATGATAGGAAAAAAAAAAGGCCCACTCTTTTTTTCTTTTTTAATTAGAGAGACATGCATTTATAGTAAGATGTTATAAGTAGGATCATACAACCTCACAGATTCTTGCTTACATGAGAATTTTCATATCACTAATCTACAAGACTATTGGCGGAAGCAATACTAAAGTTGGGATTTTACTCGGGCAAACAAGGAAGGCATGGAATATTCTTTCTTTTCAAGTGGAACCGAAGGTGCCGTGAAGACTTGGTAAGCCATTCCTATTTTGTAGAGTTTATAAATTGTAGTTAAGAGAGATCATATCATATATTTTATAATTAATTAATTAATTTAGGTTATTTAATTTTTCTATATATTAAATAAATATATTTTATATTTATGATCAGAAAAAGAAATAATCATAGGGGTTCTATACATGCAGTTTCACTAGATGAATTTTTAAGGCAGCACTAGGAGTTCCTGAAGATGTCAGCCGAACTCTGATGAGAAACTGTGTGTGTTGGGGGGGGGGGGGGGATAAGGATTAAGGACTCTGGTGGTGTGAGTGAGAAAAAGAAATTGTAATAATGTTACACCTCCAACAGTTCTTATATTGGATATTTCTGTCAAGATTTTAAAGTGGCCTTGCCACCGGTTTTTTTTTTTTTTTTTATACACAAGTTTTGATGAAAAATGTACGTGATAGAATTATATATGCATGAACCTTTTTTTTTTTTTTTTTTTTAAATCCAGGGCAAGATTTTCTGATATGAAGGGATTTTAATACACAGTCCATTTGGTATGACGAGAAACAAAAGAACCAGGTAAGAAATCAGTCCCCAAAAAAAAAAAAAAGAACAAGGCAAGAAAGAGAAGAGAAACTGTTATCATAAAAAAAAAACTGGGAGAAACAAAAGAATAAAAAGATTAAGTTAAAATCAATATAAAACAAAAAAAAAATAATTAAACAATAATTATAAAGACACACTCCCTCCAATCGCACATATTCCATCCGGTCATTTTTCTAAACAACTTTTTCTCTCATTAAGTAAGTCTTTTTTATAAGCAACTTTCTTCTTATGTCTCAAAATTTAAACTACTTTTTTCTTTTTTGTATCTATTAAATACACATATTTATATTAATTAACCCCACTTACCACTAATTCCTTTTCATCTACTCATTTATTATACATTCTCTCTCATATTTTATACTCGTACTTTCTCATATTTGTCACTCATTCTCTCTCTTACTCTTTTCATATATAGAGGCATATTTAGAAGAAATATGACCTTTTTAACATATTATTTTTAACTAATTTTAACATCCAATTCATTTTGTGTGATAAGGATAAAAATTATTTATAAAAAGAACTAAAGAGGGTATAAACTAGTATGAGATACAATTTTCAGCACGCTAGATATAGGTTATAAAACGTTTGAAATTTTTAACTAACCTTTTTCCCATTAATCACAAATTCCACAATTGGTTATATAGAAGGAAGGGAGCACGAACAAATAAGATTAAGATGCATTCAACATATTGAAGTAGTTTTTTATTAGAGAAAATGATAAGAAAATATCATTTGAATTTTAAAACCTCAAATCAAATATTTTCTACTTAAATGAACTGTCAATTATTATATTTTTATAATTAATATCTATACTCGTGTATTTAAAAAGACTAATTTGAGATTTTAAAATTTAAGTGGTATTTTCTCTTGTATTTTTCCCTTTTGTCCAATATTCTAAAGAATTTAAAAATGTAAACTCAGTGGGCCGCTGGGCCTTGGTGTCATTGGGCTCCCCGACTGATCTCTCTTATTTGTTTATTCACTTTTTTATAACGGAGGACGGGTCATGACCTGTCATCTGTTCAAAATGCCCCTTTAAAAGGGGGAGACGGATGACGCTGACATTTCCATTTGAAATCTCGCGCAAACAATAGGAGCACTTTTTCGCGCCATACCAGAGAGACGGAGATATCTTTGAAGAAACGAAATGGTGCAGGTGTGCTTCATTCTGGACCTGCGGAGCTTGGCACCGCCATTGCTTAGAGACCTAAAGCAGGTACCACAAAAGAAACTGCTCTCCCAGCCTCTGTATTATCTCAGAGTGCTTTTCTGCCTTAGTGCTTAAGTATCTGATATTCGATTTTACGAACAAAATCAATCGGACTCTCTCTAACCGCATCAATCACAAACAATCTTATACTTTAATTGATTACTTATGATGGAGTGAATTTCAATTCTCAGTCACTGCTTCAACTTGCGAACTTTTACGCCGTTTCAAATACTTCCTCATTGCCTCGTCGGAAATCAAACTCTGCCTTAGATAAGATCGGTCTGTGCTACGTCTTCAAAAATCGATTATCTTCTTCTGACGAGGTATTAGTTCCGTTTTACAAGCTATTATTATTTTCTTTATGAACATCCGATTTGAATGAGTAATCGAAGTACGCAATACATGGTTGCTGCGATCCGTTTGAGCGAGAGAGTAAATCTGCTTGTAACGCAGCTGAAGATCGCCTATAATCCCGGAGGAAACTTCAATCTACGCGATTTCCACCATGCTGTTAACAGCTTGCCCTCCGACTCATTCCTGCCTGATAATGATAACAATTACGGTGCGTTCCCTCTTTCTTTGTATATCTCTTGTTTGAAGAAACGCAATGATTACTGGGTTGATTATTTTCAGATGTAATGCTTTCAACTGTTTTGAGTGATCGAGTATTGTACTCCTGGCAAGGCAAAGATATTGAGAGAAAAGCGATAGTCATAACTTCATTCTTGCCTGAAGATGTAGACTCTACAATGCAAAAGTGCCTCATGGTGAGTCAGTGATTAAATGAATCAGGTTCAATGGTAATGGAAATAGTTCCTTTTGTCTAGTAATCCAACGGCTGTTCTTTCTTTTTCCAGGATGGTGCAGATAGATGTGTTTCGGTTGATTTTGCAGTATTTCAGCAGAAGTCAAGCCATCTAACTGATATGCGTGAAAACATTAACAACTTCCGTCGTTGCATTTCTCATATCGACAATTGCTCATTCCATACTTACATCCATGGTCAAGTACTCTGTCAACATTTTAAATCTGCTATTGCTTTTTAGATTTTGAGAACTACTATTTGTATTTTTCGATACTAAGAGAAAATAAAAGAGAATATACAAGTCTCTTATTCAAGTGCTTCATATTTAATATTTGAATCTGAAATTTCTGGAAAGCTTATAAAGGATTGCAGATTTCAGAGTAATGCACAGTCTTGTTAAAAGATGGCTTCAAGTTTTACAAGATGACACGGAGGAGCCACTCCAAGCACGTCTCATTTTTAAAGAAAATCTATTAAATTCAGTGAACCACATATTCTGCAACCTGTATGCAGCTGCCATTTCAATCAGCAGTGGCTTTAGTCAATGTCAGGTAATAAGTTACCCACAATACTCATGCATCTAGTAATCACTCCAATTTTTGGCTCATGTATAAATTCATTCGTGTTCAAAAGTAGTACGTTTGTGTCGTTTTTAAAACAGAATTTTATGCTTGACAGTTTATTGAAGATCTTATGCTAAGGATTTACTGTTTCTCTCAGGCTATAAAAGATGCAAGATCAGCATAACATTCAGTAAATATTTTCTTTATCATGTTTAGACGATATATATTGCATTTAAGCTATTGAGTATGCATATACTCGGAGCATTTTACTGCTCAATTTTGTCTTTCCATCTATCAGAGGATAATCCACTCTGAGGATTATATAATGTTTTGCCCTAGGCAGATTAAGGACACTATTCTTGTTCTTGTACAAGACAGCTATAGCTAGAGCATAAGGGCAAAGATGCCTTTATAATCTCATAGACTCTAGTTAGTGTACATTTTGTATTAGTTACCTTCATTATTAGTCTGATTTTAAAAATAAACAATGCCATCTAGTTGTTCTGCATCATTTAACACGTAATTCCATTAAATTCAGATGCTTTATCATTTTGACTTTTTAAAAGTAAAAAAGAGAAGCATTAATCATGGGAACCTTGTAGACATGCAGATGTCATGGCATTCTGTTACGAGATGCTGAAACAACCAAGTTCAACAGATTTTCTTGTCCAGTCACAGGCAGCAATCTGGAAGCATGTGATGTTATTGAAAATTCTGTCAGGGTTGGGGACAATACAGTTCTGTTTCTTCCATCATTCCATAGTTTTCTGAAGCTCCCGCAAATTAATTCACGAATTGACATAACAGTTATCAAGAGGACAAGCTTGACTTCTGTTAACGAAGGTAAACATAGCTTTTGGCATTTCATACACATCTTCAGAATCAAAGCATTATTCTGCATGTGTATGTGTTTTCCATTTTAAGAAAACTGCAAGGTCAACGTGGATTGCTTGATGAAGGTGCCTAGTCTGATAGACTGCTTGAACAAATACTTTGATCTTTCTAGCGATTAAAGTAATATAAATGACAAGATATATATCTTGTTTGAAGCAATTTCTGTCTTATTGACTGTAAAGGAAGAAAAGATCTTTCGATATGTGTTTTCCACAAATTTATTCCTGATATTTTGGCATTCCTAGTATTTTTATTCCAAATTTTTGCCATCCATTCAGCCTCAGGCAATGCCAGTTTTGCCCTTTAATGCAGGTCTGATAATGGGGGCTTCCTTCGTCGTGATTCCATCCTCCTGTCATGTGATTGAATCTACTTCAGACGATACTGATCAGCCGGACTCGAATGCTCTAGGTGTGTACCAATCCTCAACTCCCTCTTGAATTCCAATATAACAATGTCAGCATCGCACCAGAGGCATAACTTAGTTGTTCGAATTGTTCTTCTCCAATATACATTTGTCAAAAGTTCTTCACATGATACAAGTTTTCGCCATTATTTTAAGTATAGCTATGATTTGACAGTTTTCCGAGGCCTTTCTAGTGTTCTGCACTCAAGGGACCAAGGTTTGATATGCTCTTCGAATAGTGATTTAGAAACAATGACGGAGGTTCCTTTCCGTTGCTATTATATTCTGCAACCATCAGATAACGGGCCAATGCTGCTCAGGGTAATCACTAAGCCTCTCTTGCTCTCAACAATTATTTGATGATATCTTCGATAGCATACTATACTGTATGGCTCATATATCCTGATAAAGTTTTGTTGTCCCTTTTTCAATCCGTGTAACCAATGTCCATAAACATGCAGCGTCTTGCAGGTGCAGAAGAAGTATTACGAGTTCCTGATAATCGATTGGCTAACTCATCTGTCAATAAGGAAATTGAGAATTCTGTTGAAGCCTGTTTGTTGAAGGTTCGATTTGAAGTTTTCTAAGGTGTTTGTGTATGTCCGCACTCGGGCGTGCACACTCTCTCTCGCTCTTTCCTTTTCCAATGAAAGTTACACATATACAATGTAATATTGACAATATTCCACCAGGGTCAATTGTAGAGTGTCTGACTCTAAGGTGCGAAATTATATTCTGTCCTTTTTTTTTTTTCATGTTCTGCTGGGAGCTATATACATGTGTGTATGAACTTATCTGGGAGAATTTTGGTTGTTCTGCGAGTTTATGAATTTCACATAGCGGAACCAAGGTCTTTTTTAATTATCAGAGTCCTGGAATGGTGCGTTCATCACTTTCTGCTAATTATATGGAATTAACTAACAAACATACATATTGAATTTGAATTAGCTAATTATATGCATTTATCACTTTCTGTTCCTAGAATATTGTAACGATGACAGGAGAGTTATGCATGCAGATTGATCTCGCGCCCTATGATCCCTTGCTGCATGAAAGAGGCTTTCATCAAAAACTAAACTTGCTTGTCAGAGAAAGCTTACAGTTTGGGTTAGTGAACTTCTCCATCCATTTTGACATGTGCCAGCGAATGAGCTTAACAATACACTTGAACATGAATGGCCTCTTTTTGAAACAACGAGTGTTTTCTTCTTAAGAGAATAATAATGATAGAATCAAAGGCCAGCACTTAAGAACAAATGCTGCCCCGTATGACAGTAGATAATATCTTTTCTGGGGATGGCCATTTACTGCATTAGTAAAGAATTGAACTTCCATTCTCAACTTTTTCCGAAGAAAAAAATGGCGTTGTGCCGTTAATACCCAAATTCTCTCACACACTGCTATTGATATTTATCATTATCAATCATTGTATTCTGTAGAGAAACCAACTCCTCAACTAAATACTCTCAGTTCCCTCCACATTCATTGATTGTATTCTATTAACTATTAATCTACTGTAGGTCAGTATTTCCTAAAGAGGGAGATGCAACCGTTGAGCCAAGCTCAGGTGAAAAACCACCTTTAGAAGTTACTGGGAAAGCGGAAACAATCATGCTTGTGGATGGAAAAAGCTCGCCATTAGGTCTTGCAACCCAAGAAGACAATACCATCGCCTGTATTACTAAAGAATGGGAGCAGTTGGTTGTTAACGAGGGCCCTAAGATGTGTTCTCCGTCTGTTATGCCCAAACCCAAGTTGGACCCAAAATGTGTTTCGCCACGTGATTGTAATAGGCAGCTAGACAGAGAAACTTCGAGGATTTTAGAGAGATTGGAGGTTCCAAGACCACTAAAAGCAAAGTCGGTGTCTCCCGTTTCAAATGCAAGTGTGCCCACAAAGAAACCTCTCATACCATTCCAGCCAATTCATCAAGCTACAGAACCAGTCTATATAGGCAGCCAGCTAATGAAACCCAATTTCCAAAGGCTGAAAAGGAAACATAAATGAAAAGAAGCCTACCACACAAGCGTTGCTTGAATCAATGATTCAGAAGTCAACAAGGTCGGCATGCATTGCTCCTCCCCTTTTTTTTTTGGTCAACAATTGCTCCTCCTCTTTTAAATTTCATGCTTCCGATTATTTTATAGAGAAACTTTGTGTCGGTCGCTGCACTTATGAATTTGTTTCAGTAAATATTAGAGGCGTGAAAATGCTTGATAATTTCAGTTCATTTGTTTGTTAAAATATCTACAGTTTTAGTTCAAGAGTTGAATTCTTTATTGAGATAAATCAAAGTGTAGAAGCAGCGATGTTAGATAGAGTTGAACGATGGTGAAGGCCTTATGATAAATGATTTGTGTAAAAGACAAGTGTATCAATCTAATATTTATCATTTTAAATAAAAGTTAATTATAAAAAAAAAAAGTTGAATGTTGTCATAAGTTTGGCCATAAAAAATAGATGGAAATAACAAGGATCCTTTATTGTTGCCCGTACTCTATTTTTGGGGCTATCTTTAATCCACTCTTCGTGATAAGTTCGCTAGTGTGTTTGACTTCTTTGCTCACGGGGTCAGTAGGTGGGCCATTTAAGTTTTGAAAGGGAGTTGAACTGCATCATAGGTGTAAAGCACAACAGTTGTTTGTGGATAGAGTCGTGGGTAATATGTTCTTTGAAAAAAAAAGGGGGGGGGGGGGGGAATAGAGGGTGATGTCAACAGTCAACACGGTTTTTTTAATTTCTTCGAACCGAACACGCCAACAGAAGAGGACAAGGAAAGGCGCTTGCCTATTGAATCCAGCCGAACAGTATGAGGAAGCTTGATACATACATACCATGTGTGTGTGAGTGTTTGGTTGGAGGCCCTTGTGATAAGAAAATTGGAGACCCTAAAATTTGAGGATTTGGAGAGGACAGTGCGTTTTAACTATTTTCTCCTCAATATCTCCAAAACTAAAGGGAAAAAAGTCATTAAAATCTGTCATTTCTTTAAATCAAAATCATGAAAATACTTAACTTTTCTCTTCTTCTTCCTTTCATAAAATCCCCCACTCCTCTCTTTATCAAACCAAACAAGGGTAAAGAGCCATTCACATTACCTGGAGGCTCCGAAGTCTTTAGTTTCAGAATAAGTACTTTCCCATTCACATTACCTTGACTGTTTCCTCTAGCTCTAGGTCCCGTGTATAAGAAAATTTTAGTCAACTACTTTGTCCTAGTAGCAACTCCACTCACTACGTTATCATATCTGTGTGCCTGAACATAAGTAAAAACATGCTGACTTGAAGAGCATTAGAGAAGCATTAATGCATTAGACCTCAGCAAAATTCCATGTTCCCACAAAGTATTCTTCTAAATATAGGGTCTAAAATTTTTGGCAAAGTAAATAGAAGGAACGGAAATCTACAAAAATAAATTATAAAAACAAAACATAATTAAAAATGTAAAAAATTGAAATGATTTTATTTTATTTATAAGATTGGAAGGAGTACTCAAGAAGAATTGCCTTTCCACGAGAGATAAAAAGGAAACAATACTTACTGAATTTTGATTGAGGAAGGCAACTGGGTTTACCAATGAACTAACAACTAGAGCGTATAATTATCTAAAATTTATTTCTTGTAAAAGTAAAATTCTAATTCTAAATAAATATATTACATTTACGTTATAAAAATCATCCTTAATCTTGTTCGAAAAGAAATATTTTTGGTCAACGTTTGAAAAGAAATTTAGTTTGGACAATTTTTAAGATATGACTATAATAAAAAGAAATCCTGAATTTCTATGACAATGAAAATATAAATAAAGACACAAATAAGTACCACATATTGGATCATCTGGATTCAGGAATTAATTATTAGTTTATTAATCTATTAATTAATCACAAATAATACAGGATATGATATCATTCAATAAACTTATTTATTAGTCAGGTACATTCCGGTTGGTATATGCTCCAAATCCGCTTTCTTCCAATCCCTTTCCAGAGGTTAAGGCTCCAATCTCTTTGGCGGCATTGTTCTTTGGAATTGTTTCCGTAGTACTGTAGTGGCTGTGGCTGCATCACGCTGACGCACCGACGCCATAGTCATCCAACCACACACGTTTCGATTTCGGTGGCCAACTCACAACTTGGTTTCTTAATCCCACATCTTCCATCGTTACATATTATATAATTACATTACATTGAAATGACTGTACACTGAGTGGTAGTGGCCCATATCAAGGAAAAGGACTATAGATATATTATTATCACAGCTTTGTTTAGAAATTTTCTTTATGAAAGTCGAATTTCGTGGTGGTCCTGTGAGAGAAATCCGAAGCTAGTTGGCGAAGCTCCACGGTGAGCGCCTGGAGCCCACAGAAAAACACCCCTGCGTGAAATATGTTTTTTTGTTAGTTCGCAAACACCAAATCTTTTGGATGTTACTTAGCTGTCTGCACTATCTACATATCTTATCTTTCTAGCATTTTGATACCTCGCGGAGATAAAGTATCTTTGGAAAAAAAGGCAAAAATGTATGAAAATATTGAAGCATTACTAAGTAAAGACTATGAAATTACGAGAAGAAATTTTAGTTAAAGATGTGGGGACTCACCAACACGGGCTTGTGGATGAGCAAGTGCAATGCGCTTGTACACACTGCGCCAATTGGGTTTGGCAAAGTGAGTCATGACACGAGTGCCAGAGACAATGTCCACGCCATTCTTTGCGTGGTTTATGGACTGTAGCATAGCGATAAGAGCAGAGCGTGCGTCACCTTCTTCATAGACACTAGTGCAGTAATTGTGTAGCTCAATCACTCCACGATGGTCTGCTTCAGCCGCCTCGTTCATTACCCCTTTGAACCAGTCAAAAGAACCTTGTTCTCTTGTCACCCAATAGAAGTAGGCCTTTCTAGTTTTGAACTCACTGTGCCCAGTTTTCCTATGTTGTGATTTACCACTTGATCCTTCCTCTAACTCCATCTCCTCCTCCTCTTCCATTGCTTTGTAGTTATTTACTATGTCCTTCACTATACTGATCATTGGGGTAGCTCCAATTCCTAATCCCACTAGTAAAACCACCTCGTACTTCTGATAGTCTTGAGCTGGTGCTCCATAGGGTCCATCAATCAGAACTTTAGGAAGAGAGCTGCGTATTGTAGTCATACATAAAATATCGGTCAATAAGTCTACAAAAATCTTTAATGCTTAGTAATCTGGTGTGGAAGCTCAAATTTTAAATGGCTTACGTATTTCACTGATATAACTACTCAGAAACCTACTTTTAATTAGCTTGCATGTTTGAGTGGGATGACTACTTAGTTCTTACCCTTTCATGCAAAGAAAAAAAAAATCAACTTGCGTCTTTATCACCTGGGTTGCGTAAATGTCTGGATTACAATGATATGGTAATAATTATTGTTTTGCCCACTAAGATATACGCAACTGTAAAGGTGGCCCCGGGAAAATATAGGCAGCGATCAGTGTCACCCAAAAAGCACAACCAACCAAAGTGGGATCTTTTAGAAGCAGAATACGCTTAAATTAAACTAGAAGTAGAAATGGATAGGGGCAATCCATCTAAAGCTTCAATTATTGGGTTCATTATCCTTAGTCTGACTGTGAATTCCAACTCTTGAGTTGACGAGTGAAAGCACAACACTTTCACCAACAAGCCACATATTCACTATCCTAGTTTCAATAGATCTTTTGTGGAATTCCAGACATTAGTTTTTGCTTGTTTGTTGTAATGTAACTACTTTTATATAACGATTAGCACTTTGGGGGGATAATTTCCCCTCTTGAGATTGGCCTTACCTTGAACTGGCATCTCCCTGCATGCATTCAGCTCTTAGAAGTCCACTCTTCCCATTTGGGGGAGGTCGGCATGCCTGAAAGAAACCAAAGCAAGAACTTTGAGTAATTATAGAAATTTTCACACGAGGAAAAGGCATTGAAACCAGATATCACCTCTGAGAATTTTGCTTTTAGGCTCCTGGTCCAATCACCTGCTGTTCGAATATGAACACTAAGGCAGTCATCACCAGGGGCTGAGGTTATGGAGAACGGATGCCTGAAATCCAATAGCACTTAAGGACTTAGATTCTGGGAACACAAACAATGCCGTGGGGGGTCTCAGACAATATGTTTTCTTCAATACATACCATTCAAACGGAGACACAGAAGCACAATTTACGAACATGAATTGTCCACTCCTGTATCTAAACCCATGAGGCTTTGACATGTGAATTGCTAACACATTTCCAGGATAAACAGCCACCTTCAAGTTTGGCATTGAAATTGCAGTGAGACATATTTCCAAACCTTAATATTATACTTCTAGGCTTACCCAAAAGAAAGGACTTATTTTCTTTGTGAGTAACTTATAGTTTCAATATTTGATAATTTACCTTTAATATTCTCACAGGCTTGATGCTCGATCTGAGTGCTCTAATCAACCTTTCCAATACGTAGATGGTTATAGGAATTGCCAAATACATCCAGGTCTACAAAAACACACGAAATGATTAAATTGTGTGTGAAAATAAGTGAGGGAAGTTAAAGGAGGAAGGGTTGAGTTGACACAAGGTGCTAACCGTTTTCTTGTACCATTTCTTGGTCAAGAAAAGTTTAAATCCATGCACTATCAACATGGTGTACACAATGATGAAGAGGTGATGGGAATACCAAAACGCATTGAAACCGGTGAGCTTGTCTAGGGGTCTGGGTAGCTTCACCCTGCCTCTCCTGAACCAAGGGGTGGCCAGGGTGAATGCTATTGCCATTAGCACTACCATTATAATCCCTGTCACTCCTTCCCATGTTTTGACAAAATGCCAATAACTAGTAGGCTTAGGTCCGAAATATTGCTCCATAGGAATGTACTTTTCATTACTTAAATCAAGAAGGCGAGGAAAGTCACAACTAAGATGATAAATGGCATGTATACCAACGCCAATTGTTATTGCCACAGCTATCACCTGCAAAACGCACCAATTTGTTAACTAGAAGAAGAATGCATGCCCCCTATTGCCTTGTGAAATTGTGAAACATGCTAGTTATCTTTTTCCCCCTATTCTAGTCACTCTGTTTTGTTGTCTGAAAGGAACAATTAGCAGTTCAAATTACCTTGTGGAAGTTGAGGTTGTCATCAAAAGGAACCACAACACCTAGTTTGGTCTTATTCCTGATCCAGGTGATGGTGTTTCGGCAAACAGGTAACAAAATAAGAGCCATGTTCAATTTTAGTGTCTCAGCTGCACCTTTCGCCATGCACACACAATGGCCCATTACCTTATACACGTCGTGTCTTTCTCGATACTCGACAAACTTGTAGACAAATAGGCCTGCCATCAGACCCAACCACAGTGCCAACACCCAAGCCCTCTGCCAATTATCCTGTAAGAAGTATGAGATGTCCCTGTACCACCGCCTAATAACATTGTTGTCATAGGTAGGCGTCAGTTTTTGGCTTAGCATTTGGCTCAGGTACCTGCTGTCTCCCCTCTTGGAATTTTCAGGTCCATGCAACAATAGCACCTCCAGGTTGTCTATCTGTTTTTACACAGTAAAAATCACCAAATGACCCAAAAACATGTGGCTGAGATGAGAATCATGTAATAGTAAATATTTGTACTCCGTGCTTAAGATTAAAGGTTAAGTAGTTACCAAGATAAATCCTGTGTCATCTGGGTCTAGTTCTTCCATAATCAAAGCCGCATATTCTTCTGCTTGTTTCTGGATATTCGTGAGTTTGTTGGTAGTGGCGCTAAGGCAGATAATCTGAAAAGCGAATACAGAATTGAGGGTGCAAGGTCATGGAAATGTAGGCTGGAAAAGTAAACTGATAACTACTTTAGAAGTTTTTTTTTTTTCCCTTCTCTGTACAAGAAACATAGAATATACAAGTGCTTGGAATCATCTATTGTGAAAAAAAAAAAATTCCTTACCTCTTTGATCTCTTCCTCTGTGATTCGGCCATCTGCATCTTTATCCACCCTGCAGCCCAAATTAAGCATGGTGATCTATTGAAGCCTTTCCGGGCATTGAACAAAATTTTGAATTTATGTTAACAACAGCTAAGAATTACATGTCAAAGAATGTTCCAAGCCTAGAATCGAAGCTTTGGTCGGAAATCTGGTCCCAAAAATCCTTCAGATGTGCCTTGTTAATGGAATCCCCCTGAATTCCTCTCTTCCGAACGAGAGCATCAAACAGCTCCAATGCAAAAGCCTCAGATTCCTTGTTCATTCCTACAAATACAAATCCAAAATCCACCTCTAAAAACTGATCCAAAACCCCAAAAAAAGTATAATCACAACTTGACAAAAGGATGGTGAAGAAGAAGCTAGGCTTGTACTACCTATACATTTTCCAAAGAAAGCACGAGGAAGATAGCCATCTGTGGTAGCCGTGAGCTTATCAAATTGCTTCTCAACCTCATCCCATCCTGCACAACCATCAGTCTTACTAATAAACTTGAGCCCATTAAGAGCAGGAGCAGCTGCAGATTTAGTCCTATCATAGTGTTTCACTGGTGCTGCAGGTTTTGAAAAAGAAGCCAAACGCTTCAGCTCCTGAGACACATGCTTCACTTTAATGGAAGCATTACGCACAAGTGAAGCACCAAAGGATGTTTTCTTCTCAAGGCCTTTTACAAGCAAACCAGATCTCTCATCTTCACGACGATCCCCAGCTGCAACAGTTTTAACACTGTGTAAGGCAACAGAGTCTCCTTGTATATCCATTGTGACCTCAACATAAGCTCCGTCGTCTCCATCCTCTGGTTTGTTGCAAGTACTGCTGCTGCAACCACCACCACCATTAATGGCGGAGCTGGATTCAGGAACATTGAACTGGGGGCTTTTCCTTCCAACCCTTTTGTTCAAAGGTCCACTTAGAGGACCACTATGAGGTACTCTCTCACCTCCAATGAGCTCTATGTCTGATTCGCGATTGGGAAGATCTGATGAAGCTCCTAGTACCTCGTTGTCTGCTCCCATTATTATCTGCTTAATTTCTCAGATTCTGATGCCAGATTCTTCGGTGATGATGGACTATAGAGTACTTAAATTACACTCCTATCACTTTCTGGTTGCTTTTCCTTTCTGAATGATGTGCTATACTTGGTGCATTATTTGTAGGGAGACAAGGGTTGGTGCTGTGAAAAGGAGAGAGCGGTAAGAAATCGAAGATACCTTTCGATTCCTAATTTTTCGGTGGAATGAACTTTGACAGAAGCGGACAAAACGAGAACAGGGATGGTAGAGGAAAACTCAAGTGATCTCTAAATTTTAAAAACACAAAATGGTGAGGAAAATCCGTGATGGGAGGGAGATGATATATATGATTTTTTTTTTGTCAAAGATAATATATAGGAATGATTAAGTGACACTCTTCCCAGTGTGGATCTGGACGCATGTCATTAGCATATTGATTTTTTTAAAAAGAAAGAGCTTTAGAGCGACGTGCCTGTGACAAAGACTTTGAAATATTCCACGATTATACATAAAATTTCTGTTGACTTTACAGTTTACACTCAACAGAAAAAAAAACTGGGTGAAAATTAAACACTCCCCATGCATTAAGTGGCTTAAACTAATTCATCAACATTTAACTCATTAAATCTAAGGGTAATTATAATGAAATCCCATATAAGAGAAAAAATGAAGAATTGGTCTCTGAAGTTGTCAGTGTAAGCTCCTCGACTTGTCATTAACAACTTCAGGGACCATTTTTTCATTTTTTCTCTTTTGTGGGATTTCATTGTAATTGTCCCTTAAATCTATCCTAAACTAAAAATTTTTTCAACTTAACCTATGTGAAATGAGATTTTAAAGGAGAGAGAAATATAAGGAGCACATTTAAAGATTAATTACAGACATAAAATTGACAAATAAATATTAATGACTCTCAAAGTGATTTATATTATTAACCAAAAAAATCTTCTAAAAATTACTTATATTGTGGGACAAAGTGAATATAGATTCGTGCAAAGAAACTAAATATAAAAATATGTAGAGAGATTCTGAAAAATTTTTATTTATAATTTTGATTCAGTTGTAATGTAGTTTATGCAATTTAATTCGGCGCAATTCAGTCTTTATAGTTTTGACTTAATTATAACTCAGTTTTTAAATTTTGGCTCAATCCCTATAATTTTAGTGATTTTATAATTTAATCACTTACTTTTATTTTAGAACATAAGAACTAAATTATAAAATGATTAAAATTATATGGATAGAGTTGTAATGTGTTTAAATTTAGAAATGAGTTATAATTGAGTTAAAACTATGAGCATTGAGTTGTACCAACTTAAAATGTTGAGACTGAATTACAATTGAGTCAAAATGGATCAAAATATCAGTTTTCCCTTAAATTTACATATTTATAAATCAAATTTAATAAACTTATTTTTACAAATCAAATTTAGTTGCGTTAATTATAAGTTAAAATTGTAAAATTTGTAAAATAAACTAATCATGTGGACCCCTCTATATTTAGTTTTTATCTGAAATTTATAGGTAACTTTTCCAAAGTCTTCATATTCTTTTTTAGCCCGCCAAAAGTCTTCATATATTATTTGGTATGTGAGCAATAACCGTAACACATCAAGTTGTACTTCAATTTCCTCGTGAGTTTTACTAGTTATATGATTCGGATGGCAAACATGAGATCATTTTATAACAACCTTTTACTTAAATGTTAAGGGTGTGTTTGGTTTGAGGGGAGGTTGGGGAGGGGTGATAAATTACAATCTTGGACTGGAGAAACATAAAATTTACCCTCTCATTTTTTTCAATTTTGGATTTTCGCCCAAAATTTAACCTCTTATTTCTTTTAAATTTTAGATTCCAGTCCAAAATTTAAATACCTTCAACCAAAAAAAAAATAATTTAATCCCCCTCTCCTTCCCTCTCCTCCTTCCTCTCCCCTCAAACCCAACACACCCTAAAAATAAAAGTTGAAGAAAACACTTTTTATCTACACAATTAATTTTGTATTTGACTTTATATAATATATTATATTTTTTATTAAATTACACTTATCTTTGAAAAGAATATTATTTTATAGGAAAATATCATTAAGGTCCCAACTAAGAAAAATAATATCATAAAAGTCTCATTGATAAGTAAAAGAACTATTATTAACAAGTTATGAGATATTTTCTGATATTATTTTTTTCGGTTAGGACCTTAATGATATTTTTCCTATTTTTATTCCTTAGTTTATCTCAAATCTTTTGTTCTAAATATTTTCCTTTTATTTAGTCCTTTAATCATATCTGTGATTTTAATTTAATTTTAATGTTTATTCAATCTTGTGTATAAAAAATTGTTAATTGAATCTCTTTTGTACTGCTATGTATATTATTTGATATGATTTTAATTTAATTTCTTGACAAGCTTAATTTTGATGGTCTCCAGATGACACAGATCTTAATTGTTCGTCTGTCATAATAATTTTTTGCGAAAATCATTTTGTAAGTACTAATAAATTTGGTAGATATAAGCTATCATTATTTATAACCAATTAGATTTAAGTTAGCCTATAGGCTATAGCATAAAATCAGAAAGTTAAGTACTCGTATTAATTAAAGAGTGACAAACAACGTTTTCGGTTTTCATTAAGGTTGTTAAACTCGTGAGTTTAAGTAAACTGATGATAGTGATGTAAATTCGTATCGTAAACTCAAATCGTAAACTCGTAAGAGTTTAGTTTTATCATTAAATAGATATTATTAGTATATAATTAAATAATTAAAATATAAAAAGTTGACAACAATTTGATTTAAATATATTTTAAATCTAAATAATTGAAATTAAATCTATCAATATTCATAATTTATCGTATTTAACAAAGAAATTTCTATGAAATTCATATATAAAGCCATTGAACATAATTAAATTGAAAAAGTTAATACGAATTTAAGGGTGCTTTAACACAATTTTATAAGTTAGAAACGTAAAAACGATAAACCTGGTGTATAAACTCGTGAATTTAATCAAGTTTACAATGGTCACGAGTTTACCAATAACTCGACTCGATTTTATAAGTTAGAAACGTAAAAACGGTAAACTTGGAGAGTCAACTCGTGAGTTTGACAACAATAGTTTTCACTGAACATCTTGTCCAAAAAATAAACTGAATTTATTAAACAAAAATTGGAAGATAAAAAATAATAAAGATTAATATATGCTTTGATCTCAATCATTAATAACCATATAAACGTCTAAAGATATTACTATTTAAAAAAAATGGTGAAACTTATATTCCCCAGCTTAATTATAATATAGTAGTAGCTAACATGTCTAGGTACATTTTGAAAATAGGTGGTTGGGTCATGTAATGAGGGCCAGATCGATGGATTCCAAAGGTTAATTATTCAATTAAATTAAATTAAGTAATAATTAACAGAGCAGAATGAACAAATTGGGATGGCCTTTCCTTCGTCATGACTCTACTTGCCTCCTCCTCCTTCTTAAATCACAATTGACTTTGTTTTCCTCTTTAGTCTCTACCGACCAATCCTTTTTTTTTATTTTATTTATAAAGGGTCATGTTTGTCGTCTATATTTAATAACCTCTTTAAGAGGGGAAAAAAAAAATATTATCTTAAAAACGTGACATACATTTTTTACCCAATGGTAACAAATAATCATCTTAATCAACTTTTTAAGGACAAAGCTCAAGTTTATTCATTTATGCCTATTAGCTCTAATTCTCTAATCGAATATTGTTATACGAACTTTCCTTAATTATAAAAGTTCACATTGATAAAATTTCAAAATTTTGTTAAACAAATATTAATCAATGATAGAAATGATACATTGCAAAACTGGATTAGAAAATTAGACTTAACAAATACCAGCAAATAATACGAAAATATTTTTTTTTTAAGAAATAACATATACATTTTTTACACAATTTTTAAGGACAAAACTTAATTCTATTCACTTATGCCCATTAGCTTTAATTCTCCAATCAAATATTGTTATATGCTTATAAGGACTTTTCTTAATAATAAAAATTCACGTTGATAAAATTTCAAAGCTTTTTCCACGAAAAAAGTCCCAACCTTTATTGAACAAGTATTAATAATAGAAATCAAACATTATAAAATTTGATTAGAAGCTTTGACTTAGCTAATATAAGTAAATGTATCTAAAATTTGCCCCTTTTTTATCCTAAAAAATCAATTAAATAGGCATTGTATACCGAACCCATTCATTGGATTGTGAGTGTGAGGAAGGGCGTTTCCGTAGGGATCAACTCTCAACCACCAAATATTCCATGAATTGGGAATGCTGAGAAAAACATGGTATAATAAATTGAAAAGGTTGATCTATGCTTTACAACACAACACTTATTTTATATATTTATTTGGTACCAAGTAACATTACTTAAAATAAGCTACTCTAAAGTTTAAACACTCACAAAGCCTGCCTTTATTGTGTTCTCCTTTATTTTAAAATGCTCTTCTTATTAAAAAGAAATTAATACATTTTACCAAGAAAAACTTTACATTTTATCAAACATTATCTTAAAATTTAACAACTTTTCAATTTTACTCTTATTTAGTATATATACTTTAATAAGAAATCTAAGAAAATAACAATCTACATAACAATAAATTAAAGGTAAAATTGTATAAGCTGACTTCCATTAAAGACAAAAAATGTTATCTCTATATGCCCTATAAATAAGATTATAGGAATATATATTAAAAAGGTTAAAGTATATATTCAATCTTTTATATTTATATTAAAGTTCATTTTAATCCCTTAAATTTATAAAGTGTATTTTTAGTCCTTCAATCTTAAAACTATTAGTCTCCTCTATCGGAATATGCTTAGTCATCAAACTTATATAATGACTATATAATTTAATGCTGATAGAGCATACTCTCTCCAACGAGAATACTTGAAGTTGAAATGGTTATAATCTTTCTTGTCACTCAACTATTTTTTTAATTATTTTTTGTTTTTAAAAATTAAAATATCAGGGTTTGATAAATTCTTCAGCTATCCTCCTCATCCCTGATTTTTTTCTCTTCTAAAATCTTCAATTCCTCTTTTATTTGTTCGGTCTGAGATTTCTTCACTCAAGTTCTCCATGCGTCGGCAATCTTTCTTCAAGAACCACCGTTGAGGCACGTGCTCAATTTGTCTTCATTTTGTTCTAAGGTGTCGAAATTGCGGTAGATAGGTTAAAAACACATTGGTGAAGGAAGCCCAATCAAAACCTATGTTATCCTGCTGGAAATTTCAATAGATGCGATGGCTGGTAGAAAGCTTAAGCAAAAATGATTGTACTTGTTTAGTAGATTTTTCAAGTTATACCACGCTTTTGTTGCAAACCTGGGGCTGGTTATGGCGTGATATTAGTTGCACAAAATCAGAGATACTTGCTTTTGATTATTTCTTTCCATCTCTTCCATAAATTTTTGGTTCTTAGTTAATTAATTATTTGGTTCTTTGTCACCAAATTGGGAAATCGAAGGTAGATACATGAGAAAATAATTACTGTTAATTCATAAAAGGAAGCCTATTCAAAATAATTGTTGTTAATTCATACGTGAGCCATCAGTCAAGCATGATGACAAATGGTGTTTTAGAAGCCACAAGTTAAGTTCAAAAGGCCAGTAAGAGGATTTTCCCCTTTTGCTGTTTGAGAAAAAATGGTAGAGATTGAGGTCGCTTCAATGGTGGTCTCTGATCAAAAGAATAGAGAAGGGAGGGAGAGGGAGATAGGAGGAACGAAGGGTCGTTTAGGAATTTGGGGAACCTAAACATTATTAATTTTAAAAACAATAAAATAATAAAAAATAGTAGGATGACAAGTGAGATTATAACCATTTGAGATGAGCATACTTTGTCAGCATCAAATTGTATATTCATTATTTAAGTTTTATGAGTAAGTATTTTTCGTTAGAAGGGACTAACAGTATTAAAATTGAAAGATTAAAAATACTCTTTATAAATTTAAGGGACTAAAACCAACTTTGATACAAACATGGATGACTACGTGTATATTTTAGCCTATTAAACATCTTTAAAGTTGACATTATATTTTCAAGATTTTAGAATTCAAAATCTAAAATAAGAACATTTTTGCATCGGGATTGTGTTTTTAATATAAAATAAAAGAAGCACACGAGGTTGTCTTTAACTTGTGCAAGAGGTTATGAGTTGTTGGATTCAAAATTCAAGGGAAAGCATGGAAATGCATTGACGATTGAAGTAAAGGGTATTTTTGTCACTTCATGAATTCCTTTTAGGAAAATTTCAAAAAAATACAGTTGAAATTGGAAAAAGATAAAGAGGTGTGGTGAAATTGTGATATGTCAAATTAGTATTATTGTAGGAATTTGAGATATGATATGTTGATATAATGATTTAAATGTCCTTATTAGTGATAGGCAAAAGAAGAAAAGACAGAAGAAGGGAACCGAAATTGGAGAGGCAGGAAATCACAAACAAGAAACCTAGGGGGTGAAGAAATTATCCTAGGAAGTTGATGGGACGATGGTGTGTTGACGGTGGAGGGCGGTGATCTGCGATCTGCGGTTCTGCATTGGGCAGTGTGGTGCGATTCGGCGTTCGACTGTGTGTTGAGGGAGATCAAGGGTGTGGTGCGCTTCTGCGTTGGGCGGCGTGGTGCAGATATGATAATGCGTTTGACGGCGTGGTGCGAGTTGTTGTTTTTGGGTGTCTAACTTGTCACTTGCACATTTGTTCCTGCAAATATATTAATGAAGGAAGTCGTATCGTTAATAAAGAAGATAATGTTGTTATTAGTGAGTGAGTTGCTATTTTCGAGCGTTCAACTTATCACTTGCACATTTGTTCGTACGAAGATGTTAATGAAGGAAGTCGTATCGTTAATAAAAAAGATTGTGCCAAATTTGGACACTAGTAAGCGGTAGTTTAATATGGGATTTGCTCATGTGCCGCATGTTTGTTAATTAACGTAGTTCACAAACTCAAGTGTATATTTTTTTATTAACAACATCTCTCCCTTTATTAACAACACAAGCTTCTTTATTAATGACTGCATATTTTACATTTTACAACTTCGTATAGCAATGTGGCAATATAACAAGTTGATGCCCACAATGACACCTCTCTGTCCATTAACAACGTAATGTTACTTAGTTCTAAACAATACATTTGACATCATTAACAATACCACATTTTTCATTAACAACTTCGCTTCCTTCACTAACATCTTCAAAGGAACAACATGCCAAATTCCTAATATTCAATGCCTTAAGACAACTCACCCACTAGTAATAACATTATCTTCTTTATTAACAACTCTACTTTAACATCTTCGTAGGAATAAATGTGCAAAGCCATGAACAAAAAATCGGACCGGACCGGCCGGTTCGACCGGTCGAATCGGGAACCGGTCCCTGGTCCGGTCCGGTTGGCCAATAAACCGATTAGACCGGTTGAACCGGTCAGACCGGTCAAAACCGGTGGTCCAACCGGTTGACCCGGTTTCTTCTTCTTCTTGTTTTTTTTTTAAATTTTTCAAATTTTTATTTTGTGTTTTTTGAGGATAAAATGGAAAGTTGAAGACTAAAATGAAGAGAAAAATATATAAAGAAAGAACAAATATAAAAAAAAATGAAGAAAATAATAAAAAAAATTATTTAAAAAGATATAATAATTATAGGAAATGAGATATCTTTGCATAAGTATAGGTATTATAACTAATACTAATAGATTTTAAACATTTTTTTTTCTAAAAATCTTTATTTTTATCTATAGAAGTTAAAAAATATATTGATATATATTATTACTAATAAATTATAATATTTTAATATGACCGGTTATGACCGGTTCAACTACCGGTTAGACCCCGGTTGACCCATTAACCCTTGAACATGTGTTGTGACCGGTTCATTGACCGGTCCGGTTTTTCGTTCCTTGGTGCAAAGTGACAAATTGGAGGCCCAAAAAAAAAAAAAACAATTCACCCACTAATAACAACATCATCTTCTTTATTAACAATACTACTTCCTTCATTAACATCTTAGGAGGAACAAATGTGCAAAGTGACAAGTTGGATGCCCGAAAACAACAACTCACTCACTTATAACAATATTATCTTCTTTATTAACGACACGACTTCCTTCATTAACATCTTCGGAGGAACAAATGTGCCAGTGACAAGTTGGATGCCCGAAAATAACAACTCACTCAGTAATAACAACATTATCTTTTTTATTAATGACACGACTTCCTTCATTAACATCTTCGGAGGAACAAATGTGCAAGTGACAAGTTGGACACCCGAAAACAACAACTCACTCACTAATAACAACATTATTTTCTTTATTAACGACACGATTTCTTTCATTAACATCTTTGCAGGAACAAATGTGCAAGTGACAAATTGGCGGCCCGAAAACAACAACTCACTCACTAATAACAACATTATCTTCTTTATTAACGACACGACTTCCTTCATCAACATATTCAGAGGAACAAATGTGCAAGTAACAAGTTGGACACCCGAAAACAACAATTCACTCACTAATAACAAACTTATCTTCTTTATTAACGACACGACTTCCTTCATTAACATCTTCGTAGGAACAAATGTGCAAGTGACAAGTTGGACGCCTGAAAACAACAACTCGCACCACGCCGCTGAATGCATTATCATATCTATACCACGCCGATGAATGCAAAATCGCACCACACCCTTGACCTCCCTCAACACTCCGCTGGACGCCAAATCGCACCACACCCCTGACCTCCCTCAACACACCGCCAGACGCCGAATTGCACCATGCCGCCCAACGCAGAACCACAGATCGCAGATCGCCGCCCTCCACCGTCAACACACCATCGTCCCATCAACTTCCTAGGAGAGTTTCTTCGCCCTCTAGGTTTCTTGTTTGTGATTTCCTACCTTTCCAATTTCGGTTTCCTCTTCTGTCTTTTTTCCTTTGCCTGCCACTAATAAGGGCATTTAAGTCATTGTTTCAACATATCATATCCTAGATTCCTACAGTAATACTGATTTAGAATATCACAATTTCACCACACCTTTTTGTCCTTTTCCAATTTCAACTGTATTTTTTTGGAATTTTCCCTTCCTTTTATCCTTCTTTTTCTCCCAACAGGCAATTGATTAAATCCTTAATTTTCCATGCGATTTTCCTGGACAATAAGTAATCTGCCACATGGGGAACCAACATTAACAACTCCCTCTTTAGGTAATCCATATGAATACAATATTAACAACTATGCCTTTTTTTAGCCTTTAATTACTGGGATGGAACTTTCCATTGTTCTTGACATTATATTAAATATTTATGATAATGCTGTTCATCGTCATGCATGATTTTTGACAGTTACACAAGTTGTTAATCGTTTTTTGGGTCAATGCGAAAGACGTTACTTATTCGTTCTCAAACATAAAAGTGAGATCATTAATTTTTAAACATGAAAAAAATTAGTTGTGCCAGTTATTTATAAAACTTATGTGTTTGCTTCTTTAAGATATTCCCTTCAATCACTTGCACTGTACAATGGAAACCACCCATATGAAAATTGCTCTTTAATATGTATAATAGATAATGATAGTTTGAGGAAAAATTATAAATTCAGTAAAAAAAATTACAAATTTTAAAGGCAAAATAAATTTATAGTCTTATATATAGGACAAAATTTAAAATATGGTCACTTTGGTGTGACTGTATAGGACAAAATTAAAAATATGGGAGTTAAGCTTAGTCCACAATTTGTAAAAAATAATATTGCCTCTTGTTTCTAAAAATTAGTTGGGAGGTTGGATTTAGTCCAAAACTTAATATCTCATTTATTTTTTTAAAATAATTCATCTAACTTATAAATTGATATATAATCTAATATTACTTATGGATATTTTAACAAGATCATACCACATTTGTCTAAATTAATCAATTTATTTTATTTTTTAATCCACCCAAATTAGTAAATTAATTTTTATATTAGTAATAAAACAATAAGAGAATCTTTACCAAAAAAAAAAATAAAACAATAAGAGAAAGAACCAAAAGAGGCAAACAAAATAAATGAACCTTATTAAAGGGTAAAGGTGCACCCAACATCCCAAACTATTTTTAGAGGTGTAATTAACACTCTAAAGTATTTAGTGGTTTAACTATAACCCCAAAGTATTAAAAATGAAGCAATTATCACCCGAGCTAATGAAGCCTTAACCACCGATAATTCATGTTCTTCATTTTTATCGGACCATGCCTTGAGCCACTGTTAATTTACATCACAAATGATTTTGAGGATCTCCCATTCTGATAGTTTGATTTTTTTTTTTTTTTCTACTTTTATTAGCTCAATGATCTTTCTGAATCAGTGCTTCTAAGGACCACAGGATGCTTTTTCATTCCTTCCGCTTTTACAGGGAATTCGTTGAAAATCTATCCTTTCAAATGGTGGTTAAGACCACTATCAGAAGACAAAGAAGCAGTCAGCAATAGTGGCTCATGGCGTGGCCTGATGAAGACGATGATGTCAAGAACAAACGTATGTATGGGCATTAGAATAAGTCTCATCATTGGGATATTTTGAAATGATTATGCCATTTGGGATATTCATTGGTGGTCAGTGGAATGATGCCAACTATAACTTAATGCCCGACGAAGGAGTTGGCTTAGCCCTTTTCGTTTTGGGAGAAACACTCAATCGTTAAACAAAATAGTATAACATAATGCAATTTGGTTTATTCAACTCAAAATATAACCACCATGTGATGTATGCCTTACTTTAACTTTAGAAGGCAGCCTACTATATATACTTAAACTAACGAGTACGTGGTCAATACACGACACCATTAGGGGTGTCTGTAGTGCAGGCGATGAGAATTTGAAGTAATTTTGTATGCTTATCATCCTAGGCCTGCATTTTTACCATCTTTATACTCCTTCTCATCTTAAATATAATAGTTGGATAACTAATTTGTAGAGATGAAATAAATTAGTTAAGGTAATTATTTATAAAAAATATGGTTGATTTTCTTAAAAACCCATTTTTAATCATTGCATTAGAAATTACTTTCTTAATAGAAAACTCCTAATGTGTGCAATCAATAAAGAGATTTTAATTAGGGAAAAAATATAAATTTAGAAAACAAATTGGATTGAGATTCTATATTTAGAATCAAAATAAACCCTTATGCTAGCTCTAACATTTAGGGCTAGAAAGAGTAGTATATAGGGAGAATTACTATGAGATCTCAATAAAACTTGGGGGGGGGGGGATTTTATTTTTTTATTTGAAGTAAATTAACGCCTTAGAGGTTTACACGCTATCATTAAGAATCATTTTAATCATAAAGATTTTAATTTAGTCATGAAAAATTTTGTATTAAAATTATCAATTTTGTAAAATTTATTGTTTGTCAAATTTTAACTGAATCAAATGTATAGACACAAAATTAATTAACTAACACACTCAAAATTGTGGGGCCTTTGGTTATTCAACAGTAATCTTGAGACTGTTAATTTCGAGACAGAAGCGACTACTCCAGACTTTCTCGGAATATAAAACCAGCCTCATATGGTGCTTCAGAAACAACCAGGTTCATCTAGGGAAATGGTATCTCCCATGTGAATTATATTAGCTACATGGTACGGCATAGGAAGACCGGCTATGGTAGTAACGTAGAAATGTCACTTTTTGAAATAAGTTTGGTTTTCAACTGATCATCTTTTTATAGCTTGTGTTACGAAAGTAACTGAACACTAAAAAAATTGTGTCTTTCTATTCATATGAAGGTATTATATATATAAAAAAATGAGGAGTCAAAATATTAATTGCTTCTAAATGAGGGAATCGTAACGGTCAATTAATCCTGCTAATTATGCTAATTGATCTAATAATAATGATAGAATAATTCTAATAATGATAAAATATTTCCTTAACACTCCCCCTCAAGTTGGAGCATATATGTTAATCATGCCCAACTTGTTACAAAGATACTCAACCCGTATCCCAGTCAACGCCTTTGTCAGAAGATCTGCTAGCTGGTCGTCCGATCGCACATGTCCTGTAGATACAACATTTTCTTTGATCTTGTCCCGAATGAAGTGACAGTCGATCTCAATGTGCTTCGTCCGCTCATGGAACACATAGTTTGATGCTATATAAAGCGCTACTTTATTGCCACACTAAAGCTTTGCAGGTACTGTCGTGACAATGCCAATTTCCTTCATGAGCTGAAGTACCCATACAATTTCTTATACGGATTGTGACATAGCTCTGTATTCTGCCTCTGCGCTTGATTTAGATGCAACCCCTTGTTTCTTACTCCTCCAAGATATCAGGTTGCCACCAACAAACACACAGTAACCCGTAGTGGATCGTCTCATGGCCTTGGATCCTGCATGATCCGCATCACAGAAACACTCAACTTTAGTGTGCCCAAAATCCGAATAGAGAATGCCCCGACCTGGGGAGCCTTTCAGATAGTGCAAGATATGTTCTAAGGCTTCCCATTGTGCCACTGTTGGAGATGCCATGAATTGACTAAGTACACTAACCGAGAAGGTTATATCCGGACGAGTCACTGTCAGATAATTCAGCTTTCCAACCAATCTTCTATATCTCTCAGGATATGCAAATGGCTTCAGTTTCTCTGGATCAATCTTTTTTTTCAAGTCATCAGGAAGTTCATCAAACATACTATTATTCAAGTCCAGGTATGGATTTGAAATCATGGGAAGGCTACTTGGTGCAGCTCCAAGCTTCCCAGTTTCCTTTAGGAGGTCGAGAACATACTTCCTCTGAGTCAACAGAATGCCTTTCTTGTTTTTCATAACTTCAATACCCAGAAAGTACTTCAATGATCCTAAGTCTTTCGTCTGGAAGTGGAGGTTGAGAAAAACTTTAAGCTCAGAAATTCCAGAAGTGTTACTCCCTGTAATCACAATGTCGTCAACATATACGACCAGAAGAATCATACCTGCATCGGTTTTCTGATAGAACACAGAATGATCACTTTTGCTTTGGCTCAATCCGAACTTCTGAACCACGTTACAAAATCTATCAAACCAGGCACGTGGACTCTGTTTTAGACCATACAATGACTTTCTGAGATAGCACACTTTCCCATACTCCCCCTGAGCAACAAAACCAGGAGGTTGCTCCATATAAACTTCCTCAAGAAGGTCACCATTCAAAAAGGCATTCTTAACATCCAACTGATGCAAATCCCAATGATAGGTGGTAGCTAGAGAGACAAGAAGACGGATGGAAGTGAGCTTAGCTACCGGGGAGAAAGTCTCAGAGTAGTCAATGCCATAAGTTTGAGTATACCCTTTAGCAACAAGCCGAGCTTTTAGCTGGTCCAAGGAACCATCAGCCTTAGTCTTAACCACAAACACCCAATGGCCTTCTTCCCAGAAGGTAGATCAACAAGAGTCCAGGTACCAGCCTTGTCAAGGGCCATCATTTCTTCTTCCATCGCAGCACGCCAACCAGGATGGGCTAAGGCTTGGTGAAGGGTGGTAGGGGTGGTGATGGACTCAAGGGTGGCCACAAGGGAAGAGGAAACATGAGACAAGTGTTGGTAAGACACAAAGTTTGATATAGGATACATGCAATCAGCATAGAGTTTAGGAGGACAATGGGGGCGGATACCTTTTCTGAGGGCAATAAGGAGGTCATTGGACGGGTCAATGGCAGAATCAGGTACAACTATATCAGGGGCAGGAGCTGGAGGGTCTGGGGTCGCAGGACCAGAATCCGACAGCGAAGCATCTACTGACAGAGGCGTAGAATTGGCTGGATCAATCTCAGTAATGATAGCAGGAACCGGAACAGCAGCCTGAACTGGTGGGACATAATAAACCAAGAAATCATCCTCCGTATCAATGACCGAAGGAGACGCAGAGAAGACTGAAGATTGGAAGAAAGAAGAGGACTCATGGAAGGTGACATCAGTGGACACAAGATAACGACAAAGGTCAGGAGAGTAACACCGATAACCTTTCTGGACGCGAGAATAACCAAGGAATACACACTTTAAAGACTTGGGATCGAGTTTACTAACACTTGAACGAACATCCCGAACAAAACAAACACAACCAAAGATTTTCGGATCAACAGGGAAGAGCTTAGTGGTAGGGAACAAAACAGAATAGGGAATGTCACCACTAAGAACAGCCGAAGGCATGCGATTGATAAGAAAACGTGTAGTAGATATAGCATCAGCCCAAAACGGTTGAGGAACATTAGAATAAAATAGAAGAGCGCGGGCTGTTTCTAAAAGGTGGCGATTTTGTCTTTCGGCAACCCCATTTTGAGCAGGGGTATCAACACATGAGGATTGGTGAAGAATACCATGGCTATGCATGTAATCAGAAAAAGGGGCAGAAAAATATTCTTTTGCATTATCACTTCGAAGGATTCTGACAGGAGTATTAAACTGAGTTTGAATTTCAGCACAGAAGTTTTGAAAATGAGTAAACAATTCAGAGCGTTGTTTCATTAAATAAAGCCAAGTTGTTCGGGAAAAATCATCAACAAAAGTGACAAAGTAACGATAACCAGTCTGAGATAAAACTGAACAAGGACCCCAAACATCAGAATGTACTAACTCAAAGGGGGACGCAACCCGTTTATTGACTCGAGGGGCCAAATGAACACGATGGTGTTTGGCGAACTGACACGACTCACAATCCAAAGCAGAAACAGAAGAAAACTGAGGATATAACCTCTTTAAAGATGAAATTGACACATGACCAAGACGACAATGAACTTCAAAGGGAGAGGATCCACCAGAGCAGGCAATGGAACGCGGCACCTGATCATCCAGAATGTAATGCCCACCAGATTCATAACCTCTACCAATAATACGCTTTGTCGACAGATCTTGGATTAAACAATGGTCAGGGAACAGTGAAATAAAGCAATTCAAATGACGAGTTAGTTTACTAGGAGACAAAAGATTAAATGTGAGATCAGGAATATCAAGGACAGAGGATAACGTAATGGAGGGAGTGGGGTTAACAATGCCTGATCCAACGACACGGACAGGGGAACTATTGGCAACATAAATGGAAGAGGGGTTAGCATAGGGGGCATACGGTGAAAATAAGTGATGGTTACCTGTCATGTGGTTGGTAGCACCAGAATCAATGACCCACTTTGAGGAAGTGGTAGCAAGACCAGAGGGCAGAGTACCTGCGGATAAGGCCGTGGCAGAGGGCGAACCAGGTGCAGGTTGATCAGAATTCTGGGCAACATGAGCAAATCCACGCTGCTGATCACGCTGCTATTTATTTTGCAATTTGCGACAATTTTTCTTGATATGGCCAGGTTCCTTGCAATAATTACAGATAATACTGCCAGAAGTCATGTGTGGAGTACTGGAACTCTATTTGGATCCATAATTCTTGAGGTCAAAGGGGCCCCAACCAGCCAAAGCACTTGCATTTGGATCCACAGACGGACGAGTCATACTATCAGCGCGAAGAACACGGGCAAACACATCGTCAAGAGATGGGAGTTCTTGACTAGACAGAATCTGAGAGCGAATAGTCTCATAAGAGGGATCAAGGGCTTCAAGAAAACCAATGATAGCCTGTAGTTCTAGATTCTTAATACAAGTGGCAAGATCTGCTTGTGGAGACATGAGGACTTTCATTTCCTCATACAAGCGCTTATAGTCCAAAAAGAAGTCCTTTAATGGACGACCCTGCTGCTGAGAGCGATAAAAACCTTTACAAACTTCGTGAACACGAGTGAGACTCCCTTTACCAGAGAACATAAATTCCAAATAACTCATTATTTCTTTAACAGTAGTACAATGACTCATTGAAGACAAGATCCGGGGTTCAATAGAATTTCTAATTTGAAATAAGATTATAGCATCAGCCCTTTTCCAAGCAACTAGTTTTTCTTTGTCACTAGAGGGTTCATCAGTTAAATGTTCTTCCTTCTCAATTCCCATAATATAGATTTTAACAGTGGTGCTCCAATCACTATAATTAGTCCAGTTCAATTGTGAGAAAGCAATCTTAGACGACATGGGTAACATTTCAGGAGTCTTAGAGTCAGCCATGGAAGCCATAAGCGAATAATAATAATAAAGAAGTCCAATCCAACCAGAAAATCCCCAAATTTGGGCACAAAATCGAACACTAAATAAGATACTAGGAACAATAGTGAGAAAAACAGCCCCAAACAACACCCTAAACAGTGCTCTGAACATTGCGGATGAATAGTACCAAAACAGTCCGCCGAAACAGTGCGCTGAACAGTGCAAAACGGTGCGTATGAACAGTACCAAATAGTGCGCCAAAATAGTACCAAACAGTGCTCCAAACAGTACCGAACAGTGCCTATGAACAGTGCAAAACAGTCCCCCCCGAACAGTGCCTATGAACAGTGATGGAATAGTGACGCTATAATACCGAAACAGTGCCGATGAACAGTGAGGAATAGTGCTGCCACAGTACCCCAACAGTACCCGATGAAAAGCTACAGTGCCGCCGATGAACAGTGAATCGGGGAAAAAATCAGAAAACCCTAACCCTACACTCTCTCTGATACCATGTTGCGAAAGTAACTGAACACTAAAAGAATTGTGTCTTTCTATTCACATGAAGGTACTATATATATACAAAAATGAGGAGTCAAAATATTAATTGCTTCTAAATGAGGGAATCGTAACGGTCAATTAATCCTACTAATTATGCTAATTGATCTAATAATAATGATAGAATAATTCTAATAATGATAAAATATTTCCTTAACAGCTTGAAAGGGCATTGAATGTTGCAAACTTTAAATCTGGAAAGCCTGGCACTTCATTTCCCCCAGAAACTTTGTAAAATATGGTGTACCCCTAATAGCTTGTAAATGAGGGATAGATAGATTTAGCAACAGAAAGTATAGAATATAACTTGACAATAACCATAAAACCACTATTTCATTTTCTTCCATGTTCTCTAATCTCCAAGGCACTCCATCCTCTCCAATTCTTCAATGGAGGGAGATGTACCATTTTAGATTTTGCATTAATAGGTACGACCTGGAGGCGCTGTTTCATGGGCCAGCCACTAGAAGTTCGAATGAATACTTCAATGAAGTTGACAAGCAGACTCCTTAGCTCGAAGGGTTGGCTGTTGAAGAACCAAACAGGGAGCTCATAGATGTGGCACCAAAGATACAAAATGAGGAGTTAGGCATGAAAGAACTGGAGCCAAAGAAGGGGAAAAGAACCTTAAAAGAAGGAAAGCGCAAAAAAGATCTAGAAAAAAAACTATTTAACTTAGAAGGTTACTTCAAGACTCTCAAAAAAAGTGATAGCATGTATAAGTACAAGATCTATAATATTCTAGAATTTCGAGAGTGATGAGGTGCTAAAATGTTATAAATGGTATCAGAGTCAGACTTATTTTAATGCCAGCAAGGACGTTGGGCCTTTAAGGGTGGATTCATGGTTATCTTCTCTCTTGTCACGTTGTAAAACCATAAGAACATTCAACATCATTATCGAGTGTGTTATAGATTCATAGCTTAGGTACCCGAGCTAGGGTTGATAGGGTTAATGTGTCAAGCGATATTAGAGCCAAGGTTGGGTTAATGAGCCAAGCGATACATCGGGCCGTACCAGAGCAAAGGTTGGGTCAATGTGCCAACGTCTCAACAAATGTTGCTTTATAAGGGTATGATACTTCCTAACTTGATGTGTTTTAAAACATAGATAAAATATGTCAAGTTAATTATATTTTGAGGAAGTAGACTCACAAAATATATGACAAATAATTGCCCAAGGGAGTTTAGCCCAAGGGAATCGTTTAGCAACTATTGTGGGCCATCATCATGAGAGTAGGCCCATTTAAATCGGTCCATTTTCTCTATTACTGAAGGGCCTTGGACTGAAGCATTTCTTGATATGACTTTTGAGGATGTGTTTGTTTTGGTGATTGGATAAATAACTTATTTTTATTTAAACTTATGTAATCTTAAGATTGGAAAAAAGTTAGATTGGGTAAAATGATGAGTGTTTGGATTAGCGATTGGATAAGTAACTTAAAGTAACTTATATAAAAGTAAGTGATGTTTTGTTTAACTTTTGCACAATTGACTTTTGTAATAATTAAGAGAAAAAAATTGAAAAAATTATGAAAAAAGAAAAAATGAAGGACTAATTGTGGAAAAAGAACTCATTGGCAACTTAATTGTCAAATGGGACCTCGGAAGATATCTGCATTTGTTAAAGTAGCATTCTTGGTGATAAATTGATCCAAACCATTCAATGATGACAGTATTATCACAAGACACATACTCAAAATTTGGCAATGGTATAATTTTAAATAAAATTATATCAAACTCTAATTTAAATTGGTACACTCCAAAAGTCTTTTCTATTGTGCATCTCAAGCTTAAATTTTATAAATTATATCAAACTCTAATTTAAATACTAAATCCTAACTCATATTTTCACATAACTCAAAATCTAACAAAATAATCCGATTAAAATCTCAATAATACCTCCAATAATCCAAATAAATTATTTAAACTAAATTTAATGGGTAAAAACACTACATAGAAATTAATTTATGACATGTTTATAAAAAAATTGATTATAAAATCATAAAATAACTAAATAATAAATCTAAACTAATTAAAATTAATTATTAATTATTCTCTACATTTCTACAGTCATATATTAACAAAACTCAAAACGTGCCTAAACTCTTATTCCAAAGTATTCTCTAATTAACAGAAGATTACTATCTAAAGAAAGAAAAAATTATTTAGAACATTTTTCATAAAAGAAGTTTGTTAATTACAGTTTGAAAAAGTCCCTCATTAACATTTTCCCATGTATATATATGCACATCGGAAGCATAGTTTTAAAATATATAAAAAAAATGTCACTTTTGAAAGCTAGCCGTCTTTGACTCCACTTTCAGTAGTTTTTTCGAAGATCGATAAGCTCATTAGAAGAATTTGAGTTTGATCAATTGAAATGGAGATTACAATGAGGGATTGAAATCCTAGTGATTCAAAATCTAATCTAATTGAAATGGAGAATCAGATGTAGTGGGGAAGAGGAGAAATGTGATGCTTGAGAGAAAAAGGCATGGAGGAGCTGCGCCGATCTGGAGAAAAACGAAGGGAAGAGCTGCATGGTTTGTGGAGAAAAGAGGGAATAAAGACACAATTATTGCGAGAGAGAGAGAGAGAGAGAGAGAGAGAGAGAGAGAGAGAGAGAGAGAGAGAGAGAGAGAGAGAGAGAGAGAGAGAGAGAGAGAGAGATTGTGGCAGTGGGTTGGTGAGTTTTTAAAAAGCAATAAATTACACACTAACGGTCAGCAGCTTCATAAGTCATAATAAACTTCATCAGGGTAACTTACGGCTTTTTTCACCTTTTGATCGCATTGGGCTTTTTCCAATTTATATTAGAATGTTCAACTAAACAAGCAAAAAATTTAAATCACTGTTAAAGCCCGATTTGTACACTATTTAAGTTCGATTTCTGGCCCAAAAGTTCAAACAAACACACACAAACTCATTAATCAAATTGGTTTATTCCATGTCAAACCACATGGAAGGTGGATCCACTTGGTCAATCCAAAGAAAAGGGAAAGAATGGTTCTGGAACTTTTGGACAAGGCCCTTTGTAATTCTTACAAAAACAGTCACCATAGAATTCGCAAATTATCCTACTGTAGATGCATGCAGAGTCAGATTATCATGATTCAGAAAAGAAGATGAATTATGCTATTGGAAGAGAACTCTCCTTTCTCCTTCCCATCTTCTTCCTTTTTAACCATGAGATCAATAATTAAACCGTCCAAATTTAGTTTTATGGATATTATTTTTTAATTTTTTTAATTAAAATATTAAATTATTCAGATTAAAATTTAGCAATTGGAATTTAATTAATTATTTTCTTTTTAAAATTTAAAATTTTAATAATAATTTTATAAAAGATGAAATCGCATTCAAAAGCTAATACATTAGGTACCCAAAGTTAGGGGGTGAGGCTCATTTTATCCAATGATATTATATAATTATGAAATATCAAATTATTAATACATAAAATCAGTTAAATTGACAATTTTATAACGGTCAAGAAAAAAATTGATCTCAAGGTCCTTGTGAGTGGATTTGGATCTCTAATATTATCGAGGAAACGGCCTTGGTTCATCTTTTTTTTTTAAAAAAATATTGTACTCTCCTCAATACCATTAAATCACAACTTGTTTAATGTTCCTTAACTGATATAAATTTGAATCCTACCTTTATCTTTTAGCTTTAATTAGGATTTTCCGTAACGCCATAAAGTAATTTAAGAAAATTAACATTTTTCTTGAAAACATAAATTTAAAGTTTAAATTTAATATTTACTGAGCCCAAACCTATATTTTCTTGATATTATCAAGTATAAGCAAACGCTCCTACCTTTTTATAGGAATCACGCAGAAAAATAAAATATAAGAGGGAGATCAAGATACATTCAGCATATTCTTGTCCTTAGACTAAAGACACAACTCCATTTTCAGTTTCTTGCATAGGGGCAATGTATTAAGAACAATAGTCTCACATATGCAGGTTACAAATATTAGAGGACCGTGTCGCTGAATTTGAAGCCTTGTTTTATGGTCTGGTGGGGATTGAGACATAGGAAGACTACCTTCAAGCAGTGGATAGTAAGCTCAACGCATGTTTTTGTTATTTTAGTTTTGTGGGCCCATATACAACACCGGAAAATCAAATGTTAAAGAGTTACCTACCAAGGAATAAAAGAAAAAAAATGCATATTTAATAAAGTTTTATTTGCTATGTCTGTCTTATTAACAGGAACCTTCTCCCGAGCTATGGAACGACCCGTAAGTAGGGAATTGCTGAAAGTGAAAAATCAAAACCTTGATGTTAAGGAGATCAACCTGAAGATGAAAGAGGTCGATCTGGATTCAATGACAAAAGAAAGCATGATCTAAAGGGCATAGAGGACAAGTTTCAGCAAAGGGAAAAAATGAATTTCAGGCGGAAAAGAGGCAGAGCTTTGAAGGGTTGAGGAATGAGTACATAAATTAAGAAGAGAGATACATTCCGCCCTAGCTCTAGCTTTCTTCCTCTATTGCATTGGCTATCCCTATAAGCATTTCTTCACTCTTTTTCTAATTTCCCTTCTGCCTGTAAGTATTTTTCATTTTGCAATAGCAGTGTCTTGTACCTTTCTCTCTCTCTTTTTTAAAATTGAGCTGTTTCCTTGAATCAGATCCTCTTCTTTTTTACTCCTTAGGGAGTGAATGAGCAGGGGACTAATCTGTACATATAATGCAGTGCTGCTGTGTTGTGCCTCATTCCCAAAATATCCACACCCTTTCTGACCACAGAGCTCACATAGTGCCTTGTCAGATACTCAACAACTTTCGCTTTACAATTCAAACATTCAATTCGATTTCCTTTATAAACCCCTCACTTGCCACTTGTTGCGCGTATGAAGCCCCACTTGGCCTACATTTGTAGACTCCTATCCTATTCATGAATATTGTATTCATATATGGTACTACTGATTTGTATTTGGAAAAGATAAATTATATAGTATTCTCTATTATAGTAATTATAAGACATATTTATTTAATTTTTAAAAAATTAAGGATAATGGCCTTTCCTTCGTCATGACTCTGCTTGCTTCACGTGTTCATTCCAATATTTTATTTTAGCCTGCCTCCTCCTCCTTCATAAATCACAATTGACTTTGTTTTCCTCTTTAGTCTCTACCGACCAATTCTTTTTTTCTTTTATAAAGGGTCATGTTTGTCGTCTATATTTAATAACCTGTTTAAGAGGGGAAAAAAATATTATCTTAAAAACGTGACATACATTTTTTACCCAATGGTAACAAATAATCATCTTAATCAACTTTTTAAGGACAAAGCTCAAGTTTATTCATTTATGCCTATTAGCTCTAATTCTCTAATCGAATATTGTTATACGAACTTTCCTTAATTATAAAAGTTCACATTGATAAAATTTCAAAATTTTGTTAAACAAATATTAATCAATAATAGAAATGATACATTGCAAAACTGGATTAGAAAATTAGACTTAACAAAAACCAGCAAATAATACGAAAATATTTTTTTAAAGAAATAACATATACGTTTTTTACACAATTTTTAAGGACAAAACTTAATTCTATTCACTTATGCCCATTAGCTTTAATTCTCCAATCAAATATTGTTATATGCTTATATGGACTTTTCTTAATAAAAAAATTCACGTTGATAAAATTTCAAAGCTTTTTCCACAAAAAAAGTTCCAACCTTTATTGAACAAGTATTAATAATAGAAATCACACATTATAAAATTTGATTATAAGATTTGACTTGACTAATATAAGTAAATGTATCTAAAATTTGCCCCTTTTTTATCCTAAAAAATCAATTAAATAGGCATTGTATACCTAACCCATTCATTGGATTGTGAGTGTGAGGAAGGGCGGTTCCGTAGGGATCAACTCTCAACCACCGAATATTTCATGAATTGGGAATGCTGAGAAAAACATAGTATAATAAATTGAAAAGGTTGATCTATGCTTTACAACACAACACTTATTTTATACATTTATTTGGTACCAAGTAACATTACTTAAAATAAGCTACTCTAAAGTTTAAACACTCACAAAGCCTGCCTTTATTGTGTTCTCCTTTATTTTAAAATTCTCTTCTTATTAAAAAGAAATTAATACATTTTACCCAAAAAAAACTTTACATTTTATCCAACATTGTCTTAAAGTTTAACACTTTTCAATTTTACTCCTATTTAGTATATATACTTTAATAAGAAATCTAAGAAAATAACAATCCACATAACAATCACTTAAAGGTAAAATTGTATAACCTGACTTCCATTAAATACAAAAAATGCATGGGTTTAAGAACTAGACTGGACCAGATGGTCTGACCATCAGCCGGTCAAGCGGGCAGGCCGGTTTATTGCGTTGGGCCGTTTTTGAACCGCTTTTGGGAATGGAGCCGTTATTGGGTTGGAACCCGGAACGAGTTTTTAAAAAACCGGTCGGCCAAATAACTTTACAAAAAAAAAAACCCCAGAATTTTTTTTAGTTTTGATGCTGGAAACTGGAAAGTCTACAAAGAAAAAAGAAGTTTAATATGGAAAAACACATGTTTATATTGTTTAATCTCATATCTGTATTATGTGCATCTTTTTATTCTCAAATGGCAGATATGTTCTCATTCTTCTCAAATGGCTCATAAATCTACATTCTCTTGTTTGTTATTTTAAAAAGGTTAATATATATACATATACATATATATATATATATATATTTGCTGGGCAGCAGGATAAATGCTTCAAATCTGTCTTAAAGTTAGATGTATATGTTTATAATTGTTTAAAAAAATAACATATTAATTGGGTTATTTTATTTTAATAATTTTATACCAGAAGAAGATATCAACATAATCAGATTTGTATAACCCTTGAGTGGTGGATATTTTAAACACTTATCCTGATAGGTGATAATTGATGAGATTTTTAAATGGTGTTTTGTGACTTTACTAACTTCATATGAAATTAGACTAATGACTAATTATTATAATATATATATATATATATATATATAATATTTTTAAATTTAATTATCACGTTACCGGTCAGGCTAAATGGCTCAACGGTGTCACACCCCCAATGACTGATGCCCGATGTGGCATCGGCACCGAGTGTGCCTAGGGGTGGACTCGAAGGAATATCAGCACTCCCCTTGATTGTGCCTTTCTTTCGCCTTCCGCAGCACTTGAGCCTGCGACCCTAGGGATAAGGTCGAGGCTTAATGGTAGCAGAGTTCGCATGGGTCTCGGCCTTATCCCCATGGTCGCGGGCTCGACCGCTGCGGAAGGCGAAAGAAAGGCACAATCGAGGGGAGTGCTGATATTCCTTCGAGTCCACCCTTAGGCACACTCGGTGCCGATGCCACATCGGGCATCAGTCGTCGGGAGGGTGTGACAACCGGTCCAACCGGTTGGATCTTGACCCGCTAACCTTTCCGACTAGACATCTGGTCCGACTTTTAAAACATTGAAAAATGTTATCTCTTTTTATATGCCCTATAAATAGGATTATAGGAATATATATTAAAAAGGTTAAAGTATACATTCAATCTTTTATGTTTATATCAAAGTTCATTTTAGTCCCTTAAATTTATAAAATGTATTTTTAGTCTTTTAATCTTAATACTGTTAGTCTCCTCTATCGGAATATACTTAATCATCAAACTTATATAATGACTATGTAATTTAATGCTGGTAGAGCATACTCTCTCCAACGAGAATGCTTGCAGCTGAAATGGTTATAATCTTTCGGGTCATTCAACAATTGTTTAATTATTTTTGGTTTTTAAAAATTAAAATATTAGGGTTTGATAAATTCTTCAGCTACCCTCTTCATCCGTGATTTTTTTCTCTTCTAAACTCTTCGATTCCTCTTTTGTTTGTTCGGTCTGAGATTTCTTCACTCAAGTTCTCCGTCCGTCGACAATCTTTCTTCAAGAACCACCATTGAGGCATGTGCTCAATTTGTCTTCATTTTGTTCTAAGGTGTCGAAATTGTGGTAGATAGGTTAAAAACACATTGGTGAAGGAAGCCCAATCTCCTGCTGGAAATTTCAATAGATGAGATGGCTGATAGATAGCTAAAGCAAAAGTGATTGTACTTGTTTAGTAGAGTTTTCATGTTATACCATGCTTTTGTTGCAAACCTGGGCTGATCATGGCGAGATATTAGTTGCAGAAAATCAGAGATACTTGCTTTTGATTATTTCTTTCCATCTCTTCCATAAATTTTTGGTTCTCAGTTAATTAATTACTTGGTTCTTTGTCACCAAATTGGGAAATCGAAGGTAGATACATGAGAAAATAATTACTGTTAATTCATAAAAGGAAGTCTATTCAAAATAATTGTTGTTAATTTGTACGTGGGCCATCAGCTAAGCATGATGACAAATGGTGTTTGAGAAGCCACAAGTTAAGTTCAAAAGGCCAGTAAGAGGATTTTCCCCTTTTTCTGTTTGAGAGAAAATGGTAGAGATTGAGGTGGCTTCAATGGTGGTCTCTGATCAAAAGAATAGAGAAGGGAGGGAGAGGGAGATAGGAGGAACGAAGGGTAGTTTAGGAATTTGGGAACCTAAACATTATTAATTTTAAAAACAATAAAATAATAAAAAAAGGTTGAATGACAAATGAGATTATATCCTTTTGATGAGCATTCTTTTGTCAGCTTCAAATTGTATATTCATTATTTAAATTTGATGAGAAAGTATTTTTCATTAAAGGGAACTAACAGTATTAAGATTGAAAGACTAAAAATACACTTTATAAATTTAAGGAACTAAAACAAACCTTGATACAAGCATGAATGACTACATGCATATTTTGGCCTATTAAAAATATTTAAAATTGACATTATATTTTCAAGATTTTAGAATTCAAAATCTAAAATAATAACATTTTTGCACCAATATTATATTTTTAATATAAAATAAAAGAAGCACACGAGGTTGTCTTTAACTTGTGCCAGAGGTTATGAGTTGTTGGATTAAAAAATTCAAGGGAAAACATGGAAATGCACTGATAATTGAAGTAAAGGGTATTTCTGTCACTTCATGAATTCCTTTTATCCTTCTTTTTCTCCCAATAGGCAATTGATTATTCCTTAATTTTCCATGCGATTTTCCTGGACAATAATTAATCTGCCACTATGGCTCTTTTTAGCCTTTACTTAATGGGATGGAACTTTCCGTTGTTCTTGACATTATATTAAATATTTATGATAATGCTGTTCATCGTCATGCATGATTTTTGACAGTTACACAAGTTGTTAGTTTTTTTTTTTTTTTTTTGTGGGGTCAATGCAAAAGACGTTACTTCTTCATTCTCAAACATAAAAGTTAGATCATTAATTTTTAAAGATAAAAAAAATTAGTTGTGTCAGTTATTTATAAAAGTCATGTATTAGTTTCTTTAAGATATTCCCTTCAATCACTTACAATGTACAATGGAAACCGCCCATATGTTCGTGCTCGTTTGGAATAGCTTATTTTTGGGTAATAAGTGCTTATAATTCATGATTCACGGTATACGAGGTAAGTATGTGAGAGGAGTTTTTTCTCGGCTTGCGTAATAAGGGCTTATTTCCCAAATATAAGCTCTCCCAAACACCCCTGAAAATTGTTCTTTACTATAGTATGTACAATATTGGTAGTTTGAAAAAAAATTATAAATTTAAAAGATAAAAAGTGAATTTAAATGTTCTACAGTATATAGGACAAAATTTAAGATATGGTGACTTTGGTGAGAGTGTATAGGACAAACTTAAAAATATGGTGAGAGTTGAGCCCAGTCGGCAATTGCATAAAAAATAATATTGCCTTTTATATCTAAAAAGCTAGTTGGGAGATTAGATTTAGTGCCCGTTTGGATTAGCGGTAGAAAAGTAGCTTTTTTTGTTAACTGACTTTAAAAAAAGTCAGATAAGAAAAAAGTCAAAATATAGATGTGATTTGTGTTTGGAATTGCGGTAGAAAAAGTGACTTTTTTCTTAACCTTAAATGTGTTTGGATTGATGTTTCAAAAGCCCGTTAAGATGGAAAATGACTAAAAAGGGCATGAATCTTATTGAAAACTCCATATATATATATATATATGAGTTGTATATATTGTGATAAATAATAAAAGTTCGATTATTATTGAAAGAAAAAACTCTAAAGCCACTTCAATTAAAATTGGATAAATTTATATCTAAATTATAATGCATACATGAAATGTTTTATCAGTGGATCATCTACCCCTAACAATTTGATCTCTGATCGTGTCACGAACATCATTCATTTGTGTTGACGATAATCTACGTATAGTTGATGTGGATGCGACATCACTCGGATCATTAGTATCTTGAGCAGGTATATTTCCTCGTTCAGCTTCTCGAAAATCCATATCTGTTTGGGAATTTCTCCGGATGCGACATCACAAACTATGTAGACTTGTGTTTCAAAGCTAAATGACTTCATTTCCCCCAAGAGCTGAAACCTATGTCAACTATGAACAAGTGAAGATTAATTTATATTAAACCATTTCATTACAGTTGAAGCATAAAATTGAAAATCTATCAAATTCTAAGACAAAGTTAATGAAATAATTTATTCCAGATTAGAGGGTTGATCATCAAAGACAAATTAGAGGGTTGATCATCAAAGACAAATTGCGATAAATTACCATGTCACTGTATTAACATAAGAATAGAACATTTACATCAATGCCATTATTCATTTATGTGGAACATGAATGGTCACGGCAAGTGAATGAGGAACATGCTCTCAGCTTCCCTTATGTGGAACACAAGCCAAAACCAATTTGAGAAAATAGTTACCGAATATCAAGGCCACGTTTTCTGCTGTTTCTGAAATTGAAGTTCATTCCTCCTAGTTCATCACCACCTCCAAATAGACCATCCGAACCACCAAAAATTTCTCCCTAAATCTGCCATCCTTTTCTTTCTCCCTCCCCCAAACCCCTCTCCATTCACTCATATGTTCCAATCATCATACATTTAAGGGCCCAAAAATCAATCTCGGTACTAGAAGTTATAAATACCAGATTGTTTATTTCCAAGACAGTTACCATCGAACACAAGTTAGGTTGTGTCAGATAAACAACTAGAAGTAAATTGGATAAAACTTCAGAAAAAGAACTAAAGTACTCTAATAGTTCATCTACTTTGCATTTGTAACCAATCGCTTCTCTTCATGTCTCATACACCCAATGCAAATCCGAAGGTTATTTTAAAAGAAAACACAAAATAAACACTTCGGACAGACCATGACAACATCAGCAACGAGAAATTAACGATACTGAGAAGAGATTTCAGTTGCCAATTTGACAGATTCCGGGAAAAAAAATATAGAAAACCCGAAATTGGATTCTGTTCGTGATTAACAAAAATATAAAAAAAATTGGATTAACTTCAGAATGATTCGATGCAAACACAAACTCCTGCAATTATCCTAAATTGGATTCTGTTCGTGATTAACAAAACACTAAACGGCCACCCAGATCAGTAACTGAGAAATCCGAGATGAACAGAGATGAACAAAACACTAATCAATTCGCAAAATCCAGATCAGTAACTGAGAAATCCGACCCACTGAACAAAAGTAGAAAAACCAGTCATACCCGAGAAGCTCCGCCAACCGGACGACGGCCACGACCTCAGATCTGAACGGCCACCCACGGATTTGGACACCAAACTGCACGACGAAGCCGAACAGGGGACGCCTCGGAGCTGGATGATGGATCAACGGAAAATGAATCAACAGCAGCGATGAGCTACGCACCCTCCCACCACGCCGAAATCGAACGCCGCCGACAGGACCACAAGGACGACGGACAGCCAGATGACGGAGAAGAGCGAATGAGAAGAGGTGATGAGAAGAGCGAATGAGAAGAGGTGAATGACCGTTGAGCATTTGTAGAGAAGAGCAAATGAGAAGAGGTGATGAGAAATGGACCGTTGAGCATTTGTAATGTGTAATAATTAGACTATCGCACCGAAAAAAAAAGCTTCAGCACTGAGCTTCTTTCTTATCTAACGTTAATATAAAAAGCTCAGCAGCAGTCAATGTGATCCCAAACAGAACATTTTAAGTATACCGGGCTTTTCTCTGCTTATCGGGCTTTTTCTCTACTTAACGCATTGCCAAACAGGTCCTTAGTCTAAAATCTAAGATCTCATTTATTTTTTTTCAAACTAATTTATCTAACTTATAAAAACTTATATATAATATAATATTATTCATGGATATTTTAGCAAGATCATATTACATTTGTCTAAATTAATCAATTTATTTTATTTTTTAATCTACCTAAATTAGTAAAATAATTTTTATATTAGCAATAAAACAATAAGAGAACGAAGCAAAAGTGGCAAACAAAACAAAATGTCCCTAATTTGGAGGTTTGAAAATGCCAAGAACAAACGTTTTTATGCGCACAAGAATAAAGTCTCACTGGGATTTTGAAACGATTATGCCATTTGGGGATTCTTTGGGTTACATCAATGGGATGATGCCAACAATAACTTAATACACAAGGACTTGGGCTTGGGTTGGCCCTTTTTATTTCGGGAGAAACACTCAATCATAAACAATATACAACATAATGCAATGTGGTTTATTCAACACAAAGTATCACCATGACTATCAACAAAAAAAAAAAAAACACACAAAGTATCACCAGTCACCACCATGCGATGCCTTTCTTTTCGAAGGCAGCCAACTATATAAACTTGGGAAAATCACTGTCAGGTCCCAAGAAAGTAAAATATTATCAGAAAAGTCTCTGGAAAAACTGAAATATCTGAAAAGTCCCTAGGGACTTTTCTAATATTATTTTCCAAAGTAAAATGACACACATGCCCCCAATGGAAATTTAAACTCTTGTCTTCTTCATTCGAAAGAGAGCAGCCGAAATTGCATTCAGAGAGGAATTTCGAAAACGACGTTCTGCCTCTCTGTTGTGGTCCGGTGCCGTGCGGTGTGTCTCCGTCGTTGGTCCGGTCATTCCCTGAGCCTGTTCGTTGCTGGTGGTCCAGCCGTTTTCCTTGCCTCACCATGGGTGCTCTCGTCGTTTGGCATGCGTGTCCGTTGCTGGTCGGCGTCGTGTGGCCGTACGTTGGTGCTCGTCTTGTAGTTTGCTGCGGCTACATCTCCGTTGCTGGTGGTTGGTGCCCAATGGCGTCCATCGTTCCTCGACTCCTCGACTTCGTCGGTCCTCCAATCGAAGGCGCCATTCCCACCGGTGAGTGAAAGAAATCACTGTTTCTTGGGGGTAAATTGTTGGATTTAGGATTTAGGACTTCCACTCAAAATGTCTAATTTTTCTTCTAACAAAAATGGCATGATCTACATTTAGCTCCATATTGTAGCTAGTAATTGGTTTTGGTGTTTTGATAGATGCTTGTTTATATGGCATTAATCTATACCTCTTCAATATTAACTTGTTTATATTGCGCCTTTACCGTTTCTGGTCTCTGCAGCTTTATTGTGCACCTTTTGATAGATGCTTGCTGCTATAATAATACTGAGTTGTTTTGTGATAAAACTGAATTGTGTGGACTTGGGTTAGAGTTTTGGTGCAGTGACTTGAATTTGTTGTCAAAATGTGGATTTTTTGCTGAACGTTGTATTCCAAAGCTTTGCATCCATCGCTGAAATTCTGTACACTTTGTTGAGTTTAGTGAAATTTCTTATATGAGCTTACTTGTCCAAATTTGCATTTGACATACATATTGACTGTTGAGGTAAGTTGTGTGACTTTAGGTGCATGTACTGAAATTTCAAAATTTTGGGCAATCTTGGATGTGAATCTGATTTGTGACTGTGGAATTTATTGGTTATAAGCTATGCAAAGCAGTAGTCTCTTGCTGGCACCAAACTAGTGTTGTGTTGGAGTCATTATAGATCATTGTTGTTGATATTGAGTTTTAATTTCCACATTAAAATTGTTTGAATCACTGGACTGTACTCTGTGTTAAAGCTCTTGTTACTGAGTTTTGGAAGGATCGGTAATTATTATGTTTATGGTTAAGTAAAAAATGCCGAACAAAAGAAAAAGGGAAGATCAAGATGAAGAGAGGCAGCCAAAACTGTCAGCGTATATATTGTTCACATAAGAGTATTACCAGAAGAAGAAAAAGAATGAGCTGAAAAGGCCTTTTAAAGAGGAGAGTCAGTCAGTAAAAGAAGCTTGGAACGCTTTAAAAGATGATGAGAAGGAGACATATAAGGCGAGAGCAAAGAAATTAAGGAGAGGGGAAAAGGGGAAAAAATATGTGGTTCTATTCCTTACTCGACGTGCCCCTAATCAGTTTATCAAGGTGTGCAAAAGTGTGAAGAACAGAGAAGATCGGATGGAACGGTTAAAGAGAATTGGATTTGATAAGTTGGTCAACATATGTTGCTCACAAATCCCCCGAGACTTATGTGGGCAGTTTATGGGTGCATTTGACCCTCCAACCAACAATGTTTCCATTCGAGGGAGGTCACTTCACATTCGCCCGGAAGATGTAACAGAATTTATGGGGTTACCGTGTGTGGGGGGGACATTGAAAGAAATGCGATGAATGAAGACAAAGATTTCCAGCAATTAAAAATATTGTATGGGACTGTGCCATATAAGACGATTGGGAAATGACTGATTGAAAGGGAAGATGATCCAGATTTTGAATTTCTCTTTGTTATGTATGCATTGGGCAAGCTGTTGTGTCCTGGAGCTAGTGTTAAGGTGAGTGACCGAGTATTAAAGGTGATGGTGGCTACAAAGCCAGCTTTTGGAGACAATGATTGGGCTACCTTTTGTGTTGAGTGAACTATCAAATTTAGTTGGACAATGCAAGAAAAAAGTCAGCAAAGAGAAAGCCTCAGTAAAAATCAATGTTGGAAGATGTATATATTTTCTTATGGTAAGTGCAACATAAGTTTTCATTGTATAATGAGTTGTAAAGTACTGCATTAAATGTTGACATTTACTTATGTTAAGTTGTTATTTGAATTTTATGCAGGTTTTTTGCTTACAAAAATTTCCCCTCGGGGAACTATAAGCCTCTAAAAATGACGAAGCAATTGGATATTGGAATGATAAAAACGTCAAGAAGAGAGTGCAAATAAAGAAGCAAAGCAACCAAGGGTTGCTACATTCCGTGGGTCAAGTAGTTAGAGGTCCGGCTTTGGAATTGCATCAGCAAAATATTATAACACACCCGGTAAGTGATGAAATTTGATGTGAGGTTCATATACCGTCCATTTTATTGTGACTAATATTTTCTTCCTAATTTGTTGGAATTGAAGAGAACATATGAAAGAATTATGTCAAGGGTGGTGTCAATTGTGCAAGAGGAATTAGTTTCCCTTGAGGCAAGGTTGTTAGGGGTAGGAGAAATGGATGGAGGGGTAGAAAATTTGGAAGACAAACAGACATCGTCAGAAAATGAAGATGAACAACCCTCCTCAGGAAGTGAAGCTGAAAAGGCTACCATAGGAAAAGGAGAAGATGAAGAAGTGTGGTCCATAAATGAAGAAGATAGGTCAGAGGAAGATAATGAAGGTGAAGCTAATAGGCCAGACAAAGAGGGGACAAATGAGTGTGCTGAAGATGTATTGAAAGGGGAGGAAGAAGTGCAATTGAGAAAATCGACAAGGGTTAAAAAACCTACTCTTGTCTCTCCCTGGGTGACAACCATGACTAAGAAAAGAACGAAAGATGACAAGAAAAAGGAAACTTTATACCAACTGTGCACAACGAGACCCAACAAAGAGGATGCATAAGAGTAAGTAATTAAACGTCTACTGTCTATAGCGAGTTCAAGAACAAAAATTGATTGTAAAATGCTTGTTTGTGTAATAGGCCGTTTGTAGAAATATATGACTATTTCATCACACGAGGTGAACTATATTGTCTCCGTGAAAGGGGGTGGATTAATAATAGGGTAAGTTACATATACATTGATAAGAACTCATACTTAGTTATTTTAGTATGATATTCACTAACTTTTCAACTATGTTTCCTCAGTTTATGTCAATGGTCGCAAAGACATTAGTGGGGGCTCAATTGCAAACTCTAGTAGCGTCAGTAGACACATCTTTTCATCAAGTTGATGGAAAAAATGTCGTCTGATCTGAAGAAGTGGTCCTGGCAAGCGCATGAATATGAGATCCTTCTTGAGCATATTGGATACAACATTGGGGATTGCGACTTAATCTTTGCTCCTACACTGCGGCTCGATCACTGGTTCTGTTATGTGTAGGATACCAAGACATTGTGTTGCTTTGCCCTTGACTCGCTGGTTGACCACCTCACATATTCAAGATTGCAAAAAAGGGAAGAAGATGCACCTTTAGAGGATGAGAAGACAACTAAGAAGAAGAGATTGAGCCAAAAGCAACAAGAAGAATTGCGTGCCAAGGAGCTGTTGGCAAGCCAGTGTGTAAGCACTCCAACTTAATTTTATGCTTTATTTTGTAAATGTTGTCCTTGTTGTGTTGTGTAATGTCAAAATTATTTGCTTCATGCAGAGAGATTGCATCGTTAGTGTACTTCGCAAGGTTAAACCAGAATTATTTGGCAAAGGAAGAGAAATACCTAAAGACATCAACTAGCCAAAAGTGCATGTCCAAGTTGACACGTTAGTATTACTTGTTTTTTGTTGCTCAATACTTTGAAATGGTTGGTTGTGTTTCATATCGTTTGTTCCTTTCTGTTTGCAGCGATTCGTGTGGAGTCCATGTTCTTTCATGGTTATTCGGTTGGGATGGCTCATCATAGGACAAAGGGGGGTATACGATGCCTAAGTTGTCTCCTAATCAAATTCGGTAGATGAAGGTCGATTCGTTATGGTGGCTTGTGACACATGATGGGAACATACATGCCAAAAAGGTGCTGTCCATTGCTGGTGGCAAGAAACAAATACAGGGGAATAGAGACAAGTAGCATTTGTGATGTTATTATGTACATATGTTGCTATTTTGTGGGTCCTTTGAGAACCTTATGTCTTTGTGTGGCTATTTTGTAGTTGTAGGAAGGGCAATCATGCAATGCTTTTTTGTTCACTTCCATGTTTAGATGACAAGTACATATTTACAACTTCTTACGACTATTGCACAACTGTATATGCCTTGTTGTATAAGTGGTTACGTTTAAGTATGGAAAATGTTATGTTCACAACTGTTATAGTATGTATCAACAACATGTTCAGTGTGATTTACAACCTCCCACAGGTTTCAACTTTAAACGCAGTAATAGGGCGTTATTACAATGGTGATTTTTGCAAGTCTTAAAGCGTTTATTCACAACAGGTTTTATGGGTTTAACAACCTCCAACACGTTTTTCCTTCAGACGATGTTTTCTTATATTATGACCAATGTGCTGTTTACAAGTCGTGAAGCGTTTATAAACACCATGGTTAATGCGTTTTACAACTATGAGAAATATTATGTTTACAACTCTTCAAGTGTGTATTAACAACCTACTGGGTTCGTTTTACAACTTAAAGGTGTGGCGATTTGCTTTTGCTTCGCCACAGCAAAACAAAAGCAAAATGACATCAAAAATGGCCTATTCTGACCTCGTTCGTTGTTGGTATGCCCCAGTGAACCAACAGTGAGAATAGCTGATTTTCGTTTCACAACGCGTGAAGCGTTGATTTACAATATGTAGAGTTCAATTCACAACCTCCCCTGCGTTCCTTTCTGACACAACGTTCTCTCACGTTAAGTGTTGCCAATTAAGCTATTTACAACCCGTCAAGTGTTAATTAACAACCTTTTGTGTCAAATTCACAACCTCACAGTCATTCCTCTCTGACACAACATTTTCTCAAGTTAAGTGTTGCCAATTGAGCTATTTACAACTCGTCAAGCATTAATTAACAACCTTTTGTGTTAAATTCACAACCTCACACTCGTTCCTCTCTGACACAATGTTCTCTCACGTTAAGTGTTGCCAATTGAGCTATTTACAACTCGTCAAGCGTTAATTAACAACCTTTTGTGTTAAATTCACAACCTCCCCATCGTTTCTCTTTGACACTACGTTCTCTCCCATTAAGTGTTGCCAATTGAGCTATTTACAACCCGTCAAGCGTTAATTAACAACCTTTTGTGTTAAATTCACAACCTCCCCATCATTTCTCTCTAACACTACGTTCTCTCCCGTTAAGTGTTGCCAATTGAGCTATTTACAACCCGTCAAGCGTTAATTAACAACCTTTTGTGTTAAATTCACAACCTCCCCATCGTTTCTCTTCCCGTTAAGTGTTGCCAAATGAGCTATTTACAACCCGTAAATCATTAATTAACAACCTTTTGTGTTAAATTTACAACCTCCCCATCGTTTCTCTCTGACACTACGTTCTCACCTCAACTGTTACCAATTGAGTTATTTACAACCTGTAAAGAGTTAATTAATAACCTTTTCAGTTCCTTTCACAACCTCATCGCGTGACTGCAGCAGTACTTCTGATTAGGCAAATTTTCACAACAACTGAATTGTAGCATATTTTATCAAGTGGTTGACAAGTAGTTAGCCTATTGTATCAAGGACGCTACACACATGCACAAGTGAATTGTAAGTCTCCCATGACTTTATAAACTGCACACCTCACCACTATCACCTAAGCAACCCATGATTTTGACTAATTATAATGCCTATTTTATTTTAATTCCTGCTACAAAATTTGACAGCAACTGATACAAATTTAATAAACTCCTAATGCATGTTTTCATAACATAATGAGTTTTTTTTCACAAGGGATTTGCCAAACCCAATAGTGTACCACATGAAACTCTCCTTTGTTAGTACAGCATGCCATGAATTTAAACAACTAATGCAACATCATTTTGCAACTTGATCACAGTGCGTGTCACAACTTAGTAGCATATCATATTCACATATCAATTTACATTAAAATATTAAGTTGTATGAGTAAGTGGGTATTTTAGCCTACTCATTTAACTTAATATCATACCATTTGTGTTTAAGTACACCAACATATGGACCCGATCAAAAACCAATACGGGTCACAGGAGGGAACCGGTTAATGGTGTATGTATATATAATCCAAAAAAAGTAGCTACCAAAAGTAAGTACATGCATCTAGTATTTGCGTTTTAGGTTGGATTTGGATTTTTGTAAGTCCTGACGAAGTGCCCAACCTCATGACATCGCCCACAATGATAAAGCTTCTTGTTTTGAAACTGAGATTCCCTTCTTTTTCTTTTAGGCCTCCCTGCCAGCCTTCTAGTTGTTGGCAGATCCAAGAATGTTTATGTGAGCAAATGTGTGATAGTCGGAGAATCAGCTCGTGGACAATCATGTGTTGCAACTGGTCTTATGGTGTTTGTATATATTTTCTCCTATGCTTCCACTTTCAGCCAATCATGTACAAAAGTATACACATTACCATTGAGTACCTTAATAGCTGCACATGCATGGCCACAAGGTATTCCACTCATTTGCCATGTTAAACATGTGCATTTTCTTTGAGCAAGATCTACATTGACATAAATTGTTGCTTCACCACATCTAGTTCGCACTGAAAAGTTATGGTCTCCATAATATTCGGCATCCATATTTTCCGCATAGCTAACATGCTGCAGCACTTTCTCTTCAATATTGGGTCCAACTCCATTTTTCCAATTGGCCATTGCCATCTTGCTTGCAAGCAATTTCCGTGCCAATTTGTCTCGATGCTCATGAATTAGAACTGACACGTTGTGCTTCCTTTCTTTCAACATCCATACATTAAATGACTCTGCAATATTCGTGGTTATGTTATCCCACCTATTGAAAGGAAACTTGCTTAGAGCCCATTTGTCAACATCCCCATTGGTCTCCACCCATTGTGTCAATTGTGGATTGAACAATCTTAATTTTCCCATTGCACTTATAAAGTTCTCATCCAACCTTGCATAGGCAATTGCATCAAGGAGATTAAGTACAGTCTCCTTGCTATTCGTCGATATACGTGCTCGACCTCTATTCATTTTCAAGAACTCTGCACTATAATTTTCCTTCAGATGCCTGTAGCAATAGCTATGTTGCTCGCTGCCAAATATTTCTGTAACAGCACTGATAATTGCATTATTGCGATTTGAACAATGGTTATCATGATTGATCCTATTATTTCTTTCAAATTGACTAGAGACTAAAGCCATTCATCGTATGTTTCACTACTGACAATGGAATATGCTAAGGGAAACATTTGGTTGTCTGCATCATATGCACAAGCTGACAACATTGTTCCCTTATAAGGGCCACTTAGATGACAACCATTTATATAAACAATGGGCCGACAACCACTTATAAAACCTTTAACCGAGCAACCATAAGCAATAAATACCCGTTGAAATCTATTGTTAGATGAGCCTTCCCATTTTGCAACTGTGTCTGGATCACTTTCAATCAATCTGTCACATATCCAAGGAATTGCTTGATAAGAGTCTTTTACTCGTCCATGTAATTCCTTTAACGCTCTTTCTTTTGCCCTATATGCTTGAGGGTAGTTCAGTCGCACCCCATACTCTCTGTACAAGTCTGCTCGAATTTCATTGGAAGTCTTATCAATATTGGACCTTAAATAATCTATTATGATTGATAATGTCAAGCTTGACCTGTGTGGATGCCAGACAATTAGGCTGTCCTGTGCATGGTGAATGTGTTCACTTTTGTATGTTCGGATCGTTAGAAACTCCGTATCTTGATGTTCTCTTGATGAATAAGCACCCATGTACCACGGACAACCACCAACCTTGCACTTCACAATTATCTTCTGTTGATTGTTCTTCACAAATTGGTATGAAAACTGGTGTGAAATGTTGTATTTGTATAATGTCTGACGAAGGCTCACAGCATTGGGAAATATTTGTCCTTCTCCAATAATTAAATCCTTCCATTTGGTATGATTCATTCCCGGTATAAGTGTTGGCATCAATTGAGTACAACATGCCAATGATGGGACATCTTGACTTTCATTTAATAAAGGTGGTAGGGACATACACAATCCTCCAGCACCTACAAACATTTGATCAATCCTGCAATAAATAACAAGTTAGACTTCTCTTTCGCATAATTAAGTTACAACAAATTACTTTTCTTAAGATAACTTGACTTACACTTCTTGCTCTTCCATTTGACCATTCAATGTTGGGACTGTATTCTCACCATCACCATTGTCTTCAATGTACACATAACCATATTGTTCATTATATTTCATTAAATGATCCACCCCTTCATCGTCTACAAGATCCATAAATGTTGATGTATCAACGGAAACTTTGAATTTCACTTGAATTTCATTACTTTCATTTCCCGTTATAGATGATATGATTCGTCGCAACTCCTCATATGTTGTACCTTCCTTGACGCATCTTGTTCTTACCGTACCACCAACATATTGCATTTCATCTGCTCCGCCATTTAAAAACTTCCCCCCACATGAATGAAACACAATAGATTCTTCCCAGAACTAGTTGCCATCTTTCATGATAATCTACAACATGAAGTTCGTATTAACAACTTCCAAAGCAATATTAACAACTGTATATGCACATATTAAAAATACTTCTTTTACAATCATATAATCAAACAAAGCACAATCACATTGGATGACTCCCACTTTAAACAAAGACATACCTTTGTTAGGTTTCCAAACAAAAGGTCTCTCTCTATTACATTGCCTTAAAACATAAAAACATAGCACAGTTTTTGTATTAACAACTAAAACTGTTATATTCACAACTACTACTGCACGAATTAACAACAACTTATTTTTTTTACATATCACCCTTTTCACATCAACCCACCACCATGAGAATCAACCATTTCCCACTTTAAACGTCCAACTTCCTCTGTTTCTTTTCCCAATAACAGAGCATTATGACAGCCAAACTCATTTTCTGTATTAACAACTAAAACTGTTATATTAACAATTGATACTGCACGAATTAATAACAATTTATTTTTTCCCATTTCAGCATTTTCACACCCCCCACCATTATGAAAATCAACCATTTCCACTTCAAACATGCCACTTCCTCTGTTATATTCTCAAAAACAGAGAACTATGACATCCAACCTCATTTGCTGTATTAACAACTACTTCAGTTATATTAACAACACCAACTGCATGAATTAACAACAATTAAAATTTTTTCCCATATCACAATTTTCACAATAACCCACCAACATGAAAATCAGCCATTCCCACTTTAAACATATCATTTCCTCTGTAACCTCCCTAAAAAACAGAGCACTATGACATTAACACTACCCAACCTCATTGAAACCCCAACTACAATGCTCAAGCTCATATCTTTACCTAAATCATGCCATTACTCATCTACCTCCTACCACTTTGTCCACTATTGGCCCCAAGCACCAACCTTTCACCATCATTTAATTTCACTTTATCCAACGATCACACATAACCAAAAGCAAAAAATTCAGTTTGGTGTTCTACCTCTGTACCAGTACGTGGAGCTTGCAAATTCGATGCTTTACCAAGAACTTCAATACTACACTTGATCCCTTCAATGTTGGAGTTCAAACTAGTCCCTTCGCATCGTTTCTCTGTCTCTCCGAAAAAAAAAGTTGCGCCTTTCCTCCTCTTTCTGAAGCTTCGACTTTTTCATTAACAAGAGGGGCATGTGTGTCATTTTACTTTGGAAAATAATATTAGAAAAGTCCCTAGGGACTTTTCTGATATTTCAGTTTTTCAGGGACTTTTTTAATAATATTTTACTTCCTTAGGACCTGACAGTGATTTTCCTTATAAACTTAAACTAAGTAACTAACATCGGAAAAAAACAAAAAACCTAAGCGACTAACACCAGAGGGCAGGCTATCATAGCCACTGGGCTCAATGTCCTGAAAGCCCATTGGATACCTTCAGGCTTCAACCTTGCTTTTCCCTAGTTATCTTCCTACATAAAGAGTAGTTCTTTGTTTATTATTCTGACTCGTCTAACGTCCCCGATGGTCTTTTCTTCGCATTCGTCTTCTTGGCGATTTGGCTCCTAGCTGCCAAGTTCGTATTGGGCTCTCCTCCAACACAGCCAGCAAATTGGTATAGACTCCCCTATTCTTATTTCTGTCCAACATTATTCTCATTCAGATTTTGTAGACACAATCTCTTTTGCTTTTTTTTTACATCTTTTCTTGATCTTTTTCGTTTTCTGATACGCAGTATGTAAGTCATAGTTTCTTAACAGTTTTCTGATATTCTCAAAGATTTATCCTCTGCTCTGTATTCGCATGATTCTTGATTACAAGTTCCAAACGATTCGTTGGCTTTGAATTGAAACTGTTTTTAAAATTTTCTCTCTGCAAAATGCTACTCTGCGTTGACCATCCCAATACTGATCTCCCCCAAAACTCCCAAATAAAATTTATGGTTGTTTGTTTATCGTTCAGGTTCGCATTGTGCCCTCTCTCCTCCAACGCATCCAGCAAATCGGTATAGACTCCCCTCTTCTGGTCCCTATCCTACATCATTCAGATTTTGTAGACATAATCTCTTTTGCCTTTCTTCATCTTTTCTTGATCGTTTCGTTTTCTGATGTAAGTCATAGTTTCTTAGGCGTTTTCTTCTATTCTAAACGATTCATCCCTGGATATGAGAATTCTAATTAAAAAGAAGACTGTTGATTAAAAGTTCCAAACATTCATTTCTTGTTAAAGAGGCCATTGGCTTTGAAACTGTGTAACTCTATTCTGTGAGTCTTGCTACTACAAAACTGCTACCAGTCTCCTCCAAAACTCCCAAATACAAAGTTTGTTCCCTCTTCCCGCATTTCATTCCCCTAATAGTATCCTGCCATAAAGAACTCTATGAAACTCTACCTATAACTAGAAAAGTACCTTATTCTAGGTGGCTTGCGCATTCCATTACCATTTTCTTTTCTCTTCCCAAGTTCTTATGTATTAGTTTTTCACCATCAGTCCTAAAGTCCTTCTTTCCTACTAGTTTTTCACCGAGGAAGTTTCTCTTATGATATTGCTGATGGCTTTTTATATGATCGTTAATCACTATGAACTATGAAGTGTCTTTTATTTATTTATTTATTTATTTCATGGTGCATGTGAAAATCGACACGCGCATCTTGCTGTATTGGAGTTTAATAAGTATTTTTATTTCATTTCCCAAAATCTCTTACCCATGAGGTGGGTGAGGAGGTGGCCTAGGATTGACTCCTGCCTCCTTCCCTTCAACTTGTACTCTTAATTTGTTGCTCACTTGCTTTCTGAACCATGGGTCAAACCATTTACCTTTATTTTTATTCTGTATTTTAACATAGCCAAACGCATACCTTTTACAGGTCTTCATATATTCGTCTCACATATCATCTTTTTTTTTAATTATATTATACTTTGATTCTTATGTGGTTTGATTATTCAAAATATGCTGTTGAATAATGTACAGTATAATTTAACCATGTCATTTTTTTTTCCTTGACAAGGAATAAAAACGAAGTCCTGGTTTTTTTTAAAGTTTATTATTTGATTCCTTTTGTTGCCACACGTAGTTAGAGTTCCTTTGCTTAGTTTGTCTGGTTACTTCCTTGTTTTTTTTAGGGAGAATTACACTAAGGTCCCAAAGAAAAAAAAGAAATGAACAAATGATCCCAATAGATTGTAAAATAAAAAAATGGTCCCATGGACTTGTTAATACAGACTCCTGAAGTTGTTAACGAGTTGTCAATATAGGCTCCTGGAGTTGTTAATGGGACAATTTTTTCATTTTGCAATCTACAGGGATCATTCCTTCATTTTTTTCCTTCCTTGGGACCTCATTGTAATTGTCCCTTTTTTTTTTTATTGATTTGTAAACTGGAGTAGTGATACTGTTCACTTACCTTGATTCTCTTCCTATCTGTTTCCATCTTGTCGAGTTGGTTTTAAAACTGTTATCGTCTCTCCAAATGTTTGTGCTTCTGCTGTCTGTTTCACTACTACTTTGTATGTTGTGTGTGTGAGAGAGAGAGGGAGAGTGAAGGGGGAAATGGAAGAGGGGGTGAAGAAGGGGAAAATTATTGCTGTAGGGGATATGACACACAAATATGCAGTACCAAACATACCCATCTGACAGCGCTTATTAGTCTCATATTTGGGAGTCACCACTTCTTGGATCAGATCCTTTTCTTTTTCACTCGTTTTTTTTTTTTTTGGTGAATTGAGAGTAGTGAGAATGAATGAGTTAATAAAGTTCACTTGATCCATCAAGAGTTTCATATATTCTCGTTCACTGTATCTCTCTCATTCGTCGGTGCATATAATGCAGTGCTGCTGTGTTGTGCCTCATACCACAAAATATTTACACCCTTTCCAATCCCAGAGCCCACATAGTGCCCCGTCAGATACTCAACCACTTTCGCTTTACAATTCAAACATTAAATTTCATTTCCCTTATAAACCCCTCTTTTGTATTTGGTTTGCATGCCAAGCTAGTTTTGGCTTGACACACACAACTGCTTGCTGATTTGCTTAGACTATTTCACATATACAGAATTATTGTCTCACCAAAACAAAGCTGCCAAACACCCATCAAATTTAGCAAACAGTGTTCCTAAAAAACAGGTGAAGAAGGTAATTTATATTTTATTATCAATGTTATCTTATAATTTATAACATGTGAACATAGCTATGTCCCAGAGATTTTAACTGAAGCCCACAAGTTTCCCTAGGGGCTGATATTTGCTTAATTTTTTATGCTCTCTCTGCATTTCTAACCAGAATCTTGGACGCCTCTATGGAAAGAACTAACTTCCCGCAGCTCGGCAAGAAAACAGAGACGGTATTGACTGAAGAGAAGATTCAACTCCTGGAAAAGCGGGTTGAGACCTTAGAAGAATCTCTTCGTACCGTCTACGAAACGCTTACAAAGGAAAAGCAGGAAGGCTCTGTTAGCCCCGACAGAGTGAATTCATATTTAGAGAGAGTGGTATATATTTACTGTGCTTCTATTTCTGTGCGGAAAAAACAGAGTAAACATGCTGTTTAAGTTTTGCTAGAAGCGTTTTATTCTTCTAATTGCAGCGGCAAGCTCTGCAGATAAAACGAGTGGATTCAAGTTCTCAAACACTGCAAGGGGTGGAAGAAGAAAAGAGGAAGCTTTGGATACATGGTACAAATAAACTGCTTAATGCCGGGGAGCATCACCTCAGCATTAGAGAAAGGGACCTTCAGATTAGGGCGAGAGAATTAGAATTTGGAGAAAGAGAATTAAAAATGAGGGAGGATGAACTTGAAGATCCTTTAAGGAAGAGAAAAATCGCCTCGAAAACCTACGGTGAAGGAGCTGAAGACTGAAAGAACATGTTCTTAGAGCAACAACAACTCTCCATTTTCTGCTGAGATGTTGTTTCACTTTGTCTCACCTTGCATATGGCACTCATTTTCACGGAATGGAATACATATAATTTTATACTATCTTAAGATTTCATACCACCTTTACATTCTAACCTTGATAAAGAACATTACGGTTGGTTAATGCTCTGAAGTCACTTTCTTCTAGGTTCTCCAAGATCTACGTTAGTTGAATAATTGTCATGATTTTTTAATAACTTTGAAGTCTTTCTATAATACTTGGAGTGATTTTGTGTAATTAGTTTTTAGAAAGCTGGTGTAAAAATTATTTCTTTATACTTGAAGATATGTTGCAATAAAAAGGTTACACCCAAGAGTATGAGTCCTTAGCTAGATAATTTTCAAGTACATTCGGGCAATATGATAAATATTACTATAATGTTAATTTATCAAAGATGAGGGCTCTAAACATCTTTTTGTTCCTTTAAAGTTTATTAGCGGAGGTTGAAGTCTTTTTTGAAATGCCTCAAAGAAAAAGCTATAAAAATATTTTATTATATTATTATAATGTACTCAATTTTATGAGTATCAAGTATTTTTAAAATATTAAAATTAAATAAATTAATGTTTGAAAAATATGTTTGATAAAATATTATTTTATATTCAACAGTTAACTATGTCTTAAATAGAAAATAATAAAAAAAAAAAAGTACCACACGCCATGGATAAGATAGTGTTGTAAAACCATAGCGTACTCTATCCTTGCAGGTGGGGTTAAATTGTTTCAAATCAAATATGGATTTTTTTTGGCTATGTTACATGGGATCCACATTCGTGCCTCATCAAAAAGATGAGTAAGGTAATGCTCATCAACCTAATTTTAGAGTTTTTTTATTTTTATTTTTTGAAAAAAATATTCCATACACTAAAAATTAATTAGCTTAAGATACTGGGTGTTAAAAAAATATTTCAAATATTGGGTGCTATTGAAAAAATATTTCAAGATCCTGATGTTGCAGGAAAAATATTTCTGAATGCAGAATTAGTGGTTAATTAATTTGAGACACCAGATGATAAAAATATTTCAATGTGCAGCATACAATTTAATCCAAATAAATAAGGATACATAAAAATAATTAAAAAAATGGGTCCACCCCAAAATTGGGGTGATAAGCATTCCCTTACTCATCGTTTTGATGAGTCGAGAATGCGGACCTATGTTACATGTAGTATAAAAAAAATCGTGACATTAATAAATTAAATTTTTATAAAAATATGTAGGGGTGTTCAAATTATCCCGATCTCGGACATTTTGATCCCGAGAATTTCTCGTCTCGATTGGGACTGGGACCAGGACCTATTGGACCCGGGACTGAGATCGGGTACACACCTTATGATCTTGATTCTGTCCCGGTCCCTTTTTTTTTATTTTTTAAAAAAATTTTCCTTAAAAAATAAATTATTCTTTTATTTTTGTATTTTTTTCACCCCATAAATTAAGTTATCATTTGATAAAATGTGTATCACATATTTATTTGGAGTTAAACGGTATATATCGTGATACTAATCCTAACTATATATTGTATAAAAATAATAACGAAAATGATGAAAGTGATAATAATAATAATAATAAAATGTTATTCTTCAATTTTAGATTAATTTGTGTGATTATTATGGCCTTATTAGATATTAAATAATCACTTTAAATATTATATCATAAAAAATTTAACTAATATAATAATATATTTTAAATTTAATTTTTTTTAAAAAAACCGGGATTTCCCAGCTTTGTCCCGGTCCTGGTCTTGATCTCGGGATTACTGGAACCAATACCGGGATGCAATTTGCATCCCGACCAAAAACCGAGACTGGGACAGGGATTGGGGGATCCCGGTCCCCGTCTTGGATTTGAACACCCCTAAAAATATGGATGAAAACGTGTGGTTTTGAATTTGACTGTGAACTTGTTGACATTATTGCTGCCTGCGCGTCGATATGTCCTGTGTCCTGATTGAACTGAAGGTGTTTGAAAATGGTTATAGTATGTTTTAGTTTAGGGCATCAGGATAGGATTTGATATTAAATCACTCATAGGCATTATTGCTGCATCTTTATGATTTTTCATGAGTTTTTAGATCATGTAATGAAGCTGCTAGTTAGCTGATCCACGCACATGTGTGTGTGTGGGTAACATATGATGGGCTGTCAAGAACTCTGTAAGATTAATTGATGAGTGTGTGTGTGAATATATATCAATTAGCTAGTGATCCAATATTCTATTTTTTTCACTTATGTTTTATTCCGAATATATGTATGTGTGTAGTATTTTATGTTTTAATTCTCGCCCTAGAGAATTTCATGTTCGTGGTAACTGTGCAGGAAAAGGGGAGAGAGTGGAGGTTGACTTTTTTAGGTAAGAACCTGCCCCAACCCTCATAATTCTCACAATCTTTGAATGACCAAATTCTAGATATGAATGGCAAAAAGGAAACGAGAAACAATGATTTCCATTCAATAGTCATAGTGTCGCCTTGTGTATTGAAAGCAAAAGGTTTGTTGCACTAGCTATATTTGTTGTTAACTTGCAATCGTAACATGAGTTAAGGGATACTCTTGTTTAGAAAATTTTATTAAGGGATAATTTTATTTTGAAAATATTTCAGGGGACAATTTTTCCTTGAAAGTGTCTAAAACAGAATAATTTTGTCTTGACTATTATCCCAATTAATTTTTACCGTTAGTTGACCAAATATGTTGAGCTAACAGTCCATAAGTCATCCACGTTATTTTTATTAAGATGTAAATTTGTACCGGAAATCCATATGCCATCTACTTTACCTTTTTTCAAAGTTAGCTTTAAAATTTTCGGGATAAATTTGCACCTTAATAAAAATGACGTAGATGATATATAGACTGTCAGCTCAGCATATTTAGTTAACTAATGATTAAAATTAACTGAGATAACGATCAGGGTAAAATTACTCTTTTTTAGACACTTCCAAGGTAAAATTGCCTTCTAAAAAACCTTTGAGACAAAATTACCTCTTGATGAAAACTTTCAGAACAAAAATATCGCTTAACCCTTGTAACATCTCAACTTTTTCTTTTTCTTTAACCCGGTGGTAAAATCATTTGAATTTAACAACAACAAAAAGAAAAATATCAGTTAGAGTATTTGCCTAGCTAAGGTGGTGTTGGGGAAGGACATTTAGTGAAATATGGAGAAAAAATCCAAGATGCTTATATGTGTACCGACTTTTTGAGAAAGGACAATGAAATTTGCATGGTCATTTAACAACTTGCGTACATCTTTTTTTTTTTTTTTTTTTTTTTGTTTTCCAGTATCAACTTGCGTACATCTAATCGAGCTGGTAAGCAACTTCAGATATTTTGAGGAATTTTACTCACCAAATTGCAAGTTTTGCAAAACTCGATTTTAAAAGGTGGAAGAAATTCCGGCCAAGAAGTTAGAAAGCAAATTACATAATATATTGGGGCAATTATAATGAAGTCTCATACAGAAAAAAAATGAAGAAATGGTCCCAGAAGTTGTTAGTGTAAGCTCCTCAACTTGTTAATGCACGCTCCTCGACTTGTCATCAACAACTTCATGGACCATTTTTTCATTTTTTCTCTTGTGTGGGACTTCATTGTAATTGTCCCTAATATATTTCAGGCAAAAAAATTGCATCATATGTGGTAATAAAGATAAAACTGAAAAATAATGTTTAGATTCAGAAAAATAATACTCCATCCAGTCCTAAATATAAGATAAAGTTGACTTTTTTGAAGAGATTAAGGAAGTTAATTAAATTACTTTAAAATATTTATTTTTTATTTTTTTCTCCAAACTAATTAGTTTTACTAATAAACTAATATATAATCTAATAATACACAATATATGATATGATTAAGTAATTTATTTAGCTTCCTTAATCTCTCTAAAAAAAATTAACTCTATCTTATATTTAAGACCGATAGAAATAGTATATTTGCGCCACTGGAGTTTTCATTTAACCCTTGAGTGTGGACTGTGGACCGAAAAGCTTGAGCTTATTTATAATTTGAAGTTTTGAACCCCAGCTAATAGCTATGGTTTCGTTTGGCCATAACTCGCTCGTGGGTTTTTGACTTTTTTTTTTTTTTAATGAAAAACTGAAATTTATTAATCCATTAGAAGACTAATATAAAGCCGACTCTATCCGAGTCATCTCCTAGACTCTCTCATCAACCCCCACCTGCTGTCATCTCCTAGACTCTTTCATCAACTTCTGCCTACCGAAAGATAGGGGATGAGTGATCAAGGATGACAAAAATCTCTATACTACTATGCGTTAATTTAGTTAAAAGATCCGCATAAACATTTTGATCTCTAGATATGTACGGATAAAGACTTGCCAATCTCTAGCTAACCATAATATTGCATCTTCAATGACCTCCTTAAAGGGATGGGATGCCTCTTATATCACAACCCCTAGTGAATAAATTTACAACTTCAAGACAATCAGGAAAAAGAATAATATTCTTAAAGCTTATATTCCAACAAATTTGAAGACCTTGGATGATCGCAAGAATTTCTGCTACCACAAGTGGTACTTGTGTAAGCTTGCACATGTAACCACATACCTAGCCTCCGTCTTCTCCCCTAATAATGCTTGCTGTAAAGACCCTTTCTCAAAATAACAATTATTCATAATGATTTTGCAAAATCTATGTACTGGTAATAATTGAAAACAATTTCTTATTCAAAACATATCGGAGTTCAGGGCATAAAACCCGGCCACAAACCCACTACAAAAAGATTCATTACTCTAGGTACACATAACAATAGGAGAATTCACAGCCCACAAGTCTTACAATATTGAATCCTACAATTAAGATTCCATATAAAACACTTTCCAACACAGATATGGTTGTAGGTCCACCAAAATTCTTAGAATACGAGAATAAGGCCTTATGCCTAACAAAGATTAAACACTTATTCCAAAATAGTTATCCAAACAGTAAATGTGGTATTGCAAAAACATGAGATGTTCTATTATGGCAATATAGAAAATAATACAACATCAATATAGAAAGAGGCCTACAAGGTTCTCAACTCCTATGCCTCTGGTTGCTTCCATTGGCCTTTAGCCAAATTAGAGGTCTTGCCAGAAAAATATTTATAATGACGGGGTGGGATATAAAATCTTAGTAACCAAAATCAATTTACAAAATATTCAGGAAAGGATTGTAAGTCAGAGAAGCATGTTCAACTAACATAATAATAATAATATTCTCAATAATTAAACTTTACATAATATGATCAACAAATAGAACCATCCCCACTCATCCATATCTCTTCCACACAATTAAAACATTCAACTCAAAATCCAAGCCAGGAATGAGAAAGCTAATGGGCACAATTTTACCATATCTCTTCCACACAATCCAACATATCCCATAACAGAACAATAATGAATTAATATAGTTTTTCAAAAACGTTTACAAGATTATCATACCTTATATAACATTCCATTCCAAACAGCATAATCAGCACAACAGTAACAATTGTAATAATAATCTATGCTCACATATACAAGTTGAAAAATACACTACCTCACTCAACTAGGTTCATATTCAAATATATACATAATCTTTCAAAACATATACAAGTAGTATAGATGAAAGTAAGGTTTAGAAAAAATCATACAATCCAAAACAAGTATATAAAATAAATTAACCCCGGTTACCTCAATTCCAAGCTTAACCTTAACTTGAGTAGCAAAACACGAACAATAACTGATCACAAGAAAACTTTACATTATCAATGTAGATGCCAATTAACCACAAGCAATACTAAAATAAATAATTTATGCAAATTCAACTCCCGAAAACCCAAATTTCTCTACAACCATTATTCTCAAATATTTCAATTTTCTTAACAATCCTTAGCCATAAATAATTCCTCATGAGCCCAAATCACTCATTAAACTCCTTAAATAACCTCTATGCCATTCTCTCTCGTCAAACACTTAATTTTGTAAATTAAATTTTCACCTTTAACATACCTATAGTTATAAAACCATCAATATCAACCTTCTAGAGCAATTTAAATCTCTTGATTTATATTAGTATAATCTAATTATTAAACAATAATTCAAACCTCCACTTAATCCAAAATCATATTAAAATATAATTTCTAATATCAAATTATAATTTATAATATCATGTAACACAATCTATAAAACTAAACCGATTAGAATTTCAATAATACCTCCAATAACTCAAATAAATTATTTAATCTAAATTTCATTAGTAAAGCATCCTACAAAAATTAATTTATAACTAGTTTATAAAATAAATTGATCATAAAATCATAAAACAACTAAATAATAAATCTAAACTAATTAAAATTAACTATTAATTATTCTCCACATTTCTACAGTCATATATTGACAAAACTTAAAACTTGCCTAAAATATTATCCTCAAATATTCTCTAACTAGCAGAAAATTTCTATCATAGGAAAAAAATTATTTAGAACATTTTTTATAAAAAAATGTGATTAGAAGAGAATTTGAGTACTTTATTGATCTCTAAAACTGCAAAAAAACTGAGACTTTACTACTACTCTCCTCCAGAATTATTACCTCGTCTTAATGACGAAGTGAAGGAGTGATGGGGGTTTATATAACCCCTCGTTTAATGTGACTTTAATTTAATTTTAATTATCACACCACCAAAAGGTGGTGTGATTTTAATTCAAATAGGTAAACCCTCGTTTAATGTGACTTTAATTTAATTTTAATTATCACACCCCCAAAAGGTGGTGTGATTTTAATTCAAATAGGTAGTGGTATTTCCTCTTTTGGTGGTCCCGAATTTGGTGCCAACTAGTTGTTGTTGTTGTTGTTGTTTACATTATACTCTTTTTTTTAATTGTTGTTGTTGTTGTTGTTGTTGTTGTTTACATTATATATATATATATATATATATATATATATATATATATATATATATATATATATATATATATATATAATATTTCAACTAAATCCCTCTTTTTTTTTTAATTGTTGTTGTTGTTTACACTATATATATATATATATATATATATAAAATTTTAATTTTTAACATATTTCAACTAAATCCCTCTTTTTTTTAATTGTTGTTGTTGTTGTTGTTGTTTACACTATATATATATATATATAATTTTAATTTTTAACATATTTCAACTAAATCCCTCTTTTTTTTAATTGTTGTTGTTGTTGTTGTTTACACTATATATATATATATATATATATATATAATATTTTAATTTTTAACATATTTCAACTAAATCCCTCTTTTTTTTAATCCTAAAAAATTTTAATTTTTAACATATTTCAACATATTTCAACTAAATCCCTCTTTTTTTTTTTAATTGTTGTTGTTGTTGTTTACACTATATATATATATATATATATATATATATATATATATATATATATATATATATATATATATATATATATATATATAATTTTAATTTTTAACATATTTCAACTAAATCCCTCTTTTTTTTAATCCTAAAAAAATTTTAATTTTTAACATATTTCAACTAAATCCCTCTTTTTTTTAGTAGTTGTTGTTGTCTAAATCCCTCTTTTTTTTAATCCTAAAAAAATTTTAATTTTTAACATATTTCAACTAAATCCCTCTTTTTTTTAGTAGTAGTAGTTGTAGTAGTAGTAGTAGTAGTTGTTGTTGTTGTAGTTGTTGTTGTAGTTGTTGTTGTTGTTGTAGTAGTAGTAGTAGTAGTAGTTGTTGTTGTTGTTGTTGTAGTTGTAGTAGTAGTAGTAGTAGTAGTAGTAGTTGTTGTTGTTGTTCAACTAAATCCCTCTTTTTTTTAGTAGTAGTAGTAGTAGTAGTAGTTGTTGTTGTTGCAGTAGTAGTAGTAGTAGTAGTAGTAGTTGTTGTTGTTGTTGCTGGTGTTGTTGTAGTAGTAGTAGTAGTAGTAGTAGTTGTTGTTGTTGTTGTATATATATAATTTTAATTTTTAACATATTTCAACTAAATCCCTCTTTTTTTTAATCCTAAAAATCACTACTAAATTCATAATTATCTCTAAATTATAATTATATCCTATAAATAAAAATAAGAATGTTATACTTGTACTTCCACTTTGACCTAATTCAAGAACATATCTATCTGCTTCCAGAGTATAAAAACCTGGCCTTCTTATTAGCTATCCTTCACTTTGATTAACGGACTGAGTGTAAAATTTGCAAAGAGAGCAACTAGCTCTAAAAAGACTAGAGTGGGCATTTTGATAATCAATTCTTGATTCTTCTCCAAATAGCTTCCTGCATTTGTCCACCCAAATATCCCAACATATATATCCGAACAGAGTTGCCCAACTAATCTTCTTTGTGAAATTCCTGTTGTCAACACCCGTTTCTATTTCGATAATCGAAGAGTAATAAACACGGAATTCAATGGGCATACAAAAAAATACCATTATACTGATAAAAATATTTGTTTACGATCCCAACGTCGTTCGTTTACAATTCCAATATTGTTTGTTGACGGAAACAGAAAATACAACGGAAGTTTTAATATTTACAAATTATCCAAAATATTAAGGCATAGACTAAGGCATAACCATGTTCATATCCTCGCCTCGAGACACGTGCCACTCACTTTTCGGCGTCAACGTCTTTACCCTTTGCCCCACTGGTACCCGCTGAGGTATTTGTTTAAAAATAGGGTGAGATTCCGAAGAATCCCCGTAGAGACATAATATCGTTCATAGAAAATGCGAAAAGTAAATATGTCATGCGCCAAGGTATGCACAAATTAATGAACAACATAAACACATCATCGTCATGTATACATGAGTAGGGCCCAGCCCCACAATCTACACCAGTTGAACTTCTGCCAACTCCCAGTGTAAGTGCACCTCTGGCACTAATAGCCTCTCTCTAGGCAAATCATGTTATTAATAAAGTGCATTTACAAAACACTGGCATCCACACAATCACATAACTTATGGCATAGTGTATGAAGGATAATGTCCCTACCTCAAAGCTTTATAATCCTCTTTTTAAATGTGCCTCGAAGAACGTGTCGTATCCGACCTCCAAATCAGTCCTAAAATATTAAATGTACCAGAAATAGGTCATAACCTATCCAAGTATCATTTTAGACTCTCCCATAATGTTTATTGTGGTTATATTAGTCTATGGTGAAAATTTACAAAAATGCCCCTGGGAACCCGGCTCGGCCCCGCCGTACCCGACCCGACGGCACGTTTTCCCAAAATTTTGACCAAAGCTATTTTGACTTATTTTCGCCCAAGGAATCCATTTCCGGGCTCAAAATCACCAAATTCAGTGTCAAATTACAAAAATACTCTTGACAGTCCCTATTTAGGGATTTTAGTGGCGTTTTCGTAAATATGCTTTTTCGGCCTCTACCGAAAAAGTGACCAACTGTAACCCCACCTATTTTTACCCACTGAATCCAATGGAACCATTTATTTTATGAAAATCCAACTCCTTCCCTCAGATCTGTGCTGGCCGAAATATTGGTCAAAAATTGGAAAAATGGAGTTTTGTGTTTTAGCTTCTAAAACTTGTACTTTTCCACTTCTAATCCTAGATTAATTCATTTAAACACTTCATAATCATGATTCAAAGGATTTTGGGCAGCATAGCCCCTTAGGATTATGGCTTTTCCAATTTACAACTTAACCAAAAATCACATAAACCAAACAACAATCACCAACAACAACTTCAATACACAAAGAAGTTGAGATTTTGGAGATTACCTCTTGATCCTTGGTGTTTCTCTCTCTAGAACGTCCTCTCTCTCTTCTCCTTGAGCTAAGAATGAGTCTTCAAGATCATAGATTCATGAAGAAACATGTTTTAGAGAATGATCTAGGGGAAATGTTACAAGGAAAGCTTAAGAATCAACTCTTACCTTAAGATTTCTTCTTCCTCTTCCCTCTAACTCTTCAAAGTTTCTCCAAACTCTCTCCCTCTCTATGTTGAACGAAAATGCATGAAGGGAAGGGAAGAGAAAGCCTTCATAAAAATGCTCCCTTGATTCCAAACCATTGATCTCATCTAAGGTTGTTATGGTGACAAATGTCAACCACCATACTTGCCTCCATGCTTGCACCATACTACTCTTTTGTGTGCACTCAACCTTGCCATGCTTCCCTTTTGTGTACACTCAACCTAAATTATCATTTCTTTCTCTCTTGGTTGGCCAAAAACGTGCTCCCTCTTATGCTCCAACTAAATCAAGTGTTTCTTCCATTTACTCAAGTCAATTGGTGCAAAAGTTGGCCACCTAACCTTATGACATAAGTAAGGACTTATGACACAACAATTATCTCCATCATCTTTCATGTGGTGTTGACACTTGGCCTTATTGGATTTTGACACTTGTCTTCTCCTCCTTCATCCCTAAATTTCTAAAATAATTAAGAGAAAAAGGAAGATTACTTTATTTCTCAAATTTTCGGAATAATGCCAATTCTGGCCGATTTTCTGCCTTAACTTTGAAAAATCATAACTAATTTTGTAGACATCGTTTCGAGGCGATTCCAAAGCCTATGGAACCCTCATTGAGTCTAGTTTCAAGGAAAAATATGAAATTTTACTGTCTGGGATCATCTCATTCCCAGATTTTACATCTTTGATCGCTGCTCCAGAAATTAGTCAATTTCGCTGGGCAAATTTCAAAAATTCATATCTTTTTGTACATAGCTTCAATTAAGTCATATGACCTATCAAATTAAATCTTAGGATGTCTAATTTCATCCTATAAAATTTCATAATTTTTGGTCATCATTTGGTCTTCCAAAACTATATGACAATCTCACTGCCTCGCAGGCGATTTCACTGAAAACACTATTCAACCTTCAATTTTCAATATTTAATTTTTTTGGCCTTAAATATTCACCATTTCATTGAATATATATAATAATTACAATATATTCTTGGTGAATAAAATTTAGGATGTTACACCTGCCAGCTTCATGCTTGAGGTTCCATTGTATTCACTTCGTTCCCTGTAAATTAATAAAACTATTCCACATGATCGTGTTGACTATGGAAATCCACCTTTCATGAGTGTTAGCACAGTCCCTCAAGAGATGCATCAAGTCCTCATTCTGATCACACTGAAAGGGGCAACTTGCAAGGTTCGACAGTCCCCTCCTGTGTAACCCCCATCATCATCAAGGCCATAATTAGTGTTTAAACACGTTTTATAATTGAATAAGAGATCGAGAATAGATAAAAACTTTTTACAACACTTGTACAATAAGATCTCCATTCATTTTGAAATAAAAACAATTCGCCTGTTCAGTTTGTCACATATACAACATCAGAGTGTTAAAAAAGTTCCCGACATTCACCTAAGATAATATCATTAATCCAAAAGTTTTACAGGGCATCTGTCAACACCCGTTTCCATTTTGATATGCGCAGGGCAATAATGAACAAGTTCCACAGGCAAACAGAAAAGTACAGTTATACTGATAATAAGTATTTGTTTACAAACAGTCATTAACAGAGCAAAATTCACTACTAACTACAAATATGTACAGAATATCCCAAAATATTCTAAGTACAGGCTAAATATAACCACCAGTTGTGTCTCGAGAAACGTGCTCGTCCGTTTCCTGTAACTGTGTCCTTGCCTTTTGAACTACTAGCACCCGCTGTGACATTTTGATTTAGAAAAAGGGGTGAGATTCTGAAGAATCTCAGTAGAAACATGCTATCGTTAATAGAAAATGCAAAAAGTAAATATGATATGCGCCATGTATGCACCAATTAATGAACAATATAAACACATCGTCTACATGTATACATGAGTAAGGCCCAGCCCCACTATTCTGCACTGGTTGGGTTCTCACCAACTCCAGTGTAAGTGCCTCTGGCATTAGTGCTGGTAATGCGGGCCAGCCTGCTCGGGCTGCGGGCTGGGATGGGGTGGGCTGGTGTAGCTCACCCCCTTTGCGAGCTGGCAAAGCCCGTTTAGGTGGGCTGGGGGCCATTTTCTTTTTTTAAATTTTTACTCTCTCTCTCTCTTTTACTCACTTATATCACACTTCTTTTCTTTTATGCATTTGTGTTATAAAGTCAATTTCATTCTTACTTTCCTTTTTTTTAATCTATTCACATCACAAAACTATAAAAATACATCTTTTTTAAATTTAATAATAGTAGAATAAATAAATATAATATGAAAATAAGTGTCAAATAAAAGGTATGAAAAATTAATTAAACACATTATCAAAGGAAATGAGATAAGGGACCAAGGGTATTTAAGAAAAAAATAAAAAAAATTAAGCGGGCTAGCTGCCAGCCTGTAGGCTAAAATGGTGGCCCGAACCCGATTGTTTTTTGTAGCCCGCCAGCCCGGCCCGAATTACTAGCTCTATCTGGCACTACTGGCCCCTCTCTGGGCAAATCATGTTGATTAATAAAGTACATTTACAACAATGGCATCCATACAATTATATAACTATGGCATGATGTATGAGGGATAATGTCCCTACCTTGAAGTTCTATCGACCCCTTTTTGTGTGCCTCGTGAAACGTGTCGACTTTAGACTCCAAATTCAGTCCTAAAATATTAAATGTATAAGAAATAGGTCATAACCTATCTAAATATCATTTTAGACACTTCCATAGTGTTTCTTGTGGTTATATTAGCATATGATGAAAATTTACCAAAATGCCCCCAAGACCCTGGCCCGGCCCCACCGCACCTGGCCTGAGGGCACGTTTTCCCAAATTTTTGAGTAAGGCTATCCTGACTTATTTTCATCTAAGGAATCCATTTCTGAATTTGAAATTATCAAATTCAATGTCAAATTACAAAATTGCCCTTGGCAGTCCCGCTTTAAGAGTTTTAGGAGCGTTTCTGTAATTATGTTTTCTTGGCCTTTTCCAAAAAAGTGTCCAAATCTAACCCCACCTGATTTTCCCTCATAAACCCAATAGAACCATCAAATAATTGAAAATCCAACTATAAGGCCCTCTAACAGCCCTGACCAAAATTATAGTATCCTCTGGGAAAAATCGGGGTTTTGCGGTTTTGGCTCCGTAAACGCGTTCCTTTCTACTCCTAACCACTTTATTAACCATCTAATTGAGTTATAACAACCATTTGAACTAAACTTAGGCGGCATAACCCTTAGGTACACACTTTTTCAAAATTTAAAACCAAGGGCAATCCGGCGAAATTTCACCACTTAAATTGCCCACAGCAGCCAGAATAGTTAATATACAAAGGTTTGGAAGTTACCTCAAGCTCCTACAAGCTTTTCCCAAATATGGCTGAAACCCTAACCTTTAGAGAACAGATTTTTGAGCCTCCAAACCTTAAAGAACAAAGAAGAGTAGCTTAGAATCGGAGTTATACGCATTAGTAGCTAAATCGTCGGAGAAATCGGTTTACCTTATGAGCTTTCTTCTCCTTTCTCTCTCTAGGATTTTCACATGTTCTCTCTCTATTTCAGGTCAGTTCTGTGCATGAAATGCTGAAGGAAGAAGATGAGAATGATATATTCTAATATCATATATTATTTTAATGATTTATGGAATTTTCCAAAAATTCCAAAACTAATTTTTATTACATAACTTCCTACATTCATGTAACTAGACCATCATGTCCAACCAATATTTCCTTATTTATGCCACATGTAGGAGATACCTAGAGGTCCCTCCCTATGGTCTCAATTGGCTTCACAACTTGTTTTGGTTACGTATATACGTAAAGTTCCAATTTCGGTCAAATTTGCATTTTTGCTCAAATTTTTCATAAATTCATATTTAATTGACCAAAATATTCTAAATACATTTTTCACCTTTATTTTTCTTAATTAATTGAAATTAACTTTAATTAATTAGAAAATAATTAATTTTGTGATAATTTGGCAAAATTACGATTTTACCATTGCCTTTCTAATCCAATTTCTTTTCTTATTTTTCCTTGGCCATTTTCCATCTATTTTTGAACCAAATATTTTCTCTAATATTCCTTAATTTTTGGACCTTAATATTGGGTTTTTTAAATTACCCAAATTAATTTCATAATTATTTTGCCCATTTTCTCATGAAAATGAACATTTATAAAATTCATAAATTTCAAATTTATGTTTTATTGAACTTCCCAAATATTTACAATATTTTTGGTGAATGTAAATTTTGGGGTGTTATAGCATCATTGCCCATCTTAGTTTCTCATACTGGGGATTACACAACAATCCTATACTATGGTCGATCCAATATATACAATTGTCCAAATGATAACAAAAAACCCAAAAAGAAACTAATACTACCACCAGCAATCCTAGTCGTCTTTATCCACTTACTTGCCCCGAGATCCACTTGCCTTGTCTAAAAATATTATTTGGAAAGAGTGAGATTCAAAAGAATCTCAGTAGCAACAATTTACGTATATGATGTATAATTAAACATAGCAAGTAACAATATATCACAATGCAACATATCAATATTCAAGGCTGGGCTAACCGCTACATCCCCTCAACAATATTCAAGGTTGGGCTCATGCCACGTCCTTGGGTTGTGGCCAGCCACCTTTTGGGCTGCGGCCAAGAAATGGACAGAACCCCCTTAGGCCGCAGCCAAGAATTGTCCTAATTCTTGGCTATTTTCAACTGACCATAACTCTCAGCACATAATTTAGAATTGACCAAAATTTATATCAATGGAAAGCTTGAAATGTGAGCTAAAAAAATGGAAAGTTTCACCTCATTCTAAAACCATTTGCTATTTCAATTTACTATGCAAAGTTGACCCCTTGCTCAACAATTTACACTTAACAAATTTCCAGAATTTCCAATTTTGTAACCTATATCTCCAATAGTTCCAAAATCCAATCCAAAACTCATTCCCACACAAAATTTCACAAGGAAGCCAATGGAGACATCAAAATGACCAATTTCACATTGCTTTCACAAGATATAACCAAGGCAACAACACAATGCCATTTCCAAATAACATCAAACTTTACAATTCAATTCCAAATCCATTCAATCTATCTAAGACACATTCCAAGGCATCACATCCATGACAACAATAACTTAAACACACCATGACCCTTATTTTCAAAAAATAGGGCTAAATTCCTAGAAATTCCAACCTTAACCAAATGACACAAAACCTATATTGAAAGGTTCAACTCACTCACCTCTTCAACTTTTCCAAAGGAGTTCCTTGCTTCTCCAAACTATAAATTTCCATGAGAGCTCAAATTACCACCAATGGCAAATCTAAAATCATCAAAATGAAGCCTTCAACTCAAGGAACAAGATTACAGAAGGGAGTTTTGACATTTGAGGTCATTTAGAAGGTCAAAATGCAAGAATTTTACCTTAGAAACTTTCTCTTTCTTCACCTTCAATGGCTACTCGAAAATGGAGAGAAAAGAGAGAGATGAGAGAGATGAAGAGTGATGGAGAAGGTGGAATGATGATTTCTTCCCCATGCCTCCTTGCTTCAGCCGGAATCAAGGGAAGAGGGAGAGAGAAAAAATGATTTTTAACTCCCCATTTGACTTTTCTAACTACTCCCTTATCATCTCATCTTGCCACTTGTCAAGTTCTTATTGGCTCTTCTAAAGTAAATAATCAATTAGTTACTCTAACCCCTTAATTAGCCATTTAGTTACACTTCTCATTTCTTTTTAGTTAGTAATTAATTTATCCATTAATCACTGACTAATTAACCAAAAATTTCCATTCTTTCCAATTTTCCACAAATTTTGGCATATTAGCTGAAATTGCCACATAACCCATAATCATTCAAACTTTAATTCATAAAATATTCTCAATAATTATCATTAGCCCTGAATCAAAATTTGGGGTGTTACAATTCTCCCCCCGTTCAATAAATTTCATCCTCGAAATTTGTTACACCATTTGGGACATAAACCTAGGGCGCCTCTTTATGACGATTTCCATTTCTCCATTTGCTTCTAGTTGAAATAGTCCCTTCCAGACCACTTGTACAACTAGTATGCTACATTCTTGTAGTATTTTAGGCACTTCCATAGTGTTTCTAGTGGTTATATAAGCCTATTGTGAAAATTTACCAAAATGCCCTCGGGGGCTCCGCCCCGACCTACCTGGTCCGACCTTACTTTTCTTAAAATTTTGACCTAGGCTATTCTGACCTATTTTTGCCCAATGAATCCATTTCCGGACTCAAAATTACCAAATTCACTACCAAAAGACCATAATACTCTTGGCAACTCCTATTTTAGGGTTTCAGAGGCGTTTTCGTAATTATTCTTTTTCAGGCTTTTTCCGAAAAGATGATCAACTGTAACCCGATCTAATTTTCCCCCTTGAACATAATGGAATCATCAATTTCATGAAAATCCAACTCCTAGCCCAATTTCTGCCCCTAGCCGAAATTCTCAATTCTCTGGGGAAAATTGTGGTTTTCGAAATTTGACTCCGCAGACTTGCTCCTTTCTACTCCTAACCATCTTATTAACTATCTAATTATGTTAAAACTACCATTTAGACTCAATTTGGGTAGCATAATATTTAGGACACAACTTTTCCAAAATTTATATTTAGAGCAAATTAATCAGAAATTCACCGATTAAACTACTCGCACAGCCAGAACAATCAATATTTGAAGTTTCGGAAGTTGCCTTAAGTTCCTTGCTTTTTTGTAATGCCTAAAATTTTGATTAAGGGCTAAAGACAATTATTATGGATAATTGTGAATTTAATTGGAATAATTATGCGTTTTATGGCAATATTAATTAATATGTCATAATTAGTGAAAAATTGGAAGAATGAAAATATTGGCCATAAGTTGGTAATTAATGGATAAATTAATTACTAACTAAGAGGAAAATGAGATGTGTAACTAAATGACTAATTGGGAGTTTATTTTATGAGAGCCAATACAATATGGACTTGTGTCAAGAAGAGAAGAAGAGAGAGTGTGTGTGTGCAAGTCAAATGAGATTATTTTAGTATTTTCTCTCTCCTCTCCTCCCTCCTTTTTGGTTGTGGCAGCATGGTGAGGGGAAAATGATGATTGCTTTTTCTCCTCTCCTCTCCTCTCCTCTCTCTCATTTTCGAGTTGCCATTGTTGGGCAAGAAAGAGAAAGGAAAAGCTTGCATTTAAGGTGGGTAAATGACCTCCATTGCTCAAACTCACTTCATTAATGTTGTTCCTTAGAGTGAGAGTTTCATTTTTCATGTTTTTAGTTTGGCCATTGGTGTTGGTTTGTGCCCACATGAAATTTTGGAGATTGGAGAATCAAAGAATCTCTTTGGAAAAGTTGAAGAGGTAAGTGAGACAAATCATTCTATCTATGTTTTGTGCCAAATGATTTGGTTTAGAATTTTTGGGTCTTTTTGGCCTATTTTCGTTGGGTATGAGTCATTGGTAATTTGGCATGTTATTGGTGTAGAAAATGGTGTTTTGATATGAGTTTTGAATAGATAGATTGATTGGAGGTTGAAATGTTAAGATTGGTGGTTTTGGGATTTTGGTGTTTAATGTTGATTCAAACCAAATCATGATAATGGAGTAGGATTTTGGCAATTCTGATGATTTCATTGAATTCCTTAGGTGTTTTTGTGTGGGAGTAGCTTTGGTTTGGTATTTGGGTTCATTTGGATCACTTGGTAAAAATTCTGGAAGTGCTGTTATACCTTCTGTGTTTTCTGGTTTTTGATAAAATCACTCGAGTGATCTGGGGTTCACTCAAGTGAGGGATGAACATCACTAGAGTGAGGATGGGTTCACTCGAGTGAGGTAGTGCAATTTCTCCTTCTTCCTTCAGTTTTCATGTTGCACTTCCGCGTGAGAGACAAGAGTATTGCCTCACTTGCAAGTGTTGTAGGTTCGTGTGGGTGTATTTGACACCATGAACTCTCGTCTCGGGTAGTCACTCGCGTTCAAGATTCAAGAGTGTGCTTTAACACTTGTAAGTGTTAAGCCATCACTCGAGTGCAAAAATCCGTGCTCGAGTGCTTCTTTTCTCTAAAAATCTCTTGTGCTCTCATGCCAACACTTTCTGTCCTCACTTTCTAGCACTTGAAGTGCAGTCCGTACCATCACTCGAGTGAGGCCTTCTTCACTCGAGTGTTCGTACCAACACTTGAATGAGACTATTTTCACTCAAAGTGCAACAGTGAAAAATCATTTTTTTTGCTTCCAAAAAAGGATATTTGGGATAGTTCTTTCAACCCCTTAGGGCTATTGTTAAAGGTATTCTTGAGTACTAAAAGAGTAATAATGATAACCAATTAAGTATTAAGAAGCTATTGAGAATTGGAATAGAGAAATAACTCTTCGTCACTTATTATAATTATAGGATATGATATTTGCCCTACTCGAGGGCGACCAGTGCCAGACCACTTCAGCGTGAGCCGTTTAGGGAGTAATAGTGGTAATCTCTAGCTCGGTCGTTGAACTGCTATTGTAATCGACATGGATCTTGTGAGTCTGACCTGTGGGGCGGCGTTTGTGAATCCAGCTGTGGGCTGTGTGTATTATCTTGCCTGTATGGCTTGCGTATGAAATGCCATATATGAATCCCAGCTGTGGTGAAATATATTTTGTGGATTGTGTTGTGTAATGCAGTGTGAGCAAACGCAAGGGTGACATGAGTCATACCTGCCTTTGTCGTTGTAACTACCGTTGTAGTTGCAATGTGTCTATGATGATTTGCCTTCATGCCTTATTGTTGTGCATACTATGATTGATTTGACATTACAGGGATTCTTTAGAATCCCACTCTCCCAAAAATAATGTTTAGACAGAGCCGAAGGATCAAAAGGGGAGCGGGTGACGAAGAGTAGTTAAAGCTCCGGATAGGAGTTTCATTTTGGGAATATTTGATTATCATATTTGTAACTTTTGGATATATTCTTGGGAAATGAATGTATAGATATTTGTGGTATAGTTTTGTGTAATCCCAAGTTAAGGGAAAAGAATTATGGGCTTTGTGCTTTTGTATAATCCCTTTGTTAATTAATGGAACCCGAGTGTGTCGGGAATTTATGTTGTACTCTGCTATGTATGAATGAAATCAACTTGTAAGGCCATTTAGTATTGAAATGTGAATATGAGACCGTCGTGAACAAGTTTTGTAAAAGTTTTTGTAAACCATAATTTTGGGAAAATTTACTTTCATAAAGTCCCAAATTATCTTATGGTCTCTAATTCGACATTATCATATGTTTTATTAACTTAATCTCGGCCTTAATCATGAAGGGGGTTACACTTTTCCTTTAAGTGGTCGAAACTCTAACCTCCAAACTACTAAAATTTATGTTTCAAATACCTTAAATAGCATAGAAGAGAAGCTTAGGAGAAGGATTATACACATTATGTATGAATTCACTAAAGAAATTGACCTACCTCGTGAGTTTTCTTCTCCTTCTCTCTGTAAAATTCTCTCAACTCTTTCTCTCTCTCTTGGCTGTATAAGGGCGAGGAACATGGGTGAAGAAGATGAGGAAATATGTTTTAATACATTATGCTTATGTCATGGTATTTCTTGCTTATGTCATATCTAGCAATTTCCAAAAATACCAAATTCCAACTTTTATGTACATATAATTTAATATCCTAAAGCCCAATTGATGTGAAACTACTTCTCACCTCTCTTGCTATATGAGATGGCGTCCCAATGGTCCTTCTCTTTGGTCCAATTTGGCTTCACAACTTGTTTAAGTTGAATATACACCTTAAGTCGCAATTTCGGTCAAATTTGCACTTTTGCTCAAATTTTCCATAAATTCATTATTATTTGACCAAAATACTTCAAATATATTTCCCCCCTTTATTTTCCTTAATTAGTTGAAATTAACTTCAATTAATTGGAAAATAATTAACTCGATGCTTGTTTGGCAAAATTACAAGTTTGTCATTATATTTTCCTTCATTTTCTAATTTCTGGCAGATTTTCTGCCTAAACTTAGAAAAATCATAACGAAATTTGTAGACATCAGATCAATTCCAAAGGCTATGGAATCCTTATTGAGTTTGGTTTGAAGAAAAAATATAGGCTTTTGCCAATTGGAAGCATAAAATTCCCAGAATTTAAGTTTTGAATGTTGTTCTAGAAAATCAACAGTTTTTCTGGGCTAAATTCAAAAATTCGTAACTCTTTGTATATAGCTCTAATTAATTCATATGACCTATCAAATTAAAGCTTAGGATGTCTACCTTCTTCCTAGAAAATCTCATAAATTGTTCTCATCATTTGTTCTTCCAAAACCATATGAAATACTCACTGCCTCGCAAGCGATTTCACCAGAAGAACTGTTCGTCTTTCAATTCCCAATATTTAATTCCTATGACCATGAATATTCACCATTTTATTGAATATTTCTAAATAATTACAATATATCTTGGTGAATAAATTTTGGGGCGTTACAAATAACACTTATTTTCATGGAATGGAATACATACGATTTTATACCCTCTGAAGACTTGATACCACTTTTAAATTCTAAACCCTTATCATAAAGAACATAACGTTATGGTTGGTAAATGCTCTGAATTCGCTTTGTTCGAATCCCTTCACAGCAGCTCTCCAATGTCTCTGGTAGAATTGCTCTTCGGAGTTATGTCAAGGCTTCACTGATTTATATTTCAATTTCACTCAATGTTTTGATATTGATCAAGTTACTCAGGAGCAAGTTAATGTGTCCTTTTTATTTGAGAGCTCAAATCTCCTTATTTGAGCTTGTGCTCTATATGGTCCATCAATCAGAACTTGACCAAGAGAGCTGCCTATGGTAGTCATAAAGGTGGAGGTGAGATTCTAAGAAGAAAATGAGAAAAATGATTATGAAGACATCCTCTTCCAAACAAGGAGTAGCCTTTGTCCACTGCTTTTATGTTTTTTCTTTGGTAATTTGCTTTTATGTTTATAATAGATCATTAATCTCCCAAAATTGATCCTTTAAATAGATGGTTCTTTATGTAATAAAATGATCATTTAAATGTAAATACTTTATATTAATTTAATTAACTTTATTAATCTCACAAAAAATTAACTGGGTGTTATATCTAAGACTTGAAGTAATAGTTACGTTCATTGCTTGGCGAGACTGCTTGGCGAGACTCCTTAATCTCCACCAAAAAAAGTCAAGTAAGGGTCATTTCTGAGAAAAAGAAACCAAGTCTTCTTTGTTGGATTGTGCATATGGTTATACTCAATATGAAGTCGGGAGAGTTCTTTTCCTTGAGATGAAGTTAAACTTAAGCAGTTTGTATCTATCTTCTAACTTCCTCGCTATATCCCCACAACATCGTCAGTTTTTTCCTTAAAAAAAGTTAAAATTTTATCATATTTTCTAATTTTTCAGATAGGTAGTAGATTTTAACAAACACATTTAAATTGGAAAGGTAACACGTTAAAATTAATAAAATGATCCGTTAAAATGCATGTAAGGAATCAGGTATTTTGATATTTATAAGTTAAGAAATAATAATTTTGGTGCAAAAATTATAAAAAACGAAGAAAAACATATAAATAAAGAGAAAATGACGTATTTGTACTCCCCTCACGCGAAACCTCCCCTACCCACTCCTTCACACCAAGAAAGCCCGTAACTTCCCTTCACCTGGTCTTGACTTAAGTGTTTGATTGGAATGACTTATTTTTAAATAATAAGTGTTTATAAATCGTGATTTACAATATACGAAGTAAGTATGTGACATAAGTTTTATCTCAGCTTGCGTAATAAGAACTTATTGTACAAATATAAACCCAGCCAAACACACACTAAACCTCTCCTACCCTGAACCAAACGCATCGTTCTGGCGTTCACCTGCATCTGCAGCTCTGCAAGTCCCTCTACGACCCTTCCCTCCGCATTTTCAGTCTGGTGAGTTTATCTGCCTTCTCAACATTTGAGCACTGTTTAGAAATGAATTTAGATGGTGCATTGTGGCATTTTAATTTGGGTCTCTAATTTTGTTTGTGAACGATGAGGCATCAGTCTCTAGAATGCGATTGAAGATGAGTTCTGCATACTCCTATTGAACCTTTCTCCTACTTCCTTTCCGATCCCCATTTCTGCGTTTCGGCCATAGCTATAGCTTTCTTCCTCTCTTGCATTCCTATATACACACACTCTTGGTCTGTTTTTTTTTTTTTTTTTTGTGAATCAGATCCTCTTCTTTTTGACTCTCTCTCTGTTTTTTTTTTTTTTTTTGTTGTGAATTGAGATAGTGAGAGTGAATGAGTTCATGAAGCTCACTTGACCCATCAAGAGCTTCATATACTCTCATTCACCAACCACTTTTGCTTTACACTTCAAGCATTAAATTCCATTTTCCTTATAAACCCCTCTTTTGTAGTATTGTTTGCATGCCAAGCTAGTCTTGGGCACACAACAACTGCTTGCTGCTTTGCTTACACTATTTTACATATATGATATACAGAATCATTGTCTCACCAACACAGCTGCCAAACACCCATCAAATTTAGCGAACAAATGTTCTTAAAATAGATGAAGATAATTTATATTTTATTATCATGTTATGTTATAATTTATAATATGTGAATCAACACCAAGTACTGTAATGAATGTGTTAATAAGTAGGCGTGGCCAAGTTCGTATTGCGCGCTCTCAAATCGGTGTAGACTCCTTTTTGGTCTCTGTCCGACATCATTCGCATTCAGATTTTGTCAACATTATCTCTTTTGCATTTTTTGCGTCTTTTCTTGATCCTGTCGTTTTCCTAACAGTTTTCTTCTATTCTCAAAGATTCATCGTCTGCTTCGTATTTGCATAACTCGTGATTAGAAGTTCCAAACGATTCATTTCTTGTTAAAGAGGCCGTTGGCTTTGAATTGAAACTGTTTATAATATAAAATGCTATCCTATGAGGGTTGACAACCGGTCTCCCCCAAAACTCCCAAATACAAAATTTGATTCCTTTTGTTGACACACGTAGTTAGAGTTCCTTTGTTTAGTTTGTCCGGTTCCTTACCTGTTTTTTTCGTGATTAAATTTTTTTCGGGATCAAATTGTAAACTGGAAGAGTGATACTGTTCACTGACCTTGATTCTCTTCCTATCTGTCTCCATCTTGTTGAGTTGGTTTTAATTAACTGTTGTTGTCTCTTCCACGTCTCTCCAAATGTTTGTGTTTCTGCTGTCTATTTCACTACTACTGTGTATGTTGTGTGAGAGAGAGAGAGAGAAGGGGAAAATGGAAGAGAGGGTGAAGAAGGTGAAAATTATTGCTGTAGGGAATATGACCCACTAATATGCAGTCCCCACCATACCCATCTGACAGCACTTATTAGTCTCGTGTTTGGGAGGCAACACTTCTTTGTCACTCGTTTTTTTGTGAATTGAGAGTAGTGAGAGTGAACACAGCTATGCCCCAGAGATTCTAACTTAATCCCACAAGTTCCCCTAGGCGCTGACATTTACATATTTTATATGCTCTCTCTGTATTTCTAACCAGAATCTTGGACGCCTCTATGGAAAGAACTAACTTCCCGCAGCTCGACAAGAAAACAGAGACGGTATTGACTGAAGAGAAGATTCAACTCCTGGAAAAGCGGGTTGAGACCTTAGAAGAATCTCTTCGTACCGTCTACGAAACGCTTACAAAGGAAAAGCAGGAAGGCTCTGTTAGCCCCGACAGAGTGAATTCATATTTAGAGAGAGTGGTATATATTTACTGTGCTTCTATTTCTGTGCGGAAAAAACAGAGTAAACATGCTGTTTAAGTTTTGCTATAAGCGTTTTATTCTTCTAATTGCAGCGGCAAGCTCTGCAGATAAAACGAGTTGATTCAAGTTCTCAAACACTGCAAGGGGTGGAAGAAGAAAAGAGGAAGCTTTGGATATATGGTACCGATAAGCTGCTTAATGCAGAGGAGCGTGGCCTCAGGCTCAGAGAAATGGAACTCGAGAATAGGGAGCTAGAATTAGCACTTGGAGAGAAAGAATTAGAATTGAAGAAGGAAAATCTTGAAGTTCTGTTGTCGGAAGCGGAAGACAGATATCGGCTGGACTACTTCTCGCGTAGAGAAGCTGAAGCTGAAGCTGCTGAAGCTGAAGCTGCTGCAGCTGAAGCTGAAGCTGAAGACGAAGACTGAAAGAACATGTTGTTAGAGCAACAGCAACTCAGTATCTCCATTTTCTGTGGAGATGTTGTTAACCTTTATCTCACCGTGTGTTAGAATTTTATACTCTCTTAAAGAATTCCAAAGGCTTTATGAAATCCACTTTCTCTCTTAAACGTTGTATGCTTTTTGGAAGAAATGAGTGAGCAAAAACTTACAAAAAAAAAAAAAGGCATATAGAAGTGCCAACATCTAGCAGAATTCATATAACCTAATTGAGGCATCACATAGATATGAACTTCCTTGTACGATGCACGGGCACCAATACTCCTTTCATGAATATGTGTACAGTTTACTAGTTTAATAGGTTGCTAATTAAATTTTGAAAACTAAATTCTAATTTTATTTTTTATATTTCCAATTTGGTTCTAATCTGTTCGGATCAGATTTTTGCATTGTGATCCAATGACATTTGAACATGAGTGTAAAAATATTTATTTAAATTTAAAGAATTTCAAAATCTTTATGAAATTCACTTCTTTCTCCACATTGTATGCTCTTTGGGAAACAAAAAGAGCAAGCAAAGTAAAAAAAAAAAAAAAAAAAAGGCATATAGAAGTGCCAACACCTATAGCCGACTTCATATAATATAATTGAAGTATCACATACATTTGAATTTTCTTATGCAACGCAAGGGCAGCAATACTCATTTTCATAAATATGTGTACGTTAGTTTTACTAATTTAACAGGTTGCGTATTCAAATTTAGAAAAATAAATTCTATTTTTATTTTTTATATTCCTAATTTGATTCTAATTTATTTGGATTATATTTTTGCATTGTGATCCATTATTGATGTTTAAACTTGAGTGTAAAAATATTTATTTAAATTTAAAGAATTTCAAAGTCTTTATGAAATTTACTTTCTCTCTTAACGTTGTATGCTCTTTGGAAAAAATGAGTGAGTAAAGTAAAAAAAGGCATATCGAAGTGCCAACACCTATAACCGATTTCATATAACCTAATTGAGGTATCGCATAGATATGAACTTCTTCTAGCAACACACAGACACCAATACTTGTTTTCATGAATATGTGTACATTTTACTAGTTTAATAGGTTGCGTATTCAAATTTAGAAAAATAAATTCTAATTTTATTTTTCATTTTTTATATTCCTAATTTGGTTCTAATTTATTCAGATTATATTTTTGCATTGTGAACCATTATTGATGTTTGAACTTGAGAGTAAAAATATTTATTTAAATTTAAAGAATTTCAAAGTATTCATGAAATTCGCTTTCTCTCTTGACGTTGTATGCTCTTCGGACAAAAAAAAGAGTGAGCAAAGTAAAAAAAAGAAAAAAACGGCATATAGAAGTGCCAACACTTATAACCGGCTTCATATAACGTAATTGCGGCATCACTTAGATGTAAACATTTTTATGCAACACACGGGCACCAATACTTATTTTCATAAATATGTGTACGTTAGTTTTACTAGTTTAACAAGTTGCGTATTGAAATTTAGAAAAATAAATTCTAATTTTATTATTCATATTCCTAATTTGGTTCTAATTTATTCAGATTATATTTTTGCATTGTGATCCATTATTGAAGCTTGAACTTGAGTGTAAAAATATTTATTTAAATTTAAAGAATTTCAAAGTCTTTATGAAAATATTAGATGGACAAGTAGATTCAATTCTATATGTTGAGGAGCATACCTCAACATCAGAGAAAATGACCTCCAGATTAGGGAAAGAGACTTCAAATTTGGAAAAAGAGAATTAAAAAGGAGGAAGGATGAACTTGAAGATCTGTTGAAGGAGGAGAAATATCGCCTCGAAAACCTACGTTGAAGGAGCCAAAGACTGAATGTTCTTAGAGCAATAGCAACTCAGTGTCTCCATTTTCTGCTGATATGTTGTTAACCTTTGCCTCACCTTGCGGATAGTGTCAACACCCATTTCCATATTGATATGCGCAAGGTAATGAAGACCAAGTTCCATAGGCAAACAGAAAAATACAAGTATACTGAGAAAAGTATTTGTTTACTTACATGTATCACCTGTGCAGAATTCACTAATATTTACAATTTGGTTCATAATGTCTAAAATAACTACGTGTAAACCACTATCATTTCTTCAGGATACGCGCCTGTCAGTTTCCTATATCCACAACCTTTCCTTTAGAGCCGCCGGTCCCACTGAGACATTTTTGTTTATAAAAAGGGGTGAGATTTCAAGGAATCTTAGTAGCAATATACCATCAAACACATAAAATGCGATAAATAAATATGAAATGCATGTAACACCCTAAATTTTATTCACCAAAAATATATTGTAATAATTTTGAGTAATTCAATAAAATGGTGAATATTCATGAATTTGGATCTTGTGAATTTTAAAATATTCATATTCACAAGGAAATGGGCAAATAAATTCAAGAAATGAATTAAATTACAAAGGTGATAGCAAAATCATAATTTTGCCAATTTAGCCCAAGATTAATTATTTTCCAATTAATTGGAGTTAATTTCAATTAATCAAGGAAAATAAAGGAAAATGCATAATGGGATTATTCTTAGTGGAATAAATTAAGAATTGTGAAATTAGGGGGAATTATACATAAACCAATTATGTGAATTATGGAGTTGTGAAAAACAATTTTCTTCCCTTCCTCTCTTTAATTTCATCCAAGCTTGAAGGTAAAGGAAAAAAAATATTAAGTTCATGAGCACATGATACAAGAAGAAGGTTATGATGACTATACTACATGCACATATCATGATAACCAAGATGGAGTGTACACAACATGGAAGGATGGTGTAATGCATGATGGGATAAGCTTGAGTGAAGGAATGAAAAACATGATTGCATGGAAGAGTGTAAGTTTGGACCTAGTGGAAGAAACATGGGCTAATTGGAGAAAAAGGGGGGAGAAGATAGATTTGAGGAGCAAGAAAGGGAAGGAAATTTATTCAATTTAATGGAAATTACGTGGAGTAATTATGAGAGAAGAAGGGATTGTGACAAGTGTCACATTATGAGCTCTTGATTAAATTAATGGCTAGGAAGGAAGAAGACCAATTAATAAAAACATCCTCCTTCTGCTTTCATGCCTCATTTCGTCCAAGTCTTAGGCAAAAAGAGAGAAGAGAGAGCTTGAGAAGTAGAGAGAAGAGGAGAGCCCAGGGAAGAAGAAGCTATGGTATGTATTGTCTCTTAAGTGTTCTTCTTGTAAGCATGCATGAAGTTCTTCTCTAAACTTTTGTTTCTCATGAATCCATGGTGGTGAAGTCATACTTTGAGATCAAGAAGAGAAGGAGGAGGTGCCTAGAGTAAGAGCATCCTAGAAGTTTAAGAGGTAATTATACCAATCTCAACTTTATGTTAGTGTGAAGTTGTTGTTGGTAATTGTTGTTTGGTTTATGTGATTTTCGGTTGAGTTATGAAATTTGAAAAGCTATAACCCTAAAGGGGTTATGCTGCCTAAAATCCTTTAAATCATGATTAAGAAGTGTTTAAGTGAGTTAATCAAGGATTAGAAGTGGAAGAGTACAAGTTTTGGAAGATAAAACACAAAGCTATTTTTCCCCCATTTTCTTCAATATTTTGGCCAGCACTGTTCCAAGGGGTAGGATGGATTTTTGTCAACCCCCGTATCCATTTCGATAATCAAAGAGTAATAAAGACGGAATTCAATGGGCATACAGAAAAGTACAATTATACTGATAAAAATATTCGTTTACAATCCCAACGTCGTTCGTTTACAATTCCGATATTGTTCGTCGGCGGAAACAGAAAATACAGCGGAAGCTTAATATTTACAATTTCACCAAAATATCAAGGCATAGACTAAGGCATAACCACGTTCATATCCTCGCCTCGAGACACGTGCCACTCACTTTTCAGCGTCAACGTCTTTGTCCTTTGACCCACTGGTACCCACTGAGGTATTTGTTTAAAAATAGGGTGAGATTCCGAAGAATCCCCGTAGAGACATAATATCGTTCATAGAAAATGCGAAAAGTAAATATGTCATGCGCCAAGGTATGCACAAATTAATGAACAATATAAACACATCATTGTCATGTATACATGAGTAGGGCCCAGCCCCACAATCTACACCGGTTGGACTTCCGCCAACTCCCAGTGTAAGTGCACCTCTGGCACTAACAGCCTCTCTCTAGGCAAATCATGTTATTAATAAAGTGCATTTACAAAACATTGGCATCCACACAATCACATAACTTATGGCATAGTGTATGAAGGATAATGTCCCTACCTTAAAGCTTTATAATCCTCTTTTAAATGTGCCTCGAAGAACGTGTCGTATCCGGCCTCCAAATCAGTCCTAAAATATTAAATGTACCAGAAATAGGTCATAACCTATCCAAGTATCATTTTAGACTCTTCCATAATGTTTATTGTGGTTATATTAGTCTATGGTGAAAATTTACAAAAATGCCCCCGGGAACCCGGCCCGGCCCCGCCGTACCCGGCCCGATGGCACGTTTTCCCAAAATTTTGACTAAGGCTATTCTGACTTATTTTTGCCCAAGGAATCCTTTTCCGGGCTCGAAATCACCAAATTCACGGTCAAATTACGAAAATACCCTTGACAGCCCATATTTAGTGATTTCAGTGGCGTTTTCGTAATTATGCTTTTTCGGCCTCTACCGAAAAAGTGCCCAACTGTAACCCCACCTATTTTTGCCCACTGAGTCCAATGGAACCATTTATTTCATGAAAATCCAACTCCTTGTACCAGTTCTGGTCTGGCCGGAATATTGAAGGGAAAATAGAAAAATGAAGCTTTGTGTTTTAGCTTCCAAAACTTGTACTTTTCCACTTCTAATCCTTGATTAATTCATTTAAAAACTTCATAATCATGATTTAAAGGATTTTAGGCAGCATAACCCCTTAGGATTATGGCTTTTCCAATTTTACAACTTAACCAAAAATCACATAAATCAAACAACAATCACCAACAAAAACTTCAATACACAAAGAAGTTGAGATTTTGGAGATTACCTCTTGATCCTTGGTGTTTCTCTCTCTAGGACGTCCTCTCTCTCTTCCCAACCTTGAAGATTAGCTTGCTAATTCATGATTTCCATGAAGAATAAGAGATTAGAGAATGAACTACACAAAATAAGAAGCTTAAATCACTTTGGAACATAAGCTCTTACCTTGATTTTTCTTCCTCTCTCTCTTTAGCTTCAAGAACCCCACCAACTCACTTTTTCCTCTTTTCTCTATGGCTTGTGCGTGAGGTGCATGAAAGAGAAAGGGAAAATATGTACTAATCTTGTCATCTTTCATCTTGGCCATTGATTTGATCAAGGGCTTCTAATGTGACACTTGTCACACTCTTCTCTTCTTCATAATTTCTACACTTTATTCCCATTAAGTTGAGTCAATGTCTTCCCTTTCTTGCTCCAAGAAATCCGTCCCTCTCCCTCTCTTTTCTCCATTAGTCCATGCTTCTTTTCCTATGTTCACACTCTTCATGCAATCATGTGTCCTCTTCCAACCACCCAAGTACTCCACTCCTACACTCAAGCTTTTCTTTCCATTCTTACACTCAACATTAACCTACCAACTCACTCAACCTTATGCCATCCCTTGTGATCATGTGTGTACTTGGGTCTTATCTCCTTATATGTTCATGACACTTGGCATTTTAATTTCATTAATCCATTTCTAACACATTTCATTTTCAATTTTCGGAATAATGCCAATTCTGGCAGATTTTCTGCCTTAACTTTGAAAAATCATAACTAATTTTGTAGACATCGTTTCAAGGCGATTCCAAAGCCTATGGAACCCTCATTGAGTCTAGTTTCAAGGAAAAATATTTAATTTTACTGGAAATGATCATATTATTCCCAGATTTTCAATCTTTGATCTCTGCTCCAGAAACTTTCCAGATTTTCTGGATCAACTTCAAAAATTCATATCTTTTTGTCTATAGCTTCAATTGAGTCATATGACCTATCAAATTAAAGCTTAGGATGTCTAATTTCACTCTATAAAATTTCATAATTTTTGGTCATCATTTGGTCTTCCAAAACTATATGACAATCTCACTGCCTCGTAGGCGATTTCACTGAAAACACTGTTCCACCTTCAATTTTCAATATTTAATTCTTTTGGCCTTAAATATTCACCATTTCATTGAATATATATAATAATTACAATATATTCTTGGTGAATAAAATTTGGGATGTTACAATTTTCATGAAATAAATGGTTCCATTGGATTCAGTGGGAAAAAATAGGTGGGGTTACAGTTGAGCACTTTTTCAGTAGAGGCCGAAAAAGCATGGGATGCTCGTAATTTGACAGTAAGTTTGGTGATTTCGAGCCCGGAAACGGGTTCATTGGGCAAAAATGTGTCAAAATAGCCTTAGTCAAAATTTATGGTAAATTTTCACCATAGACTAATATAATCACAAGAGACACTATGGAAGAGTCTAAAATGATATTTAAATAGGTTATGACTTATTTCTTGTACATTTAATATTTTAGGACCGAGTTGGAGACCGGAATGACACGTTTTTCGAGACATATCTAAACAGAGGATTATAAAGCTTTCAGGTAGGGACATTATCTTTCATATATTATGCCATAGTTATATGATTGTGTGGATGTCATTGTTTGTAAATGCACTTTATTAATTAACATGAATTGCCTAGAGAGAGGCAGTTAGTGCCGGTGTGCACTTACACTGGGAATTGGCGGAAGTCCAACCAGTGTAGATTGTGGGACTGGGCCCTACTCATGTATACATGAAGATGATGTGTTTATATTATTCATTAATTAGTGCATACCTTGGCACATGTCATATTTACTTTTCGCATTCTCTATGAACGATAGCATGTTTCTACCAGGGTTTTTCGGAATCTCACCATATTTTTAAATAAACACCTTAGCGGGTACCAGTGGGCCAAAGGGCAAGAACGTAGACACCGGAAAGTGAGCAGCACATGTCTCGAGGTGAGGGCAAGATAGTGGTTATATTTAGTCTATGTTTTGGATATTCTGAAAAAATTTGTAAATATTAAGTTTGCGCTGTATTTTTTATATTTCTTCGACGAATGATATCAGTATTGTAAACGAATATTTTTATCAGTATAATTGTACTTTTCTGTATGCCCATTGAATTCCATCTTTATTACTCTTTGAATATCAAAATGAAAACGGGTGTTGACAATACACCATACAATGTAAAATAAAAATCCACTTTATACCGTGTGTGTGCACAAAGCTCAGGGACAACTTGGTCCTAAAATGTCAAATATACAAGATTTAGGTTAAAACCCATTCTTGTACTATTTTAGGCACTTCCATAGTGTTTCTAGTGGTTATATAAGCCTATTGTGAAAATTTACCAAAATGCCATCGGGGACCCGGCCCCGACCATACTTTTCCTAAAATTTTGACCTAGGCTATTGTGACCTATTTTCTCCTAAGGAATCCATTTCCTAACTCAGAATTATCAAATTCACTACCAAAAGACCAGAATGCCCTTGGCAACCGCTATTTTAGGATTTCATGTGTTTTTTCGTAATTATGCTTTTTCCGAAAAGGTGATCAATTGTAACCCCACATAATTTTCCCCCTGAACACAATAGAATCATCAATTTCATGAAAATCCAACTCTTATCCCTATTTTTTCCCCTGGCCAAAATTTTCAATTCTCCGGGAAAAATTGTGGTTTTCGAAATCTAACTCTGCAGACTTGCTCCTTTCTACTCCTAACCGTCTTATTAACTATCTAATTAAGTTAAAACCACCATTTAGACTCAATTTGGGCAGCATAACATTTAGGACACAACTTTTCCAAAATTTACATTCAGAGCAGATTAATCAGAAATCTACCGATTAAACTACTTACAGCAGCAAGAACAATCAATATTTGAAGTTTTGGAGGTTGCCTTAAGCTTCTTCTTGCGTTTCCTTTAGGTGGTCAAAACCCTAACCTCCAAACCATTTAATTTATGCTTCAAATAGGTTAAATAGCTTAGAAGAGAAGCTTAGGAGAATGATTATACACATTAGGTACCAATTCACTGAGGAAATCGACATACCTCGTGAGTTTTCTTCTCCTTCTCTCTCTAAAATTCTCTCAACTCTCTCTCTCTCCCCGCTGTATAAGGGCGACGAAAATGGCTGAACAAGATGAGGAAATATGTTTTAATACATTATGCTTATGTAATGGTATTTCTTGCTTATGTCATATTTAGCAGTTTCCAAAAATACCAAATTCCAACTTTTATGTACATGTAATTTGATATCCCAAAGCCTAATTGATATGAAACTACTTCTCACCTCTCTTGCTACATGAGACTGCATCCCAATAGTCCTTATCTTTTGTCCAATTTGGCTTCACAACTTGTTCAAGTTAAATGTACGCCTTAAATAACAATTTCGGTCAAATTTTCACTTTTGCTCAAAATTTTCATAAATTCATATTTATTTTACCAAAATAATCCAAATAAATTTTCCCCCTTCATTTTTCTTAATTAATTGAAATTAAGTTCAATTAATTGGAAAATAATTAATTGGGTGCTTGTTTGGCAAAATTACAAGGCCATTACATTTTCTGATTTCTGGCAGATTTTCTACCCAATGTTTGAAAAATCATAACTAAATTTGTAGACATCATGTTGGACTGATTCCAAAGGCTATAGAACCCTTATTGAGTCTAGTTTTAGGAAAAAATATAGAATTTTCCCAATTGGAAGCACAAAATTTCTAGAATTTAAGTTTTTGAATGTTGTTCCAGAAAATCAACAGTTTTTCTGGGCTAACTTAAAAAATTCATAACTCTTTGTATATAGCTCTAATTGATTCATATGAAATATCAAATTAAATCTTAGGATGTCCACCTTCTTTTTAAAAAATTTCATAAATTATTGTCATCATGTGGTCTTCTAAAACCACATGAAAAGCTCACTGTCTCGCAGGCAATTTCACCAGAAGCATTGTTCTCTTTCAATTCCTAATATTTAATTCCTATGACCATGAATATTCACTATTTTATTGAATATTTCCAAATAATTACAATATATCTTGGCGAATAAAATTTGGGCCGTTACAGTTCTCCCCTACTTAAATAAATTTTGTCCTCGAAATTTGTTAGACCTGTACAACCATGTAATCCGAGTAGCGTTTCTTCATACTTTCCTCTGTTTCCCACATTGCCACTCTAGGAGATAACCCTTTTTAGACAATCTTGATGAATGGAATGCTCTTATTCCTGAGCTGCTTCTCTGCCGATCGATGACCCGGTCAAGTGTAACTTCATAAGTCAAATCATCTCGTATTTCCACGTCTTCATACTCAATCACATGCTCTGGATCGGGTTAATACTTTTTCAATTGGGAAAGATGGAAAACGTCGTGTAGCCTACTCAGATTTGGTGGTAAAGTAATGCGGTACGCTACTGGCCTTGTTAAGATCTCGAATGAACCAATGTACCTTAGATGTAGCTTTCGTACTTTCAATGCCCTGCCCATATCTGTGACCGACGATACCTTTATGAATACGTGGTCACCGACTTCAGATTTCGGAGGCTTTCGCCCCTTGTCAGCATAGCTTTTCTGTCGGCTCTGAGCAGTCAGCAATCTTTGCTTAATCAGTTTTATCTGCTCCATTGTCTAACCAACAATATCTGGCCTCGGCAAATGCCTATTAGACAACTCTATCTAGTGCAGGGGTGATTGACATTTTCTCCCATACAGTGCCTCATATGGAGCTATTTGAATGCTCGAATGATAACTGTTGTTGTAGGCAAACTCTAACATTGGAAGAAATTTATCCCAGCTACCTTTAAAATCAAGTGCATATGCCGTCGCATATCCTCGAGTGTCTGTATGGTTCACTCTGTCTGCCCATCTGTTTGAAGATGATATGTCATGCTAAATCGATCCTTGATACCCAAAGCTTCATGAACCGCCTTGCAAAACTTTGAAGTAAATCGAGGATCTCAATCCGAGATGATGTTCTTCTGAGTACCGTGTAATCGCACAATCTCCTTAATGTAGATCTCTGCCAATCTGTCAGGAGAATAGTGGATACTGATAGGTAGGAAGTGGTCTATCTTTGTGAATCTATCAACTATTACCCATATAGCATCGTAGTTTCTGACCTTAGGTAATCCTATCACGAAATCCATAGTAACGCTTTTTCACTTCCACTCAGGAATCTCAGGGTTTTGCAGAAGCCCTAATGGTCCTTGATGTTCAACTTTCACTTTTTGGCATGTTAGACAATCAGCGACGAACTTAGTCACCTCCTTTTCATTCTTGGTCACCAATATTGGGACTTCAAGTCATGGTGCATTTTGGTAGCTCCTGGGTGCAGAGTATATTTACTCTTGTACGCCTCCTCCAGGATTTTTCGTTTTAGTTCTGGTTATGGTGGAACATAGATTCGTTTGTTGTACCTGACTAGTCCGCTGGGTGACAAGTCATATTCTTGAGTTTCACCTCAAGCAATCATACCTTTGATAGACAATGCTCGTCTATCCACAGTTGTGCCTCTTCAATTTCGTCTCTCAGATCATTGTACACTTCACCAACACCACTGATCATTAGAATCTAACTACATAGATTGATATCCCTAAATGCCTCGATCAGTTTCTGCTTGTGAATCATTATGGCTGACACCTGCTTTGATTTAGAGCTTAATGCGTCAACAACGACATTAGCCTTTCTGGGATGATATTTGATTTCAAGATTGTAATCTTTTAACAACTCTATCCACCTGCGCTGTCTCATATTCATCTCTTTCTGATCATACAAGTACTTCAAGCTCTTGTGGTCGCAGTACAACTCTACGGTTACACCATAGAGATAGTGTCTCCAGATTTTTAGAGCAAATACAATGCCTCTAACTCAAGATCATGGGTGGGATAGTTCAGTTCATGAGGTTTCAGCTGATGAGATGTGTATGCCACCACTTGGCCATACTGAAGCAACACACATCTCAATCCATGCCTACTGGCATCTGTATACACAACATACATAAATTGTGGATCTGGGATTGTCAGTACTGGTGCTGTAGTCAACCTCTGCTTCAATTCCATGAAGCTCTATACACAATTCTTATCCCACACAAAATGCTGAGTTTTCCGCATCAATTTCGTCAATGGCAATGCTATTCTGGAGAAATTTTGTATGAATCTTCTATAATACTCGGCAAGACCCAGAAAATTACATACTCCAAATACAGTCGCTGGCCTCTTCTAGCTCAGTACTGCTTCCACCTTGCTAGGATTAACATGGACCCCTTGTTGCGAGACAACATGGCCCAAAAACTTGACCTCTGAAAGCAAAAATTCGCACTTACTCAGCTTAACATAGAATTGCCTATCCCGTAATATGTTCAACACAATTCTCAAATGCTACTTGTGTTCGAGCTTACTTCGTGAATACACCAGTATATCATCAATGAAGACTACTACAAACTGGTCCAGGTACGAATGAAAGATTCGATTCATGTAGTCCATGAACACGGCAGGTGCATTGGTTAGCCCAAATGACATCATAAGGAGCTCGTAATGGCCCTATCTGGTTCTGAAAGCAGTTTCGACACATCTTCTACTTTAACTTTCAGCTGGTGGTATCCCGATCGTAAATCGATCTTCGAGAATACACAAGAACCAGATAAATTATCAAGCAAATCGTCGATTTTAGGGAGTAGATACTTGTTCAGCTCTTGATAGTCAATACAGAGACGCATGCTTCCATCCTTCTTTCAGACAAAGAGCACTGGAGCATCACATAATGAGACGCTAGGTCGAATGAACCCTTTCTCAAGTGGCTCCTCAATCTGCTTCTTTAGTTCTACCATTTCGCTAAGAGCCATTCGGTATGGGGCTTTGGATATTGGACCCGCTCCAGGCCTAAGATCAATTGAGAACTCCACTTCCCTATCTGGAGGTAATCCACTGATATACTCCAGAACACATCAAGAAACTCGTTTGCTACATGGATACTTTCTAAGGCTATACCAGCCTTCAATTGCATAGAGCAAAACACCATGTATCCTTGACAACCTTTCTACAAACATCTCTCGACCTTAGCTACAGGTAGAAGATTAAGAGTGATTTTAGTGTCAACCCATGATTGTAAATCAAGATATATCACCCTCTTTGCTTTGCAATCCAGCAACACACCATTATATGTCAACCAGTCAATTCTAAGAATCACCTCTAACCCTTATAGTGGCAAACAGATTAGATCTATAGTCGATTTATGACCCTCAACATTTATCACACAACTCAGACACACATCAGCCGTAACAATCTTAGTACTCGTGGGTCGATACAACTAAATCATGTGAAAATTGATGCACATTCAAATTTAATAGCCCCACACAATCATATGCAATAAATGAGTGGCTAACGCCTTAATCGTACATGACGTACACTAAGGTGCCATTAAGGGAAATTGTACCTTGGATCAATTCCGGAGACTTTCTGGCTTCTTTTTGTGTTAAGTTATACACCCTGCTTGGTACCTTCAGCTTGGTCTCCTCCGGTTGGCCTTTTTGTAGGCAATCCCTAGAAATATGCCCCGATTTACCGCATATATAACAAGTGGTGGGGTACGTTAGGATCTGTTCTCAACAGGGCTCTACTGTAAGTTTTGCCAATATAGAACGATTTACGGCAATGCCAACATGTTCTGCTTCCAGAGAAACCCTAGTTTCCACGGCCTCCAGTCTGATTAGGCATCTTGTTACCACCCCTGGAAGGTCCACCTTGATCCTTCTCCTTCTAGGATGAACCATCACTTCCAGAAGCACCCTTGTTATTGTCTTTGGTGGCCAAACTCAACATACGTTTCTCAATGTAGTGACATTCTTCCACTGCTTTACTAAACTCAGTGAAATGCTATGAAATAAGTTTCTCTTTCATCTTTGATCTCAGCCCCTCAATTACATATCAGCACTCCATTCATCGCTATCATAAAGCTTGAGGTATGCTGAATACTAAGATAATCTAATGTATCGAGCCAAATAGTCATCAAAGCTCTTACTGTCATGTTGTCGAATGCTTAGAAACTCTTTTTCATCCTCACGCCTGATGAATGGGGGAAAATATTTATCATTAAACTACTGTTGGAATAATTCCCAGGTGATAGGATTATTCCATCCCTTCAGAATAAGCTCGGTGTTCTTCTACCACTGTTCTGCGTCACCCTTTAGCTTATAAATAGCTAATAGAACTTTGATTTCATTTGGGCGTTGCAGAATATTGAAATCTTCTCTAGACGTGACATCCAATCTTTCGCTATTTATGGGCCATACTTCCCCTGAAAGACAAGAGGTTTTTGTTTGCTAACCTACCTACCCAGGTTTTTATATCAACTTCTGGCTTGGGTAAAATATCCTCTGGTGGAGGTTCCTCATGTAATTCCTCCTCACCATTTCCTCTGACAAAATCTTCCAAGCGATCTTCTAGGCAATATTGCCTAATCTGTACCTCCCTTAACTCTTCTATGAGTTCATTCATTGTATTTTGCTGTTGATTAAGCATATCCAAAATATGCTGCTGAAATAGATGTAGTCTATCCTCTTGATCGGAATTATTGCCTCGGCCTCCACCTTTGCCTCGGCCTCTACCTCTTGGCCTACCTCTTACTAGTACCATCTCTATAATTCACACTACAAGAAAATAGAGAAGGGTAAATTTCTATACAAAAAAGGGCATTTTTGTCATTTCATAATAATTTGGGTATACAGATATGTCAAACACAGTATACATCAGCTATTTACAGTAGTTACAGAAAGATAGATACATCATACAATCTACATACTACTGTACATGGCATACTTATCCTTTCACATTTACATTACATGCCACTTCCTAGGGGGTCACCCATCTTAGGACTACCTGGGCCGAGCACAACTAACTTTCTATGTACCCTCTCAAAACACCGACTCCGGCTCCATATTCTTCTGTCAGTGTCGGTTACCTCCGGCCACTAAAATATACCGCATGGGCCCCACATCAGTCTACGTACATAAATCTCTCTGATAGATGAGTCATATGATCCAGGAAGGCTTAAAAGTTCCCGCTGAGACCCTTTTCCACAATATTGATCTTCTGTCTGTTCTAGTATACCATGTCTAGGAAGAAATCCATCGTGGTATAAGCCTAGAACTCATTAATATAATCCACCTACATATCATCCTGGAGTCGATACATCATCTCCACGCCTCTCAAAAACTCAAGGTACCAATCGCAGGGAGTGACATAATCTCATACTGCTCGGTGATATCAGCCCTGAAGATAATACTACAGTTCCGGGTCTGGCTGTAGGTCGTACTCCATCACTACTGGCTCAGCTCGAGACTCATAATCACTCGGCTCATCCTCCAGGAGCTCCTCCAGATCATCCTCTTTAGGGTCCTCCTTTGGATCTTGCCTCATCTCCCCGACCTGCGACACCCCTGGCGATGTCGCCCTTGGTTCGGGTCCATAAACTGGTCACACTGGCATGCTCTTCCTCACCGTCCGCATCATACGGACACATCCTTGTGCGTAATACTGTATGAAGAGATGTCCATCCAGAATGCGTTGCTTCGGCGGGCTCTAGTTCACCGATGGTTCTCCCTCAGATGCCTCGCTCGAGCTGCTCATGATCCTATCATTATGCTAACAACACCATATCAATATACCATTCTGATAATGCCAGAACTGCTTCTTAGTTCTGCTGAACCACTTAGGCTTTGATACCAAAAATGTCAACACCTGTTTCCATTTTGATATGCGCAGGGTAAATAAAGACCAAGTTCCACGGGCAAACAGAAAAGTACAAATATACTGATAAAAGTATTCTTTTACATACAGGTATCATCCGTGCAGAATTAGATAATATTTACAATTTGGTTCATATGTCTAAATTAACTACATGTAAACCACTATCATTGCCTTAGGATACGAGTCTGTCAGTTTCCCCTGTCCATAACCTTTCCTTTAGAGCCGTTGGTTCCCGCTGAGACATTTTTATTTATAAAAAGTGGTGAGATTCCAAGGAATCCCAGTAGCAACATACCATCAAACATATAAAATGCAAGAATTAAATATGCAATGCACTATATAATGTAAACGAAAATCCACTTTATACCGTGTGTGTTCACAAAGCTCAAGGCCAACTATCCAGTTGAAACCCCTACGTGTACCTCAGCTGAGTCCCTGACTACATCTAGGTAATACCAGTGTACCTCAGCTAGGTCCCAGACCACAGCTAGGTAATGTGCCCTCGGCACGTGTTCATATCCCAGAATACAATAACACACAACATATCAATAGTCATATAATGTATGAGAGATAATAGTTACTACCTAACCCTTTCTTCCTTCAAAACGTACGCCTCGTAAGACGTGCCACCAACTGGCTCTAAACTAGGTCCTGAAATGTCAAATATACAAGAATCGGTTAAAACCCATTCTTGTAGTATTTTAGCAAGGTAATTAAACTTGAATCGATCAGTGAACCGGTCGGGGTATTAGGTCAAGGGTCAGTGGGTCAAACCGAAGCTAAATCGGGACCAAACCGGTGAGAAATGGAATATTTTAGGCTTATAGATTGAAATTCTAAAGGAAAATTTTAAAAAAAAATTTTTAAAAAAATAAAAATAAAAAAACTTGATCCTGACCGGACCAGTTTAGTGGCCGGGCCGCCGGTTTCCTGTTCGGTTCAGGTAAGATAACCTGGTATTTTAGGCACTTCTATAGTTTTTCTAGTGATTATATAAGCCTATTGTGAAAATTTACCAAAATGCCCCAGGACTCGGCCCTGACCTACCCGGTCTGACTCTACTTTTCCTAAAATTTTGACCTGGGCTATTATGACCTATTTTTACCCAAGGAATCCATTGCCAAACTCAAAATTACCAAATTCACTACTAAAGACCAGAATGCTCTTGGCAGCTCCTATTTTAGGGTTTCAGGGGCGTTTTCGTAGTTATTCTTTTTTAGGCTTTTTCCAAAAAGGTGATCAACTGTAACCCGATCTAATTTTCCCCCTTGAACACAATAGAATCATCAATTTCATAAAAATCCAACTCCTAGCCCCATTTCTGCCCCTGGCCGAAATTCTCAATTCTCTGGGGAAAATTGTGGTTTTCGAAATCTGACACCGCAGACTTGCTCCTTTCTACTCCTAACTATCTTATTAACTATCTAATTACGTTAAAACCACCATTTAGACTCAATTTGGGTAGCATAATGTTTAGGACACAACTTTTCCAAAATTTATATTCAGAGCAAATTAATCAGAAATCCACCAATTAAACTACTCGCAGCAGCCAAAACAATCAATATTTGAAGTTTCAGAAGTTGCCTTAAGTTCCTTCTTGCTTTTCCTTTAGGTGGTCGAAACCCTAACCTCCAAACTACTGAAATTTATGTTTCAAATACCTTAAATAGCATATAAGAGAAGCTTAGGATAAGGATTATACACATTAGGTATGAATTCACTGAAGAACTTGACCTACCTCGTGAAGTTTCTCTCCTTCTCTCTCTAAAATTCTCTCAACTCTCTCTCTCCCTCTTGGCTGTATAAGGGCGACGGAAATGACTGAAGAAGATGAGGAAATATGTTTTAATACATTATGCTTATATCATGGTATTTCTTGCTTATGTCATATCTAGCAATTTCTAAAAATACCAAATTCCAACTTTTATGTACATGTAATTTAATATCCTAAAGCCCAATTGATGTGAAACTACTTCTCACCACTCTTGCAATATGAGATGGTGTCCCAATGGTCCTTCTCTTTGGTCTAATTTGGCTTCACAACTTGTTCAAGTTGAATGTACACCTTAAGTCGCAATTTTGGTCAAATTTGCACTTTTGCTCAAATTTTCCATAAATTCATTATTATTTGACCAAAATACTTCAAATATATTTTTCCCCTTTATTTTCCTTAATTAATTGAAATTAAATTCAATTAATTGGAAAATAATTAACTCGGTGCTTGTTTGGCAAAATTACAAGTTTGCCATTACATTTTCCTTCATTTTCTGATTTCTGGCAGATTTTTTGCCCAAACTTAGAAAAATCATAACTAAATTTGTAGACATCGTATCATATCGATTCCAAAGGATATGGAACCCTTATTGAGTCTGGTTTGAAGGAAAAATATAGACTTTTGCCAATTGAAAGCACAAAATTCCCAGAATTTAAGTTTTGAATGTTGTTCTAGAAAATCAACAATTTTTTTGTGCTAACTTCAAAAATTCATAACTCTTTGTATATAGCTCTAATTGATTCATATGACCTATCAAATTAAAGCTTAGGATATCTACCTTCTTTCTGGAAAATCTCATAAATTGTTGTCATCATTTGTTCTTCCAAAACCACATGAATACCCACTGCCTCGCAAGCGATTTCACCAGAAGCACTGTTCGTCTTTCAATTCTCAATATTTAATTCCTATGACCATGAATATTCACCATTTTATTGTTGATTTCTAATTAATTATAATATATCTAGATGAATAAAATTTGGGGCGTTACAGATAACACTTATTTTCATGGAATGGAATACATAGGATTTTATACCCTCTGAAGACTTGATACCACTTTTAAATTCTAAACCCTTATCATAAAGAACATAACGTTATGGTTGGTAAATGCTCTGAATTCGCTTTGTTCGAATCCCTTTACAGCAGCTCTCCAATGTCTCTGGCAGAATTGCTCTTCGGAGTTATGTCAAGGCTTCATTGATTTATATTTCGATTTCACTCTGTGTTTTGATATTGATCAAGTTACTCAGGAGCAAGTTAATGTGTCCTTTTTATTGGAGAGCTCAAATCTCCTTATTTGGGCTTGTGCTCTCTATGGTCCATCAATCAAAACTTTAGCAAGAGAGGTGCCTATGGTAGTCATAAAGGTGGAGGCGAGATTCTAAGAAGAAAATGAGAAAAATGATTATGAAGGCATCCTCTTCCAAACAAGGAGTAGCCTTTGTCCGCTGCTTTTATGTTTTTCTTTGGTAATTTGCTTTTATGTTTATAATAGATAATTAATCTCCCAAAATTGATCCTTTAAATAGATGGTTCTTTATGTTATAAAATGATCATTTAAATGAAAATACTTTAAATTAATTTAATTAACTTCATTAATCTCATAAAAAAATTAACTGGGTGTTATATTTAGAACTAGAGATAATAGTTACGATCGTTGCTTGCCGAGACTCCTTAATCTACACCAAAAAAGTCAAGTAAGGGTCATTTCTGAGAAAAAGAAACCAAGTCTTCTTTGTTGGATTGTGCATATGGTTATACTCAATATGAAGTCGGGAGAGTTCTTTTCCTTGAGATGAAGTTAAACTTGAGCTATATTTGTTGCCGACTTGCAATTGTAACATCTGAACGTTTTCTTTGTTTTTAGTGAAAGTCTCGTGTAAGTCTATTTAAAATAGGACAGTTTTAAATCAGATTAGTAAATTTAATAAATTCTTAATTGAGTTATCAATCTAATTTAGGATTTTAAAATATGGGTAAAATAGTTTTAATGTCATCTCCTCTCTCCTCTTTAAAGAGTTTCATTACTTTGTAACTTATGTTTTTTAACACACACACACACACGCAAATATTAATATTTACTAAAACAAAATATGATTCATCGGTAGTTTAAATATATTAATTATCATGGTAAGAACAAAAACTTACAATATTTTTAAGTAAGGAGTTCGCTTTATTAACATGAACAATTTTTTCAATATATATGTCATTATAAAAAATATTTTTTAAATAAATATATTAATTATAAATTTTATTATATTTATTTCATATATAAAAGCATTTCTTGGAAAGTTCTTTATTTCAATAAGCATTTTATGAAATTTTAAGTGCATTTAATATTTTTATTTATAATATCCTTAGAAGTACATCAAAGTTTATCGCCTTTTTAATAGAAACAAATAATTAATATTAATAATTCATATTAAAGAATGGAAAAGCTAAAAAAGTGAAATCTTAACTAAATTATTTTTTAAAAAAAAACTCCCATTTATGCGTTAGGAAAAAATATTTATAGTTTGTTTAGATTAATGTTGGTAAAAATAGCTTTTATTTCAATTGATTTTTGCAAACTAAAGTTTGGCAAGTGTTATCCTTCCTTTTTTTTCTTTTGTTTCACTTCATAAAAATAACTACATTATTTTTTTAAGAAAAATCAAAATTTTTTTTATTATATTTTTGTATCTTTAATATCAATTGAATGATTTTTGGTTGGAAAAAAAATCAATTTTTTGAATATCAGTTAAATGATTTTTAGTTGGTATGTATTATGGTTCTGTTTTTTGCTTGAATTATTTTTTATGATCCTTTTAGAACATAAAAAATTCTTTTGATTTAGAAAAATTATATTTTATTTGATTATATAGTATGTTGCTATATATAGAGCAATAAAGTCATATAGCAATAAAACTCTTTTAAGAGTGAGAGAAGAAAGGGGAGGACATTAAAGTTATTTTACCCATATTTTAAAATCCCAAATTGAGTTAATGACTCGATTAAGGATTTATTGAATTTACCAACCTAATTTAGAATGTTCCCATTTTAGGTAGATTTATGCGAGATTTTCCCTTATTTTTAACCCGTGTTAAAATCAATGGAATTTAGGGGGGGAACTGTCAAAATTGGTAAAATAAATAAATATGTCGAATTTCAATAATTTTAAAAGGACTTATTTAAAATTTTGAAATGTTGTAAAATTTAAAAAATTACCTAACTATCCTTAATTTTTTTTAATAAAAAATTCTCAATACCTTTGCCTGAACTCCGACGCCGATGGCCAATAGCCGACACTAGAGGTCCAGTGACCTTGCTGGCAACCAGCCGCCGGAGCTCCGGCAATCTTATATATAAGTATCATATATTTATATACATTTACTCAACAAATATAACAAATATTAAATTTCTCTTAAGTTATTAAAATTTTCTTAAGTCACTTCACCCAGCCTTAGAGAAAATCCTAGCTAAATCCAACTAAAATATCAAAATTTAAATTCATGCTGACACTTTTAACAAATTTTTAAATAAGTTAAAAGGTTTAATTAAGGATTTCTAAATGTTTTTAAAAGATTAGAATAGGGAAAATTCCAAAAAACTACACTCAAAATATACAAAGGACAAATCAGTACAATGAAATTTAGAAAAGACAAATCAGGCGGGTGTCAGAAAAAGGAGGAATCTGCCCTTTTGAAATTTCGGCCAAATTACAAAAATGCCCTTCATGCACACTTCAGAATAACAACATGATCATCGGAATTAACACCTTCGGATTCGGTATTAACAACTGCAATTCTTTTTTTATAATTAACAAATTTCAGGACTAATAACAACACATATCTCGCCATTAACAACTCCGGATTCGATATTAACAACTCTAATTTCTTCTTTCAACACTTAACATGTTTCAGGGCCAATAACAATACTCACCTCGCCATTAACAACTCACGATTCGCCATTAACAACTCCTATGTTGTTATTGCGACTGAGGGCTGAAGGGCATTTTCGTAATTTGGCCGAAATTTCAAAAGGACAGATTCCTCCTTTTTCTGACACCCGCCTGATTTGTCTTTTCTGAATTTCGTTGTACTGATTTGTCCTTTGTATATTTTGAGTGTAGTTTTTTAGAATTTTCCCATTAGAATATCCCTATACGCAATTTTTTTTAAAAAAAAAAAAGGCGGAGGGTTGAGCAGTTTATTCCCGGAAAGCATGTTTTCATTGCACATCCTGCTCCTCCCAATCACTACAATATATACAAATCATATTTGTTATTATAGTATAGTCTTTCAATGATATATAGAATATCAATATTTATTTTATATGGAGGGTTTTTCTTCACTTAATTAAAATTTTATGGGATTATTTATATATAACTCAAAATCTAAAGAAACTATCAGGAAAGAAATGGTGGATTAACTAGCGGAGGGGGCAGTGAAAAAGCAGATTCCCATATTTATAGGTTTTAAAAAAAATGAAAATGATAAAAGTACCATGGATATTACAAAAACGCACAGGCCAATTCTGGCCTAGTGCAAATGGGATCCCATTCACACCTATACGGGCCTAAACGAAACCATAGCTGGGCTTCAAATTATAAAATGAGCCCAACTTTTTTTAGTCCACAGTCCGCACCTAGGTGACGCAAGTTTATGATTTATCTTGCATCTCTCAAATTATTACCAAATATTATGCAATTTTTTTTGACTGAAATATATTATGCAATTTACTTTCTAATTTCTTGGCCGGAATTTTATCCACCTTTTATAATCGAGTTTTGCAAAACTTGCAATTTGGCGAATAAAATTCCTCAAAATATCTGAAGCCGCTTACCATCTTTAGATGAGGATCTGTTTCACTCCTATACCTTTATTATTCGTTGTCGTCCTTTTCTTTTAGACGACATTGTTTGACAATGAGAGTAAATTTGGGCTGTTTATTTGTGACAATTAACTCAACAGTGATATGAGGCAACTAATCTAAATGACGTCATTTTGAATATTTCATTTGTTCTGTCAAATTTCTCACGCAATCTCAGCCATCCGTGCAAATGTCATATTTGTTTCTCATGTTTCCACCTCATTTCTCCATATAACCCGGACCAGACCGTGCGGTCCTGATTTTTTATTAATATTTTTAAAAAAAATCATTTTTTTCCTTTAGAATTTCATATTATAAGTCTAAAATCTTCAATTTCTTACTAGTTTGGTCCCACTTTAGCTCTAGTTTGTCTCCAGTCTGACCCACTGACCCTTGACCAGTTCGGGTTTAATTACTTTGATACACACACACATTTCTAAATACATGTTTATTATACATAATTGTTGTTTTATTACTATTTCCTCTGTTTGCCATGTTTGGTTGATTTTAAATACATGTTAGTTAATATATTTATACAATGTATTTCTATTTATGTATATATATATATGTTTATATTTGTATATATATCTCTATGGGCTTTGAGATCACAATGTTTATGTTTTTTTTATAATGCAGCTATGAGTTTGCATTTAGGTAGGGTATATATTTTTCTATTTTGCGGGAGGCTTATACAATGGATATAAATTGACTCCTAGACTTGATCTTGAATTCAACGATGTTGAAGAAGCGTGTGAATTTTGGAGGGCATATGGTAGAAGATCTTGTTTTGGTATTCAAAAATAGAGCTTTAACAAGAGTAAAAAAGATAAATCAAAATATTCCTCTTATCTATATGTTTGTTGTAAAGAAGGGGGGGTGAGAAAACCAGACATTCAATATGTGAAAACTAGGAAGCCTAAAGTTGAGACAAGAACAGGTTACAAAGCTAGAATGCAAGTTAAATAAGTAGAGAGAAAATACAGAATAAGTGAAGTTGTCCTAGAACATAACCATCCTCTTCAGCCTCCCAAAGTTGTTTATTTGTTTGCATTGTATTGAGGATTAACACCAGTTCAACGTTTTGAATTAGAAAATGCTGAAAAAGTTGGAATTAGTCAAAAATCAACATTTAATTTGCAAAGCCAATATGCCGAAGGTCGGACCAACCTGAGATATACAAGAGATGATCTAAAGAATTATCTCAATTAAAAAAGGCAACAAGCCATGAAATACGGTGAAGCTGGATTTATATTTCAATATTTGAGCAACAATTAGCAGAAAATCCATCATTTTTTCATGCTCACCAAATGGACTCAGAGGAGAAAGTGACAAATGTATTCTGGGCTGATACACGTATGTTGGTCGACTATGCTTGCTTTGGAAAGGTCATCTCACTTGATACAACTTATTGCACTAATCGTGACCATATACCTCGCAATTTTCTCTTGCTTCAACCATTATAGAGGAGGGGTGATATTTGGAGTGGCATTTTTATATGATGAGACTATTGAGAGTTTCAAATGGCTCTTTGAGACTTTTTTATGTGCACACAAAAATGCAAAGCCACTAACTGTTTTTACCAATCAAGATGCTGCTATGTTACGAGCATTACAAGAAGTGATGCCAGATGTAAAACATGCCTTGTGCACCGGACATATTTTAAATAATGTGATGAAGCACCTTCCAAACTCAATGGTTACTGATTTTAACCACTTCATATATCATTGTTGGGATAAAGACCAGTTTGAAGAAGCTTGGCAAGCATTAGTGCAAAAACAAGATATGACAAAAAGCTCATGGTTGGTGGCTATGTACCAAATAAAAGAGAAATGGGTAACATGTTATATGAAAAACTCAAGAACACTTGGCATGAGAAGCATACAAATAAGCGAAAGTGTCAATGCATCTGTCAAAAGTTGCACCCATATTAAGCTAGATATCAATCAATTTCTCTAACAATTTGAACAAGTTCTGGAGGAGAAGCGCTATAAAGAATTGAAAAGTGATTTTGATGCACTTGACAAGTTGCCAAGATTGATATTGCAAAGTTCAAGTATACTTTGCCAGCTTTCTGATGTTTATACTTGACCTTTTTTTTGACTTGTTCCAACACTAATGTGATCTACGTGATGCCACATGTATTAAAGAAAGGAATGAAAGAAAGATCACAACGGATGAGGAGGATAATGCCATCATGTTTGATTATGTGATCACCATGGATGGTAGTAAACGGGAGCATAGTTTGACATTTGATCCTTCGTTGGAAACAATTACTTGTAGTTGCAAAAAGTTTGAAAGAGTGGGCATATTTATATTGTCATGCATAGAGGGTATTGCATGAACGTGATGTCAAATTACTCCCTTGTAAATATTTAATGAAGAGGTGGACAAGAGAAGCACGATGTGGTGTAGTGTATGATATCAAGGGGAAACAAATTGAAGTTGATCCTAAACTACAAAGATCGAATCAATATAGGTAATTATGCCCCTTACTTGTTAAATTAGCTAATGATGCATCAGAAACTCTAAAGGCATTCTCTCTTATTCACAAAGCTACGTTGGAACTAAGTATGAAAGTGGCTGAGCTTCACATAAAATACCTATCAGATGATAGTAATGGTGGTGAGGATGGTGTGGGGAATCATGAAGGTGGTACTAGTGGTCGCAAAGTTGTTGGGTTTAAAAAGAGATTTGGTAGAAAGATAAGTAAACGGATAAAGAGTTGTGTTGAAATCAATACAAGAAGACGAAAAAGGAAAACCTCTAAAAAACCTCCTCAAGTTTCATTGGTATACTTTTGATTAGTTTAATTTTCACATTTGTTTATTAGATATTACTTATTTTGCTCCAAATGTGTTTTAGGGTTAGCCTAATCAACTTCAAGAATCAGAGACACCAAATCAAGTACATGACAATATGATATTGCATAACTCCCAACCAAATCATATTACTTATACAAATTTGTTGATGGTATGTCATGTGATGTTTAACACCATGATCAATTGGTTTGTTTATCTTAGATATATATATTGAGATATTCTTTTCATTTCTTGATTGTAGGCACCACCTGACTGTAACATCATATCGCTTGAAGCATTGAATTTTAGCCAAACATATAATGTTGGTAACTATAAAGAATAATGATAATGGAAGAAAACAATTTAATCACTTTTATTGACATTTGAATTGTTTTACACAGCATTACCTCATCTCAAGATAATTGATCAGCAAAATTTCAAGGCTCTCATTGTATATGAGTTAACACTACAGAGTTACATTGTGTTTCAAATACAGATTTAATGATTGACTTAGATCCTCATACATGAAGTCTCCATTTCAGCTTAATTTGTTCAGCTTATTTGTATAGCATATGACTTCTTATGGGCTGCTCTCTTTTTTGGTCAAGCAAGCTCATCATTTTGTCCTTATGGGCTGCTCTCTTTTTGGTCAGCTAAGCTCATCATCTTCTTCTTCTAGGATACTCTCTATTTTGGTCAAAGAAGGTCATCATGTTGTTCTTCAAGCATGCTGACATCTTTGCAACTGATGTAGTCCGGGTTGGCTCTATTTTTTTGTCAGGATTGCTCATTATCTGTACAATTTGTTATGGTACAAGAAACAGTCATGTAACAAGTTATATGTAATTGCCAAGGATCTAAATTTCATGATTGGAAAGGATCTTCCATTATTTTCATCTTCTATAACTATCTAGCTTTCACTGGATAGAGTATCATGCACCTACTTAAAACAACACAAAAAAATTATCACCAACATATATGAATTGCATATGTTAAATTAATATTATCCAGCCATTAAAACTTGCAGTTCTCTACAATACTATCCAGTCATCAATGGGTCCAAGATAAGTCAATCAAATCTCATTTAACATAACGTTGGCGCATCTGCGCTCAGGTTTGTACACCCAACCAAATGCACACAAAAAAAGTAGCTTTACATACTTTCATGTTCTCAACAGTTTTCTCAGTAGACTTTTGAGCCGCATGAAATGCATATATATTGCTGTAGGCAACATCAAAAGCTTCCTTTACATCTGAATTGAGTTGCAGAAAAGGGAAAACATAAATTTAAATACTGTTCCAATCAATTAGCATGCTCTCTAATAGGAAAGGAGATCATAATAAAGGCTTTGACAAAATACCAATAAAAAACTTCAATAAGGATGCATGTTCTAATAGACATACCACAGGGTCTGAAAGCTCTGATACATCTTCAACTATTTTATCAAGTTCTACTTTGTCAAATCTTGAAGTATAGCTATAAAACAAAAGTGCCAAAAAATTGAAGTTTTAGTCAATACCAAAAGATAATCTGAAGATGCAAAAAGATAATTCAATAGTAGAAAAAACACTAGGATAAAACTTTTTATAACAAAACAAAAAATGAAAGATAGACACCAAATATCAACAAATTTCAAAGGAATAAGAAGCAAGAAGCCCCAACTCTTTAACCACATCATCGCCTCTTTTGTGCACTTCATCAACAATGAGATTTACCTGCGCAACATGAATTTTAACAGTCAACCAATTACCCTTTAGTGATATTGATCTATGACAAGATTTTTTTTTTGGCTAAACAGTAGGTGAGAAGCCTCTAGAGGATGAAAAAGAACAACTTGTGCTTACCACACTGAAAATGGAAGAGAAATCAATGCGAAGGCGAGTCTTAAGGTTCTCAACCTCTGCCTGAGTAAGCTCTGATAATCTATATGACTTCATCGAACACTTTATCCGATGATTTGTGAACACTATCAATAAATGCAACATAATCCCATAAATTAAAGTTTGAGGGGGGAAAAAGGATGGTGGAAGATTTCATTTATCTTAACATTACAATGGGCAGTTTATGCACTTATTTCTCCTAAATATATAAAAAACCATACTGATAGTCCAAGGTCAATAAGTGAATTATGTTAAATTTTTGTAGCCCATATCCAAGAATTTAGAGGAAGTATATCATAAATTCCTATAAGTATTACAAAATGACTATTCAAATTTAATTTTAGTGATTTCACTTGGATGGCTCCAACATCCAGAAACAAACAGACCTATAAACTAAAACTCTAAACTAATGTACCAGCAAAAGACACTGTAGAAATGTATTTCTGGAAATGCCAGTAAATTGAAAATGGCCAGTATGGGACAGCCTGATCAAATAGCTGCTCCCATTAAAAAGTATAAGCTGAGCTTCCATTATCACCTTCAATAATCAGGCAACAATTTTCACTACAGAATATGGTGATCATAAAAAGTAGTTAAAAGTAGCCTCTCTTAAATGTACTCAGTTAAGGAGCTCAATGGTATATATAAAAACAAATACAGGCAAAAAATTGCAAGCGTTGTAAGCTAGAGGTAACCCACCTCAAATCTTCCATAGGACCTCCAGACCCAAAAGATATCTCATATCAGCTTAATTTTATAGCTCTCAAACCAAAATAAGTTGCGTCATAAATGGAGAAATCGTAAACTTTGGGGTTGGAAGCAAGAGAGAACTAACCTCAAATTTTTGAATCGGAAGGTTGGAGCTGGCAGTTTCAATGAAGTGAAGCCGAGCTTGGAAGTGTGGTGCTTCAATACAGTGCTCCCTTGTCCTCTGTCCTACGTCCGCATTCCAGGCTCATCGCGGTGATGAGAAACAAAATTCTCATAACCCAAAACGGCGTAGTTTCAATTGAGCCATTTTTGGCCAAAACAACCGGGGTTGGGTCCCTTTGTTTTTTTAAAACAAAAAAATACGTAGCACCATGAAGTACTTTTTTAGTATCATCTGATAGTTTAAAATAATTTTTGATATATTGGTTATCCTCAAATATTTTTTTAGTAGTAACTCCTATATATCAAATTGTACTCTGAAGTATTGTTTCAGTAACATCCAGTATTATAAATTAATTTTTAACTCACTCAACATCGTAAATAATTTTTCAGTAGTAACCATTGTCTGGCAAACTACACTCTAAAGTATGTTTTTAGTAACATCCAATATCATAAATTAATTTTTAATTCATTTAGCACCTTAAATAACTTTTTCAATAATACCTAGTGTCCTAAAATAATTTTTTTTAACATTTAATCGCTTGAAATATTTTTTTATCACTACATTGTATCTTAAGTTTAGACTATTCGTTGTATTTAGAAAAATATTTTTTCTTGCTGAATGTAGAAAGTATTATTTTAAGCTACTAAATGGTACTGAAAAAATACCTCAAGGTGCTATATATATATATATATTTTAAAGAAAAAAGACCCAACCCCTAGTTTTTCCCCCCAAAAAGGCTCTATTAATTGAAACTACGCCGTTTTGGGCCGCGATGAGCCTGGAATGCGGACTGTTAGATCTCATGTTTTGATGATAACAAAGAATATTATGAAAAATATTTGGTTAATAAATAAGTTTGAACAAACTAATAACAGGGAAAATCATCACTTGAAGTAAGCATTGGAGTAATGAAGAAAGGCCCAGAGAAAAAGATGAGAAACTTGATTAGAAGCAAGTTTTCTAAGGCATTACTCGAGTAAGTACTCGAGTAATGAGACAGAAACTTGAAGTAACCAGAGACACCTTCAAGTAACCTGCCAACAATACTAGAGTAAGTACTCGAGTAATAGTGTAAATGTTTTCAAGTTGCTCTCGGCCTGCCAATGTTACTCGAGTAGCTACTCGAGTAACCAGGTAAATCATTTGGAGTTGCTCTCGGCCTGCCAACGTTACTCAAGTAGCTACTCGAGTAACCAGGTAAAAGTTTTCAAGTTACTCTCGTCCTGCCAATGATACTCGAGTATGTGCTCGAGTTACTTTGTTTCAGAAAATGTGTTGCTCTCGGCATTCTGAACCTTGCCAACGTTACTCGAGGAGCTACTCGAGTAACTCACTGTGGTAAGCAAAAACCTGAAGGTAGTACCCGAATAACTTGATCTGGTTTTTATCACATTTCACTCGAGGTGCTACTCAAGTATGCAGGTATTTAATGATTCATTTTAAGTGGATTACTCGAGTATGTACTCGAGTATCCAGAGTTATTTTTGAAGAAAAACCTCAAGTCATTACCCGAGTAAGCTATGCAGAATATTTATGTTTACTCGAGTATGTACTCGAGTAACAAGGTAATCAAACTTGAAGTGCTCTCAGCCTTGAAATCTTGCCAACATTACTGGAGTAAAGCATCGAGTAATAAAATTTTATTTGAAGGTTTACTCGAGTTGGTACCCGAGTAACCTATGAAGAAAAGAGTGCATTACCCGAGTAAACAAGTATTTTCAAAGGTTTGAGATTTTGTTTATTCCATGCACTACCCGAGTAATGTTATATCTGTTTGTTGACTTGCAGTTCATCAAAGTTTTCACGATGATACTCGAGTAAGTACTCGAGTAAACTTTAATGAATACTCGAGTAGCTACTCGAGTATGCAAACCCAGAAATTTAGAAATCACTCCAACGTTCATTGTTTTGTTTCCTATATGATTAACCTTTCATTATATTAGTATTCTTAGCATATCCACAGATAAACAATGAAGATATCTTACCAAATAAGGAAAGTCAAATGCAACGTTCAAATGTCACCTACCGCCACCTACCGCAAACGTATATCTTTCAAATACTGGAAAAGTCAATAGTGGCTGCGCACGCTCCAACAGGCATGAAGAAATATGTTCCAGCAATCATTACCAACGTATCTATATATATGGGAACCTCTAAACAGAGAAAAAAAAGGAACACACACAAACGTATCATCAAGTTCATTACTCTGTTTTACATTATACTTGTAATTCTATGCTTCAGTGATTCTTATTCACTCTATGAGAGAGATATTTCATTCAAACTCAATATTTGTTATTGAGGTAACTTAAGGTTGTGGAACCTTGAGTTGGGATTAGATTACAACTTGTAAGGGGGAGCGAGTGTCCAGGCGAAGGAACTTGCTTGTAATGAGGTGCCAAGAACCCACCGAATCTTGGAAGTTATAGTAAAACTCTCAGAGAAGCTCTGAGGACTGGACGTAGGTCAAAGTGGCTGTGGCCGAACCAGTATAACTCTCGGTGTACACTTCGGTGATATTTCTCCTTACTCTTTATTGCTTTATATTCACCGTCAAGTTTTTATTTGCAACGAAATTTTAGTATCACCCAATTCACCCCCCCTCTTGGGTGAAACGCTTGTTCTAACATGGACGCGGGAGAGAAACAGATCCCGATTACACAAGCTATTAAATAACCATTCCCACGCACTGTTCACTCCAAAAATTACAATCTTTCCACCACTCTGTTAACGGACTCGTCATCATCGCCGGCCATTCTTTGTTGTTCGGTTTGTATCGTTTTCGTATATTATACATCATGGAACAACACCTTCAGTTCTTGTGGTCTGTCACTGTCTTCACTCTTGGAGTTCACAGGTTAGTCTCTTTTTCTTTTCTTTTAAATTTCTGTTAAGTTTTATACATGAATAATAAAAGACACCGGAATTTCGTAAAAGCTGATACACTCTATACCGTATATTAATGTATGAACTCGTGATCAAGAATCCATTTTCTTCAAGAATCTTGATCACGAGTTCTATCATATTTGAGAGTGATTGCTGATTGTATATATGATTTCGTCGAGTAACCAGAAAACAGAGTGGTCTATATGTAAAACTCCAGGCCTTAGTCCTCTACACTTCAACTCAAGCCTCTAAAGAAACTGAATAATATTTTCATTAATAAGAAAATCTGTACACTTCACGTTTATACCACTAATGCCTATACACATATATACTACTTCCTATTTGGGCCTCACACAATGGCCCATTCATTTACAACTAATAAACCTGCAGTATCAGACGCTACAAGCTATTACACAGAGTGGTTTCAACAATAAGTTGAATCATGCCTAATGAACAACAACTAAATCAATTCTTTACACTTCCCCTCAATGTTGGGGATGGAACATATCAAAAGTTCCCAACTTGGATAATAAAAATTTCTGTACAACACCACCTACAGCCTTGGTTAGCAGATCAACTTGTTGATATATGGAATTTACATGTTTTAATGCAATTTCCCTTGATTCCCATTTCTCTCGAACGAAGTGACAATCTACTTCGATATGTTTGGTCCGTTCATGATATACTGGATTCGTTGCAATGTGAATAGCAGCTTTATTTGAACCGGATCTGAATGAGGTATTCCTAAGTCATACAACAGTCCTCTAGCCCAAACTATCTCTGAACAGCCATGCGTAACGCTTTATACTCGGCTTCAGCTGAGGAAGTGGAAACCGTTGCCTGCTTCTTAGTCTTCCACATTACCAAGGAGCCTCCTAACTTCAATAGGTAGCCAGTGACAGACCTACGAGTCATACCACACGCAGCCCAATCCGCATCACAATAGCACTCCAAGACTAGTTTTCCCCCAGGGCTGATAAACAGACCTAGACCTGGCGTCCCTTTTAAATACCGTAAGACATCCCGAGCTGCTGCCATATGGTGTTTGGTAGGAAGATGCATAAATTGACTAAGTACCTGTATGCAAAAGTAGATATCAGGGCGAGTCATGGTTAGATAAATTAATTTTCCTACCAATGTGCGATATCTCGCTGGGTTTGGAAGCAGCTCTTGTAGATTATCCTTTGTTTCATCAAAACCTACCAGCTTCAAACCTTGTGCCATAGGAATGCTTAAAGGCTTGCATATGCTCATACCTATTTCAGCAAGGAGATCAAGTGTATATTTCCTTTGAGATAACACAATACCCTTATTAGAGTTAGCTACCTCAATACCTAAAAAATATTTCATCAATCCCAGATCCTTGATTTTAAAATGGTCATGGAGTAATTGTTTTGCTTCTTGAATTCCTAATTCAGAACTTCCTGTTATTAGCAAATCATCTACATATACTAAAATCAAAACAAGTCCACTAGTGCAATTTTTGATAAACAGAGAATAATCATTTTTGCTTTGCTGAAATCCACCATCTATTAAGGCCTTAGAAAGCCTCTTATTCCATTGTCGAGAAGCTTGTTTTAAACCATATAGAGATTTGTTTAATCGACAAACCAAACGCTCCCCCTTAATTTCAAAACCTTGAGGTACTTTCATATATACCTCTTCACTTAAATCACCTTGCAAGAAGGCATTGTGAACATCCATTTGATGCAAATTCCATTTATTTATAGCAGCCAACTTAAGTACAACACACACAGTAAACATTTTTACAACAGGGGAAAAGATCTCATGGTAATCTATCCCTTCTTGTTGAGTAAACCCTTTTGTAACTAAACGTGCTTTGTATTTATCAATGCTATTATCATATTTATATTTAATTTTATAAACCCATTTACATCCTATTGCTTGCTTACCTTTCGGAAGGGGCACTAGATCCCAAGTTTTATTTGCAATAAGAGCATTCATTTCAGCCCCCATTGCCTCTACCTATTTTGGATTTTTAACAGCTTCTACATAACTAGTGGGTTTAGATACAGAATCAATTGTACATAGAAAACACATATGATGAGCAGAAATATTTGAATAGGAAATATAATTAGCAATAGGATAAGCACATTTAGTAGCAGGTTTTACTAAAGCACAAACATAATCCTTTGACCATATTGGTGGTCGTCTCTCTCTACTGGTCTTAAAGGAATCATGTGTGTGACTCATAGTTTGATTTTCATTACCTAGAGGAGCAGCAGCCTCAGGTTCAGTTCTGTTTAAGCCGTATGTGTCAGTAAGGTGACTAAGAGTGGCATTCTTATTCTCCAAATCTTAAGGTTTATACCAAAACATTTCCTTAAAGTCTACTCCTGCCTGTGGCGCATTATCTACAACCTCATCTTTAAAGGGAAACTTATCTTCCATAAAACTAACATGTCTACTTACAAATATATTCCTACTACGTAAATCAAGAAGTAGAAAACCCTTTTGATGTTCAGGGTATCCTAAAAATACAGAAGGAATAGATCTAGGTTGTAACTTATCTTCTACCCTTAAGTCAGTGGCATGAGCTAAGGAACCGAATACTTTCAAGTTTCCTAAATTGGGCTCTACACCATAGACCCTTTCATATGCAGTTTTATAGTCAAGTACCTTTGAGGGGATTCTATTAACTAATTGTACAGCCATTCGCACGCATTCTCCCCAAAAGCATACATGTATACTAGATTGTAAGATAAAGCTACGAGTGATTTGCATAATGGTTCGATGTTTTCTTTCCACAACTCCGTTTTGTTCTGGAGTGTAGGGGCATGAGGTTTCATGAACCATACCTCTCTCCTTAAAGAAACATCTTAAATCATTATTAGCAAACTCAATGTCGTTGTCACTCCTCACTTTCTTAACCATAACAGAAAATTGCGTGGATACATAAGCAATGAAGTTCTTAATATGCATAATTGTTTCATTTTTATGTCACATAAGAAATATCCATGTTCCTCTTGAATAATCATCAACAATGGTAAGAAAATATTGATGACCTTTATGTATAGGTATCTTGTAGGGACCCCACACATCAAGGTGCAACAATTCAAAGCAACGATTAGATTTAATACAATTGGACCCAAAAGGAAACTTTGTTTGTTTAGACTGCACACAAACTTCACAATTCTTATTCATGTCAACTTTATTGTCAAAGATACTCAAGTGTCTCATTACCGAGATTGGTGCATGACCTAATCTACTATGCCATAGGCATACATCAATGGAATCATGTTCAATGCTGTTACACAAAATAGAATTCAAAGAACTACAACATTTCTTAACATCTAGAACGTAAAGTCCTACGACCTTCTTACCAATCAGCCTCTTCTTCCCAACCTGAAGGTCCTGCATGATACAAATGTCAAGGAAAAAGGACACCACACAATTCTGTTCTGTGGTCAATCGAGACACTGAGATTAAATTGAATAGTAAGCTAGGTGCATACAAAACATTCCTAATTATTATATCTTCTGCAAGATGAACATCACCTATATGGCTAACAGGCATGCTACTTCCATCAGGTATTCTAATGGTTTTTATAGGTCCGTTATATGGTTTACAATTACTTAAGACATTCAGATTGCCTACCATATGTATCGTTGCACCTGAATCTAAAATCCACTTACTGCTGGGAAATGTAAATGAGCGAGGGACAGCCAAACCTGTACCAGTTAAGGCATGAACTGTAGGTTCTTCATCACGATTGATGAGGTTAAGCAATTTCTGGTACTGGTCCTGTGTAAATGAAGGAGCCGCAGATGTTGATACAGGAGGATGTTCCTCAGTCGCATATGCTGCATTAATCCCTCCTTGAATTGAATCTTTAGATTGCTTCCCTTTGTTTCCACGAAAATTGGGGGGAAGCCAACAAGTTCATAGCATTGTTCCTTTGTGTGTCCCCGCTTGCCACAGTGAGAGCACTCAGGGGCACTATTGCGTCTTCCACATCCCCTGCCTCGAGTTCTGTTTCGGACTGCCATTGCTATACCTTCAGGAGATGGGGCTCTGTCGGTGCTCACTATGTGACGTTGAGTCTCATCTTCAACGATCATATTATATGCGTCATTGACACTTGGGAGAGGAAGAAGGAGTAGGATATGACTTCTTGCCTGAGAATAGGTCTCATTAAGACCCATCAAGAACTGAAGCAATTTCTGTTGTTGACTGGCTTCAGCGCACTCACGAGAGGTAGCACAGGTACAAGATGGAATTGGGACAAGAGACGATTGCTCCTCCCAAAGTTCCTTTAGCCGAGAAAAGTAGGCGGTCACAGATAGGGTCCCTTGCCGAAAAGAGCTAATTTCTCTGTGCAACGTAAAGATCCTATAACCAGATCGTTTATCAAATCGTTGCTGAAAAGCTTGACGAGAACTGGTAAAGAAGATCATTCCATTTGCAAGATCCTTAGAGAGAGAGCCCAGAATCCATGAGAAGACGATGGCATCGCACCGATCCCACTGTGCACGAAGGGATTCATCTTGACTGTCCCGCGTGCAGCTGCTATCGACAAAGCCGACCTTATTCTTCCCACGAAAGGCGATTAACGTTGCCCTACTCCAGATCGTGTAGTTGTCGACACCGGTCAGGATTTGCGAAATCAATGGCGTCCCTTGGGTATCCGATGGATGGAGAAAGAGTGGGTGGTGAAAAGAGAGGGAATCGCTAGCGGATTTGCTTGGATCCATCGAAGAAGATGAGGGTTCACCGGAAGTTACCTACTCGGAATCGACGCTGGTGGCAGAGTGAGGAGTCAAAGTGTAGCCCGATGATGCGTGGTGCGATTCAGGCGTGATTCAGAGGGTTGGTGGAGGAACTGAGCCGAGCTATCTTGGGCCTTCTTGGCTCTTCTTGGATTATCTTGAAAAACAACCCGGATTCTCTGATACCATGTAAAACTCCAGGCCTTAGTCCTCTACACTTCAACTCAAGCCTCTAAAGAAACTGAATAATATTTTCATTAATAAGAAAATCTGTACACTTCACGTTTATACCACTAATGCCTATACACATATATACTACTTCCTATTTGGGCCTCACACAATGGCCCATTCATTTACAACTACTAAACCTGCAGTATCAGACGCTACAACTAATAAACCTGCAGTATCAGACGCTACAAGCTATTACACAGAGTGGTTTCAACAATAAGTTGAATCATGCCTAATGAACAACAACTAAATCAATTCTTTACACTATATCGTCTTCGTATATCATACATCCCGGAACAACACCTTCAGTTCTTGTGGTCTGTCGCTGTCTTCACTCTTGGAGTTCGCAGGTGAGTCTCTTTTTCTTTTCTTTTAAATTTCTATTAAGTTACATTAATAACAAAAGACACCGGAATTTCGTAAACGCTGATACACTCTATAGTGTATATTAATGTATGAACTCGTGATCAATAATCCATTTTCTTCAAGAATCTTGATCACGAGTCCCATCATATTTGAGAGTGATTGCTGATTGTATATATGATTTCGTCGAGTGACCAGAAAACAGAGTGGTCTATCGTCTTCGTATATCATACATCCTAGAACAACACCTTCAATTCTTGTGGTCTGTCGCTGTCTTCACTCTTGGACTTCGTAGGTGAGTCTCCTTTTCTTTTAAATTTTCGTTAAGTTTTATACATTAATAATAAAAGAGAACGGAATTTTTTAAACGCTACTGATGCACTCTATACCGTATAATAATGTATGAACTCGTGTTCAAAAATCCATTTTCTTCAAGCATCTTGATCACGAGTTTCATCATATTTGAGAGTGATTGCTGATTGTATATATGATTTCGTCGAGTGACCAGAGAACATGATAGAGGCCTGTCTTCACAGTATCAGTGACCAGACGCTCCTACTATTCTTGTTTATTTTTAAGGAATCACAGAGTTTAATAATTTCATTTTCTTGCATAGGCAAAATGAATCCGGAGCAACAATCTCGCCGCATACGCACTTTAGAGGCCCGTATAGCTGAGCTGGAGGCTTTATGTTATGGCCCTGTCGGCACTGAGTCTTTGGAACAATACCTTCAACGATTGGATCAAAAACTGAAGTTTCGGTTTTGACTTTCGTGGGACCCCCAGATATTAAATAATTCCCTAGTTTTTGCTAATACAAGGGCAAAAGTTAACACTCACATCAAGCTTTGCTCCGTCTGTCTGAACAGGAAGCTCTTGTCCATGGAACAGCATCCAGCTCCCATGGAACAACAACCAGTGGGAAGGGGCAAGAGTAAAAAACTCGATATGCAAGAGATTGATTTGAAAATGAAGGACATCAATCTGGAGCACAGCAAGGTCCACCTGGACGAACGAGAAGAAGATTTAAGGCGCAGAGAGCAAGATTTACAGCGAAGGAAAAGTCAATACAGAGAAGAAGTGAGGGAGAGATTTGAAGAGGCCAGGCGCAACTATTCTTATTAAGCAAGTTCTGCTCAAATTCTTTGTCGCTTTTATCTGACATTTTCTAATTTACAAAGAATAGTCTAGAATTTCAGTACAGTATTTGGCCTCTTCCTTGGTTGTGTGCGCGTTTGATATTGGTGCTTAAGGAAGAGTATGCATACATAGATCTGTGTAGGTAGTTGAGTACATAATTTGAGAACTTTATGGGTTTCTTCCGTTAATTCTCTTGTTGTTGGGAACAATAAGGTTTGTGGGGTCCTTTACCTGCAAAGAAGATAGATAGGTTCTGGTCACTTGAAATTCCATCTTTGTCATTTGTCCCAGACCTACAAGCACTAGCTTTAATTTCTTGAACAACTTAATCTGGGTTCTGACAAAAAAACAACTCATTTAGGTTTCAGATTCCTTCCAGAATCATGTGGTTTTACAACCTTCAAGAATTTGACTTCTCCGCCAATGGATTTTCTTCTGTTCTCTCTGCCTTAACTTCCATTGTGATTCTGCACATAAACTTAGCTCAATACCAACTCACTCACTGGTGGATCCTCTGTGAACATATATAAACTGTAGTTAGTTGTAAGCTCACATTTGTGAATCTCTCAGACAACCTTTTAATTGGAAAATTCCCGCCTTGGGTTCGGATCATCAAAGTCTTTCTCTCACACACACACTACTTATGAGTGGATGTGCAATATTTATGATAGGGAACATCTCATATTGGTCTTTCCCATTTCTTGTTTATGTGCGTTTGATGTTGATTCTTAAGGAAGAGTATGCAAACCAGTAGTCCTCTGGTTTTTCAAGGAAAAGTTCCGATTTTTAATTGTGAACGAACATGATCTGTGTAGGTAGTTGGATACATAATTTCGATAGTTTCTGGCAAAATGTTATCCCTCCTAAAAATTAAAAATGCTTCTTTTGTGGCAATCATTTCATAATGCATGCAACGGAAATAAACTCTTGTCTCTGTAAATTATTGGAGTATTTTAAACAGGCCCAATAATTCGCTAAAGCGAGTCAAGCACAGAAGGTGTTCAAGAAATTTACTGTGCGTATCAGTCGCAGTTCGTTCTTTCTGCCTCGTGTATGTTCTTCTTCTTTATGCCAAATGCCAATTTTTCGGTTAATTCTCTTGTTCCCTGTGATGTGTAACTAATTAACCATTGCTGGGAACAATAAGGTTTGTGGGGTCCAAATTGGGTTCTGAAAAAAAAAAAAGCAACTCATCATTTAGGTTTCAAATATGATGTTTTATCGAATAAAAGGTAATTTAACTGATATTAACGTAATCTTATGTTACTTAATTCAGTCAAATAATCTCATTAATTATCTCAGATTTGAGATCAGACAAAAATATCAAGGGTTTTGTGTTTACATGTTAATTATGGGTGTGTTTGGAATAACAATGGGAAAAGTAACGTTTTTTCAATTTGACTTGTGAAATTTTAAGATTGGGGAAAAAATAAGATTAGGTAAAATGATTAATGTTTGGATTGACGATTGGATAAGTGCTTTTAAAGTAACAGGTGTTTGGTTTAACTTTTATATAAGTGGCTTTTGTGATATTTAAGAGGAAAAAATTTTAAAAATTATGAAAAGTGAAAAAATTAAATTTGAAAATTTAGCAATGGTCAAATACTTAATAAAATTACAATAAAAATGCGGATAAATTAGAAATTATACAAACTTAAAGTTTTTGATAAAGTAAAATATAACAGAACTAATTAGATCAAAGGTCTTGTACAATCTGGTCCCTGATGGTGTCACGAACATGATTCATTTGGGTTGAAGATGTCCGAACATCATTTGTCGATGATGGCTGTTGATTTGACTATTATCGAATTGTACTTGCTCAATTTTTGTAATATTTCGAATCTATTTTTTCACACTCCAAAAGTCATTTCTATCATGTACCTCAAGCTTAAATTTTATAAATTAAAGTTTCACCCTCACATAATCAAAAATCATATCAAACTCTAATTTACATATTAAATCCTAACTCATATTTTCACATAGCTCAAAATCTAACAAAATAAACTGATTAAAACCTCCATTGGCAAAAAAAAAAAGGGATTAAAACCTCAATAATACCTCTAATAATCCAAATAAATTATTTAAACTAAATTTAATTGGTAAAAACACTCTATAGAAACTAATTTATGACATGTTTATAAAAGAAATTGATTATAAAATCATAAAACAACCAAATAATAAATATAAACTAATTAAAATTAATTATTAATTATTCTCTACATTTCTACCATCATATATTGACAAAACTCAAAATTTGCTTAAAATCATATCCCAAAATATTTTCTAACTAACAAAAGATTACTATTTAAAGAAAGAGAAAATTATTTAAAACATTTTTTATAAAAAAAGTTTTATTATTAAAAGTGATTTTGAGTACTTTATTGATCACAAAAATATAAAAATACTCCTATCAACAATTATATGGGATGCTCTCATAAGCTAAAGGCTCCAACTTGATGATTGGGACTTGATGCTTATCCCAATCGCACGATTTATCTTATTTGAGCCACAAGCTGATCGTGGATCCAAACATTTTATTTTGGACCAAACGCTTAAGACCCACAATTGGATTGGTTAATCGTGCGAGTGGGCTGTGAATCGTTCATCCAATATATCTATCAAGGGTTGTGTGTCTGTGTTTTTCAGGGTTTGGATGGTAGTACATACTTTTTATGAATCTTCGACTGCTTCCATTGCCAAGATGCTAGTCTTTCTATTCACCTTGTTATATACTGTATGTTAGATATATAAATACAGAGAGAGAGAGAGAGAGAGTTTATAGGAGTACACATCGCACATATATACTGTATGTTATATATATATATATATATACATATATATAGGGAGGGGGGAGAGAGTTTGTGTGTGTGTTTGGACTGAGGAAAAAAAAAGTGTTTTTGGGGTATAAGCATGATTTTGTCAAAAAATACCTAAGCACTATATTTTTTCCCTAATCCTTTTTCTTGCCACTAAAACCATGGTTTTCCATAATTTTTTTTTTTATTTTTTTTTCATGTTGTGGGTAGGCCTCACGCTCTCTCTCTCTCTCTCTCTCTCTCTCTCTCTCTCTCTCTCTCTCTCTCTCTCTCTCTCTCTCTCTCTCTCTCTCTCTCTCATTCATATGTTTTTTTAAGAATTTTGATGTTCTCTCTATCCTTTTTTTTCTTTTTTTTTAGAATTTTAAAATTTTAATGCTTCCTCTTATCCTTAATATAAAATCTATTTATCTAATTTGATATATTAGAAAAATTAGTTAAGTTAATTAACATTAAATATAGACAAATTTATTTCATTTTTAGTATTAATTATGAAATTTAATGTTAAATAATGGATTAAAATGCATCATTTTTATCGCCTTTAAGGGTTTTTTCCTCTTATAAATTAAAATCGTTAGGTCAAATTTAATGATTTTGTTAAATTTGCATCATTTTTTATTATTCATTATTATTTTTGCATTATCCAGAACTTATTTATACACTACAAAAAAACTGTGATTTATTAGCGGTTAAAAAGGTGTATTAGTAGCGGTTTTAACCGCTACCAACACCATTAGTAGCAGTTCATGAAACTGCTACTAAATCCACTGTTGCAAACGGATTTGTAGTGGTTATTTTAAACCGCTACTCAAGCACACTAACTGCTACTATATTTGTAGCGGTTAAAAACCACCGCTACAACATTGCCAAGAGCAATAATCATTTTCTCTGAACTTTGTAGCGGTTATATCTCAAACCCTGAAATTTGGAATGCGAGAAATGAAAAATAAAAACTTGGTTCTGTTTTGTAGTGGTTCAAGAACCGCAACTAATATGGATTTTAAAATTGGCGCCATTAACTAGTAGCGGTTCTTAAACGGCTACTAATTTCATTGAAATTTAAATTTGGGAAAATCCCTATAAAATGCATTGGAAATAGGCAAATCCCATTTCAGTACATTCAAATTCAAAATTCTGGTTCAGTCCACTGTCAGTACGGATGAACAGTGCCGGCGCCCTCAAAAGACGATTTTGCCCTTCAGCCCTCATTCTCACCACTTCGGAAATAACAACATCTGGTTCTTAATTAACAACTCCGGATTCTTGATTAACAACTCTCCTTTCTTGTTTCACAACTTCGTAACAAAACCGGTGTTGTTATTGTGAAAGAAAAAAGATGAAATTGGAGTTGTTAATCAAGAATATAAAGTTGTTAATCAAGAATCCGGAGTTGTTAATTAAGAACCAGATGTTGTTATTTCTGAAGTGGCGAGAATGAGGGCTGAAGGGCAAAATCGTCTTTGGAGGGTGCCGGCACTGTTCATCCGTACTGACAGTAGACTGATCCGGAATTTTGAATTTGAATGTACTGAAATGAGATTTACCTATTTCCAATGCATTTTATAGGGATTTTCCCTTTAAATTTTGTGCCAAAAAATTAATTTTCCTTTTAAAATGGCGCCATTAATTAGTAGCGGTTAAATAACCGCTACAAATGTAAGCAAATTTTTTTAAAAAAATCAATTATTTGTTTCCATTTTTTTATATTAAATTAAATATTTTATTATTTTGGTAGTTTAGCTAATTTAATTAACTTATTATTCAATAGTTTAGTTCATTTATAATTTAAAAGGAATGATTTAATTTAGTTGAATAAGTATGAAGATTGTATTGTTAATATTATTGAGGATACCTAAATAACAAGGAACTATTATGTTGTCTACTACAATGTGATTATGATTGTGTAAGAAAAATAGGTGAAAATGAGAAAAAGCTCTTGAATATCTGCAAAAAAAAAAAAAAAAATAGTGAGAATAAATTTTATGTAAAGGAAAAAAGTATTGAAATAAAAAATTTAAAAACTTGTTACTATATTTGATCACCTTATTCAACTCCTCAACTCATAGGAAAAAATTTGTAAATGAGAGAAAATGAAAGAGGGGTTAAGTGGAAAGAAATGGGGGAGTATTTGAAATGAGATGTGGTGGGTGTATTTATAGGGATCTACGTACTACTTGTAGCGGTTAGTATATCAAGTTTTGTAGCGATTTTTATTAGTAGCGGTTATTGTTGTTTTTGTAGCAGTTTATGAACCACTTGTTACCATATTGTTATTTTTATTTATTCGTTCCACGGAACTACAACTCGTAGTATCCGATCCAAGCTGTTCAGACCGGCCACGTCCAGCCTCCTCGTGGACACGTTCCCCTGCTCATCTGCACAATTTACCGCCCGTTAGATAAATTGCACTTCAAATTTAACATATCAAATTTAAATACTTAATTTATTGAATAAAAAAATATATTACCTTAGACCTGAACCTCAAACCCAGTAGATCGAGAAGACGACCGTCATGGGTTGTTCTGGTCCTGTGCCTCCTCCTCATCCAAGAACTGCTCCTTGTCTCTAATCAGAATCGGGATCTCGAAATCCTCGCTCGCGTCATAGTCACTGACACTGATATCTCCCTCTCTCAGATTAGGTATCTCTGGTGCGGTCGTCTCCTGTGGGATCGTCAGTGGTGGCTGTGGTAAGGCCGACTCTTGTGGCTGCTGTGGGGAGATAGGCTGAAATGGCGCGATCGCTCTCCCTCCACGCTACCCCCCTCCTCTACTGCTACCACCCTGCAGAATCGGTCTGGGGACCTCGGGCTCCTTCCCCTTATCTATCCCTAAAGCCATATCAACTGCAAAAATTCAAAAAAAAAAAAAACAAACCAATTAGTCTCATTTATATATAAAATTATAATAAAAATAAAAATAAAATATGTATTGTCTGTATCTCAATTGAGAATAATGAGAAAATGTTGCAGCGAAAACTCTCCAACAGACGTTAGAACGCTCAAATTTGAAGGAAATAACTGTTACAAATGTGATGATCTTTGAAGTTCTGTAGCGGTTATGAAAATTTAACCGCTACAAATAGGCGACCTTTAACATTTTGTAGCAGTTAGGTTGGTTGTAACTGCTATACTATTAGCATAGCTTGGTGGCACCAAGTGGCGCGAAATTTGTAGCGGTTTTTATGTTGTAACCGCTACAAAGTAATCGCGACAAATTTGGCAGGAAACTCACGGCATATTTGTAGTGGTTATATTCTTTTAACCGCTACAAATAATGTTGTTAATCAATCGCGCCACTTGGCGCGTAGCTTACCGCTACAAATTTGTAGCGGTTTATGTTATAACCGCTACAAATGTCACAATTTGTAGCGGTTAATTGTAACCGCTACAAATTCATCGCTACAAAATCCCTTTTTTTGTAGTGTACTTTATTCTTTATATGTAATTATCACAAAAGTTAATGTCCTTTTTAGTAATTTGATCATGAAAAAAGCTATTCTGATCACAATACCCAAATACTTTCATTTTATCAAAATTACTTTTTCTTATAATCTATTCTGTTCAGAATCTATTTTCTAAAAACTATTCTCTACCTTTTCTTTAGAAGCTATTTTCCAAACACTAATCCAAACACACTCTATATGAGTACACATGGCACATTCAACAAGAACAGATGTTGAAATTAAAGCTTATGTTTTGAATTAATCAAGACAGAAGTTGGACAAACCAAAAAAAGAAATCAAGACAGAAGAGGAAAACATAGATGTGACCGGAACCGTTTCGGAGGGATAGACACCGAGAGCTCATTCAAATCTAAACCGTTTAAATCTGGATCTCGACGGTCCATATTTGATTTTTTTTTAAAAATGGGTGATTTTTGAATAAAAAATTATTTTTTGAAAAAATGTTAATTAAAGGATTATCTTTATTTTAGATTCTGTACCCATTAAAATAATTTTTTTAAGAAAAAAAAGAAATTAAAAAATTAAATCTGGACCGTCCAGATCCCATCTAGATGATCCAAATCTTCAAAGGATAAACAGGGAAACTGATTCCGGATGTGACATGGGGGTCGGCACATATATTTAGTTTTCTGTCAACAATAGAATACATTTTATTGTAAATCCTTGAAATTTGGCAAAAAGAAAAAAAATAAATAAATAACTATTTTACTTTGGGGCAATTACAATGAAATCCCATACAAGAGAAAAAATGAAGAATTGGTCCCTAAAGTTGTCAGTGTAAGCTCCTCGACTTGTTAATGGACGCTCATCGACTTGTCATTAACAACTTCAGGGACCATTTTTTCATTTTTTTCTCTTGTGTGGGACTTCATTGTAATTGTCCCAAAGATCTATGATCAAATTAATATCTTCATGTAGGTAGGCATCTTCATTATCAAAAATATGCAAATTAGAACATAAGCTTTGATGAAATGAATCAATTAGCATTTCAATTACAACACCAAAAATATTATCATTTGAGAATGAAGAAGCAATTACCTGTTCAAAATCGCTAACAATTCCACTTTGAATGATGTTATACATATAGAGTATAACATATTATCCGCATTCAGTGTTGCCAGGTTGTCGAGGGCACTTTAAATGAAAGCTAATTGGTTGTTAAAATCAATAAAGGTATATCTAAAACAACCGTCAAAGAAAGAATTAGAATCGAAACTACTTACTTTCAGAAAATACCACTTTGGGTCTCTAACAACTTTACCCTCACGTGACTCGCCTAGGAGTTATATGTCTATGTCGCACTATCATGAAAATCAAAATCAATAGAAATTAGAACCATTCATTTTTTTTAAGAATCAATAAAAAACAAAATAACTTACGTGTTGAAGACGGATTTTGTTTCTTTGTTTGGTCTTTTATGCAAAGAATCAAACCAATAGACTACGTTGCGGTGAGGACACAACACACAAACTCCAATGGTAACTATAACATGTACAGATTAAAATGAAATTAGCTGACAAGGCAATTATTTATTAAACATTTTAAATAGACAAAATTAAAATACGCACCCTTGAACAATGGGTGCTAAATAATAACGAAGTTTGGTATGTCCCATTATGTAGCCCACATAGTGAGTTCTTGCCTCTAAAGTATTGGTATCCCTTATTGTATTTGTAGGACATAAGAATCCATACAAATCACATCTTTCCATGTCTATGCAGATGTGGTGGAAGTAGCTATAATAGAATTAAAATAAGGAATGAATTATTGAATGTATGAAATAAAAAAAACCACTACATGAATTCTACGGAAAAATTGAAAAAAAAAAAACTTACCGGATTGCAATTTTCACCCATCCTGCATCTATCTCCTCTAATTTGATAAACTCCTTGAGATCTTTTCTATCAATCGTGTAGGTATACTCTAATGTAAGGCCCACAATCCCTTGAGGCATGTTCAAATCAATCTAGCGAATGCCTTTGTAGATCTGTTGCAGTCGTGCTAAGAAGGGTCATTTTCTCGTATCTTCATCATCCTTTTGGAACATAAAACACAAATTGTTAGTAGGATGCCAACAGATCTCAAGTAATAGTAAGGTAATGCCTACCATTAGAGGTGTTGCCCCTGAACCAATAAGATTTTAAGGCCAAAGGATGAAAGATCCTATTGCCTGACCTATTATACCAACCTCTGTATCAGGAATAGGGATGGTTGTACCTTCTTCCCCCTCTCTAACACACGTCATAGTCACCCTACATAAATGTTGTGGAATTTGCTGATGATGGTGGGTAGTAGCATATGTGTGAATAAGAGCATCGACAACAACATGCAACAGTGGCACATCCAAGTAGAGGGTGGAAGGTTCTCCCAGCACTAGAGTGGGAGAAGGGTCACCAAGTGGTTCCTCTAAAGGGTTGTAACTTCCTTTGGTACTGGGGAGGGCTAAGGATTCCTGAGTTATATGCTCATCACTTGCCCTATGCAATTCGAACATCTTTGTCATTTCATGTTGAAGCTCTGGAAAATGCTCTTGTCAGAGCTTGTCGTGAAGTTTGGCCTCGAGCTCTCGTTTAACTTCCTCTCGAATCTTAGCCACAAGCTCCCTATTAGGTTCAGCTTGTGACGAATAATGTGAGTCTCTTACAAAATACCTCACGACACTAACTCCCCTTGTCTCTCCTCAAACACGACCAGGGTCATTTGCCTTCCTAATAGCCGTTGATAAGATGTCCATCCATATACTTGGATTGAATGAACCTTGGCTACTATGATCTTTCAGTTCATCCTGTAGCATACAATTTATCATAAATGAAAAGTAAGCACTCTCGATTTGAAAAAAATTATGTACTTATGCTTTATCTACTTATAATCCTCGCAGCAACCTCAACAACAGCCAGATTTATGTACTTCCCACCCTTTATCCTCCCTGCTTTCATTTTTTGTGACTTGGAGGAGGAGAAGGGGTCTGGATAACAGCCTAGGATCTTATTCCGCTTCTTCCTTCATTTTCTCTAACTCTTCTTGCATCATCTGCCTCTCAAGCTTCTGATAACCACCACGAGACATGTAATATTGATACTTATTTTCTGCTTGCCTCTATGCATTTGTTGCACTTAATTCCTATGAATGAAAAACAACAAAAAATAAATCAATGATATCAAGTATATTAAAATCAAAAGCTCTATATCATGATGATAGAAATCTTACCAAAAATTGAGGATCTTCCCGTGATACTACAAACAACCTCCAGTCCTCTAGAGACAAATACGAATAATATTTACATGGATCCTTACCCCTTTGGGCCCCTCGAATGTACCTTGTTGTAAGCTTGTTCTTGAAACCTTTCCATCGTAGGCAAACCTCCCCCATCCAGTGCTTGTACATCTCCCTAGTGTTTGGGACATCGTATGTTTATTGCAAGGTAAAATATAAGATAATAATATTTGAAGCAATAGGAATAAAGCTACAATTATCATAGATATGTAGAACTTATATACCAAAAGTTGTTGCCAAATCATGTTTTTCATTTTTGGGGGAACCAATTTCCAATTATCGTAGGTAATGCGCACTTTGCTTTGACCTAAATACCCTAAGTAGCTAATAAAAAGGTCTTCCTCAGGACCAATTGGATTCATATTAGCATCGAAGTCCATATGCAGCCTTTCTTGTTGATGTTTATGACGTGCAACCAATGCTCTCATCTTTGTGCAGCCTCTAACCCTTCTTGCAATGGGTTCATCTCTAAGCATTTCGTCATCCCCAGCACTTTGTGATGAGTCACTAGAGTTGTCCATATTCCTATTAACATAAAAAACTTCATCAGATAGGTAAATAAATTGCAATAAAAATAAAATAAACTAAGTAGGAGTAAAACAAAAAGCACATAATTCTATTTTATAAGTTAAGGTCTTACTCTATATTATTTCCCATATTCCTTCACCATGATAATTTCTTACAACATATTCTTCATCATCTACCAATTCTACTTCATTTGTTCTAGGTGGATTTGTTGTGAAAGGTGGTGTGTCATGAAGGTTGAAAGTCAGATCACCATAGTTATATTTTTTACTTTGAAGTACAATGGACATTTTTTTATTCGTAGGATTTGTGACAAAAAACACTTGTTTCGCCTGACTTGCTACAATAAAGGGCTCATCTCTATTGTCAACTGTTCGAAGATCAATTGAGACAAATCCAAATTGTTGATCTATTACCACAGCATTATTGCTAACCCACTTACATTTGAATAAAGCAACTTTGAACTTGTTATATGTAATCTCCCATACTTCTTCTATAACTCCATAATTGGCCATAGACAGTAATATGGGATTTTTGTCTTTCAAACTGGAAAAGTGCGTGGCTTTAGCTTCTACCATCACCCCACTATTTTACATGGTACTTCTGTCATCTTGCTCTTTTGTATAGAAAGAATAGATGTTTATATCATAACCACTTCAAGTAATGACCTGAAACGAAGGCCTCCAAGCTAGCCACTCGATTGTCTCAGACACACCAGTTTTGTGCGAAACCTTTTCCTCAAACCACTCTATGAATGTCTTGTTTTGCTCAATAGCAATCTGTATGTCATTCTTCCTTGGATTCTTGTTCTTCAAAGTCTTTATGTGTTCATATATGTAAGGTTGAACTTCTTCCATATTATTTAGGATATATAAGTGTGCTTGCAATACCTCTTCACGAGGAACATTCTTCACTTTCAGTCCTCGCGTTCCCTTGCTTCTCCCATCTTCATGCTGAGATTGTTCCTTCTTCCCTAACCGGTAATCCTTGTAAAACTCCATAGCCTCTTCAACTACATATCTTTCAACTATTGAGGCTTCAGATCGATAAGGATTTTTAGAATACCCTTTTAAGATCTTCATGTATCTCTCAAAAGGGTACATCTACCTCAGGTAAACTAGACCGTAAAGCCTTACCTCCCTTACCAACTGAACTATCAAATGCACCATTATATCAAAAAAAATGAAGGAGGAAAATGTATATCTTGTTGGGCCAAAATAATATAACCCTCATTTTCCAATTCTACCAATTTTCAATTATCGTAGGTAATCTCTTCTTCCATATATTCTTTTCACCTGTAATCCTCTGATTCTTACCAAAGGTGACATTGATATGTTCCACTCAACTGTAAACTTCCTCTCCGATTAATGCCTTTGGAGCCATTCCATGCTCCAATAAGCCATTAAAATGCTTTCTTAACCTACAATACGGGTGGAACTGATGAAGAAACCTCCTGTGGCCAAGGTAGATAGTTTTTCTTCCATGCTTAAGTTGATGGAAGTGTGTGTCTACTTCACATATCGGGCATGCTTTATGCCTTTTCACACTGTACCTTAACAAGTTTCCGTACACAGGGAAGTCGTTTATCGTTGTGAAAATCATTGCAGGTAGCTTGAAGGACTCATTCTTATAAGCATCAAACACATCTACGCCTTCCTCCCACAACTTCTTTAAGCCCTCAATCAAAGGTACAAAGTAGACATCAATATCGTTCCCTAGCTGTTTTGGTCTAGAAATCATTATAGAAAGCATCATATACTTGCGTTTCATACATAGCCAAGGAGGCAAGTTGTATATTACAAGGAGAACCGGCCAAGAACTATGTGTGCTAGTAAGAGTTCCATACGGATTGATGCCATCTGTACAAAGCCCAAGTCGAAGGTTTCTCTGCTCGTTGGCAAATTAAGGGAACATTTCATCTATTTTTTGCCATTGTGGAGAGTCAGCTGGGTGCTGAAGATATTTTCCATCAGATATTTAAAACGTAGCATTATTTGAAAATACCACAAAACATTTAAAGGTTGCATTTTAGTTGTCTTATAACCACAACCACCATCTTTCTTCACTTTGTATCGTGCAATTTTACACTTAGGACACTCACTAAGACCTTCATACTCATTTATGTACAATACGCAGTCATTAAGGCAAGCATGTATCTTTTTATACTCCATACCCATCGTAGACAGGATTTTCTTGGCCTCATACATACGATTTGGAAGTACATTATCATTTGGAAACATATCACACAATAATTCAAGCAGCAATGTAAAACTACTATCGGTCCACCCACAAGTTGCCTTTGAGTTAACCAAATGCAATGTTCCTGTCAGCCGTGTGTACTTACTCCTAGGGTACAATGACGTCTTTGCATCACTCCACAAGCTGTCATACTCCTGTGATTGCGCAAATGATTCTACCTCAACATTGTGAATCATTTTCTCCATTCTATTTTCATCTATGACATCCACATGTTCCTTCTTGTGCGACGGACAATCTGTTACTTCCTCACCATGTCATATCCACCTTGTATATCGTAGATTTATTCCATCACAAAGTAGGTGATCCTTTATGACATCAACATCCCGTCGACTTTCATTTAAACAATTGACACAAGGACAAAAATACTTCCCACTTTTTGCTGGAGCACTCTTTCTAGCGAATTCAATAAACTCTCCCACCCCTTTCTCATATTCTTCACTAGTTCTCAAAGCAGTCATCCAACTGTGATCCATTTTGTTACCACCTAAGCCATTCCCAATAACACTCATGTTTAGAACAATTGTCAACGATATGATGTGATTGCCTTTTTTTAACAAAAAATTCGGCAGCATTTCCCCTTAAAAGTAAGACATCCTAAAATTTCAAACAACCCCATCTCCACTACACTCTAATAATCATACTACTTTTTTTATATATTGAGGAAACTACACTAATAATCATACTAATATAATCTAAAAAAATAAAACCAACCATATTGCATATTATATATGGATTATGGATGCAATGAGATAATTATAAATTTTTTAATATTTATATTGATAATTAATAAATTTCATTATACTACTTTTCTTATCTTGTATTTTGTGCAAACTTACATGTTAGTTAGCCAACAAACGCATATCAATTAGTGAAAGCTAAAGTATGTTAATTAAAGGCTTAAGCTTTTATAATGAGCCGGTCTTGACAGATATATGGATTTTGACTTCTTTTACTTTCATTGATATAATTAATTCTCATTAATTTAAAAAAAAAAACCCAAATAGAGCCCTCCTCCACACACAAAAGAAAAAAGTTACTCTATTTCAATTCATCAAAATCAATCAAAAGCTCTGTTTATTTATAATATACATATGTATTTCCTTCAATTTCCAAGCTCCAAACGTATAAAACAAAAACATTATTAGTATTGCATAACTACAAATAACGAGTTTATGATTCTAAAAAAACCAATCAAAATAGAAAATCACTCCAGTAGCTAGAATCATATAAATAAATTGAAAGCATTATAATAATTTCACATTGCAAGTTTAACTTAATTCTTCATCATGTCAATTTATATTTTTTAAAAAAAAACCTGATGAAAGGAAGGAGAAGGCAACCGACATTGGAGGAAAGAAGACGTATCCAAGCTCCATAGTGTCTATGTGCCCAACCAAGGTGGAGAGAAGACGTTGGAGGAGGTGTATGCATGGTAGAGGAGGCACACCGAAAGGTGGAGGGAAAGTAAGAAGGTTGAGGAGGTATATACTCCGGAGGGGGTGGAGAGCCAGAAGGTGTTGGCTGAGAATGGAAGGAGGTGGAGGAAAAAGCTTCCCAGTGCCGACAATGGAGAAAGGAGGAGGAAGAGAAGACGAAGACTCACGAGAAAAGAGAAGAAAAGGAATGAAGAAAAAGAGAAGTCACAGGAAAAGAGAAGGGAAGGAATGAAAAGAGAAAGTCACGGGAGAAGTGTTGGTGTAGGAAAAGGGAATGAAGAAAGGATGGAAAAAAAGCAAGGGGAAGGGAAAGGAGCATGTCAGAATTTTTGACATGTACAGGGGATGCCTAGAATAGAATTTGGTACGCCTAAAGGCTGGGTTTAGGCATCCCAAAAATGTTTGGGATGCCTAAAGTAAGTCACATTATACAAGAAGACGGTGTGGGGGGTGTGCATCAACAATGGAAGGAAGGAGGTGGAAGAAAAGGCAAGACAATGTTGATTTTCTTTTAATCTTTTTGGGATCAGGTCTTGTATTAGGAAGTATAGGAGTAGTATTGTCACACCCTTATCTTATTTTCACATTTTTCAGAGTATTTACGGAAAATGATACGCAGTTCGGTGGGCAACACAGGAATAGCATAAATATATTGATATTAAATGCAAATTTAGATATAGGAGTCTTCCCCGTAGGGTTTGATAATATGTACAAATTTTGTCCAAAATATCCAACATATTAAAATTAAACTAATATAACCAAACAATTCTGATCTTGGGACCTGCACACCTCAATTGTCCGTGTAACTACTTTGCCTTTAGAGCCACTGGTTCCCGCTGGAACATTTATTATTTATGAAAAAGGGTGAGATTCCAAGGAATCTCAGTAGTGACATATGATCCATCATATAAAATGCAAACATTAAATATGTAATACACCATATAATGTAAATGAAAATTCATACTATAACATGTGTGTACACAATACACATGACTGTTTGGATCCCCTACATGTCCATGTACCTCAGCTGAGTCCCATACCACAGCTAGGTAATGTGCCCTAAGGCACGTGTTCATATCACAGAATATAGCAACATATAGCATATCAACATTCACATAGTGTATGAGAGATAGAGTTACTACCTTATGTCCCTTTTTGCTACATCAAAAATAGTTCCTCGAACTACGTGCCAATAGCTCAGGCGATTGATTCGGTCCTAAAATTTTAAATGTACAAGAATTAGGTTAAAACTGATCATTCGTGCTCCTCTTTAGAGGCTTCCATAGTGTTTTCATTGGCTATATTAGTCTATATTGAAAATTTACCAAAATGCCCCTGGGACCCGGTCCCGGCCCTACTGTACCAGGTCGACTATACTTTTTCAGGAATTTTGACCCGGGCTATTCTAACATATTTTCGCCCAAGAAATCCATTTCTGACCTTGGGTTTTACAAAATCACAGCCAAACGACAGTTTCATAATTTTTCAGAAACTGATAGATTTTCAGTCAACTTTGAAAATTCATAACTAATTTTAAAAAATTTCAAATTGACTGATTCCAAAGCCTTAATGAAGGTCATTAAATATAATTTCATGGAAAAATATCAAAAGATAATTTCTGATCACACATTTTGCCCAGAAATTCGGCCAACTACTACTATTCCAAATTGCATTCTAGAAACAGAGCTCAACTTCAAAAATCCATAACTAATTCTACAAAAATCGAAATGGAGTGTTCTAAAATTGTATGGAAAGCTATTTAAGTTTAGTTTCATGAAAAAATACCCAAAACTCCAGATTTTATCTAATTTTTCCCAGAATTTTTGAACATTAGAACTGCCAGATTTGAACGTCTAGAATGACCCCTGTTTCTGACTTAATTTTGAAAAATCATAACTCTCTCCACATATATCGAAATAATGCGTTCTTGGACTCCTTGGAAAGATATGAATGTGTAATACATTCTTATAAAATTTCATATTTTTTTGATAATATTGAATGGTCAAAACTCAACATGAAGCGGACTGACTCCCAAAAATGTTAGTTTTGACAGTCTAATTGCAAGAATCAAGAATTCATTCATTTTCACTCCAAATCGTACATTTCTTGATTTTATCATCAACTACACATCCTAAAATATCTATACAAAATGACCCATTCGAAAATTCCATCTATAGCCTCTGTTTAAGATTTTACAGTTTCAAGTATGTACTTTGTTTTTCGGACAGCAAAACAGGATGAAGAAAACTAATATGTAACCATGAATTTATACTCTAAACCTCACGAGTTTTAACTCTATACTCTCCTACACATATGTACTGAGGTTAATGAGCAAATTTTAGAACCAAAGAATTCCAAAAAATCGCCCCAAAATCGTCACACAATCACTGGTTTAACAACTTTTCAGTGACAGAAACTTTCTGACGAATTTTCTCTTATTCCAGCCACAAAACCACCACAGAAACCACTCAAATCCAACGTGAAAACAAGGATAAATGTGTAGGAGACTCACCTATACACATTTATGGTGTTGTATGCGACGTTTGGAGCTTCATTCTTCCTCCGATTTCACTCTATCTCACTTACATCTCTCTTTCTCAATTATGTTTCTCTTGTTTTCTTTTTTCTTTTTTCCCAGCCGGTAATCGAAAATGAAGAGCTCAAGATGCTGGGTTTTTGGTTAAATAGAGAGTGCATGATGTGTGGGAGACGTGGCCAAATGAGAGAAGGATAGGTGTTTAGTTTTCTTTTTCTACGTGAGGTGTTGTAAATGGAGCATGAGTTATCTAATGATGAAAGCAAATTATGGGGTTGTTGTGTGTGTGTGTTGTCCGAATAAAAATGAGAAATGTGTAAAGTGTGTGTGTTTGTGTCGGTAAGTTGAGTGTATTAATATATATATATAGGTATATTTTTATCCTATTAATTACACACACTGAACCCTAATTTTCCCCTTTGTCTAATTTAAGATTCCTTAAATTTCGTAGGTTCCATAAATTGACTTATTATCAAATTCCCATTTAAATTTTCTTTTTAGAAAATTTAACCTTCACTAATTTTGGGATATTACAAGTATTATTTACCAACCCAATCTTTTCTGCCTTTTCGTTGGGACTGGTTCTTGTTTGTATATCTTTATTCTATATTTTATCAAACTCCCATTTTGTAGCTACAGCACAGCTACTTATTTATGTAGGAGCTATAAACGGTTTAATTATATTTGCTGTGATGTTCATAAATGGTTCAGAATATTACCAAGATTTTCATCTTGGGGTGCGTGCGAAGGAGGAGGAAGAGTAAAGTGAAATAATGGGAATAATGAAGAAAAAAAGTGAAATAATGGAGTGACTGAAGTTGGTAGAAAAGAGTAAAGAGAAGGAAGGAGGGGGACGCATGTCAGGGGTCTCCTTTAGGCATCCCAAATTGGATTTGGGACACCTAAAGTAAGTCAAATTTTTTTAATTTTCAATTTTTGGTGCCAGGGGGAATCTTTAGGCATCCCAATTGAAATTTGAGACATCTAAACTCTACTTACGCGTCCCAATTCAAATTTGGGACGCATAATGTGTCGATTTTATTGCTTTATTTATAAAATTGTCACTGCCTCTATGTTTTGACGTCCCTTTTTGAAAAAGGGATGTCTATAGGGGTAGTAATATCTTCAACCTGTAGTAGTGCGAAGACAGTACTCCCACAGCTGTTATGTACCAACAATGTGCACTACAAAAAAAACATCAAATTAGAGACAGAATTTTCGTCACTAATCAGTTTAGTGACAAAAATTAGCGACGGAACCAGATTAGCAACTGAATTAGAGACGGAATTAGTTATGTCGGTAAAAAGACTGTTACTAATTAATTAGCGACGGTCTTTTTAGGTTGCGATAGGTTAGCGACGGAAAATTCCATTATTAAATTCTGTCTCTAATCAATGGCTGAATTCACTAATTAGCGACGGAATTTTTCGTTCCTAATCCATCGTAAAATAATTTTTTTATATAATTTAAATTGTCACATGTACTCACCACGAGCCTCCACATGTACCTCACCAGTACCCTCTATGTGTACCCACCACCAGCCATTTATCCTCATCAGCCACTGCCACCTCGCCTCCGGCCGCCACGTGTCCCAGTCAACAGCCACATGTCGCCCTCCATCGCACGCCACGTGTCACCCTCCATCACGTGCTAACTGTCCAAGTCACAAATTGGTTGCATTGTGTGACTAAGTTGGGATTTGAGTTAAGGAGAACCTATGTAATTTAAATGCAAAATCATATATATACATATATATTTCACTTTGCAAACAAAAATAGAAACACAAAATTTAATATATTATTAACTATTTCAATTTAGTTTTCTTATTTTATTTTATGTAAATATTCTACCTAAATTTTTATTATTAATATCTTTTTTTAATTCATTCATTTATTTATTTTATTGTTTGTATTTATAAAATTTGAATATAATATATTATTAAAAATTCAAATATATTATATTATAATTTCAATTTCAAAAATAAATACAAACTAATAATTTTATTTATTTATTTCAATATTTATATTATAAATTTTTAATAATTTAAAATTTAAACTATTTAACATATTTATAATTAAAAAAATCTAATTATTGAAACAGTTAACTATTAGTTACTGAAATTAGAGATGGATTAGCGACGTCACAAAATATTTTTGATAGAAATTAGTGATGGATTAGGGATAGAATATAGTGACGGAATTTTTCCGTCACTAATTTCCATCGCTAATTTTTAATGACGGAATTAGAGATGGATTGGTGACGAAATTTTGCGACGGAATGTGATTCCGTCACTAATGTAGTGACAGAAAAATTCTGTCACTAAATTCCATTGCTAATTTTAGTGACGGAATTTGTGAGGGATTAGTGACGGATTAGTGATTTCGTCGCTAAATTTCATCACTAATTTTCATTTTTTTGTAGTGGTGATATAATATCAAATATATACTCTTTTCAGTGCCATTTCATTTGCATCACAAAACTACTGATTGATAATATAGTAATTTGCAAGTACGTATCATACAACTTGGAATTTGATAAAATTTATATTTTTACTTATCTATATAACATATAATACTATTCCACCAAAATCACTGTTCACAAGCAACGAACGGCTATGATTTCTTCTCCCCTCCAAATTCACTGTTCATAAGAAATGAACAGATTAGATCTCACTGACGTACCTACCAACTTGACATAGCATCAGCGATTCTCGTGCCTATCCCCCATGCTATTTCTTCGCTTGCCTATCCCCACATGTTGTTTCAAAACCCCTACCTTACATATCTCTTTGCCTCCCTCCTCATTTTGTCTTTCAGCTATTTTGATTCACTTGGAAGCTGACTTGTTTAGGTTCAAGCTTATCATCAGTGCAAAATTATAATATCGCAGACACAGGAACGGATGGAATGAGGGGTGCGCTGTTCAAGTACGAGCTTATTATTCAGGTACCATGTTTTGAAACAGATGGTATGCAATATACACTTTGCATCTTCTTCTACCTCAAGGTATTGAATCCATTGTTCTTGTGTAGGTGATGGAGACGGGAATAGATGGAAGAGTATTGTGGTGCTCTTTCTATGATTTTAGCCTGGGCAAGGACAAAGGTAGAACTGAAGAAATAATAAAGATACTAAAACACTATTTGAATTCATGCATTTTTCAGCTTATATCTGCATTTTTCACTTCTCCATCTCCCGTTGATGAATATCTTTGATTTATCCAAGTTGTGGTGCTCTGTCTTCTTATTTAATTTATATTTCACTTTTCCATCTCTAGTCTTAATTTTGACTGTATCTACAATTTTCACTTTCCATCCCAGTTTTGCCTTCTCTAAGGAAATGTTCTAACCTTATGTTGCGCATTTCAGGTGAAAGCCATAGTTGAAGAGAGCATATATAAGCTGAACAGAAGTAGGGCTAGCCATTCGATTATCAGTGGTAACACAAAAAATGAATACTAGCCTATGTTGACCCTGGAGTATGTTGAAACTTTGTTGGCAATAGCTCCATTCCAAGTTTGATAACAGCTCCACTCCAATTCTAATTCAAGACTCAATGATATGGCTAATGGTTGTTGCTATTGCTTCTACAAGGAGACTCGATGGATAAAGGGCATGATTTATTAGTGTAACCAAAATTAGTTTCTTCTCTATTTAGATATCATTTTTTTGGTTTACCTAAGAAAGAAATTTTTGTAGTTGCAAATAAGGGGGGTTTTGTAGGTTTATCTTTAGATTGATGTACGCAGACTTGGTTCTTTATTTAGAAATTAGTTTATAGTTCATACAGTACATAAATGTACATTTTCAACAAATGATCTTTTGTTGATTTTCTACAGATATGGTGGTGACGCTGTCGGATAAGATACCAGAATGATGTCGTTGTCGGAGTAGAGGAAGAGGTGACTAGCAGATCTATCGGTGATGCTGGAGAGTTTTAGACAAATTCATTTTTTTAGGGAAAGTAGTCTTTGTACCCTTCCGTCTATATTTTGGTTTACCCAAGTTCAAAAAAAGGGCGGTCGGATTTATGGACTTTGAATTTCAGGGCCCATTTTTCAAAACTCCCCGCCATATTCTTCTTTATTTATACTGTTCCATTAGCATGCCAAGTTCACCGCAATCGTTGCGTCTTTCATGCTCACTTAGCGTATCAGGTCTTCTCTGTTTATCTCTTTTCCTTGCAAGTAGATCTTATAGCAATAATGAGGACTTTGCTGCAAATGGGCCTCGACTTCATTGTGTGGCTCCGCTTAGGACGGTGTCACATTGTGTATGGTGGAAGACCAGATATACTTTGTAAGTTGATTATGCTTTCTATGCTTGGTTAGTCTTCCTCCTTAATATCAACTTTGCTCTGTTGGTCTATAGTATACAGTCACTCATGTTGTATTTGATTATTTCTAGCACTGTCATGTTCTTGCTCGTCTGGACAGTGATTATATCTTGGCACTTTTTGAGTGGAGGTTTGGACAAGGTGGTTATTACAAGATTGTAGGTTGCGAGGTCAAGCACTACGGGCATGGTATGCATAACAAGTATCATCTTGCATTCCTTCCTTCCACTAGAGTTGCTGAAGATTTCTCTGTTCAGTTGCCTAAGGTGAATAAAGAGAGGAAGGAATATGTCTAAGTGTTCTTAGAGGTTGTAGTTATTAAGGCTTATGTTTTTTGTTTCTTTCTTGTTGTAACTATTTATTAGTGACTGATTTGGTTCATGTTATCCCATGAACTAAATCTGAAGTGTTATTGTTCCTTTTATTGATATTTTCATTCTGTTTTTGAGTATCTGGTTTGGTTCATGTTATTAGGTGTTATCTTATATTTGAGTCATTTTTCTTCCACTGAAGCAAGTTCATTTCTCATTGCTGAAAATGTCTTTCACCCAAGAATGTTTACTCAAGTGGTGTTTTACCTTTTATTTAATTAGTAATTAATGTGACCTGCCAATTGAGACAAATACCATGGACCAAGATAGATTGGACGTGACATAATGTAAAACGATGTCACAATGACAGCTTAATGTTGTCACATAATGTGGTTTCAAACAAAACCATCTGGTCTAATTGCAGTTTGATTTGTTTTTTCACTTGGCTATGTGAAAAAACAAAATCACGTAGGGAAAAATTCTAGAAACTCTAAAATAATTTTGCAGAAAACCTGAAGTAGAAACTTAAAGAAAGTTGACAAAGAAACTTAATGAAATATACGATCAACCTTAACCGAGATTACAGAAAACCTAAAGTTGAAACTCAAGCAAACTAAAAAGTGAAAAAACAAGAATACATATTGACTAAACATAAAAACATTCCTACATAAAATAAGACAAGTTAATATGTATCAGAAGAAGACCTTAAAAAGGCAAGCTTCAGCTGTACAATTTGTGCTTCTGGTTTACTTAGTTTTATACTACCTGGTCATTCAACTTAATGTATGCGATTTTACTTAGTTTGATCTTTTGTACAAGGTATAGTTGTTATAGTTTTATCCATTGGTTAATGAGCTTATAGCAAATGAAGACCCTTTTATGTTGTATCTATTGATTAATGGTTAATGACCTGCTTATAAATGAAGTCATATTGGGTGCGAACTCTTTTAGCTTTATTTGATAATGGCATGCATATGCAAGGGGATCAAAAAGGGTCTTGATTTGGTCTCCTATTACAAAACCTTTTTGCTTTATTTAATACAGCTGTATTCATGTTGACTTACTTCCTTTGCCATAAATCCGTACATTTTTGTGTAAAGTGCATTTGCAACTTCCTTTAATTTAAATATATTCATTTTGTTGTTCCTAGCACTTTCAACCTTGCTTGGAATCATGCAAAAAAGTTGTGGAGAGGCTTCCCTTTCATGCAGTAAAAGTGAGTGAGAGAAAAGGCATATGTGCTGTCATTTTTTCCCATTTCATGCTTGCCTTATGTAGCAGAGTTTTTGTCGATCCAATATTGAAGAAATTAAATTTTTAGTATGCATGAAACACCAAAGATATGTAAGCCCCTACACACATCTTTACAGTCCATTTCAGGCGCAGGTCCTTATAAATGAGATTAGACAACGCTTTGTGTCATAACTATGTTTTCACCCTTTTGCTCTTCTATTGTAAATGTTTTTAATGTGTTTCACATTTTTGCTACCTGATCATGCACTCTTTATTTATGGATGACAATAGTAACTTCCTTCAAAATGAAGAGAAGTCATGTTACTGCACTTTGGACAACTGCAGCACCTTGGTCACAATTTATAGTCTCGATGGTACTAAATAAAGTACATATCATTTAGATTTATGAGGATGCTAATTGACATAAGCCTCCTTCAGTTGATCAGGTGCACTCCGGCCCTAATCAAGTATTAGTTTGGTTCGACCTGGAATAGAGTCTCTGTAACATGATAATTAAAAAAGATCACTTTGGTTGAATTTTTCTAACTGGTATTAGTGTTAGATTTAAACTTGTTTGCTGCTATTTACGTTAGATGCACGTGGTTTGATGGTGAATTAATGATTTTAAATTTATATAATAGTTTTGGAGTATTCTGTGAGACCTCGACTTTATGGCGCGAGAAATTAGTAAAAATTGTTACTTTATGATATGCTCATAGTTGCTTCGTTTTAAGGTGAAATTCATTGAGATGTGTTAAGATCCACATTATCCTTTTTCTGTTCCTTTTTTTCAAATGACTCACTCTATGGCCTTACGTAGCAAGTTAAAAGTGAAGATAACTTTAATGCCCTCTATTGACAAATTTGAATCTATGAGACTTATTTAAAAATATCATAACCATATTGATAGGCCTATATCCATATAATTTAGGCTTCTATTTCCATATAAATTGCTACAGTATGACATGGTTTGTTTCAGTAGAACCTATATAATCATCTTTCTTTTAAGTAGTTTGTCAGCTATATCCCTTGGTTCAACCATTAAAATGAATTGTCAACTTCCGTTTAATGTGACCATATACCTTTAGCAAAAGGCCTGTTGTTAGGATATTTACAGAATAGAGTTCCAATGCTTTTTGAATATGAATCTAAAAAGGTCATAATAGCTTAATCATCATGTTTAATAATCTTTGGACATATATAATTGATATGTGTTTTTGTATTCACTGCAACAATTTCTGTATTGTTTAATCATCATATTTAGTAATATGGCAGCCTTATCTACATTCCTATATACACTGCTTACTCTTCTTTCCTGTAAAACGCCTTGTCACCCCTGATTTTCAGCTTTAATTAACTTTGGACTTATATGTTTGTTCAGCTACAAGTGTTGTATCATGCATTGCTTTTTGAGTCCTTTATGAAACATCTATTATATGCGACCCAAGTTGCAATCTGTGCATGATGTCATTGTATTGTTGCTAGTTGGACTTTGATTCAAATCTTCAAACTTTATCTTCCAATGTGCAAATCTCAGTTTAAAGTTGGCGCCAACAAACTTAACCACAACAATGTTATGCAAAAATCAGTTTGAAATTGGGGTTATTCTTTCTAGAGGTAAGAACTTTTGAACTTCAAAAATTCAATTGATTCAAAAGTCATTTTGAACTTGGCACCAAGTGTAACAATTTTCTGATGGATGAATCCTATAAATTGTGATTGAAGCCATGGCAAGTCCATCTTCAGAGTATTTTGTTTTAAATCACGGAGTATCGTTGAAGGTATAAATTGTGGCTGACGGGTGGAGTATTGTTGTTAGAGTCTTTAGGAGATGGAATGTCACTAGAAAAATTCTCCTTCTTATTTGTTCTGCATTACCATGATACTGGTTGATCAGGAGGTAAGTAGTTTATCTTTCCATGCTGCTCATGTTCCAATAAGTCACTTACTAGAATGTCTCTAGTCACACTACTTTTGCATTATAGTTCTCATCAATATTTGGTCTTGATTTCATTTTGTAGGGCAATAAAATCCTGGCAAGTGTGATCCCAAAGAACCTATATGAGAGATTCTGAGAAGCCATAATTAAAGGAAAGACTTGCTTCATTGCGAACTTTGTGACGGACGGAATAAGTTAAGCACAGTGAGAAAATAAATTATACAGGATGTTGCGTGCATAAGAGAAATGTATCAGCAACTAATTCTAGCTCCTAATCTCAGCCATCACCAAGCATAGCAACTAATGAAAGATTGTTGAAGGTTGTTAAGTAAGAAAAATAGTTTTAGCTGCAGAGGAAGTAGTCTCTCTCATGCTTGTCCTGGATTCATGTATTCACAACCATTTAGAATAGTTATATTTAAGCTTTCTTCTATTTTCGTGAGTCTTAGTTGTTTCTTAGGATATTAGGGGATTACTTCCAGTTCTAAATTTCAATTTTATTTCCATGTTTCTTAGGGTGTCACTTCAGTTTCACTTCCATGCTTTTTAGGATTAGTGGTGTCTGTTGTGTTTGTTAGTGTAGTACTTATTTTAGTCTTAATTGCAACTTCATTTTCAATTTTAATTTCAGGAAGTTTTGCAAATTTTAATATTCACTACAAGGTTAATACTGATGGAGTGCAATCTTTGAAGAAGCATGGGAATGATCCAAACTTGTAAAACACTGCATTTGAATAAGAGAGCTTTAATAAGCACTCCAAACCAATTCTCAAGTTTCACATGCTTCTATTTAAATGTGGCAGAGAAATACCTACACTCAATAGTATACTTCATTTTTCAAATAGATAAATTAAACATTAAACTATATCTGAAATTATTGTAGTAGCATGTAAGAACCATAAACGTTGTTTGTTAAAATTATAAATTACTTGCCTATAGTGAAGGTACATCATTAATTAAGCATCAATAATATGGACGAATATAGACTTGAATGAAAATAGACCATTCAAAACTCCTCATTAACATGGATAAATTTAGAAGTATAGTCGGTCTGTATTTTTTGGGAGGTTTGAAGTACGTTGGTCGTTTAATTTGTATATTAATCTCATTAATTTTAATTTAGACAGTTGTATAATTAGGTAGACGAATCTCAATAGGACTAAAAAATTTGAATGTGTTTGAAGAAAGGCAAGATGCTAATCAACATAAGCATGTGATAAAAAATCAAACTGAGTGAACTCTTGACTATACTCCTGAATTGGAATCTTGAAGTCAGACACTTTCTGTTTGAGGATAAATTTTTAGTGTCTAATGACATGATAAGTAATATATTCCTTTTGTAGGACATAAGCAGACTATGCATGACTCAAGTTTGATGTTAAATATATTGTCCCTAATTGAAGGCACGTACATACACAATGAGGGAGTCAACGATGTAGTGACAGGCTTTACAATTAAAAAACATATGGTCAAATCCTGATGACACAATATAGTTGCATCAAAAGCTGGAATCTGTTCCTGTAATTTTGCACTTATAGCTTGAAAGACTTGAGGCTCACCTGAAGGAAGTGGAGTATCATGAGGAATTCAACTCAAGGAAAATGAAGCAAGCTCATCAGATGTAAAAAGTCAAATGTATGTTTCTGTCATACACACTCAAACATTTACAGTGCTAACTCCTCAAGAGGGTGGGCTTTCATGAAAAAGTGGAAGGACAGGAATTTTGCAAAACATAACACATGTGGCATCAAACTTAGAAAGTCATTTTCCAAGTGGTTCTGGCTCATGTGCGAAATAATACTTAGTCTATGGACTTTATCTTTCATTCTCATGAATAACATGTACTATTTTATGTGAAAATTGAAGCAAGCCGTATAAACTCAAATGGAAGGAGATTAAATGAACAACAAAATATCTTTGAAGAACCTGTAGACCAAGTTTTCAAGCAAAAAAGTGCAAGACTCAAGGGTCTAATGTCTAATGTCCAATTGAAGCAGCACTTCTGCGTGTTTGTATCTATTATTTCCCGTCTTATTAGTTTAACTGGTGCCATTTGTAATCCTAGAAGAGTAGAAGTTGTAGTTGTAGTGCTTTTTGTATTTGCCAATGGTGCTGCCTTGGTATGATGCAGTGGATTGCATGTTTATTCATTAAGAAATGCTTAGGGTTGAATTAGTTTTTGATGTCGGTTTTGAATCTCAGGGCTGAATAATATAAAAACTATCATTGTAGCCTGTTTTGGTGCATGTTCGTTGATTTACTTTTTTTCTTAAGGGAAACTGGTGAATCATTTTGTTGGAATTTTGGAGCTAATCAAAAGCCTATGGACGATGTGCCAATTATCGTTTGAGTACTATGTGTGTTATACATGTCCTTTTCATTTGTAAACAATTCAGCGGAAAACATAATTTTTGTTGAGTATTGCTCCCCGCACAATGCGCAGGAGAGTTCATGCTAGTTAATTTTACAAAAGTCTTCACACTCATTGTATATAAAATTAATATCCTTTTGTTTGATATCATTCAGTCACACACGCACGGGAGATATGGAGGGTTTATGTGTTTGGCATGGGGAAAAAATAAAATTGGAGGAGAGAAGATAAAATTATATGTATAATACAATATATATATATATATATTATCAAGTTGATCTGTTTTCTTTATATGTTTTTCCTCTTGAAGGAAATAATATTTAGAGCACATGTAGGTGAAAAAGATGGCAATATTAGTCCCCTTGGTGGGTAAAGGGTAAATAAAGCAATAGTCTTAACCATGTATGAGAGCCTAAAAACACATAGCTAGAAGGTAAAATAATGAACTGTTTGTCTAGTTTTGTTGCTTAGCCTTTTCTTCCTAATTTTAGTTTTGCTAACTAATCCCTCTCAATCTTCTAATAGGAGGGAGGGTCAATAAAATTTGGAGATTTCATTTTCGAACCCCCAGATGGCATGAGGAAAAAAATGAAGAGTTTATGACTAGATTTGTTGGACATAAAGTTAAATGGAAAGAAACAAGACCTTAAAACAACTGAAATTGAGCTTATAAACAAGGGGAAGAATATGAAGAATGAACTAATAAACGAGTTAATGATAAAAAAAAGAACATCTTGAATGCAGTCATTTTAACTTAGCATTTAGCATGAGTAATATAAACATGATAATATTTAGGTCTGTAAAATTTAGAAAATTAGTACTAAATTAGTTTTTAATTTTCTAATACAAAATATAGTGGTATATATCATCCTTTTGCTGGGAGCAGAAGGATGTCAAATAGAACGCTATTTGGACAAGGGACAAAAGCATGTGTGGCGTCTTTATATATAACTGATTTGTGAAAACGAGCCACGCCACTTGTACTCCTCGCCAAACACCACTTGGCACATGAACATGCTATAGGGTTTAGACAAGGTGTCCTGTGTATTGTACTACACTTGTGCTATTGAACGCATCCTCGACATGTACGTTCTCATATTTATTTATTTATTTTTTTTTTGCAAAGTCATATTTATTATTCCCTCCGGTTCTAATTATAAGATAAAGTTGATTTTTTTGGAGAAATTAAGAAAGCCAATTAAATTATTTTAGAGTATTTATATTTTTATTTTTTTCTCCAAACTAATTAATTTGACTAATAAACTAATATATAATCTAAGGATACTAAAAATATAAACACTTTAAAGTAATTTAATTGACTTCCTTAATTTCTCTAAAAAAGTCAATTTTATTTTATAATTAAAATTGGAGGGAGTACTTCAATGAACCCCAAACTTCTGTTATTTTACTGAAAGCCCCTCCCGTTATTATCTCCATTAATATCCCGCTAAGGGTGATTACTATGGTTGGAAAAGAGAAGGTAATTTTTGTCCAAAAAAAAAAAGAGAAGGTAATTGCTAGTGTCATATTAATAATCATTGCATGGCAATGACTTACTTATGGTTGGCACGGAAAAAAAAGTAATTGCTAATGTCACATTAATAATCATTACATGGCAATGACATGCTTGAAATGTGTAGTAGTAGTTGGAGAAAATTAATTCATGAGTTGTTATAATTTCACTTTTGAATTATTCCCAAGTAATTTTAATTATTTTTCAATTTTTTTCCAACAATTATTTTTCAATTATATACATTGATCCCTATGCTCTTAATTATATTATTGTGTTAAAGGGCATTTTTAGACCATAAGTTTTCGCAAAAAGATCAACAATGATTACCGAATTTTTTTTAGAGAGTTAAATAAGTAGAGTTAAATAAGTAGTTAATGTAACAACCTCCTTAAATTACCGTAAAATTCATCATTTTTCATCAAAACATTAAATAATATTACATAAACAACATATTAAAGGGCTCTGCCCACAATATAAATTTCAGTATGCAGCGCAATATTTAACATCTGCAATGTATGTCTAAAAGACCCTTAAATTTGACAATATACATTATACTCATGTAATTAAACAAAGCATACAAATTGATATTAAATCAATTCTCGTACGCCTTCCCCTTAGTAGCACCTTCTGAACTCTCACCTAAAAATAATAATAAATTGACGGGATAAGTCACATAGATCCAGTAACCACTTCCATTTTAATAAGTATGCAGGGAATGATTACAAGATAGTTAAGTAACAAAAAATATATAAAATATAATCTTCCAAAAACATTAATAGTACAAAAGAACATTTTCATATATATATATATATAGAACTCTCTCAACTATCCTTATAACCTCCTTAACGACTGACAAAATTCATGAGCTACAACATATAATAGGTTTAGTCTCTTTGACAAGACTGCACCAAGCTCTTTAATAATGAGGTGTAACCCGGCCAAAGGTTACAGTACTCATATCAAATCATGGGTTCCCTTTTTCGTCGAACATGGAAAGGTGTCACCTGTCCCTTGAGCTAACCTTTAACCCGGCCAAAGGAAAGGGTGATACCAAGGACCCTAAAAACATCAAAGCCATCCACTATGTACATAGTAGCGGCTATACCACGTGGTATAAAAGAACCAAGCATCCCCAATCACAACTCACTACATTCAACAGCTCAGCATCACAAATATCAATAATTTATTCTCATATATTCCATATCCAATGTTATGCATCATCAATCATACAAAACCATTCAGGCCCACTTAACTAACAAGTTTACTAAAAATATAATTTATACTGTCATTATACATTTTTTATATATAAATAACTATGGCATATTTATAGCAATTAAAAATACCAACATATACTTATAATCACCTCACCAAGCATACAAGATAAATTGAAAAGTGATTAACTCAAGTTCTTGACAACTAAACTTGAGAGAATTCAAGTTCAACAAGCCAAATTCATTCTACAATAAATATATAATTAAATGTTAATAACATTAATAATATTTGCTAACTAATATAAGATAATCCCCATAATTAGCTCACTTTAATCTTGGTAGAAGAATAACAACAATTTATCTATTCCTCAAATAAAAATTTCTAAAATTTCTTAATTCAATTTCACTCAATTAAATATTTAACAATAATAATTCACTAATTACCTTAACTTCAAGGGTCATAAATTATCAATATCAACATCCTAATTTAATTAAATATCTTTTCTAGCTTATATGATCATAACCTAATTATAAAAAATATTGAAACCTCAACATAACTAAAACCATATCAAACTCTAATTTCTAATATAAAATTATCATTTATAATTTCATATAACATAAAATCTACAAAACTAAACTGATTAGAATTATAATAATACCTCCAATAATCTAAATAAATTATTTAATCTAAATTTAATTGGCTAAAAAGTCTAATATAGAATTATTTATAGGCTAGTTATTTTAAAAAATTCATTATAAAATCTTACACTAACTAAATAATAAAAATAAACCAATTAAAATTAATTATTAGTTATCCTCTACGTTCTTATAGTCTTATATTGACAAAACTCAAATTTATCCAAAATTCTATATATTAAAATTTTCTCTAATTAGTATAGAATTATTATTATAAGAAAGAGAAAATTAATTAAAACATTTTTTATGAAAGAAGTTTTATGATCAGAAAAAGATTTAAATACCTTATTAATCTCTAAAACTATAAAAATTAGGATTTTACGACTCTCTCCCTCCAAAATTTGTACTTCGACTTTGCGATGTAGAGCCGGGTGTATATACAATACCCCCTCCTCATTTCTCTTGCAGCCCGCCACCTACCCCAATCATGATTGCTGAATCCGGACCAGACTGGCCAGTTTGGCCCGGAAACCGGCGAACTGGCCAGTAAACCGCTCAGGGTTGACATTTAAAAAAAAATTTTACATTTTTCCTTTAGAATTTCATACTATAAGTCTAAAATTTTCAATTTCTCACCGGTTTGGTCCCGGTTTAGCTCCTGTTTGGCCCCAGTTTGACTCACTAACCCTTAACCCAGTACCCTGACCGGTTCAATGCCCGGTCCGAGTTTTAATACCTTGACCCCAATACAATAATTTTTTATTTTTTATTTTTTATAAATTTGGCACTGTAAGGAGTCATAAGTCCACAAGCGGCACCACTAGAGGTGGTAATATGGTCCGGCCCGGTGGGTTCGGGCCAACCCGCCACGGGTTGGGACCATATGGGTTCGGTCCCAAAAGGACCGCATCAATATGGGTTGGCATTTAGCCAACCCAACCCATAACCGCTGGGTTGGCGGGTTGGGCGGGCCAACCCATATTTTTTTTTCAATTTTTTTTAACCATATACTAAGATTGTTTTTTTTTTAAACACAATAAGATTGTTTTCTCTACACACTTAAACATAACAAAATTAAAATACATTACAAATTAAATAATCATCACAGGTCCATACACAAAAAAATAAATATAAATCCACAAGTCATCAGTATAACTTAACAATAATCAATAATTAGTTAATATTAAAGGTGTTTCAGTTTGAAGCATGCTAAGGAGAGTAGGGATTGAGGAGAAATGGGTTGGACTTTGGACTTTGGAATTACGGTTTTGGAGACTTGGACTGTTGGCTAATGGATCTTCCTTTTCCCTCTTAATTAAAAAAAATATGGGCCAACCCACCAACCCGGTGGTCCAACCCGTGACGGGTTGGGACCATATGGGTTCGGGTCAAAAAGGACCACATCAATATGGTCTCAGTTTTGTAGAACCCAAACCGCCCATTTTGTCGGGTTGGGCGGGCTCAGCCCACGGTCCCAACCCATATTACCACCTCTAGGCACCACCTACCACATTTTTTTTATTTTCTTAATAAATATAATATTTTTTAATTAAGATTTTTTTTAAAAAAATTTTAATCAGATTGTCTTTTCTTTTTATCTTAAAAATTACCTACTAAATTTATTTTTTTATAAATAATTATTTGCTAATTATATTTATATCTTATAAATAAAAATCAAGATGTTATAGTAAAAGTTTAATAATATCCCCTTGCCCTAATGTATTTAAAAATAGTCAACCGTTAGTTTAGGCAAAATAAAAGTCAAATGTTAGCTAACCAATTAGTTGAGAACTTGAGATAGTATGTCTATGTGACATCAACCTTGGCTTTTTTCCAACTTAGATTCATGAATTTGGAAAATATACAAATAAAATTGCTGCCCCTCCTCAAAACAGGAAAAGGAATGTTTTCATTAATATCTTTTTTATTTTCTTTCTATTTAATATATCCACCATTAAATTAAATTTTAATGGTTGGGATTTCATATTCATACTATGTAAATATATTATTATGACATTAAATATAACAAAAATCTATCATGGTAAATAGAATAAATCTCAACTGTTAAAATTTAATCTAATAGTGGATACATTAAATAGAAAGGAAATGAAGAGAAAAATTAAGAGAACCCCATTCACGGCTCAGTCACTTTATTATCCACTTTCAAATCTTGCTTTCATCTCATATCCTGAATTATACATCTTCTTTCATGAAACCCCAAGCAATCTCGCAATATTCATACTACTCGGCCTCCTAATCATCATTTAACTACATGCAACATTGAGTAGAGCCTAAGAAGTTTATATTCAGAATATTTCGATGAAGATGAAACCAAGTAGGCAAAATGCAGATAAAATAAGGCAAAGGGGTAAAAAAAACCAGACAAAGGGAATCGAAAAAGCAGAGTGAGCAAGAAGAAAAGGCACCTGGAAGTGGGAACTAGAAAATCAAAACAAGAGAAGTTATTGCAGAAAACGCACCTGGTAAGGAAAACACTAAATATTATCATCAAATCTTCATATTGAGAAAAGACAAAACATATTCAAAAGAAAGGAAAGAAGGTATGAAGGTAAAAAGCAAGAACCAGCGTCACTGATGGTGAAGAAGGGGATTAAAGGGAAGAAAAAGAAGTGAAATGGAGGACTCACTTGATTGCACCTTCATTGCTTGACAAAAGGAAATGGGAGATGAAGATTAAGGTTATTGGGGAAATGACTCTATCCGATTCAACTCAGTATTCAAAATAACAAGCCTTAATTATTTGCCTTGTGCGAGCAGTGTTGTCCCGGTATGTGTTAATTGTGATAGTAGTATATAATAACACTACCTCTTTCATGCGGACATGTAAGAACAAAATTCAGTAGGGGGGTGGGGGAAATTGCAGGCATAATCATCTTGTCGGGTGAAAACAAAGTTGAGACGTGTGTGTGTGTGTGTGTGTGTGTGTGTGTTGGTAACATGATCAACAAAAATATGTGGTGAGAGGGTACTAAGCATATGTCGTACATCAATACCAAAGTTAAATAGCTTTTATTTGATGATCGATGTGGAAAGAAGGGGGCCTGAAATTGTTTCTGAAAATAATAAATAAAAGAAGCCGACAGTCTTGTAAAGTACTACCTCCTCCCATCCTTGATATAAAATATTGTTTGTAATGTAATTTGCATAATGGATGAAATCTTTTATTAGGGACATGATAAGGTAATACAATATGCCAACATGCCAAACCTGGTTCGTTGTTATTTATTAAGATATTCTTAATAGTCTAAAATTACATGCATTTGTTGTACGGAATGTTCAATATTAAGGGGAAAAGGAGAATACAATGTCAATTAATTTTATTACCTAATTACTAAATAAATATAATTGAAAAATAGTTAGAAAACATGAAAAATTAGTTCAAATTAGTAACCTGGTTAAGTTCAATAACACGACTTATACATAAACATTAATGAAGAACTCCACTCTGCTTGTCCCAAGACGAGGACATTTCGCACCACAGATTCTTCTTAAATATATTATAATATTATTATATTAAATAATAAAAATAAATAAATTTAAACTATTAAAATTTCACATGAATTTTGAATAGAAAATGACCATGAACAAGAGAAAAATGAGCTACCCCATATTCGATCGACTTCTTCATGTCCACCTCCTCCACCGAACCAACATCGTGTTCCTCTGTAATCGAACATCGACAAGCCTTGCCTCATCCACCCTCTTCAACGTATAAACTAGATTCAGCTCGAAAACATCAAACATTTGTGGATCGATCGGCTTTCTCTTTAAGAATTAAATATACAACTACGACTTTCTGTCCTTAATATAAGATACTCCCTCAGGTCCTAAATATAGGATAAAGTTTGTAGTGCAAATTGCACTATAAACTTTGTCTTATATTTAGGACCGGATATAGTATTATATTATTGCATTAGGAATTAGATCCTATATTAAGAACCAAACATAGTATTTTTAATGTAATTATATCAAATGAAAGGGGCATGCTAATAAGTTGGGAAAAAGGTGGGGAAAAAGAGAGAAAGGGCTTGCTTATAAGGAGAGGAGTGCCATGTGCGAGGAAATTTAAGAATTTGCTTCAAGTGTGTTCGTTGTTCTATCTTCTATGGGAACAAAATAATCTAGTGTCATTTATGGAAGTTTCTTCCCAAACATATACTACTATTTGATATCTGACTCAAACAAAATCATAAAAGGTTGCTTCCATTTTTGGCCAGAGTATAGAACGTAACGGTGCGTCAGATCTTAAATAATTTGATGGACGGTGCATGAATACTATTGGGTTTCTCAAAACCATACCGATTTATACCCTAAAATGTTAATATTTTAGTTGCCCGCTTGCCAATCACATACACAAACAGAAATATAAATGAAAATAATTAATGAAAGTGGAAAAAATCCATCATTGTGTTAAAGGATTTTTTTATTCTCTTCTGTTCTTAATATAATATCCACTTTGTACTAATTACTTATACTAGTTAATTACTTAATTTATTTAAAAATTATCGGTAAATTCCCAATTCTAATAAATAATATTGAAATTAAAGTTGGATTCATCATATATGAAATAGTAATTGAAAAGGACGTAGAAGTGACGGAAAAAGACAAATATTTGGTACTATCTCCAGTCCTAAATATAAGATAATAAAGTTTTTTTTAATAGATTAAGAAAATTAAATAAATTACTTAATCATATCATATATTATGTATCCTTAGATTATATATTAATTTATTAGTCAAACTAATTAGTTTGAAGAAAAAAATAAAAATAAAAATAAAAATACCATAAAGTAATTTGATTAGCTTCCTTAATTTTTTCAAAAAAAAAGTTAAATTTATCTTATAATTAAGACCGAAGAGAATATTATGTTATTGTTGATATATTGCGTGACAGTTGCAGCAAACAAAGTTCAATGTTTCGTCTTACTTTGGCCAAAAGATGTTGCCTCTTAATATTACTCGCGTACGTGCGTGCGTGCGTGCTATTTCAATACTTCATTGTACCATCACTTGTTTTGAAAAAATAATACTCCTTCCTATTTTTAATATGAGACATACTTTAATGAAAACATAATTTTAAAGTAGATTTTATAATAATCGCAAGAGGGAATAATAATAATAATAAAACCAACATAATTATTTTAAGGGTTTAAAGATTAAAACGGAACCACAAGCAGACATTTAGTTAAAGAATGATTCATAAGAGCGGTGCTCCTCTTCCGACTCTTGAGTCTTAACTCTTTGACTGATACACCTTTCGATAATTAACATAAAATATATTTATTTAATTAAATTAAATTAAAAAAATTTAATTAAGTTAATTTATATCATATGTATTTTCTAAAATATCCTAATCATTTTTATAATTCACTCATTAAAGGGGTAATTACATAATGTTCTCTTTTTTAAATATTGTTGGTAGAGCATTAAAAGGGTAAATTATGAAAAAATTGATAAATATTAAAAATGTGTATTATATTTAGGACTAAAACTAACCCTTCAAATATGTCACATATCAAGCGCCATGAGCATAAATTAGTATTTCAGATTAATTTTCAGTAATTTTTCCTCCGACTATTATATATATAAAGTTAGGGTTAAGTAGCAAATCTGCCCTGGAAGTATACGCCTAGGAGCAATGTTGCCTTGGAAGTTTTTTCAGGTTCAATGTTGACCCAAATGTTTCAAAAAGTAGTAAATTCGCCCTGCACCGTTAAAAAGTTAATAATCAATATCAATTTTTCAATAGTCAATGTTTATTTTTTAACTATATATAACAAAATTGCTACATTTTGAAACTTTTGGGAAAATATTAAACCTAAAAATTTTTTTAGAATAACATTACTCCTGAACGTATACTTCCAAAACGGATTTACTACTTAACCCTGTGAAAGTATGAAAAGTTGCATAAGTAGTAGAGGTAGAGATTTGAGCGTGGGCAAGGAACATGAAGCAAACGTGATATTGACACGTGTTGCTCACGTGTTGTTGTGAAGCTCCAGTTGGCCAACTTTAGGAGACTGATAGACTCCTAAACAAGAAAGTAAACATTCTTTTAAAAAAAAAAAACAAACATGAAAGTAAACATAGAGTATTGATACAAGTATTTGTTACTACTTCAGAGTTAGAAAAGTTGATAAACCGTCTTATTTTACTGAAAGCCCCTTCTCGTTATTATATTGTTTTCACACTTACAGTAATTACTATGCCAGATTAATAATCAATGCAGGCATCTTATTACATAGAATATACTCCATATTTGTATTATGTATACATTTTCTTCTTGCACGCAAAGATTTACAGGGCCCTTTCTCAAATCACCAGAGGATCAGGTAAGTTCTCAATATTCCACTAATTTTTTTTTTTAATCTGTTGAATTCTGCTTCAGTTATACTCCTCCAATACAATTTATAAAACACTTTCAACATATTTTACATAGATCAAGAAAAAACTTTAAACTTCATTAATTTTATCCTATATTTCAACAGTTTTTTAATTTTACCCATATTTGATATATATTATTCAATACAAATAAAGTCAATATAATAATAAATAAACAGTTAAGTGTGGAAAAGTTTCTCTCAAGTCTATAATTAGAAGAAAAAAATTTCTCTCTATGTTATAAGTAGAATTAGAGAAGTGATGTATATGTGCGTGTGTATGTTACTACCGTTTTGTTTGAATAGATGGAGGCGGAGAAAAATATTTCTTAGAATAGTCCATGGTTCCAGATTTTGACTTTGGAGCCGCCAAAATTATTGAGGAAAAATAAGGAACAAGTTTATAACGATACAAAAGCAAAAATAAATAGGGAGACACGTGAAAGCGACATAATTAAAAATGAAAAAAAGATGATGAAATTAATTTCTGCATCAAAATAAACATGTTGCAAATTAGTATCAATAAATAATTCACCTCCTCCTTCATTTTTATAATTCCAACAAAAAAATGTTTTTCTTAACATGCTGATATATATATATATATATATATTTGGCTTTGGCCAGAAAATAAGGAGTCCAAAACTTGCAAATCACAAATGCAACCTTGCGTAAGAGCACTGCGTTCTGTCTCCCCTAAAAACAAGGAAACTTTTTCCCTCCAATCACAACGAGACAAGTGTCCCACAAGTGTTGGGTAATAAGCTGAACGAAGAATTTGGTCCCCTGCAGGAAATCCAATCTCGAAGAGCCACAACTTTAACAAACAAAATCATACGAGTATTATTCTACTACTTGTATCGACGTGCTTTAAATCTCGCACACGCGAACAAAATTACTCGCCCCCATGGAACACGTCAAGGAATCGTTAGCAAGTCCAATTTATAATTTTCCTCACTCATTTTATAATAACATTATTATATTCCTTCTGTCTAAATTTGGGTAAAGAGGACGGAACCAATTTTTTTTTGCCTTTATCTTAATTAATTTTAATCATTAATTAATCAAATATATCGAACTAACAGTTCACATGTTGTTCATGTCATTTTTAAAAAAATGTAAATTTATCCCAAAAGTCCATATATTATATATTTTATTTTTTTAAAAGTTAAATTTAAAACTTTAAGGGTAAATTTATACCTTAAAAAAATGATTAGATGATAGGTAAACTGCTAACTCAGTATATTTAACTAATTAATTGAGATAGTGATTAAAACATAATTACTTCTTTTTAAACCCTTTCAAAATAAAGTTACCCAAAAAACCTACCTAGACAAAATTGTCCCAACTTCCCACACAAAACTTGTCCCTTTAACTCATCTAAATTATTTGTGTGAATCATTCCTTGAATTGGGCACCCCGGGACAATACACAGAATCTTCACGAGCTGGAGAAAGAAACTTCCTGCATAGCCGCGAGAGAGAGGTCGTCAATCTACGTCTACGTTCGGCTCGAACTCATCGTTTCTTAGTTTTCTTTTTCTTACTATGCTACGATGTGACCTGAAAGAAAAGTTCGATGTTATCCCAAAAAAGGCAAAGAATTGAAAAGGAAAAAAAAAAAGAAAAGAAAGAAGAGTAAGGTTTTTGCTCTCTGTGACGTGTATTGGATGCTTTAATTTGCTTCCTTGTTGTATCTTCCTTCTTCCTCAATCCTTCTTCTTCCTTCATCCTCACGCCTTGTCCCTCCGAACGGAAAGGTTAAAGGTTGCTTTTCTTAATAGTTGACAGATTCCAATCAGAATGAAAATTTAAAAATTTTGAAACTTTCCTCTGTGTGTGAGAGAGACAGTCATCAAACAGAGGACTCTTTTATTATCTCTGCTCTGATTTTTCCGGTGAGTATTTTTGGCGGCACAGTTCAAAATTCAAAACCATTGAGTTGTTCTTGAGGAGGATGATGCAAGTTTCTTCCTTATGGATTCACTCTCGCTGCAGATTTCACCCAATTTCTATAGGATCATCTTCTTCCAATCGATCTGTCCAACGCAAGTCGATTACTTTCAAGTTCAGCCCAATTCGTTCTCTCCCATCCAAAAACTGTTCTAGTTCTAGTACACCTTTCATAAACGGTTCATTTTCCCATGAAAATTTCCTCGTCTCCCAGAGAAAAGGTTTCATATCAGTTCGTAGCCACAGGAAGTTGAGGAAGAAGAAGGGTCTCACTGTCTCTGCAGCGTTTGAGAAATTTACTGAAAGAGCCATAAAGGCTATATTGTATTCCCAACGAGAAGCTCAAGCTCTTGGCAAAGAGGTGGTTCTAACACAGCATCTTTTGCTGGGACTGATAGCAGAGGAAGAGAATTCTCCAGGTGGGTTTCTTGGTTCTGGTGTCACCATTGAAAAGGCTCGAGAAGCAGTTAAAAGCGTATGGACTCTGGGCAATCCTAGCTTTTCTCCTACAGGTAACAAGAATGGTGATGGTGATGGTGATGGTGAAGATAAAAAAGATGTTAGTTCTTCTGTTCCTTACCACCATATCCCCTTTTCTATTGGCGTAAAGCTAGTGTTTGAGGTTGCCGCTGAATGTTCAAAGCTTCTTGGCTATAATTTTATTGGCCCTGAGCACTTACTCGTTGCTCTGTTCAAAGCTGATGATAAAAACGCTGCCCTAGTCCTCAAGAGGTAGTTGCATTATGTCTTTCGCTTTATATTGTTTGGAATCTGACATATTCTTCTCTAGTCACAAACAAATTGATAGCACATATTATGATCCCCAAATTCAGTAATTACTCTTTAACACGCACCTGATTATATCTTGGAATTTTATAATTTGTGAGACTCTGGTTTTGTCTTTGGCTTTCAATGAAAGGTGCCTGTTGAATGAATCTGATAAGAACGAGTTTTGAATCCTTTCCCAAAGCTAACTCTTGGAAGGGAATCCCAAAAAGATATCCCAACACCCCAAAAAAGAAATTATCGATTTTTTCTATGGGTATATGTTGGACCCACAATTAATAGGCCAAGACTCAACTGGGGCTAAAGGGGAAGGTAGAGAAAGTAGTACTTATAGTTGACTGGGAGTTGTTAGGTGGGAGAGAGAGTCTCTGATCTCGCACATTTCTGATTCTAGGGGTAACTTCATCTTGTTTTTCATTTTCCTGCCTGTTTCCATCAGTTTTAATTTGGGGTTCCATGAATGTATGCATTTCTTGTGGTGTAAAATGTCAATATGATATTGTCTAATAGTAGTACTACAATAATCTCATGCTGTTATTTTGTTTCAAAATGTTTTTAACTGATGTTGCTAATTTACTAATATCTTTCAGATTAGACGTAAATCCAACCCACTTGGTATCTGAAGCATTCTCCAGACTACAAAAGGAACTTGACAGAGATGGAAGAGATCCTAAGATGTTTTCCAAAGGGAAGCGTGAAAAGTCTCTTTCAAGAAAGGGCAATGCCTCAGGACTCTCTGACTCGTCCAAAGGTAAGAAACATGCTCTTTTAAGTCAAACTTTGGCTACTCTATATTTGAGGGCAGACAAGTAATCAAACTCTTATTATCAGATCAAAGTGCTTTGTCACAATTTTGTGTGGATCTCACTGCTCGTGCGGGTGAAGGGCTGATTGATCCTGTTATTGGCCGAGATTTTGAGGTTCAACGAATTGTGCAGATTTTAGCTAGGAAAACCAAAAGAAATCCTATTCTTCTTGGTGAAGCTGGTGTTGGAAAAACAGCTATTGCTGAGGGCCTGGCAATTCGAATTGCTCGCGCAGATGTTCCTTTTTTCCTATTGGTGTGTTTCTCCACAAGTAACATATATGTTCTTCATGTTCTCTTGTCCTCAAAGCTTGTGCCCTTTGGAGTGAATTAATTATGTTTTTCAAAATTTATTTATGCTTTGGTGCTTCCACAGACAAAGCGTGTCATGTCCTTGGATGTTGCATTATTGATGTCTGGGGCGAAGGAGAGGGGAGAACTGGAGGAACGTGTTACAAAATTAATAAAAGAGATAATCCAAGAAGGTGAAAACATTTGAACAAAACAAAGTCGGTTGAATAGGAAATTGCTTTAGTTCTCATTGGTTTTCTTCTGATACAGGTGATGTCATTCTTTTCATTGATGAAGTCCATACAATTGTTCAGTCAGGGGTAGCCGGATCAGGAAAACAAGGAGCTGGCCTTGACATTTCTAATTTACTAAAGCCTGCACTTGGAAGAGGTCAATTTCAGGTGATTATTTCTTCTTTAGCTCCTAACTGTTTTTGATCATGAACAAATTTTTAGGTTTGAAACCAAAAACATAATTTTGTTAAGATATAACTATGAAAGTGAGAGAGTGAGCTTTGGCGCAGCGGTTAGGTTGTTGCCATGTGACTTGGAGGTCACATGTTCAAATCTTGAAAACAACCTCTCCGCTTGCGGGGGTAAGGCTGCGTACATCTATCCCTCCTCAAACCCCACTTAGTGGGAGCCTTGTGCATTGGGCAGCACTTTGATAACTATGAAAGTGAAACACGAATGATTAGGTTCCGTTGCCACTTAAGTGGATGTTTGTTTTAACTTTTGAAAAGTGCTTTTACACGGTTGATGTAAGTATGTTAGAGGAGTTTTGTCTCGACTAATAGAAAAAGGTTTCTGAAATCATAGTTTGGTAGTTTCCCAAACACGCACTTAGGTATGTACTGCTGGTAAATGTTTACCATCAATGCCAAGAAGTTGATAAGATATTAGAAAGATAAGTAAATGAGGTTTGGGGGTGGGTAGTCATTCTGCTCAAGTTAAACAGCTGTAAGAGCAAACTGAAAAATTTTAGACATTAAAATTTGATTTTTAATTTGTTTATTAACTTTTCATTGCATTTGGAATTTGTAATATAGGCATGATGATGTGGAAGGATCATCTTTATCTATTTCTGTTTTCTGTCGAAGAATTATGCACAGATGTCACATGATACTTCCATATTCAAACTGCTTTAACATTCACCTTCTCTTCAGTGCATTGCGTCCACAACCATAGACGAGTATAGGTTGCATTTTGAGAAGGATAAGGCATTAGCACGGCGGTTTCAACCTGTAAGGGTTGATGAACCATGTGAGGTTGTTCTAAATATCCAAACCTTTCTATTCTTCTGTGTAATGGAAACCGTTGGTACTAATTAGATTTCTAATTTTGATATTATTAAATTATGTACAGGATGATGCAGTAAAGATACTTATTGGTCTACGTGAGAGATATGAAGCACACCACAAATGCAAATATACACCAGAAGCTATAAAAGCTGCAGTGCATTTATCAGCAAGATATATAGCTGATAGGTATCTTCCCGATAAAGCTATTGACCTCATTGATGAAGCAGGAAGCAGAGCTCATATTGAAGCCTTTAGGAGGAAAAAAGCACAAGAAACTTGCATACTTTCCGAAAGCCCAGATGATTACTGGAATGAAATTAGAACTGTTCAGTCCAAGTTTGAAATGGTAATAATGGAACTGCTTATTGCAATGCTTGTAGTTGTGTGAATATTTTACATTGTTAGTTTGTATCTGATGGTGACTGTTATTTCAGGAAGGCAAACTCAAATGCTATGGTACTTCTGATGGTACCAATGAACTCATCGTCGACTCCTATTTGCCTGAGACAACCAATGATGATGAGTATGTGACTCTATCCTAAATAGTACTCCGTCCGGTCTTTCATATAAGACATATTTGTCTAATTTAATAATATTAAGGAAGTTAATTGAGTTGGTTAATATGACATATATTTTTCCAAACATTCTAGTCATCTTCCTTAATTCCTTCATTCCCTCTCTTCCTTGATTATTGTTGAGGGAGCATCAATAAGGGTAAATTAGGAAAATATTGATAAATATGTATTATATTTAGGACCAAGATTAACTCCCCAAATATGTCTTATATTAAGGACCAGAAGGAGTAATAGGATTTCACTTGTGCTTAGTTTGATTTCTAATTCTAAGTGGCTAACTTGGTTCCTTTTTCTTTTTTCAGACCTTCAATGGTTGGATCTGATGAGATAGCAGAAGTTGCTTCCCTGTGGTCAGGCATCCCTGTTCAGCAGCTCACCGCTGATCAAAGAATGCTTCTGGTAAATCTTGAACACCAACTTCACAAACGTGTGATCGGACAAGACGAGGCTGTTTCTGCCATTGCTCGAGCTGTTAAGAGATCACGAGTTGGCCTTAAGGATCCCGATAGGCCGATTGCAACAATGCTCTTCTGTGGCCCAACTGGGGTTGGTAAAACTGAACTCACCAAGTCTCTAGCAGAATGCTACTTTGGATCAGTAAGTCTTCACCTTGATGAGTACATAAACTAATACTCCTATAGTGCTTAATATAAGACATATTTATCTAGCTTGATTAGATTAAGGAAGTTAGTTGAGTTAGTTAATGTAACATGTAATTTCTAAAACACCCTAGCTTTCTCCTTAATTCCCTCATTACTTCTCCTCCTTGATTATTGCTGAGAAAGCATCAATAAGGGTAAATTAGGAAAAAATTAACATATATGAAAACTATATCTTATATTTAGGACCATGATCAACTCCCTAAATATGTCTTATATTGAGGACTGGAGGGAGTAGTAGTTAATCCAATTTAAAATACTCCTTTTGCTACCTAGATTGAACATAAACATTTGAACTTAACAAGGAGTTAAATATTACTTTTATCTTAGGAGGCAGCCATGGTACGATTGGACATGAGTGAGTACATGGAAAGACACACAGTAAGCAAATTGATAGGATCGCCTCCAGGTTATATTGGCTATGGAGAAGGAGGCACTTTAACAGAAGCTATAAGAAGAAAACCATTTACGTTGCTCTTGCTTGATGAAATAGAGAAAGCTCATCCAGATATATTCAACATCCTTCTTCAGATACTCGAAGACGGCCATCTTACAGATTCACAGGTTTGTAAAATGCTGTTATGAGTTGCTTGTATGCTTTGTTACTGTTTAAACCAAGTTGGTTAATTTTGAAACTGGATCTGACATAACAGGGTAGAAGAGTTTCATTTAAGAATGCATTGGTGGTGATGACTTCAAATGTGGGGTCCAGCGCCATTGCAAAAGGACGACACAACTCCATAGGTTTCCTATTTGCCGATGACAAAGAAACGTCATACAATGGTTTGAAATCAATGGTGATGGAAGAATTAAGGACATATTTTCGTCCAGAATTGCTCAACAGAATAGACGAGGTGGTTGTGTTTCAATCCCTTGACAAATCACAGGTTCGTTACCATCTGTTCATTGAAATAAAAGCTGTCTAACTTAGTGCTCTATTTATAAGCAGGGGAGATAAGGTTTTATAGCGCTATTTATAAGTCACATCATTACATTTTTAATATGAATGTACTGTTTTACCCTTTATTCATTTGGTAAACTGTTATTTTCTTGAAAATTTTATATATTTAATAGGGGTAAAATTGAAAAAATTTTGAATTTAAGACAAAGTTAGGTATTAGAATTAGAAGTGCCTTATAAATAAAACTAAAGAAGTATTCCTTTAGTTCTATTTCCAAGTCATTTCCGACATATATGTTCACTGGAACCAATAAAAACCCCAAATCTCATTAGCTATACTTTAAAACTTAATAACTTTCCAATTTTACCCCTATATAATATATACACTATTTCAACAAAAAAAAAACCGTGACTTATAAATAGGACAAAAAAACCTTCTCTCCCTGCCATATAAATAGGACAAGAGGAGTATCCTGTTAATTTTATATAAATGCTGACTTATGACATGACTATTTTAAATGCAGCTTCTTACAATATTGGATTTGATGCTGGGAGAGGTGAAGAAGAGGACCAAGTCTCTGGGAATTGATTTAGAGGTGTCAGAATCAGTGATGGATTTAGTGTGTCAGCAAGGGTATGACCCTACGTATGGGGCAAGGCCTTTGAGGAGGGCCATTACTTCACTCATTGAAGATCCTTTGAGTGAAGCAATCATTGCCGGAGAGTGCAAGCAAGGTGACTCTGTCTTAATTGATTTGGATGCTAATGGTAACCCTTTTGTTATTAACCGGTTTAATCAGATTGTCAACTTATTCTGATACAAATCTCAACCCATTTGTAACCAGCCCATTCTGCAATGTATAGATACGCTTCTCTCATATTTATACGAATTACGAAAGGTAACTTTGTAGCGGATTAGCTTGGAAACTTTAGTCTGGTCAATGGAGATGAATTGTGTCGTTCTGAAGTGCCTCCTAAAGGGCTATCTAATGGATTACTCAAGGACTTGGTTGGTGTCTGATACTCACGTCACGTTCATGTGTCGATGACGCATAAAAATTGATGAGGTGTATTGCCCCATTTTCTACCAAAAAAAAAAAAAGGCCTTTGGGGGAGATAAAACTTGGGATGTGTTTGGTACGATGGATTTGGAAAAAAAGGGAGGAGAGAAAAAAATTTTATGAGTCGGATTTAAGACAATTGGATAAGTGGGGTGATAAAGTTTTAATAGACAGAAAATATAAGATAAAAAAGTAAAAAAAAAAATTAAAAATTTTTAACCTTACTTCTCTCATTTTTTAAGCCTAATTAAAAAAATTTTTCCCTCAAACCATTTCCCCTCCTCTTCCCTCATACCAAACAAGCCGTTAAGATGTCGTTTACATATTACATTTTAAATTTATAGTTAAGGGATTAGTTTTGTTTTAAACACAAAAATTTACAATAGATTCGGTTTTTCAATAATAATAATTTTTAAAAAAATTATATATCTTTATTTTTTTGTTCATTGAAAAAGATGTCAAACCAACCTTGTGGAAATAGAACCATCCGTCTCCTCTATGCAAAGGGACTAATTTGTCATTAGAGCAGAGCTACAATTGCACAAATCTTTAATCTAATTTATTCCAAAATTTATAATCTAATCATACATCCTAATAAAACATAAAAACACCAAACAAAATGTGTGTGTAAAACATAACCTCAAAAATAATATTCAATGCAGTTGGAAAAGCTTTTTTTTTTATCCTAACTAGTATAGATCCCATGCAATGCAAAATAAATGAGATGTGAGAAGTTTGTTAGAGAATATTTTAAAATCTTAAATTTAGAAGGTGAAGAATAAAATAAACTATCTTAAATTTAAAAGGTGGAAAATAAAACAAAGATATAAAAAAGTATTCTCAAAATAAACATATCATAAAAAATAGAGATGATGAGAAGTTGGTTACAAAATATTTTAAAATCTTAAATATAGAATGTGGAAAATAAAATAAAGAGAGATAATAGGGGTAGTTACTAAATATTTTGAATTCTTAAATTTAGAATAAGAAGTTTGTTCAAAAAAAATTAGAATGGAAAATAAATGAAATTTATAAAATAATATATTTTGAAAATAGGCATATTAAAGCTAAAAATATATATATATTTATTTAGGATATTTTTTAGTACACAATTATAGAACATGAGTAATTGATACAATAGTAGTTATCATCAGTTAATCATAAAAAATCTATTTTTCTCATAGAGAGAAAATTCAGGGATGACGTGACACTGTGGTGCCTGCTTTCAGCTCTACTTTTAAGAATAAATAGAAAAATAAAATAAAGATATAAAATAAAATAGTCTCAAAATAAATATGTCCTAAGAGAGGTGTGAGAAGTTTGTTAGAGAACATTTTAAAATCTTAAATTCAAAAGGTGACGAATAAAATAAAATATCTTAAATTTAAAAAGTGGAAAATAAAACAAAGATATAAAAAATATTCTCAAAATAAACATATCATAAAGAATGGAGACGAGGAGAAGTTGGTTACAAAATATTTTAAAATCAAGTTGGTTACAAAATGTTTTAAAATCTTAAATTTAGGATGTGGAAATAAAATAAAGAGAGATGACGGGGAGTAGTCATAAAAAATTTTGAATTCTTAAATTTAGAATAAGAAGTTTGTTAAAAAAAATTATAATGGAAAATAAATTAAATTTATAAAATAATACATTTTGAAAATAGGCATATCAAAGCTAAGAATCTATTTATTTATTCATGATAGTTTTTAGCATACAATTATAGAATGTGGACAATTGGTACAATGGTAGATCATCAGTTAATCGCAAAAAATATATTTTTCTCATGGAGAGAAAATTCAGGGATGATGTGGCACGCTATGGTGCTTGCTTTCAGCCCTACTTTAAAAAATAAGATAGATTGGATAGAGATTATATTTTGAACTGAAGTTCGATTTCTACAACATAAATACATATAAATAGTAGTTGTCACCAACGGTGTTGGGTCTAGAGCTCTCGCAATGTGGAATCAAAGTTCAAATCCCATTAAGAGATATACCCATATTTAGTGCTTAACAGTGTCTCAAATATGATTGATGATTTGTAGGGGTGAACATGGTGCCCAATCACCTCGTATGCCTGCCTAACCCCAGCCTAACTCATCCCAAAAAAAAGGTGGCTCAAAAAAATTTTGGCCATTTTTGGGCCAGACTAATTATCGGGCAAGGCCGGGCATCGGGTAAGGAGTACTGCCTTGCCCATTTGGCCCTGCCCAAGAAATTCTATGCTACTTCCAATCCTAAATATAAGACCTGGTGGACTTTTTTATAAAGATTAAGGAAGCTAATTAAATTACTTGAAAGTATTTTTATTTTTATTTTTCTCTCCAACCTAATTTGTTTGAATTATAAATTGATATATAATCTAATAATATATAACATATTATATGATTCAGTAATTTATTTATCTTCTTCAATATCTCAAAAAAAAAAAATCAATCGAGTCTTATATTTAGAATATGAAGGAATACCTTTTATTTAAATATATATAATGCAATATATATTGTTTTATATAAAATAAATAATATTTTATATCTATATTTTATTTCAAATATTTATTATCCCTTTACATTTATGAAACGTCTCATATCATCATCATCATCCCTTTACATTTATAGGATGATACTTACATAGAGCTCCTTATATTCTTTATGTCATGTTTTCTAATTATATATGGCCATGTGTCATTATTTTTTTTAGGGAAAATCCATATAAAATGCGTTCGAAATTGCTAAATCCCGTTTTAGTGCAGCGAATTCCAAAATCCCAAATCAGTCGTGTGTCAGTACGGAATGAACAGTGCAGGGGTGCTAAAAGACGATTTTGCCCTTCAGCCCTCATTCTCATCACTTTCAGAATAACAACACAAGCCTCTTAATTAACAGCTTTATCTTCTTGATTAACAACTCTAATTTCATCTTCTTAATAAAGAAAGAGGTGTTGTTATTGACCCTGAAACTTAAATTACGAAGTTGTGAAATATGAAATGAGAGTTGTTAATGTAGAATATGGTGTTGTTAATAACAAAACCGGTATTGTTATTGTGAAAGTAAAAAGATGAAATTGGAGTTATTAATCAAGAAGACGAAGTTGTTAATTAAGAGGCTCGTGTTGTTATTCTGAAAGTGATGAGAATGAGGGCTGAAGGGCAAAATCGTCTTTTAGCACCCCTGCACTATTCATTCCGTACTAACACACGACTGATTCGGGATTTTGGAATTCGCTGCACTGAAACGGGATTTAACAATTTCGAACGCATTTTTTAGGGATTTTCCCTTTTTTTTATTTGAGTTTATAGTTAAATAATAATATCTTCAAAAATAGGGCACATGACTACTTGTGATGGAGAACTTGACAAAAATATTTTTCTTATTTATAATGATATGCAATATTCTTATCATTTGTGGTCTTTCTTTTTGGGTATGTCGGATATGAGTAAATCCTTAATCGTGCTAAATCAACTACTCAAATTTGTATAATCCCATAATAGCATGGATCCGGCTTTCCTCCTTTTCTTTAAAGAAAAGGAGGGTCTTTGTAGAATCTGGACCGTTGGATCAGATCTCAACGGTCGAGATTTAATATATTATAAAAATATTATTATTATAAAAATTTTATAATAATAATATTTTTATAATATATTAAATCTCGACCGTTGAGATCTGATCCAACTGTTTAGATTCTGCAAAGACCCTCCTTTACAAAAGAGGAAAGCCGGTTCCTAATAGCATACCTGTATCAAATTGGAATTTGCAAACCTTAGCAAATGACCTCACCACCCCTCATGTCTTCTCAGTACTCGGTACTCTCACTTCTCTCTTTTTTCTTTCCCTCTCATTTGCTCCCCCTTTCTCGGCTTCCACTTGTGCTTTCCATTCAATTCGTCCAACACCCCCGCAAGGATTTTATGGCGAAAGGGTTGGAGGTTTTAAGCTAACAACATATGAGAGCTCAATTTCGTGGCAACTGTAACACCTTCATTTTCAAAGCGTATGGACAGCTCATGTGTAGTAATATCTTTAAAAGGAGACCGGTAATTTTTTTGTAAAAAGCAGGAGTCCCAACTTCAAGCAGAGTGCTGAGTGGGTTTTCAAAAATCTTTTCGAAAATCATTTTCAGTTTTGGTCTCATATTATTTTACGATTCATTTCAAGCCATCCATTTTAAGTTCATTTCTTCATATAAGAGCTTTTACCAATAAGTTCTCTGCTGAAACCCACACTATTGTAATTAATTAACGGCCCTAAATGGACGGCTGTCCACTATTAGTTCGGATGTCACTTTGCGTTTTCTTATATATAGACGCTTATATACATGTCTACTGACTTGCCAGTACGAGACTGACCACTCTTAAATACAAATTAAATATAAACTCCAAAATAGATAACCAACAGAAAATTAAATTCTAAGTCCTTTACTTCATTCACCGGTGTTTACCTTCTTGCCTAAGCTAAAAATTTGTTTTGGAAAAATAGGGTGAGATTCAAAGAATCTCAATAGTAACAAATATCACTCATATAAAATGCACATATATCATGCCATGTCAACTAAAGTTACAGTACAATCAACATATTCGACATTCAGAGATAAATTCATAATATACAGAAAGCATAAAGTTACTAATTCAAGGACAATTGTCCTTTGCCACAACGCTGAGAAATTCTACTGGGCCTTAGCCCTTCACATCTAAATGTTTTAAATTCATAATGGTATAAACATGCATATAACATATCACATGGTATGTAAGGGATAGGTTACTACCTGATAATTTTTCCAAATCTTGATCTTGATTGACTTGCTTTGGACGTCCTAGGCAAATGTCAAATCTTATAAATTATAATTTACGGGTAATAAGTTATTACTTAGTCCAATTCTATTACAAAAACCATTTTCTTTGAATTTTTGCATAATTACCATAAGCTGGCAGATTTTTCACTGAACTTTGAAAAATCATAACTAATTCTAGAAAAATTCAATTGAAGTGATCCAAAATTCTATGTGACCCTTATTAAGTCTATTTTAACGGAAAAATGCTTCCCACAATCTTGAAACGGTGGCACGCATATCGAGGCATAGTGGCACACATATTAAGGCACGCCACACAACGCTCGAATCCCTCCAATCTCACATATGACGCTTCTGTGCCCTGCAACCACCAACGAATTTTCCTCCGACTACTTATACTCGTATTTTCCAATCCTGACTTCTTGATTTCCGCGAATGCCATAATAAATATCTGGGAATTCTGAAAGTGACTCTACCTTTAGTTGTAAATATCCGTATTTATTTTATTCCACTATTTCTATATTTACACTTGCTTTTGGGATTCTTAGCCCTTACATGAATTTTGGGATATTATAGTAACAGCTTCTTTGCTGTCAAGGAAGCCTTCCTTGCTAGTTACTACATTGGTGGAAGGTAAAAATCTTGGTTCATAGTAGAAATTGCTAGACATTAAGGTGTGTTTGGTTTGAAGGGAGGGGAAGGAGAAGAAGATATGTTACCTTGTTTGATTTGTTAGAGAGGAGGGTGTAACCCCCTTCCAACCAAGGCCAAGATTAAGTTCATAAACAAGTGATTATTTGAATTAGAGACCATAGATGATTTAGGACTTATTAAAATTTTCTTTTGCCCAAACAGGATTTTCAAAACCTTTTACAAAACCTGTTCAACAATGGTCTCATATTCACATTCTAATACATAAATGTCCTGTATAATTCGATTTCATTTATAAATATCAGAGTACAATGTAAATTCCCAACACACTCAGGTTCCATTAAACAAATAAGGGTTTTACAAGGCACCAATGCCCAAATCCATTTTCCCTTAACTATAAGGGATTACACAAAACTATACCACAATTCCAATATATACAATTGTTTCCCCACAAATATCCAAAATCTATAATATGATAACCAAAAACCAATTTAAACTCCTAGCTTGAAGCTTCAGCCACCCTTCGTCACCTACTTTTCTTTTAAACTACTGGCCCTGTTTGAAAATGTGTTTATGTCGAAACTACAAGTGTTGAAAAATAGGGGTTGGCCATGGCTAGCCCACCCTTGGGTTGTGGCTAAGATATGGTCAAAAAGTCATGGGTCGCGGCCAGCCACCTTGGGCCACGGTCAAAATCAGGTTTGAAACATTTGGGCCGCGTCCAAGAATTGTCCTGATTCTTGGCTATTTTCAACCGACCATAACTCTCAGCACAGAACTCAAAAATGGCCAAACTTTATATCAATGGAAAGCTTGAAATGTGAATTAAAAAACTAGAAAGTTTCACCTCATTCTAAAACCATTTTCTATTTCAAATTACCATGCAAATTTGGCCACTTGCACAGCAATTTCCACTTAACAAATTTCCAGAATTTTCCAATTTTGCAACTATGTCTCCAATGGTTCAAAAATCTGATCCATAACTCCTTCCCATACAAAATTTCACAAGGAAACCAATGGAGGCATCAAAATGACCAATTTTACATTACTTTCACAAGATATAGCATAATCAACAACACAATGCCAATTTCCCAAAATCCACAAACTTCACATTTCAACCTAAATCCAACTCTAACTATACAAGACACACCACAAGGCATCATATCCAAGAACACAACATACCAAAACACATAATGAACCTAATTTTAGAAAATAAGGCCAAAATTTTCAGAAAATCCAAAATCAACCAATGGCTATAAAACCTAATAGAAAGGTTCATCTTACTCACCTTTACAACTTTCTCAAAGACCTTTCTTGGTTCTCTAACCTCAAGATTTCCTTGTGTGCTCAAAACACCACTAATAGAAAATCTAAAACCTTAGAATCGAAGCTCTCAATACAAGAAACAAGATTGATGAAGAGAGTTTTTACATAAGGAGGTCGTTTGGAGGGTCAAAAACTCACCTTTTTCATAAAGCTCTTCTTCCTTCTATGGCTTCCAAGGCTGCACGAATTTGGAGAGAGAGAAAAGAGATGAAGAGTGTTAGAGAGGATGAAATGAGTGCTTCACATGCCCCATGCCTCGCCAGCCGAAAATATAGAGGGGAGAGAGAGCGAAAATGATTGAAAAATTGGGCCTTTGACTTTCCCCCAACCACTCTACCATCATGCAATCTTGCCACTGTCACTCTCTCATTGGTTCTCATAAAGTGAGTAGCCAGTTAGTTACTCTAACCACTCAATTAGCCATTTAGTTACATTTCTCATTTTATTTCTTTGTTGGTAATTAATTTCTCCATTAGTCACTAGCTAATTACCATTCTTTCAATTTCTTTTCTGATTTTGGCATATTAACTGAAATTACCACATAACCCACAATAATTCCAACTTTAATTCACAAAATATTCTCAATAATTATCATTAGCCCTTAATCAAAATTTAGGGTGTTACAATTCTCCCCCCGTACAATAAATTTTGTTCTCGAAATTTGTTACACCATTTGGGACATAAACCTAAGACACCTCATTATGACGACTTCCATTTCTCCATTTGCTTCTCGTTGAAATAGTCCATTCTAGACCACTTGTACAACTAGTACGCTACAGGTCTGATTCTCGCAAGAATCTCAACGGACCAATGCGTCGTGGCTCAATTTCTTTCTCTGAATTACTTTACCAATTCTCATACCAGGAGACACTCTCATGAGCGTGTGATCTCTGTTTTCAAACTCTAGAGGTCTTCACCTCATTCAATCATAATTCAGATGAATTTCACTCGTTCATCCCAGCTTTAAGCCTCTTCAATCACAATCATCATATCACTTTCCCCTTGGGGAACACTGTACTTAACTCATACCAATGGATTCGAGAAATTTAAATCCCAAAATTCTCTATCATTACTATAGCAAGTCCAGTCATTTTCCAGCTAAACATATTTGCAACCGCGTCGTCTTTACCCGGATAGTACTCAATCTCCAAGATACTTGGGATGCTAATAGTCATCGTACGGTTCTACCGTCACATTATACAGGCTATAGTGTCACATCTTAACACGAACACTAACACAACGTGATTGCCAATAAATGCAACCGCCACATAGTACAATTGCTACAAAACACCGTTATCATACAACATAATTATCGAAGGCTCTATATCATGAACCATATCATAAGATCTCAGCATTTGGGAGGCATAGGCCACCACTCTGCTCAAGTAGTCACCCCTTCTGAGAATAACTCAAAGTACCATCGGTGCACTACACACAACCGACAACTTTCGCTGCATTCACGTATACCTCAGCTTCCGCTGTTTTCATAAGTACCTCAGCTTTTGCTGTTTTTAAAATACCTTAGTTTTTGCTGTTTCCACTTTCATAACATTACCCTCACCCGTACACCAACTAGTGACTCCGCTAGTGGTAACCAGGACTTTTGGGCATCAACAACAATATCAAGCCACTACGAAATCTCAATCTCTTCTATCCAAAGCACCCTACTGTTACGGCCCACCTAGAGTCTCAGTCTCTTCTATCCAGGCGGCCGGCCGGGAGGCTCAATCTCCCTACCCCATCCTCACCTTCTTTTACTTGTCATCACCATGACTGTTGTTAGCTACCGGAGGATTATTGACATTGTCACATATACACATTGTCTTCACAGCATTCACATTTACAACGGTATATCAACAGCGGGGGTAGAGATGACCAGCGTCACTCCCTACTGTAATGCCCCAAATTTCAACTAAGGGTTAATTGCAATTATCGTGAATGATTATGTGGTTTAATATGGATTTGAGATCCGAATTAAGTATTAGGATTGCCCAATACCTTTTATTTTAGCATAATTATGTGGCAAAATAATTATTGGGCTAAATATAGGGGTAAATGGCACATGGAAGAATGAAAAGAATTTGATTATGAATTATGTGGTCATATTAATTAATATGCCATACTTAGTAGAAAATTGAAAGAATGAAATTATTGGGCAAGTAGTTAGTGATTAAGGAAGAAATTAATTACTAACTAAGAAAAATGAGATGTGTGATTGCATGGCTAATGGAGGGATTAGAGTAGCTAATTGGTGGCTTATTGTATGAGAGCCAATGAAGTGGTGACAAGTGGCATGTGGAAATAAAGCATGAGAGTATGAGAAAAGTCAAATGCATTCAAAAAATAATTTCTCTCTCTTCTCTCTCCCACATTTCGGTTGGTGAGGTATGGAGGGAGTATCATTATCATTTCCTTTCCTTCCTCCATACTCAATCTCTCTCTTGTTTGACCATGGTTGCCAAGGAAAGAGAAAGGAAAAGCTTGGTATTAAGGTGAGCAAATGATATCCTTTGCTCAAACTCTCTTCTCTAAAGTTGTTCCTTGAGTTGAGAGCTTTATTTTGATGGTTGTAGTTTCTCCATTGGTGGTGATTTGAGGAATCATGAAAATCTAGTAGTTGGAGAATCAAGAAGTGTCTTTGAGAAAGTTGATAAGGTAAGTGAAACCAATCTTTCTATCTATGTTTCATGCCATTTGATGAATTTTGGAATTTTTCGTATTTATGGCCTTAAATTCGAAAATGAGTGTCATTGGGGAGTTCGGCATGTTATTGGCATGAAAATGGTATTTGGGTATGTGTTTTGAATAGATAGATTGATTTGGGAAGTGAAATGTAAAGTTTGGTGATTTTGGGAATTTTGGTGTTTATGTTGCCTAAAACCAAAACATGATAATGGAATAGGAATTTGGTAATTCTATTGATTCCATTGAATTCCTTGGGTGTTTTTATGTAAGAATAGCTTTGGTTAAGGTTTTGGGTCGATCGGAATCTTTTGGGCACAAGTGGGGAAGTGTTGTTTGTGTCTTTGCATTTTTTGGTTTCTGACAGCATCACTCGAGTGATCTGGGGTTTACTCTAGTGAGGGATGAACATCACTCGGGTGAGGATGATCATCACTCGAGTGCGATAGTATGTTTTCCCTTTCTGTTTCTAGTTTCATGTGGCACTTCCGTGTGTAGAGGCAAGAGTGTTGTCTCACTTGCAAGTATTGTGATTTCTCACTCGATTAAGCCTCCTCTCACTCGAGTGCAGGTGTATTTGAAATGATGAGCTCTCGTCTCGGGTTGTCACTCACAACCAAGTTTCAAGAGTGTGCTTGAACACTGGCGAGTGTTAAGCCATCACCCGAGTGCAAATATATGTGCTCGAGTGCTCCTTTTCATTGAATGTTCTTGTGCTCTCGAGTAAGCACTTTCTGAACCTCACTTCGTGCAAATCGGGTGAGCATTAGGCTATCACTCGAGTGAGGTTGGTCATGCTCGAGTGAAGCGAGCGTTTCTGATTCCTGAAATTCTTGAGTGCTCTCGGGTATGCACTTTCTGTCCTTCACTCTCTAGTACCTGAGTGTAGATTGTACCATCACTCGAGTGATGTCTTCTTCACTCGAGTGTTCGTACATTATTACTTGAATGAGGTCATCTTCACTCAAGTGCAGCAGTGGGAAAATCAGTTTCTATGCTTCCAAAAAGGGGGATCTTTGGTGAAGTGTTTTCTAACCTTTTGGGGCTTTTGTTGGAAACATTTATAGCTTCTTAACGGTCATGGATGTTGTTCAAGGTTAAGTGTTATATGGAAAAGAGAATAACTCTATGTCCTTGATTTGGTTTATAGGGTTCGATATTCACCTTGATCGTGAGTAGCCGGTGCTGGAGCACGCGTGGATAAAACAAGTGTAGGGAACTTAGCTCTCCTGCATATATTTGATAATTGTGTTGGTGTATTGATGCATGTTATTGCTTTGCTTGATAATTTGAAACATACATGAGTGATTGAAGCTCTGTTTCAACTTATGCTATGGCCATGAGTATATTGTTTGAACATTGAGCTTGCTGATAGTCATTGTGTGAACATGAATTATGTATTGTAAGCATGTCATGCATTAAACACTTATCTTGCATGCATATTGGTATTGTTTTTCTACTGAGATTCCCCAGAATCTCACCCTCCCCTACCAACAGTGTAGACAGGGCAAGTGGATCAAGATGGAGCAAGGAACCAAGTTCGGTTAGGTCTCCTTATGGACAAGTGCATTGGTAGTTGGTTATCGTTATATGTTGGTCTAATTGTATATGTTTGATCATATCTATTCAGATGATAGATTGGAATGTGTATTTGGAATAAGTATTGTGTAATCCCCGTTTGAGAGATTATAAAGGGCGTATGTGCCCTATGAATCTTTAGTGAAGGTTTGAACCCAGGATTGCTGAGATTATTATTGTACACTCTGATATTTATATGAATGTGATTTATCTTCAAGAGGTAATTGTATTCGAAATATGATTGTGAGACCATGTTAAAGTGTTTGTTGGTCTCTATTTCATTTTAAGGATAGGAATGTAAACGAGTTTTATTATTATTGGTCTCTATTTCATTTTAATTCCATATTTCGGATATAATTATGGAAGGGGGGTTACACCTACGACAGCTCACGCCAACATGCGCACGTTGTAATTCACATAACTTCCACAGCAACATACATTGCATATTCTAATTTTGCACACCGCCTTTCGGGCTGGGGTCAACACCGGTGTGACCAGCCTGGTGGCTAGCCATGCCGGGGTAGTGCCCTCACAAGTGAGAACCCCCGATCATGTAGTTGAATTCGCCATCAACTGAACTAGCTCAACTCTGCTACACAACCACACCCCAATCCCAGCTTATTCACATAGCCTTTTCGGCTTTCATATAGTCAATCCCCCGTAAACTACCGCCCCAATAGGACGATCCTCCGCCATGGGAACCCCATGTGGCTACAAGTAAAAGACTCACAAATAGCCAATCCCCCGTAATCTCACCACCCCGCATGCACAATCCTCCCACCAGAACCATCAATGGGCCACAGGTGAAAGACTCACAATACACAATCACATCAAGCTAGAACTGGGTATATATTCATCACCGATGCCTTTAACAACTTCACCTTCGGCACTGTGAACTCTTTTCACCATACTGGGATCTTCCAAGACCCCTTCTCATAAATAAATTGGTCTCAGAGTTTTACCTCTAGAAGCTATAATTAACATATTGTTTTTACTGCCTTGAGCTTCTGCTCAGTGCAGTTCTCAAACACATCACATTCACTGCGTTTTCGCTATACATTCTGAGGTCTATCTCCTCATCTGTGCTTTAACAATGTCAAGTTGATTTAATAGGAGTCCCATAGGAATCTCCTACTACAACTGACAACACTCACAACTTGTATTTATCTGTGACATACCTTAACCCAATTCAACTTAAATCATTTAGAGCTATGTAGCTTCTTATCTCAAGAAAACCCATTCACCATGAGATTCATTACAATACACCATCACTAAGAGCCAACGTTTCTGTAGTGCTAATCTATGATTCAACATCATCGCAGCTGCACGCTAGGGTTTATTATCACGGCGGCTGTAACCCCTTTCACGATCAAGGTCAATATGAATTTCTAAAAACATAATTAAGTTTGAATTAAAGACCATATATGATTTGGGACTTGTTAAAAAATTAAACTTCCCAAAATCAGAGTTTTCAAAACTTTTACAACACCTGTTTCACAATGGTCTCATACTCATTTTTCAAACATAAATAACTTGTATAGGTTGATTTCATCATACATATAAGAGTATAGCATAAATTTCCTGACACACTCGGGTTCCATTCACTAAATGAGGGTCTATAAGGTACAATTACCCATAGAGTTTCCCATAACAAGGGGATTACACAAATACTATCCAATATGTACATGTAATTCCCAACAAAATATATTCAAATGATTTACAAAATGATAACCAATTTTCTAAAATAAACTCCTAACCAGGAGCTCTATCCACTCTTCGTCGCCCTCTTCCCATTGGATCCTTCAGCCCTGTCTAAAATTGGTGTTTTTGGGAGAGTGAGATTCTAAAGAATCCCCGTAGTAACAAATCACTCATAATATGCACAACATCAAAGCATAAAAGTAAATCATCCATACAACACACAGCAATCGTAACAATAGTTACAACGGCCAGGGTAGGTATCATGGGCATTGCCCCCTACGATGGCTCACGCTGAACTGCTTGTTGTATTGCACATCCACATGAACATATCACATACATCACCACAGCTGGGATCTATATACAACATTTCACAACACGTAACCCCACAAGCTGAATACTCAAACAGGAATTCATGATTCTATAACGCAGCCTTGGCACTTACAACGGCAGATACAACGGCCGAGGTAGTTATCATGAGTATTGCCCCCTACGACGGCTCAGCTGAACTGCTCGTGCTATAATGCCCTATGGTCGATAACATATTCACAATGATAAACATGCATACCAAGTATCATACATAACATGAGGGAAGAGTCACTTCCTTGATCCTTCCATGCGTGTCCTGGAGCCGATCTCTCCCGAGTAGGGCAAATGTTGTATCCTATATTCATAATTAGGGATGAAGAGTCAATTCTCTATTCCAACTCTCAATGACTTCTTAACACTTAATTTGGTCCCATAAATAACTCTTTCGATAGCTCTAAAGGGTTGGAAGACTATCCCCAAAGATCCCCTTTTTGACAGCACACAACTACAATATTTCACTGAGACACTAGAGTGAAGATGACCTCACTTGAGTGATATTGTATGGATACTTGAGTGATGGTACGGTCTACACTCGGGTACTAGAGAGTGAACAACAGTGAGTGAACACCCGAGAGCACAAGAACTTTCTCAGAGACAGGGACACTCAAGCACACAAGACCTCACTCGAGTGATAGCCAAATGCTCACTCAAGCACTAGGAAGTGAAGCTCAGGAAGTGAAGACCCGAGAGCACCAAAAGTTCTCAAGGATCAGGGGCACTAGAGTATAGCACAAAGCACTCGAGTGACAGCTTAACACCCGCAAGTGTTAAGGTGCACTCTTGCCTTTATCTACAGAAGTACAACACAAAACTGAAAGCAAAAAGGAAAAACACACTAACGCACTCGAGTGAACTCACCCTCACCCTAGTGATGTTCATCCCTCACTCGAGTAATTTTATCAGAAACCAGAAAATGCAGCAAAACTGACCACATTTCTTAACACTTGCCAAATTGATTCCAATGGACCCAAAACTTCCACCAAAGCTACTCCCACACAAAAACATCCAAGGAATTCAATGGAATCAACAGAATTATCCAAATCCTACTCCATTATCATGCTTTGGTTTTGGGCAACATAATCATCCAAATTCTAAAATCATCTAAACATACCATTCCTATCCTAAATCAATCTATCTATCCAAAACTCATACCAAAACACCCATTTCTATACCAATAACATGCCAAAAGCCCAGTGGTCATCATTTTCGGATTAAAGGCCAAAATTTCCAGAAATTTCAAACTAAACTATTTGGCATAAAACCTAGATAGATAGATTAGTCTCACTTACCTCTTTCACTTTGCCAAAGAGATTTCTTGATTCACTAACCTCCAAAATTTTGTGTGAGCACAAATCAACACCAATAGGCATACTATAAACATCAAAGTGAAGCTCTCACTCCAAGGATCAACATTAATGAAGTGAGTTTTTCCATTAGAGGTCATTAACTTACCTCAAATTCCAGCTTTTCTTCTTCCTCCTTGGCCAACAATGGCTGCACGCGTGAGAGAGAAAGATGAGAGGGATAAGTGTGGAAGAAGATAAAGAAATCATCACATCCCTTTCCCCATGCCTTGTTCAGCGAGAGGAGGGAAGAGAGAGAAAAATGAATAAAATATGCCATTTGACTTTTCTTTCTACACTCTCTCTTCATACCAAATTTAGCTACATGTTCACTTGTCATTGGCTCTCTTCAAATAAGTAACTAATTAGTTACTCTAACAACTCCATTAGCCATTTAGTCACACATCTCATTTCTTTTTAGTTAGTAATTAATTTCCCCATTAATTACGAACTTATGGCTAATAATTCTATTCTTCCAATTTTCCACCACATATGGCATATTAATTAAAATTGCCACAAAAACTTAATAATTCCAATTTAAATTCACAATTATCCATAATAATTGTCATTAGCCCTTAATCAAAATTTGAGGCATTACAGCAGCGGCACTCTAAGGTTCATCATCACGGCGGCTCCACACTAGGGTTTGTCATCACAGTGGCTCCACACTATGCTACTGCACCCAATGCTTACTCAGTCAACTGACTAGTCAACCCTTTCAGTCAGAATTCTCTATAGGTAGCCCTTTTCGATCAAATTTCACCGTAGGTAGCCCTCTCTAATCAGAACTCTCCATAGGTAGCCCTCTTCGATCAGAACTCTTCGTAGGTAGCTCTCTCCGATCCAAATCCTATGCAGAATACCTCTTTCCTTGTGCTAGATTAACAACTAGCAACCTCAGGATACCTTATACACATTTCAATACATTTCAGTACCATGTTATAGTATCTTAGACTATCCAGGTCATATCAGATTCCCAAGAATCAGTTTAACTATTGAGCAAAATCCTTGGATCACAATTCAACTCTTAGGACCTCAATATTAACTGAGTTAGGAATTCACTTTCCCTCAACTCTACTGATAATCATTAGCTCAACACAAGTTTAAGTATGTCCACCAGCCTAAAGGAACACTGGTGCCCTAAGTCTTAAGGCCTTTGGACACACAAATCCACTATAACATTACTGGCATATATTATCTTATAGCCTAGGGTCTCTAACCCAATATTTAGGTTTTTCACAAAATCTAGAACCTCCATATCATATAAATTAGAAATCATTTCCTCAATCCATACGTCGATCCTCTGCCATATTAGATCAGGTGGAATGTGGCTTATTTCTTCCACATCCAGTTCTACCCATCAATCTCTGGTCGAATTATTGTGTTCTTTTCTCTTTAACATAATCGATTTACAACATCATTATCACACTAGGCATATACCCATGTTCCTTAAAACTCACACACCAATTATCCATAGGAATATTTTTGTGTATACAACAACGATCATGGGTTAACTACCCACTCTATGACAGAGAACTACCACAACTATCCTAGCAAAACTACCCTTACCAGGAACTACAGCTCTGATACTATAAATGTAACCCCCTTCCAACCAAGGCCAAGATTAAGTTCATAAATAAGTGATTATGTTGAATTAGAGACCGTAGATGATTTAGGACTTATTAAAATTTTCTTTTGCCCAAATAGGATTTTCAAAAATTTTACAAAATCTGTTCAACAATAGTCTCATGTTCACATTTCAATACATAAATGGCCTGTACAGTTCGATTCCGTTCATAAATATCAGAGTGCAATGCAAATTCCCGACACACTCGAGTTCCATTAAACAAATAAGGGTTTTACAAGGCATCAATGCCCATAATCCATTTTCCCTTAACTAGGGGATTACACAAAACTATACCATAATTCCAATATATATAATTGTTTCCCCACAAATATCCAAAATCTATAATATGATAACCAAAAACCAATTTAAACTCCTAGCTTGAAGCTTCAGCCACCCTTCGTCACCTGCTTTTCTTTCGAACTACCGGCCTTGTCTGAAAATGTGTTTTTGGGAGAGTGAGATTCTAAGAAATCCCCGTAGTGTCAAATCACTCATAGTATTCACAACCACAAAGCATGAAAGCAAATCATAACACAACACATAGCAACTATAATGCCAGTTACAGCAGCAAGGGCATATATGATGTGCGTCACCCTTACATTTGCTCACGCTGAAGTGCTCATGCGGTTTTACACCACATTATATATTTCACTACACCTGAGTTTCATATAAAATATTTCACAACACATCAAAGCCACAATGGCATATTCTCAAACAGGAATCCAAGATTCCACAACGCAGCCTGGGCAATTACAATGGTAGGGGTAGGTGTGATAACCATCACCCCCTATGACTGCTCACGCTGTAATGCCCTACCGCCGATAACATATTCACATTTTCACAATGGCCTCATACCCACAATTTTTACAACACAATGATCAGTCATGCATACCAAGCATCATACACAACATGAGAGAAAAAACACTACCTTGGTCCTTCCGTGCGTGCTTTGGCACTGGTCTCTCTCGAGTAAGGCAAATATCAAATCCTATAATTCATGATTAGGGACGACTATTCCAATACTTAAATGACTTCACAACACTTAGATTGGTTATCGTTAATAACCCTTAAGAAGCTACAAATGACCCTAACAATTAGCCCTAAAGGGTTGGGAAACACTGGGTTAAAAATCACTTTTCGAAACTACAAGTGCTGAAAAACAGGGGTTGGTCGCGGCCAAGATATGGTTAGAAAGTCATAGGTCGGGCCAGCCACGTTGGGCCGTGGCCAGAATTAGGTCCGAAACATTTGGGCCGCGGCCAGCCACCTTTTGGGTTGCAGCCAAGAATTGTTCCGATTCTCGACTATTTTCAACCGACCATAACTCTCAGCACAGAACTCAGAATTGGTCAAACTTTATATCAATGGAAAGCTTGAAATATGAATTACAAAACTAGAAAGTTTCACCTCATTCTAAAACCATTTTCTATTTCAAATTACCATGCAAATTTGGCCACTTGCACAGCAATTTCCACTTAACAAATTTCCAAAATTTTCCAATTTTGCTACTATGTCTCCAATGGTTCCAAAATCCGATCAATAACTCCTTCCCATACAAAATTTCATAAGGAAACCAATGGAGGCATCAAAATGACCAATTTTACATTGCTTTCACAAGATATAGCATAATCAACAACACAATGCCAATTTCCCAAAATCCACAAACTTCACATTTCAACCTAAATCCAACTCTAACTATCCAAGACACACCACAAGGCATCATATCCAAGAACGCAACATACCAAAACACATAATGACCCTAATTTTTGAAAATAAGGCCAAAATTTTCAGAAAATCCAAACTCAACCAATGGCTATAAAACCTATATAGAAAGGTTCATCTTACTCACCTTTACAACTTTCTCAAAGACCTTTCTTGGTTCTCTAACCTCAAGATTTCCTTGTGTGCTCAAAACACCACCAATAGAAAATCTAAAACCATAAAATTAAAGCTCTCAATACAAGGAACAAGATTGATGAAGAGAGTTTTTATATAGGAGGTCATTTGGAGGGTCAAAAACTCACCTTTTTCACAAAGCTCTTCTTCCTTCTATGGCTTCCAAGGCTGCACGAATTTTGAGAGAGAGAAAAGAGATGAAGAGTGTTGGAGAGAATGAAATGAGTGCTTCACATGCCCTATACCTCACCAGCCAAAATATGGAGGGGATAGAGAGGAAAAATGATTAAACAATTGGGCCTTTGACTTTCCCCCAACCACTCTAGTATCATGCAATCTTGCCACATGTCACTCTCTCATTGGTTCTCATAAAGTAAGTAGCCAATTAGTTACTCTAACCACTCCATTAGCCATTTAGTTACATTTCTCATTTCATTTCTTAGTTAGTAATTAATGTCTCCATTAGTCACTAACTAATTACCATTCTTTCAATTTCTTTTTTGATTTTGGCACATTAACTGAAATTGCCACGTAACCCATAATAATTCCAACTTTAATTTACAAAATATTCTCAATAATTATCATTAGCCCTTAATCAAATTTGAGGTGTTACAAAGGGGAAGATAGATGATCCTTTGTTTTGTTTAAAGCGAGGGGAGAGAATTAAAGCCAAAATTTTGGCCTTCCTCCCACCCCCTCCTCTCAAACCAAACACACCCTACTGAAAGGGAAAATAATGAAAGAAAAATTTTCAATTTAATCCAACTAAAATAGCAAAATTTAAAGAGAAAAAGATAAGAAAATGTGTTTGGTTGGAAGAATGGGAGGTGAGGGGTGAAAAAAAATATTTGTCTTTTAATTTTAATGATGCCTCCCCTCTTCTCTCAACTCTCTAAATTTGGGACTTTTTTAGAGGGGTGAGAAATATTATGCTACATTTGGACTAAATTACCCATGTCTAATTTTCAATATTCCAAGCTTGCCCTTCTGACTTTAGTAAAGCATTCTATCCATTCTCTACAGTTGCTCCTCCCCACTTATATTTCCCCCAGCTGGTCCCCCCTCTTCTAGCCATCCTTGTTGGCTTATACTCCTCCAAGCACCACCGCCACCTTCTTCCCCAACGGCCACTGCCCTCCTCCTCTACTCTTGTTGTGTCTTTTCCTCTATTTTTTATAGCATTCACTCTTTTGTTTTAAGTTCGAGAATCAAAAAATCCAATTGATTTATATCTATTATTATTTTGGGAATTTCAATTCACTTACTGATTTAGATGGAGAGAAGTTTTGGGTGTAAAGTTGGGTTTGGAAGATCTGGTTTTTTCTTTGTGAGATTTTACATGGAAGCTTTGTGGTTGCAATCCATGGAAGGAGAAGAGCTGGAGTAGGGGTTGAAGGAGTCGGTGGTGGTGGGGCAAAGACTGGGGTTAGCCACGATGGAGCAAGTTGTCAATTAAGAGATTTGGCTTGGGATGGCTAATGAAGGAAGGGCCAAAGGTGATGTGTGGGTGTTTGAACAAATTTCACAGGCATGAAGTGGCATTATGTAGAAGAAATATTTTTCTGAAAAAATATGAATTTTTATTTAGACTAATATATATTTATAATAATTATTATATATATGGTAAGTATAATATAAAATTAAGAAATAATAATTTATAATTTGGATATAAAAGTTATAAAAGAAGAAGGAGAATATATAGATAAAGTGAAAATAACATATTTGTCAGTTTATAATCAACTTCCTTCATCTACCTTCTTGAACCAAACATCCCCTTCCCTGTTCTTGAACCAAACAAAGTTCATAACTTTAATGAACTTCACCTACCCTCCCCTTAGTTGAACCAAACACTCCCTTCAGATTGAGTAAAAGTCAGACTGTATAATGTGATTTATATTTAGATTGACGATAGCATAAGTGACTTTTCTAAGACTGAAACTTTTTTGGATGTTTCTTTTGAAAAGCAAGTTTAAACAGAAAATGATTGAAAAGAATGTGAATTTTATTAAATAATACATATATATTGTGTGTGTGTGTGTGTGTGTATTGTGATAATTGAAAGAGAAAAATTAAAATTATAAAAAAGTGAAAAAAATTAATTTGGAAAATTTGACATTGCTAAAATACATAATTAAATATAGTTAAAGAATAAAAGTTCATATAAATTATAAATCATAAAAATATAAAGTTTTTTATCAAATAATATTATATAATTAATCGGCCATGAACTAAAAAAATTTTAATCAAGAGAGACCATCATAGACCCTTTAGCAATAAATATAACTTTCTACCTCCAACAGAGATTAAATTGACCACTGGAGCGTAATTTAAAAATTTATCAAGTAATTTTCATTAATTAAATTTCTCATGGACATAAATCAGAGTACTGTCATAAAAATTTACCACTCTGGTTATTATTATAAGTTGGGTTAGGGGGCAAAAATACCCATAAACTTTTCTCAAAAGTGCATCCAGCATCACAAACTCTTTGGATATAAAAGTGCCTATAAAATTTTCTAAATGGGGCAAAAATACCACTTCCATTTGTAGGCCCCACCTTATTGTTTTTAAACAATTTTTTTGAAAAAAAAATGTCCTCACACTCTCTCATCCACACCCTCTTCCCGTCTTCTGTCCTCTGAATTCTGAGTCCGGCTTCTCTTCCTTACTTTCCTATCCATTTCCTCTCCTTTACCCAAAATTTACTGTTTTAAGTATAAAAAAAGGGGAGATTAGGCCCTTTTTTTTAAAAAAAAATAATATTTGGCACTCTAGATTATTTTTTAGTGCCACCAAGTATCCTAAAATGATTTTTTGTGCATCTAGTACCTTAAAATATTTTTCTAATTACAACGAGCAGTCTAAATTTAAAATGCAGAGTGTTGATAAAAAAATATTTTAAGGGATTAGATGCAAAAAAAATTATTATAGGATACTGGGTGTTACTGAAAAAATTATAAGGAGCTGAGTGAGCTAAAAATTAATTTATGATACTGAGTATTACTGAAAAATTACTTTAGGATGCAGTTTGCTAGACAGTAATAACAACTGAAAAAAATATTTGAGAGTGAACAGTGCATCAAAAATTATTTTAAGATACTGGGTGCCACTAAAAAAATAGTTCAAGGTGCTGAATATTATCTTTGAAAAGAAAAAGGGGCCCAACCTCGTCTTTTTTTACACCCAAAACGGTGAGTTTTAGGAAAAGGAGGGGAAAAGGGATGGAAAGTAAGGGAAAGGAGCCGGATTCCTGAATTTCGCCTAGCGACTGGACTCAACCTTCCTTCCTTCATGCAACTCAACCTTCTTCTACAGTGTCTCACCTACTGCACTCTTGTCTGGAGGCCCCAATCCATCTACTACTCCAATAGACACGGCTCTCCATTTGGACCTCACCCACCACACACCGACTCCTGTATATTATAAATATTTGTGATTTAATATAATGAAAAAATCAGTCATACATATTAATGTTATCGTTGGTAAAAAAAAAGTTAATGTTATCACCCCATTAAACTCTGAAGAAAATTTGACATAGTATTTTCAGGATTCATTTGAAGTCGTTTCTATTTGATTGGGATTTCCAATTTTTAAATCCAAAGGCTCTTTCTCCTCTTAAAAATTTGCCATAATCATCATCTGGTTAAAGCATGATAAAAACAAGCGTGCAAGGTTGGCGATGAAGCATACAAAAAAAATGGCCTGGATGATGAGGTGTGGAGGATTGAGATTTCTCTTGAGGCTTGAGAAATTAAAAACAATAGAGAAGGAGGAGAAAGGACAAGAGAGGGTGGGGAAGAGAGAGAGAGAGGAGAAGGGGGAAGAGAGAGAGAGGAGAAAGAGGAGGAGGGAGCACTACTTGAGGTAACATTCACATTATGACAAGTTTTATTTGTCTTCAATGTTTTCAAAATGTATAGTCCTTTTATCAAATTGCCAGTCAGGTTCATTTTTCTACCCTGAAGGTCTTGCAATGAGCAAGCATTAAGGGGAAAAACAAACGACACATCGATGTTCCTTGTTAGCCTAGAGATAGCAATTAAATTGAATTTAAGTATTAGAGAGTATAGAACATCAATAATTTTAATTTCTGCAGAAATATTGACACTACCAATAAAAGTCACAAGGATTTGATGTCCATATAGGATTTTAATTATCCTTACTGATTGATTATATTTGCTATAAGTATCTAAAAGAGCCAAATCACCTACTATATGAGTGGTGGCCTCAAGTCAAGAATCTAGTTTGCATATGAATTAGTATGAGTATTAGAAAAATGCAAACCTTTACCCGTTAATGTAACCCCCTTGCCTTAATTAGCGTAATTAAGATTCGATAATGCATAATAAAATGGATTAGAGACCGCCGGATAATTTAAAACTCATTTAAAATTCCCTCCTTGTAGTAGGAATTTCACGAAATTTTCAAAATTTCTTCTCTATCCTGATCTCAAATTCAAACATCGAATATAATTATTTGTGCAGTTATATCACATTTAACATATCAGAGTATACAACTTAATTCCCGGCAACCCCCGGGTTTGATCTGTGTATAGATCTATAGGGTTTCAATTCCTAACTAGGGGATTACACCACTATGGTTTTGTTTGGTTCAACGAAGGTTAAGTTAAGTGAGGTTTACTTAAGTTAGGTTAGAAGAGGTTATAATGTTGTTTGGTTCAACAAATGTTAGGTTAAGTGAGGTTTATTTAAGTTAAGTTAGGTTAGAAGAGGTTAAAATGCCCTTCTACATATTTTCCTTCTTCTTTTATAATGTATTTATTAATAATAATTATTTATATAAAATTATTATTTATAAAATAATTATTCGTGTAAGCATATAAATAATTATTTATAAAATTATTATTATTTGGAAAGTTCGTTGAATGGGAGGTCAAGTTAGGGCAGTGTTGGAATTTTAAAAAATTGTCATGAGCAATTTAGTCACAATTGAAGACAAATATTCTCTCACATAGGAAAAACCCCAATTTTGGAGGTTTCAGAACTTAGGTTAGGTTACCACTAGAAGACAAAAAAACATTCAACACCTAACCTAACCTCCTTCCAACCAAACACCACTTTTTTACCCCTAACCTACCCCAATCTAACCTAACTTTAAACCAAACAAAACTAACCCCACCCCAACCTAACCTAACCTCTAACCAAACAAAGCCTATGTATTCAAAACCATTTACAATTCAAAAATATCATACAATAATCCTTATCCCAAAATGAATAACCAACATAACCTAAATCAAATGTCCCTATAAGGTCCTAGCCGCTCCTGGTCGTTTGCTTTTCCTTAGAGCCACTTGCCCTATCTGAAATGTTAGTCAATGGAAAGAATGAGATTCAAGAGAATCCTAGTAGTAACAAACCATTCATACCACATGTAATCACATAGCATGTAAGCAAATCACTACTCAGCAGCAGCAACACAAATCACACTCCACCCTCATCCCCTTTAACCGTCAGGAAGGCACACCGTCCTAACCCGAACTATTGTTAGTGACTCAGGGACTATTGGTATGACAGTGCATACAAATAGCCTTACGGCTCACATATAGCCTTTCGGCTCACAATATAGCCTTTCAGCCCACATAATCACAAATAACACACCCCATCCTCATCCCCTTTTACCGCTGGGAAGGTACGCAGCCCTTACCCGAACCCCATTCTTCAGCACCGAGGGCTTGCGAGGCCGGAAAATGTCAAATCCTATAAACCAAATTAGGGACAACTGATCAATCTCTTTTCCAAGTTCTTAATTCCATAATACTTTAGTTGGTATTCATGTAAACTCTTTAGGTGGCTATTTAATGCCTAAACACATGACTACATGGTTTGGAGAAACTACCCCAAAAATGCCTTTTTAAGAAGCAAAATGACTAATTTTTGAATGACTCACTCGAGTGAAGATGGCCTCACTCGAGTGATAATGGACTTGCACTCGGGTGAAGGTGGCTCTCACTCGCGAGTGTTTGACAGAGAGCACCACCAACGACTTGAAAGGGCTCACAACACTCAAGCGCGATGGCCTGCACTCGGGTGATGACCTCAAATTCACTCGAGTTCCTAAAAGTGAAGCGCTATAAGTGTTTGCCTAAGAGCACACCCAACTTAGAAGAGAAAGCTCGCTCGAGTACCACCCCTACCACTCAAGTGAGAACATAACACTTGCAAGTGTCAGATCACACTCTTGGAATTTAGCCTGCGAGTGCTTGGCTGAGAGCAACTCGTAGCATGAACATACATCTGCACTCGAGTGAACTCATTCTCACTCGAGTGATGACCTATATCACTCGCAGATTGGGAAGTACACTCGTGCTTACTACCAAAAAACCCAAGCAAAATGCAGAAGGAGAAGGGAATTTATGTTGCTGCACTCGAGTGAGACCCTCACTCACTCGAGTGATATTCATCAGAACCCAGAAACGCAACAACGACAGAGTTTTCCGGATTTAACAAAATTGATCCCAACAGTTCTAAAACTTATACCAAAGCTCATTCCCACTCAAAATTCCATAAGGAACCTATTGGTAACCTCAAAACAATCAAAATCACATCCTATCCATATACATTCAGTTTTGGTTCAAATTGCTTCACAACTACCAAGATTACCAAATTACCTAATTCAATTCCTATCCAACTCTAATGGCACAAGGGCACAATCTTAGACCATTTCCCACTTAACACAACACCCTATTCATTCATTCCAAAATCTTATGAAATCAGGGCAAAATCCAAAGTTCTCAAAAATTAACCAAAGACCCAAAACAATTATACCAAAATGCATCAAATACTCACCTCTTCAACTTGCCAAGATCAAATCCTTGCTTCTTCCACTTTCAAATTTGTTCAAATACTAAAACTCCACCTTTCAAGATTCTAAAACCACAGAAACAAAGCTTTCAACTTCTTGAACAACATTAATGAAGAGTATTTGAGCATTTAAAGTCATTTGGAGCACCTACCTTAAGTTTTCTTCTTTCTCTTTCTTCTTTAAAGTCACCGGAAATGAAGATGAGGAGAGAAATGAGATGAAAATGATGAATGTTTCCCTTTTTTTCATGCTTCTCACCAACTTGAAGGGAGAGAAGGAAGAGAAAATTGAACTTTGAAATTTGACCTCATCCAATGGTTCACAACTTGCCACATGTCATAATCTCATTCTTCTTTCCATAAACTTATATAAACTCATCTACACTAGATTCCTCCCCATTAGTCATTCAACAATCAATCCTAGCCATTGATCTTGAGTTACCTATGAGTTTCCTCTTCGGTAACTGACCAATTATTCGGTAATTTACCATGTTGCCCCTGATTATCACAACATTTACCAATTCTTCATCAAACACATTTACATCACAATTTACATCATATATCATATAAACATTGGATTAACGATAATTACACCACTTGAAGGGTCATTAACCTTAAGTTATGATTCAGGATATTACAGTTAACACATGAACCGTGTTATCTGCATCCTTCTGCATCAAGTCCAGGACGCGATCATGTTGTTCTTGAGTGAATGAGGGAGCCATAATATATATGGTGTTGGTATGAGCCTTTGGATCTCACGGTGATTCTTGTACAGGGGAGGCTAATTCCCTATTTTGTCAAGAACCGTTTTCTCTGAAGTTCGGTGGATATATAACTAGCTAATAACAATTCTCCTTCAAGTGCCCTCTTTTTTGACAGTGACTACATTGAATTGAATTATCTTCGCAGCCATGTCCTCTTCCATGCCTGCAGCCTCTTGCAGTCATCGCAATACCTTCAATTGGGGAATTTTTCTTTGCCCATAATGGAACGTTGTGTCTCTTCTTGAACTAGCACTCCATCTACTTCATTTACAGTGGGAAGTGGATTCATGAGCAAGATCTGACTTCTTGCTTGGTAATAGGACTCATTAAGCCTAATTAGAAACTAAAGAAGCTTCTGTTCTTGAACCAATTCTGCATATGCCTTTAAAGAATGATAGGTGTAAGACGGCAATGCTACAAGCGACGATTGCTCCTCCCAAAGTTCTTTGAGCCTTGAGTAATAAATGGAGACAGAAATGATACCTTGTCACAGTGAATTGATTTCTCAGTAGAGAGCAAAGACTCACGTACCGTTCTTTTTGTCGAAGAATTCCTTCAGATCGAGCCAGACACTGTGTGCGCTTTGGAAGTATATTACTCCATTGGGGAGCTCCTTCAAGGTCGAATTGAAGAGCCTAGAGAGAATGATAACATTACATCATTACCATTTAGGAATTAGCGCCGGATCTTAGGAATCTTTCTTACATGTTTTGTCTATAAAACCTAGCTTATGTTTGCCAAGGAGTGCGATATTCATCGCTCGGCTCCAAAGCCCATAGTTCTCCGATCCAATCATGATGTGTTGAATAATCGAAATCCCCTACGTGTCTGAGGGGTGCAAGAATAGTGGATGTGAGAATGGAAGGAACTCCAAGGCCGACTTCATCTCAGACCAACTACCTTCTTGCGTCACCATTGAAGCAGTCTCCAATCCGCCATTTCATTCCGTAATCAAGATTGGGTAGACATGGAACGACAGTTTTAGTCAACAACTAGGATTGTTTGGTGGGAGACGGCTGAAACGGGATAACGATTTCGTCGATGCCTAGGATTGCTTGGGGAGGATGATGTAGCGGGTTTGGATCTTGGGCTTTCTTTCTTTAAAGCTAATCCAGCTTATGGCTCTGATACCATGTAGACTACCTGACCTCCTACTCTAAACACACTGTATGGATAAATATGCAATTCTCATTAATTGGATAAAATTGTACACCACATTGAAGCTAAGTCATATGTTCAATATTTATACAATCACGTAAATGTTGTATTGAATGATACGACAAAATAACACAATACTATTTATTGTTTATACAAGATATCATCAATATCCTAATTATCCTATACTATGCTCTTCAATAATTATATTGTTAAGGCATATGGCAGTTTTTTAAATTTCAAATTTCAAGCTATAGACTTATTTTGAAATATCTAATGTGTGAAATTATAAAATGTATTTAAAGTTTATAAGACTCCCTCCATCCTTATATATAATATCTCTTTTTTTTAATGTGTTTGTCTATTTTTATAATATCCTTTTTGAGTTTGTCTCAATAATAATGCACTTTTACCTATTCTGCCCTCCAAGTATTAATATTTTATTGTCTCTTATTACCTTTTATTATCTCATGTCATTTATTTACCATACATTCTCTTTCATCATTTTCTCATTATTACTCTCCCTCTTACTCATTTATAATAGGGGCATTTTTGAAAAAAATTAAGTTGCCTACATATTTTATTGTATTTAACTAATTTTAGCTATTTTTTAGAATCTCACAATTTAGTTGAAAAAACCTTGTATATATGGACGAAAGGAGTAGTATTTATCGGTTATAATTGGAGTTTTTTGAGACATATGGTATGGACAACGCGTCACCACATGGGTAAGGAAGCCCACCATGCTCAGGTGCCCCTTACCTTGCCCAAAATAGTTAGGGGTTTTATCAAGCAAGTCAGGATAGCTGGCTGCAAAATGCTATCCATTCATCCTTCGGGGTGGGTATCGGCAAGGTCTCATCTTGCCTGGTTTATTGGTGAATGTGGAGTTATCTATTATTTTATTTATTGGTGAATTAATAACTCTAAGGGAAAATGATATATATAAAAAGAACTTTAAAATTATAAAATCCTAAATCAGGTTTTTTAATAATAGTTGATAAGAAAATAACGAAACTTGATAAATAATTTACAATTCATTTTTTTGAAAAATACATTATTTGAGATTTTCCAATTTTAAAATTTTTTTTCCAATCATTTTCCCAAACTCACTCTAATGTGATATAAAAAAACAATTGTCCAAAAAAATGTGTCATGAAAAAAAAACTCTAATGTGTGAGTCAAGCGTCGTCGTCCTAATGAACCAGAGAAGAGTTTTTTTCCTTTTTTCCTTTTTTCTTTTTTCTTTGCATTTGACCAATCTATCTCTCTCAATTGTAAATTGTCTTGTTAGGGTTCTTTTCTCCTCTCTGGTTCATCCTCCATGGCGATTCCTTCATCTGTCTCGAATTCTATCCCAATGGCTGGTAATGAACATGTCAAGGAGGAACACGACCCATTAGCGTCAACTTCAGTGTCTCTGCAATCGATATCATCTCAGCAATTTCCCATGAAGCCTGTCAAAGGACAGCAAGACGATCTTACAAACGGTCAGCTAGCATTGGTGGTGCCGTCAGTTTCATCAGCGCATGGAGATGATAACCGTGCTGCTAGAATTGCGAAATCGGTGAATGAACTCGGCAATCTATCTGTTGCTGTAAATGCTTTCATGAGCAGGTATGATGAACTGCAAAAGCATCTGGAATTCATCGACAAAGCCATTGACACGAGATCCAAAGAGCTTTCTCTGCACTCCAATGCAACTCCGAATACGGCGACAGTGTCTTCTACTCCTTTGGCTGGAGGCAATGTTCATAGCACGGAACCCGTGAGTGCCCAACCTACTCAGGTGAAAGAGGATGAATTGCATTCAAATTCGAAATTGAACGATGGGCCCCTAAATGATGTTTTTTCACTTTGCCGAACGATGTGCAGCCGTGGCCTCCGTAAATATGTAGTCTCAAATCTATCTCAACCAGAGAAACTCCGTGAGGAAGTTCCGGTGGCTCTCAAGAGTGCCCCGAAACCATCGAGGCTCGTCTTAGAATGCATTGGGCGGTTTTTTCTCCAGGGAAGCAGAGCCTACATCAGAGACTCCCCCATGATTTCTGCTAGACTTGCTTCAGTTCTTGTTTTGGAATATTATCTCTTGTCCGGTTGCGCTGGTGATGAGAAAGACATTTATCCTTCCTCGAAGGAAGAAGCTAGTTTGGCTGCATGTGCCTGGAAGAAAAGGCTGATCGTGGAGGGTGGTGTTTCAAAGGCTTGTGAAATTGATGCAAGGGGTTTGATTCTTTTCGTTGGTTGCTTCGGTATTCCAGGTAGTTTCCGACACGAAGAGATACGGGATTTGATTCGTCTGAGCAATCCTAGGGAAATTATGCCTGCCCTTCGCCAGTCTCGTGGCCTTGTGAAAAGGGTTTCAGGTACTGCTTCTTGTATAATTTCATTGGCGTTATTGCACACATGAGGCTCACTGATTATGTATTATGTTCAACAATTTCTAATAATTCTATTACTAAGCTATATAATTCTATAGCTTCCCACTTAGTTGGATTAGAAGGGGGATAAAAGAATAATATTGAGAAGAGAAGGAAAAGTTTTCTTGGTTGAGACTAGAGTTCCAAGACAATAGGATGGAATCTATAGGACACCTATCTGGGCTAACAATTTTGTGTAGGTTTGTGCTACTCTATTAGGATATTAGTCTTAATGTTCCTCGTTGTCAGGTCATGTATAATTTTTGCTATTCAAGTTTTCTGGAGAGAATATGAACAACTATGTTGTTATTGCCCCTCGGAATCAGAATTGTAGTTGCAGAGAAGGGCTAATTTTATTTTGTTGATATACAGAAATTACTGCTTATGGTTTATGAAGCCAAGTCCTCTTAGGTTGTCCTTTCCAACTGTCCTTTAAAATATGAGTTACCTATCTTAGGTCCCATTCAGCTCTTGGGGATTATTCATCTTAAGGATAGCTCATAGCAGAAGAAATTAAGTTACAATTCTGTGTATCTTATGCCGTTGAAGGCTTGTTTGTGCAATGCATTCATTAAAATATTTACCATTCTGTATGACTAGTGGACTACTTCATCTTATTTTAGCGGCTAAAAGCCTTATTGTGTTGATTAGTGATTTACATGCCTTATATCAGTAATGAGAGGCGTCAATCGGATTTATGGCTCTTGAGACAATTAGGCCTACTCTTTGCAGTGGCAGTGGTGTTTTATCTTCCAAGTTAGCATCTTTATTTTTATGCTTTCTGTTACCTTCTTGTTCAACATCCACTTTTTACAAAATAGGCTTTTCTCCTAGTCATTGTATTTTATTAATTTTTGTTTTCCTTCTTGAAATATGGAGACTATTCCCAGTTATTTTGGATGCTAAATTGGTTGTGACATTTGTTGTGTTGCAGCATTACTATCTGATCGATTAATTTACTCTTCTGGAATGATGATGAATGAGTAAGATGTTGTTTTTAATGTTCTGAAGCCTAAATCTTATATAACCATGCTATTTATAACTGCCACAGATATAACTGATGGATTGATGAAGAAGGGCAATGTTGTTGAAGCTGTTGACTTGGCATATATATTTGGATTTGAAGAAAAACTTTCCCCTCAGACAAATTTGACTTCATATCTGCAGAAGTTTGAAGATTCTTGGAAGAAAACTAAACAAGATACTCGTGGCTCAGCTACTGCATTGGTATGAGCTAAGTGCATTGGCATTGTTTATTGGTTGCATTGTTCTATTGTGAATATTAACTATGTCGATACATGTTGATCTTTCACAGAAGCAAGCTGATGAAAAATACTTGGCTGCTCTGAGGTCTGTACTAAATTGCTTGGAAGGTCACAAAATTGATCACTCACAATTTCTTCCTGGGTCAAAACTAAAGGAGAAGATTAGCAACCTGGAAAAGGATATTGATGATGCCAACAGAAAAATCCAAGACAAGGTGGCATCAAAGAGAAAAATGGGTAAAAATGAATCTTCAAACAAATTCAAGGCTCCTGAGTCGAAGCGACCGAGGTCGAATTTGAAAGATCCATCTGTATCATCTCCAGGGTCCTTCTTGCAAGAGCATAGGATTAGTAGTAATATGGATGGAAATAGCTTGTATGATGGTTCATTGACGACCCATATGCTGAGTAGTAGACCCTCAAGCCATTTAAATAATTACTCTCCTGCATCATCTGTACAACTTGGATCTGCTGCAGGGGCTTTGCCGGAAAGTGTCTTTGGAGCTACATTAGCAGCTGGAGGTGGTAAGCTTATAGGTGCCGGAATTGGTGTTACCACTGGTTCATTGTCTGGATATCACGGAGATACAGTAGTAGACAATGTTGGGACAATGCTGAATAACAATGATCATCTTTACAGACGACTTGGAATTAGGGAATCTGTATTATCTCTCGAGAGGTCAGTCGGACATCCTGCATCAGCACGATTAAGTAGTCTGTATGGGGTGTCACCATCTTTAGAGAGTTTTGCAGGTTTGCCAGATCATCCTTCTTTGGGTTCTACTAGTCGTATCGGTGTTACTGATCTATATAGCTTTGCTGATTCCATTTACGAATCGGACTCACTTAAGGCCAGTAGTTCTGCTAAGGCCACCAATATTCCACCTGTTCTTCCTGCCCATGGTTCCTCATACATGTATTAGATGATACTGCAGATGCATCTCTTGATCAGGGCAAACTGGAAGCCTGTGCGATTCACTAAACTTTTGTACTGGGAAAATTAGCCTTGGCAGCTTGCTGAGGATGATATTTGTGCACACGAACCCATTAACTGCAGGGTTGGTTATTTTAGTTCAACATACCCTTGTTGAAACTAAATCTGTCGCAAGATGTCTGTGGATATTGTGCTGAGCTGGTCTTCAGTCTTTATTTTCACTTGTGTATCCCCTAAGGGAACAAAGCTGTAGAGGAGTAAAATATGAATCATATTCCTCAAAAGTTATCCATTTTATAGTATTTTGGTATTACTGGGTATTACAGGTTTTCTAATATTTTGGCGTTACTGGGCAGTACAGGCTTTCTAGCTTTATACCGCCAGATTATTATGTAAAATGAGATCTGAATTCCCCATAGCAGCCAAACCTGTGGGTGCCTGCCTCCACTGTTTTGATAATTTGGTCCCGCTTGATGTTTATAATTCCGACCCTTTTGATCAGCATAATGCAAATTTACAATTAAAAAGATGTTTAACATTACTTACCACTCAAATAACACAAATTTACAATTGAAACAGTGAGTATTTACCATTAATGGCCCTTAGAAATTAAAGATTTATGAATTTAGTCCTTGGCACAATTTTCTCTTGGTCCAATCAAAACTCGATCCAGTTAGATCTACTAATTTAGATTAGATGAAATATGATATCTTAAAAGTATTTTAGTGCTTGTTTGGAATAGTAATTGGAGTTTTCAAAAGAGGATTTTCAATTGTGATTAACGGTGTATGAAGTAAGTATATACGAAGAATTTTATCTCGGTTTATGTAAATAAACACTTTTAAAGATTGCAAACATAATCCCAAACAAGCATTTAATATTGTTATATATGAAGTTAATTTCTTTCAGTTTTTCATGCACTCTATTTTTCTTCTTATGAATACTAAATGCATAAAAGCAGGGGTTGCTGCCATAAAATTCAAACTAATCAAAATTAGCAAAATTTACAATACTTTAAGTAACGTAAATACTGTATCCTTTTCCATTATACATCTTTTCTTCCTTCTCAATCTAATCGAAGTAATATTATCTTAGACAAGCATTTTATGACTATCAGATTTAGTTTTACAAATGAAATGAACCCTAACTCCTCCTAAACCTCATCGCACACTGATTTGTAAAGGTAGCTTCCTTTGAACCTCCTGTGTAACTTTTTAGGCGGTTATGATGGGTTTTAAATCATTATATCAACAACTTCCCCAGAAAAAGCTCAAAAGAGAGCATGAGAAGTGGCAAGATAACGTGATCAAACACGACATTTATCCAAGCTGTTTCTTGCTTTACAAGTAACTAAAAAGCATTACATCTTCCGTTAGTTCCTCCTCCTCAGGATAAAAAGAGAACTGCTTTCAACTCTGGAAAATGTGAGAAGAAGAAGAAGCACACATAGGAAATGTATATGCCGTTTTGGAGCCTCCTTTTGATATTTGTGAGTCGAAATGTTGTGTTTGGGGCTTCTCCTTCTCCTCCACTTTTCCCAGCAATGTTTGTGTTTGGAGATTCTCTTGTCGATAATGGCAATAACAACTACCTCAATTCTCTAGCAAAAGCCAACTACGTTCCTTATGGAATCGATTTCCCAAGTGGTCCAACCGGCAGATTCAGTAATGGCAAAACACTGATAGATCTTCTAGGTACAAGAAAAACCAAACCAAAAAAAAAAAAAGGAACTTGGCTTCTCTTTCTTTCTTCTTTTGATTATTTTTTTTTCTGGTTTTTAGGGGAATTGGTGGCTCTTCCTTTTCTTCCAGCTTTTGCAAATACTCTCTCACAAGGAAGCAATGTTTCCGCTGGTGTAAACTATGCTTCAGCAGCTGTTGGGTTTCTCAATGAGACAGGATACAATCTGGTAATCTCCGAAAAACTCTCGCACAAACAGTTTGTAGTGCAATTTGCATTACATAGTAAATCTTATATAAAGAACCAGAGTCAATACTAAAGAATTAGTTTTGCAGGGAGATCGTGTTACCATTGGCCAACAGGTCCAGAATTTTGAGACAACCTTGAAACAGTTGAGAAACCAAATGGTGGATGACATCAACCTAAGTCAGCATTTAGCAAAGTCATTGGTTGTTGTCCACTGTGGAAGCAATGATTACATAAATAACTATCTCTTACCAGAATTTTATGGAACAAGCTTGATCTATAACCCTCCAGACTATGCTGATCTCCTCATAGGCCTTTACAAGAAGTTTCTTTCGGTACAGAGACTAATAACAACAATACCAAGATGGTTTTTTCTTTTCTTTTTTTGTTTTTTTTTTGGCATTGACAGTACAGATATAATGCTCTTATTAGTCATTCCTTTTATTTTTCAGGACTTGCATAGTTTGGGACTAAGAAAATTCTTGTTGGGAGCTATTGGACCACTTGGGTGCGTACCAAATCAACTAGCAGCAGGCTTGATACCACCAGGACAATGCAACTTTGGGGTGAATGAAATAGTTTCTATGTTCAATGATAGGTTGAAATCTTTGGTCATGCAGCTCAATTCAGATCACCCTGGGTCCATTTTTGTATATGGCAACTCTTATGGAGCTTTCAGTGACATCATAAATTCCCCAAACACATATGGTAAGAAATGTTCCTTATTTCTTGCTTGTAATATTTTAATAGAGATAATTGATGAAAAGTCTCCATTGCAAGCTTCATTGCCCAACGGTATTGAAATACCGTGATTGGGTTTGTGCAGCTCATTTTCAGCTGTGTGCAACATATTTTCAACTTGCGTAAATATCTTCTGTTTTACACATTGTTAAAGATAAGTTGCATACATATGAAGAAGTGTTACATATGGTAATAAATGTCCCTCATTGCCTGCTTGTAAACAATCATATATAGATATGTATGTTAAAAAGTAGTAGTCCATGCCGGTTTGGATTAGTCATGGAGATTGATTTTGCGTTGTACTAGTTAAATATGTAAGAGAGTTTATCTCATAAAATATAAGTGATTTTGGGGTATTCAAACGGACACTAGACAAATATATTTCTCATGCATGCTCATGTTTTCTATACACTCCAAAATAGGAATCATGCATGGCTTTATTTTTATTTTTTCAAATTCTATTCCATTTTTGTTCTTGTAACCAAACAGAGGCTAAATATGATGAGACTTGTTTGGACAGGCCTTAGTGTGGTTGATAGAGCATGTTGTGGCGTTGGAATGAACCAAGGACAAATAACATGCCTGCCTCTATCAGTTCCATGCCCAAACAGAGACCAATTTGTGTTTTGGGATGCCTTTCATCCTTCTCAAGTTGTTCATCAAGTTCTTGCCCAAAGGGCCTTCTCTGGACCCCACTCTGATTGCTATCCTGTTAATGTCCAGCAAATGGCTTACATGTAGTAAGATTATGTCAATGTATTGGTCTAATCAAAGATTAATTAGTATCATTTATGATGGTCAAAATTTTTTATTTTCTTACTTTTAATTGCAATGGTCAGATTTGTGCAATATATGAGCACATAATTCATTAAAGAAACTTCAAGATTTATTTCACCATATGTTCTATTAATGCTTGTATTCTCCTATAAATAATCTTTTAAATTGAGCCTCAATGAAAGAGAAATATTTTACTATAAATGTGTTTATAAATATAAATAAAATAATAGACGCAAAAATGGGGTAGCAAAATGAGATCTTTAATTTCTTTACTTTAGCAAGGAGTAAGGGCTTGTTTGGAATGTCGATTGTAACCTTCAAAAATAGTTTTTCAATCGTGATTTACGATATATAAGATAAGTATGTAAAATGAGTTTTTTTTTTCCTCAACTTGTACGTGTATTTGGATAAGCTCCAAACTACAGTTTCAAAAGCTCTTTTTTTGTAAATCGAGATAAAACTCTTCTCACATACTCACCTCATCAATCATAAAAACTATTTTTCAAAAATCAATCCAAACACATAATGTTCTTATGATAAGCCACTCCAAACAAGCGCTAGACTTGTCTTAATTTGGGCCAAGTCAAACTCAGCTAGGGCTAGCCCGATGAAGAAACATTGCACACATGGGATTGGGACAAACGGGGGAATAATATGGGATGAGACATAGAGCCATCCCATATTATGTGTTTTTTTTTTTTTTAGAATCGGAGAAGAACCTCCCATTGAAAATTTTATCGAAGAAAATGACCTAATAAATTTTTATATATGGAATGTATGTATTGGTATTAGGCAAGTTTTGTACATATAAAGTGTATATACTCTTACTTAGATCATTTTTGCTAATAAAATTTTCAATAGGTTCTTCCCCAACTTTCCGTTATTTATTTATTTAGTTTTTTTGTTGATACCAAACGAATAAGAAGGCCTCAAACACTGCATTACCCAACATCCACTAGACCATCTCATTTAGATAAGAAAATAATTTAATTTTTTTTTTTTATGTTTTAACTTTTACAACTCCATTATCATTATTTGTTGGCCTTTTCGTCCCTTAAAAAAAATTAAAAATAATCTCTGGATCAATTATAGAAAGCATCCCATTATCAAGTTAATTGGTTTACTTGTTTCTTTTTCTTTTGAGCACATCAAGTTGTTTTTTTACTATTTCATCAAGATTTTTCAATCTCATCCTTCCCGTTCAGGATGAGACACAAGTTAGAAATTCTATCTTGATCCTTTTAAAATGACAAGACGAGGCAAAATCTATTCAAATCCCATCTAGAATTTTAGAGGTGGTAATTCGGGTCAAATTGGCAGGCCGATCAAAATAATCAGGTTCGAGCTACCGAAATAGCGGCCCGTTTGATTTCTTTTTTTTTTTTTTTTGGACATAATCCGTTTGATTTCTGGCTCAATGGGTTGAGCCCGTTCAGCCTGCTAGCTGGCCCGCTTTATTTATTTATTAGTTTTTTTTCTCAAATACCTTTAGTCCCTTATTTCCTTTCCTTTAATGATGTGTTTAATTAATTTCCCGTATTTTTTATTTGACACTTATTTTCATATATATTTATTTATTCTACTATTATTAAATTTAAAAGAGATGTGATTATATGTTTTTGTTATATGAGTAGATGAAAAAAAGAAAAGTAATAATGAAATTGATTTCCTAACACAAATATATAAAAGAAAAGAAGTATGATGTGAGCGAGTTAAAAAAAAAGGGAGTGAGAATTAAAAAAAAAAAAGAAAAAAAAAGAGTGAATTTTTTTTTTTTTGAAAAAATAGCCGGGCTGGCCAGCCAGCAACCCGCGGGCTGGTTCAAATTCTCAGCTCTACATTTGGTCCTTTAACCTTGAAGATACTAAGATATTCCATATAAATACCAGAGAAAATACTAGATATGTCACATGATCTCTTTTAAAATACTTATAAAGATTACATATTAGTTTGGAGAAAATTGATCAATGTAAATATTTTAAAATAATTTATTTAGTTTTCTTAATCTCTCTAAATTAATCAATTGCGTCTTAATACCAAAGATAATACACCTTCCGATCCTTTTTATAAGAAACTAAAATTTGAATTGTCTTAGTCCCTTTTATAAGAGCCCGACAAGAGTTGTTTGAGTATTTAATGTTTTTTTTAATTTTTGCCCCTGATTAATTATAGGTATTGTATTAATTAAAAAGTTGGTGATACTTATATTTACTCTATTTTTTTCTTTTACCTACCCCTTATAAATAAGGATATATTTAGAAAAATAAGTTTATTTAAGACATATTTATTATTTTAACTTTTCCCTTAATTCATATAATTAATTTATTGAGTTTTTATAAATAGAATTTGATCAAGGAGTAGATAAGAAGGAGAGCTGGTACTTTTCTTTTCTTTTTTTTTTTTTTTATTTTTGGTCGAAAGTACTTTTCTTTTCAATTAGCGGTGTAGTACTGCTATTTCACATGTGTCATTATAGGAAGAAAAAGATAGAATATGAATTAACACCTAAAATGCTCTAAAGTTAAAGTGATGGAAAACTATTTTAAATTACATTTTCTTACTTTTAAGAAATTTAGGCTCACATCCTTCAAAATTCTATCACAAAACAATAGCTAATAGATATAAGTAAATCTACCTAAGTTTCGTCTTAGTGAAAAAAAAAAAAAATCTCTCCACTGCAAACTTAAAAATTGATAAATAATAGTAACATGTAAACGCAGTGAATTAATTTTGATTTGGTCAATGCCTCTTGGTATATTGCCTCCATTTTTCTCTCATAAAATGTTTATTATCCATAAACTAAATTTACTGAAATTTTGAAAATAAAATTATAAATTCTAATTTTTTGAAACTTATCAACTCCACATAAAAATTATTTTTTTAATTGTATCCATATCAAATATATTTTTATTTTTTTTTCATTAACATTAAATGAGATAAAAAATTATAATAATTAATGCGATGCTGCATAAATTTTTTTTTTAATTTTATCCATATTGATTATACTTTTAATTTCTTTCTTTTCTTACATTAACATTAAATAAAGATAAAAAAAATATAATAACCAATGTGATGCTGCATAAAATAGCCATAAAATCCCTCCTCGCCTTGTAAATTAAATTGCAACCAGGGTATGTAAAAATAATAGTATTATAACTTATACTAATTATAATGATAAATTAAAGAGAAAATTACATCAAGATTTCAATTGAAGAAAATAATAATAAAAGTCGCATAGTTTTTTAATAAATGAGCAATCATTGACAAATGAAGGAGTATAACTTATGTAATTTTTTTAATTGGGATCTTGTTATTTTCTCAAAATTAAATTAATAACAGTTATCGTTATTTGAATCGTTGTTATGATGGTGATCAAATCCTGCGTGGCCACCCAATCAAATTATACAAGGCTTACGGCCTCACCGATTTTCTTTACGATCCGTTTTTCAATTTTTCATATTCTCTTTATTCTCCAAAATATCTCTTCTGCGTATTTCTCCTTTCCCTTCCATTGGCCTTGGCAACAAGGCACATAATACTTCGATTCCATTACCCCCGACTCCCACCCTCTCTCTGTACCTCGGGCACCGCACCGGAGAGGGATCAACTCTCCGACGATGGCGCCGCCGACGAACGCCGTAGCAGATGGAGCTCAACGGCCCCAGGGAAGACAACAGCAACAACAAGGTGGCTTCAGTCTCTCCGGAATTATTCGGATGGCTGTCTTTTGGTATTTCGCTTCCAAATTCTTCTCTCCCAAGAGACCTACCGAACCTGGTGCTCTCATGTCTAATCTCTTTCAGAAAGGCCAGCCGTTGGTACACTCTCTTCCCCCTCTCTACGTGTTTAGTTACTTGAACTTTTATGATCTGAGTGACTGATGCTGCTTCTAGATTTAGAATGATCCGTACTTAGCAGGATTAAACCGTACGTGCATATACTTTAGGTTATGTTATACCACTTAATCATTTTATTTTTCATTACTATAATTTTAAATTAGCCCCTTTCTTCCTGATTAACAAGTGACTCTGTTGTAAAGTTTTACGGTTGTAGTAATATGCATACAGCTTGATGCGACTCTTGCTGATTCATTTGCACGCGAACTAAAATCTGAATTCTCATATACAAAGTTTGTATAAGATTTTGCGACTTTTACCTAATTCCTTTCTTTCTTTAGAGTTTAACCCCTCTCCTGTCTTCTTGAAAATCTTAGATTCTTTTGATATTCTGCAACTCTGGGCTTCATGGCCATTGAATGAACTAAGATATTTATTACTGTCAAATAACCATATAAAACTGTCGTAAAGTTCGCTACTTTTTTACCAACACCTTTGATTTATAGACCTCTGCTATCTAATACGGTCCACGCCTTAAGCCAACAGTTTACCGTTTTTGAAAGCGCACACTGTTTTTGCTGTTTTATAAAAATCTAATTGTTTTTTTTACATCCTATGCAACTTCCTTTGGTTTCTTGTCATTAATTGAGCTTTTTGATCATATGCTATTTACAGGCTTGAGTCTTAAGTCTTAACTTGACAGATACTTTTAATATTAACTTGTATAGGGAAAAAAAAATGTTTCTTTACAGTGTCACAACCTATTGTAAGTTTGGTTCTTTCATAGTGTACATAAAAGGATGTCCTCAATCATGTTGCCTTTTGTTTTCATACTGAAGTTCTTTTCAATTGCTACTTTGTTCAGGATATGTGGCTATACCTCTCAGAGCATGAGAAATTCAATGACTTTGGCAGTGAAAGCGCTCTTGTGTGGCATGAAACCAATATTCCATATGCTGTTTGGGGACCTCTGAGTACCCGAACTCTTTCTTTGAAGTATCACCCCTCTGAGGTATAACTGATTGGAAATGCTGCTTGTTATATTAATCTTGGCTTATTGGCATAAGCATAAGTGTAGAAATTGATGAGTGTTTCAAGTAACTCCCTTGTCATGGTAGATTTTTTTGATTAGGTATTCATTTTTCAGGCTCTGAAGCATAATGGAAGTCTATATGCTCATGTTTTCTTTGCACATTCTGGATATTCACCTGACCCAAATGACCCAGAATACGAGCCTCAATCAGCATTTGGAAGGACATATGGTAAGATCTGTGGCTCCCCACTACTTGAAGTCACTTAATATATAAGTTTAAATTGATTTATAAAGGCTCTCTCATATGATGGATTTCAGCTGTTGTGGTATACTTGCCCAAGTCAAAAGCAGATAAAAGAAGGAGTCTCTTGGGGAATTCAGAAGATTCTAGTGAGGGTCAGGTGGCATCTGACGTTAATGACACCCAAGAAAATTTAATGGATAATGGCCCTGTGGAGTGGCTTTCTTATTGGAAACCAAATATTACAATAAACTTGGTTGATGATTTCACACGGTATGTTTCGTGCTGTTGTTTGACACATTGCTTGTTTCACCATGAACTATTTGTGAAATCTGACCAGTAATCACTATTCTAGAGGGATTATTTAGCACCAGATGATCAACATAGGATTCTGTAAAAAGAAAGGCCTTCTTTAAATGAGAGTTGAAGTATTGAATGTTTTTGGCCTTTGGTCTTGTATGGCATTATTATTTTTTAAGTTTGATTTATTTAGAAATACCTCATTTGTCACCTTTTGCATATGCATGGTTCTCATTTGTTAAGTTTTGCCCATATTAATTGATCTCGAATTTGTTATTGGCCATAGAAAATGTAATGTCAGTGGAGGCCATTTTATGGATTCCTACATCTGGGATACAATCTTTTGGTCTTAGAATTGGCACATTTAAGAGCATGAAGTTGTCAGTTTTCAATATTAAGTTGACATTTCTATCATTGAATTCCTGCTTGTAGTCTTGGTTCTTAGTCCAGTCTCTTTTTGATTGTACATGAGTTGGTCAGAGGGCCTTATAAGTGTACTGTATTATTAATTTTGACTGTTAAAGGTTCTAGTTTGAATCAGGGCAAAAAACAACTAGCAAAGTTAGATCAGATTTGTTTGTTGCTGTTTTTGTCAATGTTAATAGCAGTGTCAAAAGGTGCCCCGCCTTAGCACCTAAGACAAGGTGCCACACAGCCTTAGTCCATCTGATACCATGATAGGCACTAGCTTTAGTCATGGATAAAAGGTGCTAACCTTTCGGTTACTTGGGAGCCTTTTGATGGGTATTAGATGAGTGACTTCGGCACCCCACTGATTCTGTCATTTGAATATGTTTTCTTTTGAGAAACATTGCAGCTATACACCACTGCTGCATTAAATCAGGTGAACACCCCTGCTGTGCACTACTAGATGATTCTGTCATTGAGAATAAGTGAGCTATTGTGGTCTCTTGTTTCTAGCTTGTATGAGGTTGATGCTCTCGCATGTTTATACTGTCAGTGGTGTATTAGCTTTAGGTGTCCAATTATTCGAAATTTGGAATGGGAGAGTTTTATAACAAAAAGTAGGGGAGTTTTAATTTAATATATTTTATTAGAAAAGTTGTATATTTAAAACATTATATAAGTTGATAGCAATTAGCGATGCACAAAAATATTTAGTTAGGAGCAATTAGCAAGCACAAGCAGATGCAAACAGGTCTTTCTTCACTCAGGCGAGAGACTTCAAGCATTTTACAGGTCTGATGCCTCGAGGGTGGTTTTTGCCTTTGACTCTAACTTGGATATTTATTCAACCAAGTTATGCTTGGAAGAAAACATTAATCCTTTGATTCTGGACCTGCGTTTGCCCTTATATCCTTTACTAAAGAAGATATGTGCTAGTCATTTTTGGATGAATACTTAAAATTGACCTCCATGATTCCTTGTCATTACTGGTCTGTTGATTCTATTTTCTTGATTTTCTACTCTCTCAAGGTGTTTGACTGGCCCGCGAAAGAATCAACTCCCATGATTCTATGCTGTGTTTTAACTGTAATAATTTTCCTCGTTTGCAGGTACCCAAAAAATGGCGTCCCACCAAATATTGCTCCACGTATCCTTTTGGCATTTCCATTTTTTTATGTATCTTTATTTTGTTAATTTTGGGCTTTTTTTTCGGTATTTAAAATAATGCTATTCATATTATTTAATATTAGTATTTATTTTTTTATTTTTCAATTTTAAGATCCCTTATTTGACAATTTCAACATGCTGAGATAATTTCATGTTTATGCTAGTTTTTTCTTTTGATATAATCTTTCAACCATGGAGTATGGACTGTAAGTTAGCCAATTTAGAACTGAATTTCCTTAATTTTTCATGTCCAGACTTGAGCATTGATCCTATCTCTGAGAACTACTATCCAATTGTATTTTTCAATGAATTCTGGTTACTCAGGGATAAGTTGATACCTGTAAATGAGACGGTAACTGAGTTACCTCTTCATTTGGAGGTAGGCCCCATTAGCATGACTAAGTGGCAATTATTCCAGCAGATTGATCAGTCCTTCCAGATTCACCGTAGTTATGGTAGCATGCTTGAAGGCGAGGGTGATGAGCTGAAGGTGTGCATTTTAAAAAATTTACAGTGATGTCTCAAACTTCATACCCTGGATGTTCTCAGTCTTTTCATCTTGTTATTTCTTTTTCAGGCTTTGCCTGCTGTTGCACATAGATTCTTTTGGTTGAATATATATCCTTTCCTTGCCTAAAAGAAATAAGCGTCATACTCTGGATTTCTTCCGTTTGATGTATTATGAACTTATTTATTCCTTTTTATAATTCTGCATCGTGGCATGTACATCTTAGTTTGTGATATTCCTGAAACCATCAGAGGCATTTTTCCCTTGCCCTCTATTGTAACTATAGCCGCATGTCAGCATGCTGTCCTCATGGACCTTAAAATGCTCATCTCTGTTTGGCTTTACCTTGGTTGGTCCATTTAGCAGCTCAGCACTCATACCATAAAGCATTATTTTTGTAACAGATAATGGTTTTTAGATGGATGGATTTTCTAGTGGCTTCAAGGCAACTTTTCTGTTGGTTGTGCGTCTGTCTTCTGTGCATTGATGAGTTTATTTCATTAATTACTGATTTCGTTTTTTCCCCCTATCAGAGAGTATTCTTGGAAGGAAATCCTTACCTTCTGGCAGTTACCATGGTTGTTTCTCTTCTACATTCTGTTTTCGACTTTTTGGCTTTCAAGAATGGTAAGTTATTTGTATGACAAATTAACTATCTTAACATGGCTTACTTTTAACAACTCTTGCCTTCTTCTACAGACATCCAATTTTGGAACAAAAATAAGTCTATGGAAGGACTCTCCGCAAAATCTGTTGTTGTTAGCTTTATTTCTCAGCTTATTGTCTTCCTTTATCTGCTTGACAATGACACTTCGTGGATGATACTTGCAAGTTCTGGCATTGGCTGCATAATTGAGTTCTGGAAAATTGGGAAAGCCATGCATATTGAGGTATCTCCTGTAGTCTTCACTCTTCACATTGTATTTTCTGTACGAGAGCATATTTGATCATTGAGTACTGATGCAGAGAATATTACAATGATACATGGTTCATGACATGTACGCTGTATGGTCTCTTATTGACCAGTGCTTGATATGGTTTGTGGCATTATGATGTTTTTCACAAGTAATGTTCTGGAACAATAGAAAATCTCTGATTGACTCTTGCTTTTTGGGCTATGATATGGTTTGTGGCATTATGATGTTTTTCACAAGCAATGTTGTGAAACAATAGAAAACCTCTGATTGGCTCTTGCTTTTTGGGCTATGTTGTGACATTAAAATGACACGTTTCATGACATGTTCACTGTCTATTCTCTTACTGACCAGTGTTGGTTTGTGGCATTATGATGTTTTTCACAGTATTTTTCTGGAACAATAGAAAACCTCTGGTTGTCTCTTGCTTTTAGGGCTATATTTTCACATTAAAATGACACGTGGTTCTTGACATGTAGGCTATATAGTCTCTCACTGACCAGTGCTTGGTATTGTCTGTCGCATTATGTTTTTCACACTTTTTTTCTTGAACAATGGAAAAACCTTTGATTGGCTCCTGCTTTTAGGGCTTAGTTTTGACATTTTTTTCTATCTACATAATAATCCTATGGTCAAGATCTGTTATGTTTCTATACTGGATGTCTGCAACCAGCAATATATATATATTCTTGTCACCAGGTTGATTGGACTGGGAGGATACCAATGTTGAAGTTCCGAGATCGAGAATCATATGTACGGAATAAGACAAAGGAATATGATGATATTGCAATTAAGTATTTGTCCTATGTCATGTTATTCCTTGCTGCATGCTTCTCGGTTTACTCATTGAAGTATGAACGCCACAAGAGCTGGTATTCTTGGATTCTGTCTTCACTCACAAGCTGTGTATACATGTTTGGTAAGTACTCTTTCATCTGTATTGATCTTTCATTTAGGAGTCGCAAATGGCTTAGAGGGGAAGTCATAAGTTGGTTGCAACCTGCAACTGAGCAGGTTGGCCACAGATCATTAACCCATTGAATATGTATTAAAAAGGGCGGCCCATTGAATATGTATTAAAAGATTTTCTTAAAAAATATTTTAAAATAAAGAGCTCGAACGAGCCATCACCCGTTTACTTGGGTGTGTCCTATCAAGTTAATCAACCCATTGAGTAAAGAAAAGGTATAAGCAAGTATAACTAAGTAAATTAGATTAATGATGAAGTTAGAGATGAGTTCTTTTGTTTCACTCTAATGACTAAATGGGTTCTACTCTAATCCTCAGTTGTTGCAGTTCATGCATCCTAATTGGGGATGTCCTAAAATTGAGATGAATTCTTTTGCCAAGGGAGCTTGTGATATTTTTTTTATCCTCATGGGTTCCCAAAGATGGTTTTAACTGTGCCTCACATAGCAGAATCTAGTAAATGAATTGAGTTGAAGTAATTTGGTCAGGGTTTTCTAAAGATTTGTTTTACTGTGTTTCTTCTTCTCTAGAGTATAATTTGCACGGTCTGTTTTTGTTTTTCTTCTCTAGAGTTAAATGTTCCTGCATAGTCTTCTATTGTGAAGACTGAACCAATCCTAATTTAGGCAGTATTATTTCTCCTTAGTCTTTATGGAGAAATATGTTAGAATAAATCTGTATAAAGTTTGCTGTTGCTTCCTTTTCGTTATGTTTGGACCAAAATAAATTAAATAATAAGCCAATACCCTTCAACGGTGAAATCTTGTTTGCTTACTCACCAAGGAGAACATAGAGCCCTCTCTCTCATGGTCATGGTCATTAAGCCTCTTGTTTGCAACATTTTGTGATATATGCACTTAATGATGAAAATTTGCTGCAGGTTTTATCATGATGTGTCCTCAGTTGTTCATCAACTACAAGCTTAAATCTGTTGCTCATCTTCCTTGGAGGCAGATGACTTACAAGTTTCTCAACACAATCATTGACGATCTTTTTGCCTTTGTCATTAAAATGCCAACATTACACCGGCTGTCTGTTTTCCGTGATGGTAAGATTGGTTTCTTATCACTGCCATGCAATCAGAATTTTGTCTATCGTGCTAGGGTCTAGTCTGAGGAAACTGCTAATGTTAATGGCTCACCTCTTGTTGAACTTGATATGTTCTGCAACTTATGAGAAATGAGATGTCTTGTCACTTTAGTTTCTTTTTCTAATACTCAATAGCCTATTGAATTTAGTTTTGGCTGAGAACTTTTTAAATGTCAACACTCGAACCTTTTTTAAGCTGTAGATGAAGCTTAAGTTTTGTTATTATGATGGGAAAAGCATATCCTATGAGACAGGGACACTGTTTACTTCTTAAAATGAGTGTTTTTGAAACTGATAGGATAAACCAATCAACTGGGTGCATCTATATTATGGTCTATATTTCCTTGTCTTGGCCATCTCTAACCAACTTCTGTAGTTTCCACTTAGCTGAAAGGTTCATCATCTTAATCATTGGCTTTACTACTGGACTATTTTTTCTTTCTTGTCATTACAATTTAAAATATGAATCACTTTCTGGAATTAATATTTATAAGCTGATGTATTGTTTGGGATATATGTAATTTGATTCTTCTATGAAGGATCTGCACTGTGCAAGATAATTTGTTTATGATCTGGCCTTTTTCACTGTATTAACTGCTTTTGCTCTTTGTTGCAGATATCATCTTTCTCATATATTTATACCAAAGGTGGATTTATCCAGTGGACAAGAAGCGTATTAATGAATTTGGTTTTGGAGGTGAGGATGATCAGGGTGCAGATGCAGCAGCAGCAGTAGATGCTGCAAAGGAGGAGGAGGACAAGAAAACTAACTGAGAAAGTTTTCTATCAAATCACGTTAGAAAATTTCACAGTAGATGGTGTAGAATGTATTGGGGAATTAACTAGTTTTTCACCTTCCCTTTTATTTTATTTTTAGTTTGCTGTTTTGTTTTTTTTTGCTGCAAGGCTTTTAGTGTGTCCTTGACTTCCAACTGTTTGCTAGGACAAAGGATAAATCATATTGATTTGGGTCTTGATTTCGGATTTTGATGGCAACAGCTCGGTTTTTTCAGTTTTGGTGTTAATTACAGTATGTTACAAGGCCCTTATCAATGATCTGTATACTTGGTCTTTTTTATTATCTATGAAAGGCATTATTATTATTATTATCATTAGTTTTCTGTAAAAAAAAAAAAAATTATTATCATTAGTTTGCTTCATTCTTCCATCCTTATTTTTCCAACGCGCTTGTCTGGAGTGTAGACTAATGAGGATGTTCCTTTTGTTTTCTTTCGGACTTATTCCTGGCATTTAACTTACTAAATCTTGTTCTTGTATCATAAACTGTCTTTAATATAATTGATTTTTTTTTTCGGTTAAAAAAGAGAGAGAACGGAGATTTCCCTCTGGCCGGATAGAAGGTTTATATCCGAGGAGTTTTAATTCCCTCAAATGATGATATTTAATTTCGTATAAAAAAATTAATATACACGCTGAATTTGAATTGTGGATATTTTAATTTTTTGTTTTATTATAATAAAGAAAATTCTATAGGTTATTGGTTTTATACTTCGGCCAACACTATAAAAGGCAATAACTGAACACTAGGGTAAATTAGCTGAACACTCATTGGAGCTCAAAATAATGGTTTCAACAGTTCAACTTTTAACAGAACCTATTTTCAAAATTTACTAAATCCATCTATACTATAAGACCCAATTGATAAATTTGGGGATATTAAAGATGTTAAGTAAATTACTTAAAAGTATTTATATTTATTATTTTTCTCCCAACTAATTTGCTTGACTTATTATTTTTTCTAAATCGATCAACTGTGTCTCTCACATTGAAGGAGCGAACGTAGTACTTCCTCCGATCCTAATTACTAGATATAAGATCTAATTTGCTTTTTTGGATGGATTAAAAAAGTTAAATAATTTATTTAATCATATATATGTTGTGCATTATCAGACTAAGTATCAGTTTAAAAGTTAGACAAAATAGTTTGAAAAAAAATGATAAATATAAATATTTTAAAATAATTTAATTAACTTTCTTAATATTTCCCAAAAAAAAGTCAAAGTTTCTTTTCTAATATAATTAAAATGGGATTTCATATTAACAACGGGATCTAGTATGTTCTACAAAAATTAACACAAACACACCCTACCAGATAAACATGTAAAATGAGTTTGACATGCGCAAAAGTACTTGAACCAGGCGGTCGAAATCTGTGTTAATTTTTTGGGAAAATCACTCCCATCTCCCAAGGACTCAAAAAAATCACACTAAAGTCCTAATGGAAATTCCACATACCAAAAAGTCCCTACGAACTTTTGTGTGATTAGTTGTCAATGTGAAAAGACTACATTGCCCCCAAGGAATAAAACAAGGAAAAGGCACAAGAGAATGTATCTGGCGCATTTTTTTAATTATTGAGAAAGAGAGAACGAAGGAACGGAACAGTGGTGTTTGCAACAACTTTGAAGGGATTAAGTGTGGTGTTCATATCCTTAGTAAAGGTTAGACCTTTAGCCTTCATCTATTGTTATAGAGGTTGAACAATGACTTCAAAAAAAAATTTCTGGTGTGTATGTTAAGTGATTGAGGGGTTGGTGAAAGGTTGGAGCTTAGGCTTAAGAGTGGACTATGTGCTAGGAGGTAGATAAGTGGTGTCAAGATTTTGCTAAAAATATGATCTTGACAATTGAAGTTGTGGTTTCACTGTGGCTATGTTGTGGGAATTTTTTCGTGCTCTGTTTTTGGGGTTGTTTACAGAGGGAATGCTCTGTTTTTAAGTGGGAATTGTTGAATGTGATGAGGGTTTATTTGCTGAGAAAATGCTAATATGATAGTAACAACGTGATGTTAATACGTGCAGTTGTAGTTGTAAATATTGCTGTTGTAGTTGTTATTACAAAACGTGTGCTCTGTTTTTGGGCAATTTAATAGAGGGATTGCTCTGTTATTGGGCAATGTTACAGAGGGAGTGGTTTAATGCCCCGAAATTCGTAATGCATGAGAATAAACTCTTTTGGGGAATAAAATGTGAATTATGACCCGAATTAACAATAATCAGTGCCCAAACCCAGTATTTAAGCTCAATTATGGTGTCAAAGCTTAAATTAAATTAAAATGAAGGGGAGGGCGCATGACATGTGAAATGGAAACAAAAATGAAGGGCCAAGATTGGTCAATATAAAAGTAAGAGTAATTATGAGGATCAAAAAGTAAATTAGCACCCTTCCTCATATTGTTAAGAACGTCCAAAAAGGGTAAAGGAGAAGGAAAAAGGGATTTGGTCAAAATTTCAACTCTTTCACAAGAAGACTTTGGTCATATTAATCACATATACCTTTAAGCAAGTGGTCATCATTCTTCCTTGTGTTTTTATTGTAACATTTCGGTTAAGACCAAGGGAAGGGAAGGGGAATTAAATTAAAGTAAGTCCATGCTCATTGACCAAGTCAAAAAGAAAGAAAGAAAAAAGATAAGAAGAAAAGTTAATAATTGTGGCTAGGCATAAAAGAGAAGAGAAGAGAAAATTCAAGCAGTATATTTTCTCACTTTTCTCATGTTGGATGTCCAAGACTAAAGGCAAGAAGAAAGAGAGAATTTCCATGCCAAAAGGAAAGGAAAGAAGTGAAGGAAAAGTCAAATGCCATTTTAAATTCATTTTCTCTCCCTCTCTCTTCTCAAGTCTGTTAAGTGGGTGTGAGGGGACTAAAAATCTGATCCATCATCATCTTGTCCCTCTCTCCTCATGCTCCAAGTCGTCCAAGCATGGTGAAGGAAGAAAGACAAAAAAAGTTCAAGCAAGGTGAGTCCTTTTCCTTGGATTTTGACCTTGTAGATAACCATTTATGCTCAAGACCTCTTCTCTAAACTTGTTCCTCTTCATGTAAGCTTCATTCCTATGGTTTTAGATTTTTAAGAGAAGGTGTTTTGTGAATCCAAGAAAAGCTAGAGTTTAGAGAATCAAAGAACCAACAAGAGGAAGAGAAAGAGGTGGGCAAAAGCCATCTTTTGACCTATATATTGTGATAATTGGTTGAGTAATTTGGCTTGTGGATCTTGCCCTAATTTTTGTGTACATTATGGTTTAGAGGGTTTGTGATGTTTTGATGGTGTTAATGGTGTCTTGTGTTGTGTTTTGGATAAATGGAACTAGTTTGAGACTTGATTGGAAAGTTTGGAAAAATTCTGCATTTTGTGTTCATGGGTGCCCAAAACAGAATATGTGTGTGTGATGGGAGTTTGATTATTTAGGTGGTTCCAATGATTTCCTTGTGAAAAATTGTGTGAAAATAGGTTTGGTTGTTGATTTTGGAGCCACTAGACACATTGGTTGAAAATTGGAAATTCTATCTATTGAAACTCTATGTTGGGTAGTCGGTTTGTTTGGACATTGTGAATGAGAAAATAATGTCTAAAAATTCTAAAACTTTCTAGTCTAATAGTTCACATGCAAAGCTTCAAAATGGACATATAATGGGTGTCATTTTGATTTGTGTGCTGGGAGTTATGATTTTCCAAAATTTGGGGTTGAAACTGGAAGCTATTTTGAAGCAATATGGGATTTCATGTAATTATGTATTTTGTGGTTATGGACAGCATTGATTCATATATTTGCTGTATAGAGGACTTCAATAGTTTTCCATACGACTTGGGATCACCTCATTTCGATTTTTCTAGAATTAGTTATGATTTTTGGAAGGTCAGCCATGAAACAGGATTTTTTTCTAGTCGCAGCCAAAAGTTTCTAACCACAGCCAAAAAGCTTCTGGACAGTTTTTGGTTGCAGCCCAGAAACTTCTGCCCTGTTTTTTGCTGCAGCCAAATCCCAAAAATCAACTTCTTGGAACTTTTGAAAGTGGTTTTGATGCGATTCTCCCCAAACCTTTTAGGCTTTCGTTGAGCTTATTATGACCACCTAAGGGACTCAAATGACATCCAACCTTAAGTGTTTTAAAGTTAAGGAATTTGAAAAGGGAATAACTTTATGTCCTTGATTTTGATTAATAGGATTCGATATTTGCCCTGATCGTGAGCAGCCTGTGCCAGAGCACACCCGGGAAGAACAAGGTAGTGATATTTCCTCTTATACTATATGTGATGCATTGTATGTATGTGATGTCATTGAATTGTGTATTGCCAATGCTGCGGAGCTTGTGCTGTGTGAATGCTGTGAAGCTGTGTGTATATTGTGACGCTAGTCACGCATCATGTGTATATTATGACATTGGTCACGCATTATGTGTATATTGTGACATCGGTCACGCATCATGTGTATATTCCTTTGAGTTGCACCGCCATGCCAAGAGTCCTCCGGTAGCTAACAACGGTTTGGGTGAGGGATGTGTGCATCCCTGACGGTGAAAGAGGATGAGGGTGGGATGTGACAATGAATTCGTTGTATATGTGAAAGCTCAAAGGCTATGTGAAAGCCGTAAAGGCTATGTGTATGTTGCGAAGACTATATGTATGCCGTCGAGGCAATGTGTATACTGTGATCGTTGCTGCTATGCTAATTGATTATTTGCTTACATTCTATGTGATTATATATTGCATGAGTGACTTGTTACTACTAGGATTCTCTTGAATCTCATTCTTTACATTGACTAACCTACAGATAGGGCAAGTGGCTCGAAGGGGAAGCAAACAACCAAAGGTGGCTAGGACTCCTTTGGGAATGTGAATTTGGTAGTTGGTTGTCATATGCTGTTTGGGAATATTGTATATATATTGTAGATACAGATTTTGAATGTGGTTATGTAATCCCCTGGATGGGAAACTGTAAGGGGCGGAAATGCCCTATAAACCCGTTAGTTAATATATGGAAACCCGGGAGTTGCCGAGAATTTTGGTGTGCACTCTGATGTGTATAAATGCAATTGAACTGCACAGGTTAATTATATTCAAAATGTGAGTATGAGGCCGAATTAAACATGTTTGGAAAGAAATTTTGAAAACCCTATCCTGCGGATGGGATTGGAAATAAGTCTTTTAACATCTGATGGTCTCTAATTCATCCTAATTATACACCTTTGAATTATAATTACGGATTATAAGGAGGGGGTTACAAGTGGTCTGTTATAAGTGAGAATGGTTGAATGTGATGGTTGTAATATCCCAATTTTTGATTAAGGGATAATCATGATTATTAATGATAATTATGAATTAATTGGGAATTATTATGTGTTTTATGACTATATTAATTAATGTCATAATTAGTGGAAATTGGAAATGTTAGTGCATATGTGTGGTATTTAAGATCAACGGTGGTGATTCCTTGACCGTGGGTCGGGATCCAGTGTGCTTAGCTTGTGTGAGCTTATTGAGGGAATGAAGGAGATGCTGACATGTGGCATTGTGGTGGCCATTGGATGAGATCACATGTGGACAAAATACCACTTTTGCCTCTCCTTCCCATTTCTTTCTCTCTCTCTCTCTCGTTTCTCTCTCCTCTCTTCCTCCATTTCCGGCGGAAGTTTTAGGCAAGAAAGAGAAAGAAGAACTTGTGATTTTGGGTAAGTAAATGATCTTCTTTGCTCAAACACCATTCATAAATGTTGATCCTTGAATCATGGGCTTCATTTTGGTGTGTATAGTTGGGCCATTTGGTGTTGTTTGGTGCCACACGAAAATCTGATTGTGTGAGAATCAAAGAGTCTCTTTGGAGAAGTTGATAAGGTGAGTGAAACTAACCTATCTATCTAAGTTTCATGCCATTTGGAATAGTTCATAAATTCTGGGAATTTTAGCCTAATCATGAAAATGAGTGTCACTATTCATTTGGTATGTTTATGGCATGAGAATGGCATTTTGGAATGAGTTTATGTTAGATAGATAGATTAGAGATTGAAATATGATGTTAGAATGAAATGGGAGTTTTGATGAAATTATTGCCCAAAACCCAAAGCATGATAATGGAGTAGGATTTTGATGATTCTGAGTATTCCATTGAGTTTGTTGGGTGATTTTGTGTGGGAATGGCTTGGGGTTAAGTTTTATGGCCATAGGAATCAATTGGGCAAAGGTTGAGGAGTGTGCCTCTGTTTTCTGCATTTTCTGCCATCTGAGGTATTCACTCGAGCAGACAGGGGTGTGCTCGAGTGAAGTATGAACATCACCCGAGCAGAAGGGGTCTGCTCGAGTGAGGGATGAGTTTCACCCGAGCAGGGATGAACTCTGCTCGAGTGATATGTGAGTTTTCCCTTTTGGTGCTTCGAGTGCACCTGGGTTTTTGGTGGAGCGATGAACATGCTCGAAGTGAGCATGGTCTGCTCGAGTGATGGTGTGAGTCCAGAATGAAGGGTTGCTTTCTGGTCTTCACTCGCGGGCTGATTGCCACGAGTGTGCTCTGACACTCGCGAGCATTGCCTTCTCACTCGAGCACTGGGTGTCTGCTCGAGTGAGCTGGTGCTTCAGGCGGGAGGGGTGGTGCTCTCGGGTTGTTACTCGCGAGTAAGGTGCGCGAGTGTGCCTTCTCACTCGCGGGTGTGAGGTGTGTGCTCGAGCACATATGGCTGTGCTCGAGTGATCTTGTGCTTGGAGAGCTTTGTGTGCTCTCAGGTCCTCACTTCCTGGACTTCTCTCGAGGGTGCTCGAGTGAGGCATTTAGCCTTGTGCTCGAGTGAGGATTTTGTGCTCGAGTGAGCCAGTTCCTGAAAGTTTCTTTGTGCTCTCGGGTGAGCACTCGCAGTCTCACTTTCTCTTATGCTCGAGTGCTATCCGTACCAATGCTCGAGTGAGAGCATTTGTGCTCGAGTGTCCGTACAATCTGTGCTCGAGCATGGTCATCTGTGCTCGAGTGAAACCGTGAAAAATCTCAGTTTTGTGCTTCCAAAAAAGGGATCTTTGGGATAGTTCTTCCTACCCTTTAGGAGTGTTGTTAGGAGTATTTAGTGACTCTAAAAGAGCAATAATGATAACCAATTAAGTATTATGAAGTGAATTAAGTCTTGGAATAGAGAATAACTCTTCGTCCCTAATTGTGAAAATAAGATTTGATATTTGCCTTCCTCGGGAGAGACCGGCGCTAGGACACGTCCGGAAGAACTCAGGTAGTGACTTTTCTCTCATATCTTGTATGATGTTTTGGTATGCATATCTTATCATTGAACTTGTGAAATATGTGCCATGGTCCGTTACGGCGCGAGCAGGTCAGCGTGAGCCGTATAGGGAGTGACAGTGGTCATCTCTAGTTCGGCCGTTGGACTGCCGTCGTAATCGACATGGATCTTTGTGAATCCGACCCGTGAGGGCGGCGTTTGTGAAACCAGCCGTGGGCTGTGTATGTGTATTTTTCCTATGTGGCTTGAGAATATGATATGCTTTATATGGATCCCAGCTGTGGTGAATTATACTGTGTTGATTGTTGTGATGCAATACAGCGTGAGCAATCGTCAGGGATGACATGTGTCATACTAACCATTGCCGCTGCAACTGCCGTTGTAGTTGCCTGTGTGGATGATCAATACAGCGTGAGCAATTCAGCGTGAGCAATCGTCAGGGATGACATGTGTCATACTAACCATTGCCGCTGCAACTGCCGTTGTAGTTGCCTGTGTGGATGATGATTTGATTACATGCATTATTGTTGTACATTATATGATTGACTTGTTACTACGGGGATTCTTTAGAATCTCACTCTCCCAAAATTAAACCTTTTAGACAGGGCCGAAGGATCGAGAGGCAAGCGGGCGACGAAGAGTAGTTAGAGCTCCTGTTTAGGAGTGTATTTTGGAATTAATGGTTATCATTGTAGATTTTGGAATTGTAAATATAGATTTTGTGTAATCCCCAAGTTAAGGGTATTGAATTGTGGCTTTGTGCCTTTGTAAATCCCTTATCTAATGAATGGAACCGAGTGAGTCGGGAATTTATTTGCACTCTGATATTTGTAAATGGAATCCACCTGTTCAGGCCAGTATTATTTTGTATTGAGAACTTGAGACCATTGTGAATAAACTTTGAAAAATGTTTTTGCAAATCCGATTTTTGGGCAAAAATGAGTATCTTATGAAGTCCCAATTTCATTATGGTCTCTAATTACAACATAATTATGAGTTTAAGAACTTAAATCCCGGCCTAAGGTGGGAAGGGGGTTACATTTGTGGTATCAGAGCCAAGTTCCTGGCAAGGTGAGCATTTGCTAGGATAGCTCCTTGGTTGACCTTAATCCTTTGAGTTTAGGGTAGCTTAATGACTGATAAGTACTTGTTGTGTATACACATGGATATCTCTGCTAAGTTGTAGATATATCTAAGTCTTATGGATTATGTGTATACCTTTACTTTGGTACTGACCTGGTGAATCATTGTAGAGTAAAAGACAACATGGTTCGCCCTAGAGGCAGACAAGGGGATCCAGATGTGGAGGAGTTGAATGACAATCCTCCTGACCCAATGCGAGAGATGATGGATCTCGTACGGGAACAAAGGGACATGATAGCTGAGCTGAGAGAAGAGCTCAGAGAGGAAAGGGCCAAGCGAAATGAGGAAAGGGCCCAGTCGACTCGTGAGGAAACTCGACCAGAGACTCATCATGAGGAGACAGCTGAGGGGTCCAATGGATCTCATGAATCCCTATCTCACACGGTGCCTAACCAAGAGTCTCAAGGGGTGCCGGCTCGTAAGGAAAGAGACTTGAATTCTTGGGTCTCCAAGTTTTGCAAGCATATGCCTCCGGTGTTTAGAGGGAGGTTTGACCCCCAAGCTGCTGAGGACTGGTTGAACCGGTTAGAGAAGATTTTCGAAGTCCTCGAGTGCCCTACGGAGGTCAAGGCAAAACTAGCTGTGTATAAGCTAGAAGGGGATGCAGACCGGTGGTGGAAGAACATCGCTACTTTATTGAAAAACCGGAATGTACCATTGACTTGGGAGGTATTTGAAGAACAATTCAACGAGAAGTATTTCCCCAAGTCGGTGAGGCTTGAGAAAGAGTCTGAGTTCCTAGCTATCAAGCAGGGAGATACAGAGAGCTTTGACGAGTATCTTTCCCGTTTTACTCGATTGTCGCGGTATTCTGCCTACCTTCGGGAAAGAGATAATGAGGAGTGGAGCTCCGCTATGCTAATCCGGGGTTTGAGGCGCGAATTGAAGAAAAGGTTAGCCGCTCATCAGTTTACTAACTTCAATAAAGCTGTGGAAGAGTGTAGAATTGTGGAGTATAACTTGAGGGAGTTGTACCCATCTAAGGGTAGTGGTAGCCGGAATGAGCCTAGTAAGGCTAATACTTCCCAGAAGCGGAAGGGGCAAGGATCCTCATATGGGGGTGGTAGCAAGAAGCCCTACCAACCTGGGGGTCGTAGTGACCAGAGACCTCCAGCAGGACCGATGTGCAATCAGTGCAGAAAGTATCATCCGGGAAAAACCTGTGCTGGAGAGGTGATTTGCTTCAACTGCAAGCAAGTGGGTCACATTTCTTCAAAGTGCCCACGACAGCCGGTAGAACAAAGGCCCAGGAATCAGGGTCGAGTGTTTTCGATGACACATGAGGAAGCCCGGAAGTCGCCTGAATTGATCCAAGGTAAAATTCTTCTTGATGACAATGAATTAGATACTTTGTTCGACTCGGGTGCAAGTCATTCGTTTATAGCTTATGACTGTGTAAAGCGCCTGGGATTGCATGTGCATAGACTACCATTTGATTTGGTTGTGTCGACGCCGATGGGTGTCAAGGCTGTGACGGCCGAAGCCTGTTTAAATTGTGTGATAGTTGTTGAGGGTCGTGAGTTTTCAGTAGATTTAATTTGTTTGCCACTTCAACAACTGGAAGTTATTCTTGGATTCGACTGGTTAACAGCAAATGATGTATTGCTTGATTGTGGTAATAAGAGAATCACTTTCCGTAGTGCACAACGGGATAGCAATGTAAATGCCAGTTTGAACTTACTTTCAACGGCTAAAGCAGAGAAATATCTTGAGAAAGGATGTCAAGGGTATATGGTGTTTTTCTCCGTTCAGGGAGAGTCAGGTGAAGCTCTAGAGAGTATACCTGTTGTGAATGAATTCCCTGAGGTATTTCCAGACGATCTTAGTGGATTGCCTCCAGAAAGGGAAGTGGAATTTCCAATTGAGATTGTGCCTGGAGCTGGTTCGATATCGAAAGCCCCATATCGTATGGCCCCGAACGAGATGGCGGAATTAAAGAAGCAAATTGAAGAATTGCTTGAGAAAGGATTCATCCGACCCAGTGTATCACCGTGGGGAGCTCCAGTGTTGTTTGTGAAAAAGAAAGATGGAAGCTTGAGGCTTTGCATCGATTACCGAGAACTTAACAAGGTAACTGTTAAGAATAAGTATCCACTCCCAAGAATTGACGACCTGTTAGATCAATTGTCTGGCTCGTGTGTATTCTCCAAGATTGATCTACGGTCGGGGTATCATCAGTTGCGTGTGAAGGCGGCGGATGTTCCGAAGACTGCTTTCAGAACAAGATATGGGCACTATGAGTTTCTTGTGATGCCCTTTGGTTTGACGAATGCACCGGCGGTATTTATGGATTATATGAATCGCATCTTCCGACAGTATCTTGACCAGTTCGTGGTTGTGTTTATCGACGACATCTTGATCTACTCCAAGAGTAGGGAGGATCATGAGCAACACTTGACAATTGTGTTGAGAATTTTACGAGAAAAGCAACTCTATGCCAAGCTGAGCAAATGTGAGTTTTGGCTTACGGAAGTGAAGTTCCTTGGCCATGTGATCTCTCGAGACGGGGTATCAGTGGATCCCAGTAAGGTGGAAGCAGTACTTGATTGGAAAAGGCCAGAAACTGTTTCTGAGATTCGCAGTTTTCTGGGTCTTGCTGGTTATTACCGGAGGTTCATTCAGAACTTCTCGCGTATTGCATTGCCGATGACCAAGCTCACGAGGAAGGATCAACCGTTTTTGTGGGATGAACGTTGTGAGCGGAGTTTCACTGAGCTGAAGGAGAGATTGACTACGGCACCAGTGTTGATTATACCTGATCCCAGTGAGGCTTACGTCGTGTACAGTGATGCGAGTAAGCAGGGGTTAGGGTGTGTCCTGATGCAGCAGGGACGTGTGGTGGCCTATGCCTCTCGACAGCTGAAACCGCATGAGATGAACTACCCCACTCATGATCTGGAGCTTGCGGCAATTGTGTTTGCATTGAAAATTTGGCGTCATTACCTGTATGGTGTGACTGTGAAATTGTACTGCGACCACAAAAGTCTCAAATATCTGTATGATCAGAAAGAGTTGAACATGAGACAGCGTCGGTGGATGGAGTTGCTGAAAGATTATAACCTGGAGATCAAATATCATTCGGGTAAGGCTAATGTCGTCGCGGATGCTTTGAGTCGGAAGGCGGTGCTAGTGGCAACAATGATGATCCAGGAATGGAAACTGATAGAGGATTTTCGGGATTTGAATCTCTCGAAGGAAATCATGTGTGCCAGTTATGGTGTGGTCCAAGGGGAGAATGACCTCAGGACTGAGATTGAAGAGGCTCAAATGCATGATGAGCTAGCCCAGTCGATCCGAGCTAAGATTGAGCGAGGAGAGACTCGAGATTATGACTTGTCGCCTAGTGGGCTGGTGCGTTACCAGAAGAGAATCTATGTGCCACTGAAGGCTAACTTGAGGTTGAGAATTCTTGATGAGGCTCATAGGAGTCAGTATACTCTTCACCCCGGTATGACCAAGATGTATCACAATTTGAAGTCTATGTATTGGTGGCCAGGGCTGAAGAGTGATGTGACAAAGTATGTGGCGCGGTGTCTTACCTGTCAAAAGGTGAAGATTGAACACCAGAGACCGCCAGGGTTGCTTCAGAGTCCAGAGATTCCAGAATGGAAATGGGAGAGTGTGACCATGGATCTAGTGGTGGGTCTGCCCAAGATCAAGAACTATGATGCGATCTGGGTGATTGTTGACCGACTCACGAAGTCTGCGCACTTCATACCTATCAACGCTAGCTATTCTCCTGATAGGCTGGCTGAGATTTATATCAAGGAGATTGTGAGACTCCATGGTACACCGAAGAATATTATCTCCGATCGAGATCCTCGGTTTACTTCGAGATTTTGGAGGGCTTTGCATGAAGCTATGGGTACTCAGTTGAGGTTTAGCACGGCCTACCATCCTCAGACAGACGGACAGTCAGAGAGGACTATCCAGACTCTTGAAGATATGCTGAGAGCATGTGTCCTTGACTTCAAAGGAAAGTGGGACTATTATCTTCCGTTGGCTGAGTTTGCGTACAACAACAGTTATCATGCGAGCATTCAGATGGCTCCGTATGAAGCACTGTATGGGAGGAAGTGCCAGTCACCGTTGTGCTGGTCAGAGTTGTCTGAGAGGAAGTTGTATGGGCCGGATCTTGTTGATCAAACCGCTGAGCAAATCCGAGTTATCAGGAAGAGGCTCCTTACAGCACAGAGTCGTCAGAAAAGCTATGCTGATAAGAGGAGAAGACCTCTTGAGTTCGAAGTGGGGGATCATGTTTTCTTGAGAGTGTCTCCAGTCACAGGCATCGGGAGAGCGATCAAGCGGAAGAAGCTGAGTCCGAGATACATTGGTCCATTTGAGATTCTGGCAAGAATCGGGCCGGTGGCATATCGGATAGCCCTACCCCCGAGTTTGAGTAGATTACATGATGTGTTTCATGTCTCGCAACTCAAGAAGTACCAACCAGACCCTGAGCATATTATTGAGTATGAAGAAGTGGAATTGCAAGATAACTTCACTTATGCGGTAGAGCCAGAAAGAATCATCGATCGAGAAGAGCGGAGGCTCAGGCATCGAAGCTTACCGTTCGTGAAGGTGGTCTGGAAGGGAATGTCTCCAAGAGAAGCCACTTGGGAGGCGGAAGCGGACATGAGAAAGAGATTTCCAGAGTTTATGCCCCATGATGTGTAACAAATTTCGAGGGCGAAATTTATTGAACAGGGGGAGAATTGTAATATCCCAATTTTTGATTAAGGGATAATCATGATTATTAATGATAATTATGAATTAATTGGGAATTATTATGTGTTTTATGACTATATTAATTAATGTCATAATTAGTGGAAATTGGAAATGTTAGTGCATATGTGTGGTATTTAAGATCAACGGTGGTGATTCCTTGACCGTGGGTCGGGATCCAGTGTGCTTAGCTTGTGTGAGCTTATTGAGGGAATGAAGGAGATGCTGACATGTGGCATTGTGGTGGCCATTGGATGAGATCACATGTGGACAAAATACCACTTTTGCCTCTCCTTCCCATTTCTTTCTCTCTCTCTCTCGTTTCTCTCTCCTCTCTTCCTCCATTTCCGGCGGAAGTTTTAGGCAAGAAAGAGAAAGAAGAACTTGTGATTTTGGGTAAGTAAATGATCTTCTTTGCTCAAACACCATTCATAAATGTTGATCCTTGAATCATGGGCTTCATTTTGGTGTGTATAGTTGGGCCATTTGGTGTTGTTTGGTGCCACACGAAAATCTGATTGTGTGAGAATCAAAGAGTCTCTTTGGAGAAGTTGATAAGGTGAGTGAAACTAACCTATCTATCTAAGTTTCATGCCATTTGGAATAGTTCATAAATTCTGGGAATTTTAGCCTAATCATGAAAATGAGTGTCACTATTCATTTGGTATGTTTATGGCATGAGAATGGCATTTTGGAATGAGTTTATGTTAGATAGATAGATTAGAGATTGAAATATGATGTTAGAATGAAATGGGAGTTTTGATGAAATTATTGCCCAAAACCCAAAGCATGATAATGGAGTAGGATTTTGATGATTCTGAGTATTCCATTGAGTTTGTTGGGTGATTTTGTGTGGGAATGGCTTGGGGTTAAGTTTTATGGCCATAGGAATCAATTGGGCAAAGGTTGAGGAGTGTGCCTCTGTTTTCTGCGTTTTCTGCCATCTGAGGTATTCACTCGAGCAGACAGGGGTGTGCTCGAGTGAAGTATGAACATCACCCGAGCAGAAGGGGTCTGCTCGAGTGAGGGATGAGTTTCACCCGAGCAGGGATGAACTCTGCTCGAGTGATATGTGAGTTTTCCCTTTTGGTGCTTCGAGTGCACCTGGGTTTTTGGTGGAGCGATGAACATGCTCGAAGTGAGCATGGTCTGCTCGAGTGATGGTGTGAGTCCAGAATGAAGGGTTGCTTTCTGGTCTTCACTCGCGGGCTGATTGCCACGAGTGTGCTCTGACACTCGCGAGCATTGCCTTCTCACTCGAGCACTGGGTGTCTGCTCGAGTGAGCTGGTGCTTCAGGCGGGAGGGGTGGTGCTCTCGGGTTGTTACTCGCGAGTAAGGTGCGCGAGTGTGCCTTCTCACTCGCGGGTGTGAGGTGTGTGCTCGAGCACATATGGCTGTGCTCGAGTGATCTTGTGCTTGGAGAGCTTTGTGTGCTCTCAGGTCCTCACTTCCTGGACTTCTCTCGAGGGTGCTCGAGTGAGGCATTTAGCCTTGTGCTCGAGTGAGGATTTTGTGCTCGAGTGAGCCAGTTCCTGAAAGTTTCTTTGTGCTCTCGGGTGAGCACTCGCAGTCTCACTTTCTCTTATGCTCGAGTGCTATCCATACCAATGCTCGAGTGAGAGCATTTGTGCTCGAGTGTCCGTACAATCTGTGCTCGAGCATGGTCATCTGTGCTCGAGTGAAACCGTGAAAAATCTCAGTTTTGTGCTTCCAAAAAAGGGATCTTTGGGATAGTTCTTCCTACCCTTTAGGAGTGTTGTTAGGAGTATTTAGTGACTCTAAAAGAGCAATAATGATAACCAATTAAGTATTATGAAGTGAATTAAGTCTTGGAATAGAGAATAACTCTTCGTCCCTAATTGTGAAAATAGGATTTGATATTTGCCTTCCTCGGGAGAGACCGGCGCTAGGACACGTCCGGAAGAACTCAGGTAGTGACTTTTCTCTCATATCTTGTATGATGTTTTGGTATGCATATCTTATCATTGAACTTGTGAAATATGTGCCATGGTCCGTTACGGCGCGAGCAGGTCAGCGTGAGCCGTATAGGGAGTGATAGTGGTCATCTCTAGTTCGGCCGTTGGACTGCCGTCGTAATCGACATGGATCTTTGTGAATCCGACCCATGAGGGCGGCGTTTGTGAAACCAGCCGTGGGCTGTGTATGTGTATTTTGCCTATGTGGCTTGAGAATATGATATGCTTTATATGGATCCCAGCTGTGGTGAATTATACTGTGTTGATTGTTGTGATGCAATACAGCGTGAGCAATTCAGCGTGAGCAATCGTCAGGGATGACATGTGTCATACTAACCATTGCCGCTGCAACTGCCGTTGTAGTTGCCTGTGTGGATGATCAATACAGCGTGAGCAATTCAGCGTGAGCAATCGTCAGGGATGACATGTGTCATACTAACCATTGCCGCTGCAACTGCCGTTGTAGTTGCCTGTGTGGATGATGATTTGATTACATGCATTATTGTTGTACATTATATGATTGACTTGTTACTACGGGGATTCTTTAGAATCTCACTCTCCCAAAATTAAACCTTTAGACAGGGCCGAAGGATCGAGAGGCAAGCGGGCGACGAAGAGTAGTTAGAGCTCCTGTTTAGGAGTGTATTTTGGAATTAATGGTTATCATTGTAGATTTTGGAATTGTATATATAGATTTTGTGTAATCCCCAAGTTAAGGGTATTGAATTGTGGCTTTGTGCCTTTGTAAATCCCTTATCTAATGAATGGAACCGAGTGAGTCGGGAATTTATTTGCACTCTGATATTTGTAAATGGAATCCACCTGTTCAGGCCAGTATTATTTTGTATTGAGAACTTGAGACCATTGTGAATAAACTTTGAAAAATGTTTTTGCAAATCCGATTTTTGGGCAAAAATGAGTATCTTATGAAGTCCCAATTTCATTATGGTCTCTAATT